>CM077094.1:136557600-137255251 GCA_039513925.1 Platanthera zijinensis
CAAAACCATCTATGCCACAAGGTGTTGTCAAAATTGGGGTCGTAGTCAACCGACTCTTTAACGCTTCAAAAGCTCGTGCACACTCGGGCGACCAAACGAACCTTTGTTCTTTCCGCATTAGGGTAGTGAGAGGCTATTCTTGAGAAATTTTCCACAAAATGCCTGTAGTAGCCCGCAAGTCCAAGGAAACTCCTGACTTCGGCTACCGACAAAGGAACAGGCCACTCCTGCACAGCAACAATTTTGGCAGGATCCACTGCAATGCCTTCTCCACTAACTACATGGCCCAGAAAAGCCACGGATGACAACCAAAAATCACACTTAGCAAACTTGGCATAGAGTTTCTTTTCCCTCAGGGTTTGCAATACCATCTTAAAATGATTTGCATGCTCTTCTCTGGATCGGGAATACACCAGGATATCGTCAATAAAGACGATCACAAAGAGATCCAAATATTGCTTAAACGTTCGGTGCATCAAATCCATAAACATCGAAGGTGCATTAGACAATCCAAAGGGCATCACCGTGAACTCATAATGCCCGTAGCGTGTGCCAAACGCTGTTTTGGGTATGTCACTTTCCCGAACCCTCAGCTGGTAATAACCTGATTTCAAATCCAGCTTAGAATACACCGAAGAGCCCACTAGCTGATCAAACAAATCATCGATCCGTGGGATTGGATACTTATTCTTCTCTGTCAGCTTGTTCAGTTCTCGATAATCTATGCATAGACGCAAGCTGCCGTCCTTATTTTTCACAAAGAGAACCGGCGCACACCAAGGTGACTGACTTGGCCTTATAAAACCTTGATCTAGCAATTCTTGCAACTGAACCTTCAGCTCCTCCATTTACTTTGGCGCTACACGATAGGGGGCACGGGCCACAGGTTTTGCACCCGGTACCAGTTCTATCGTGAAGTCGATTTCTCTTTGGGGTGGTAACCCCGGAAGGTCTTTTGGAAACACATCCAGGAATTCCGACACAACAGGTACCTCATTCACACTAGCCTTTGGCTCTACCGCTGCTACTAGCGTGAAGAACAACTCGACACCCTTTCTCACGGCCTTCCGAACTTGCAGAGCGGATATCAACATCTCATTTATCCCCTGCATGCCGCTAAACCGTATTTCTTAGTCCGTGTTCTGTCCAAACACAACTTCCTTAGAATTACAATCAATGCGAGCATGCTGCTCTGACAACCAATCCATACCGAAGATTATGTCGAATTCCGAAATCGGCAGCACAAGTGCTTCCAATCTGAAGTCCCAACTTCCTATTTTCCCTTCTACACACCCAGAATGATCCGCGCACAAAACACATCCGTTAGGTAAGAGTACCTTAAAACTTTCTGTCGTGCCTCGTATCGGTGCGCCAATGCGAAATACGAAATCCTTTGACAGAAACGAATGTGATGCACCAGTATCAAACAGTGCTCGTGCCGGATGCTCCCAAATTAGGACGAAGCCTAACATAACAACAACACAATAAACACCAAAAACATAGCAGCACTACACAAAGGGAAAAGAACTCAGAGATCACGCGCACCTGTGACGACGTTGGCCTGCTTAATGGCCTCCTGTTGTCGCAGATTTAAAACTCGAGGCTGCACTTGCGAAGCAGAAGACTCCGCCACCGCCTTCCCTTTTTCCGCATAGGACGCGCCCGACTTCTTTTCACCTTTCGGAGGACCAACCCGACAGTCCCGAGCAAGATGTCCCGGCTTGCCACACGTATAGCAAGTGTGGGATTCATAGCCCGACGACGCTTCCGAAGTAACTGATGAAGGAGCTTGCCCAGAACGTTTAGACTTCTTACCCCATTTCTTTCAAAATCCACTTCTCTCCGGACGCGGCGGTTTGAACTCCGGTTTTGCAACAGCCAAAGGTCCTTTAGATTGTCCTCGCTTCAAATCTGCTTCCAATGCCCTCGCGGTGCAGACCAGAGATTGAAATCCCTGATTCACGGAACTCGAGAGTAAATGCCGCAACTCATCCCGCAGTCCCGCATAAAACTGACTGGTCTTGCACTCTTCCTCAGCAAATATAGCGCCCGCATAACGCCCCAAACGCGTGAACGCATGCAGATACTCATCCACGCTGCTCTCCTTTTGAGTCAACCGCTGAAACTCCAATTCCAAAGAAATCCGTTCTGCAACGGCAAATGCTTGCCCAAAAACAACCGAGAGAACTCGTCCATAGAGACTCCCGTCAACTGTCTTCCTGCCAAGTGGTGCAGTTCTACCTCATCCCACCACAACCGAGCTTCTCCTTCAAGAAGAAAAGTGGCTAACGTGACTTTCTGTTCCTCCTCAACCCGAAGGGCGGTCAAGATGCGTTTGATCCGAGCAAGCCAATCCTCTATTTGAGTTGGGGAACCCGCCCCGGTAAACGTCGGAGGATAAAAGCTCATAAATCGCTTCAGCTGTTGATCTGCGGCACGCTGATCAACCGCTATGCCCACCGGTTTTTGACGCACTACCACAAGCACGGGAGCCTCAGACCGAGCTTTCCCTGCCTGCTGAGCATTCATCACCTCAAGTACCGTTTCTGTAATCAAACGTACAGTTTCAGCTGATGGAGGAGGGGTGGGCACCTCTGTCGGTGCTGCACTCTCAACAGAATGCTGAGGTTCTGACTGACCCGCAACACTTCGCATCACCTATATATGTCAAACCACACAATTCAGCGACAAGCCACACAACAAACAGTCAAAACAAACACAAAAGTGTAACACACCAGTGCATTTCAATCCGGCTCTGATACCAAATTATAACACCCCTACCCGTTACGTGCAACATAGTAGATGGTCCGGTCGGGGCCCCACATCATGTCTTACAAACAGGCGGAGACGTTACGAAGTAATACCAAATACGCATCCTATCACATAGCATTCTAGCGAAAGTTTAAAGGGTTGCAAGAATGAACTCAAATATCAACACAGAAGTCCACATCTAAACCAAACATGCCATAATATAAAACAACAAGTACGGCCTTATGGCCTATTACAAGTGTTACTCTTTATACAAGAAGGTATCTTCCATACTTCGGCATGCAGGCCGGCCAGACATGAGTTCTTATACAAGGTACAAAAAATAGCCTTCGAGGACTAGTACTCAACAGCAGCAGCTTAGGGTCTTCAACCCTCATCCCTGCTTGGCCCTTCTTGACCTGCACACAAAAGATCCACCAAGCAGTGGCAAACAAAGCAACGGTCAGCATTTGGCTGACCATTTATAACGACCATGTCCCTGGCACGGGACAACAGAATTCCTTCCCTGCATAGCACTTATATACAATCAAAAGGGTATGCTTTAGCACATCACACTTATATGCCTGTACAAGTAATCATCCATCACAAACGTCGGCACGACGACCCGATGTTCCGTGCTCTCAGGGCACATTATCGGTGTACCGGAAAACCAGGGTCCCACCACCGTTCATAGGTCCCAGACATGACGGCAAATTGTGAGTATTCCAATCCTCCATGGCTCAAATAGTCGGAGCGATTCTCATTCTGTGATCCTAACAGGGCCTTAAGCACCCCACGGTTAGACAACCAGAACGCGGGTACAGATCAGCCTTTCCCGTAGCTCACATACGTCAGACGTCGATCAGGACTGACACGGGTACAGCTTCACCTTGCTCGTTCGCCACACAGGCTTTTCCACAGTTGCAGCCCCACCGGCTCAACAAGTAGCATTCACAACTACAAGGGTTGAGATACCCCCAAAAGTAGCACTCACAGCTACATGGGCTGAGATCACACAGCATCAACCCATCCACATAATATCCTGCTGCACCAAGCTGCAGGTGTCTACCCAGAACATCACACGCATCACAATAATACAGAGTCTTGCTCTGATATGCATGCAATCATCACCAATCTGGACTAACCTATCTAGATGGGCTTCACACAGCATGCTTACCCGTACTTCTCGCTTCCGGGACTACTCCAACAAGAATCAAGGGATGGAGTTCAACATCCCAAGAGAATTCAACTCTACCTTTGTAGAGGATTCATGCATATGGAAAAAGGAAGGATTTCACATATCCAAGAAGGAAGTCGTTACCCTTAGAGGACGTTTTGGAGCCATGGCAAGAACTGCTTGGAGCTCTGCCTTCCCGAATATGGCCTCCGATCGCGAATCCGAGCTTGGACTAGCTGGATCTCCCTCTCCTTCCTCCTTCTTTCTTCCTCCTTCCTTCTCTCACTTAAGAAGATAAAGTGAGGATAAGTTTGCTGGTTCGGGGTCTTATAGGGGCTGGAAAAACTGAAGACCACCAGATCTGGAAAGAGGGAAACAAACGGCCGAGATCTGCAGAAAATAACATTTTCGGCCCTTACACGGCTTGAGACACGCCCGTGTCTCTGGCCGTGTCGCCTCTCTCGACGAATCTCGTCGATCGCCGAGATTATACTCGCCGATCGTCGACACGATCTCGCCGATTGTCGAGAAGGACACGCCCTGTGACACGCCCGTGTCACAGGCCGTGTCGCCTCTTCTCGTCGATCGTCGATCACAATGCTCAATGATCGTCGAACGCACGACCTACAGCAACCCGAGGATGACACGCGGTGGGACACGCCCGTGTCTCAGGCCGTATCACTCCAAAAACACCCGAAACCCAACTTTGAAACTTACTCAAGACCATCTCGAGTATTTGCTTGACACGCCCTGGGACACGCCCGTGTCCTAGGTCGTGTCACTTGGTATGAAAACCGTGAAGCATGAGTGTCGGAGAGTTACAAAGCTCCAGTGATTTCCATCATCTGCCGATGACACAAGTGCGGAAGCTAAGGCTTCTAGAGGTATATATTACACAAACCCGCAGTCTACCTTGAATTATCTATAGCCTTTTGCTCGTCTCGCTTTAGTATTGGGTTTGGATTTAGTGGTTTATGTCATTGAAAGTGAGGAAAAGATATACCTTAACTCTAGAGGGGGGTGAATAGAGTATTTTTAAAATAATTTACAATTAAAAATATAAAGCAGTGGAAGACTTAATTTATGTATATATGTAAGGTGCTTGTTATGAAATAAAAACTAAAGCAAGAGCTAAGAAAACACACAGCACACAGACAAGTCAAACACAGCATCCAAATGACATAAGGAACTATAGTGGTTCCCCAACAACCTGGGTACATCCACTCTTCTACCACCCTTGGTAGGAATCCACTGCAGGAATAGTTGATCAGGTGTCCTGGGCACCAATGAGCTTTTGATAAGGTGCTCAAAAATCAAAATTAGATTTTTTGATAAGGTGTCTTGCCACCACTGAGTTTTGACAAGGTCTCAGAAACCAGTTTCAGAACTTTTGAAGGGAGTTTTGAGAAACCCTTTATAGGAGGGAAAGGAAAAAGAAAGAAAGAGTTGAGTTGTTCTTCTCTGTCAACAATCTGAGAGAAGACAAGTGGATGATGATGTCAAAGCTCCCCCTGAGATCCGTAAGAGTTCAGGAAGGTGAGCTTTGCTAGGGTGATAGGTCTTCAGTTGCTTCAGATCTCCAGCAATTGATGATTTAGACAGATGCTGAAATGTTTGATGTCTGGAGTTCTTGATGTTGAAGCTTTTGAACACTTGATGATTTGGAGGAGTTGAGTAGCAGAAGATTTCCTCCACAGAAAACTTTCTTGTGTTCTTGAAGATTTGGAATTCAGTAAATTTGTAAATCTCAGAAGATGAACTCTTGATCAGAGAGTTTTTGTTGTTCACTCTTCTGTGTCTCTTTTCAATCTAATTCTGCTGTATATCTCTTGTCTCTATAATTGTATATGATCTGTTATGTTTTCAAAAACATATACTGAAGGAGTATATCAGATTCTGACTTAGATGGTCGTTACTCAGTCATAAATGACTTCCATAAATGACAACTGTCTCTGGGGAAAGTCCTAAGTAACATTCCTTTTAGTCTTCCTTGAAACTTGCATTAGATTGCTTGAAACGGCTAGAAAATCCTTTGTAATAAATGCAGGAAATAACTCTGAATGAATCTGAAAGAATTCCATAACTGTTCTTGAATTCGAATTCTGAAAGCGTCGATCTCTTACAGAAATCGTCGATCTGAGCTCAGCTATCGTCGACCTGAGCTCAGAGATTGGATTTATACTAGAGACAGAAAATGTCGACCTGAGCTCTACGATCGTCGAACTGAGCTCAGCGACTGGGAAAATAGCTGAAGACAAAACGTTGATCTGAGCTCGAAGATCGTCGACCTGAGTTCGACGACTTGTAGAGTTGAGCTCAGAGAACGTCGAACGGAGTTCGACGTTTCGTCGAACTGAGCTCGACCAAAATTGTCTTGTCTCAGAACTTAGTCCTGATCTCTGAGTGGTCCTGGGGGCAGCTCCAAACCTATGTTTTAAGCCCTAGACTCATTCTAATTTGACCTTTTCAACTATACAATTAGGTCAAACAATTTTCCTAATAACATAGGCATCCTTGCCCAAATTAGTAATAGGGTGTTCCAACAATCTCCCCCTATTTGGGTTAGGATTACTATTTATAGGACATAATCAGGAAATACAGAATCATACATACAGAAATAAAAGCTAAACTAATAATACAGAAAATATAATCAAAGCAGCATTGCAGAACTCAAAAGGAATGTCAACAAATGTTCAGATATAGATGTACTGTCTGCTTACAGAATTCATTTCCTTTCACTGCCTTTCTTAAATAGAATCTCCCTGTTAGGATTCAGAGCATCTTTCTTTGATCTTCTGTCGTATTCTGCACCTAAGGAGGTTTGGGATCTTGGCCTTGGGACTACAGCCTCAGGATGAAGCTTCATATAATCTTCAGGATCAAAGAACTTTCTTGAAGCATATCTCTCCAGTTCTGTCTTTCTTTGTTCTGAAAGAGTAGTAATATTAGAAGTATCTTTACCTTGCTCTCTGGCCTTTTTCAATTGATCTAAAGCAGCAAGTTCCTTCATCCTGGCAGTCCATAATAAAGGATTGTTTTCTGGATCCTCAAAAGGGATTGAAGGTTCATATCTATTTATGGTTTCTGAATCAGTAGATGTCCTTGTAACAACTGTATCTCTGAGTTTGTAATGGAAAGGACCTTGAGTTGAATCCATATGCCCCTGTCCTTCCCTTTGCTATCTGGAATAAGTTCTGTGCTCTCTCTGATTTCCTATGTATTGACTTCTTTTAGAATGTTAGCCTCTTTGATGTTGACTTCTGGGTTGATGTCTTTGAGAAGGTTGAGAAGAACTATACTTTGAAGCAGATCCAGGTTGAGAAGTAGATCCTCCACCAGTACCAGCATCTGGAGGAGAAGGAGGAGGATGAGACTGAGAAGATCCTTTCTCACATTTGTCAAGTTTTCTTCTTTTCCTCATAGCCTTTAACTGATTCTTAGAATATTGCATCCAAGGCTCTATTATTTGGCAATCATGCAAAATATAGTATGGTATATCATTTACATCTTTGGCCTTAGTAGGGGGAACTCTCATCATTGCTTTGCTTCTTGCTTTCCTTTTCTTAGAGATGGTGCCAGCAGAATCATCAGAGTTAGTGTTAAATTGATCACTTTCTGAACTCTGGGGTCTATCATATAGATCATCAATGCTTTTGATATACTCTTCTCTTTGTTTAGACTTTTCAGCAGACAGAACAGGAGCAGAATCAAATGTAGTAACAGCAGGAGCAGCATGAACCTCAGAAACAACAGGTTCTTCTAGAAAAACAGCAAGTTCAACAGCAGCAGCTGCATCAACAGGATCAGCAGGCAACAAATCTGAAAGTGAGGGTAAGATCTATCTTAACTCTAGAGGGGGGTGAATAGAGTATTTTAAAGTAAATTTACAATTTAAAAATGCACAGCAGTAAAGGCTTAATTTATGTATAGGTGTAAGGTGCTTTGATGTAGAAAATAAAACTAAAGCAGTAAAACAAAAACCACAGCACACAACAAAGAATATCTACAAGAAACCATAAGAAACAAGGAACTATAGTGGTTCCCCAAAAACCTGGGTACATCCACTCTTCTACCACCCTTGGTAGGAATCCACTACAGGATGAGTTGATCAGGTATCCTGGGCACCAATGAGCTTTTGATAAGGTGCTCAAAAACCAAACTAGATTTTTTGATCAGGTGTCTTGCCACCACTGAGTTTTGACAAGGCTCTCAGAACCAGAATCAAGACTTTTGAAGGGAGTTTTGATAACCCTTTTACAGCAGGAAAAGAAAAAGGAAGAGGCGAAGTTGTCTTCTCTGTCTCAATCACTGAGAGAAGACTTAGTGGATTGATTGTGTTTTCAAAGCTCCCCTGAGAAAGATGAGAGCTTTGCTATGGTGATAGGTCTTCAGAAGCTTCAGATCTCCAGCAGAAGATGGTTTCAACAGAGGCTGAAATATGAATTGTCTGGAGTCCTTGATGTTGAAGCTATGATCACTTTTCAGTATGCCAATATTCAACTAATTCTCCAGGATTGATCACTTGATTTTTTGAATTGATCTCACTATCCTGTGAATCTGTACTGAGAATTTCTTATTGTAGATCGCCTATTCTTGTGTAGTCTCTTGTTGTATATCTGTCAGACTAGAAAAGATGATTTATTCTCTGAAGATCCTCTATCCAAGATAGCCGTTAGCAGTCAATAAATGTCTTCCATTAATGTTTTGTCTTCTGGAGGAAAGTCCAATAAACATTCTCTGATAAATCCCTTGAAACTGCTCCAGAATAAATGAAAACGGCTAGCAGATCTCTTGAAATAAATGCTGAGAGAATTTGAAAAACATTCCAAAAGCTGACTGAATTTGAATCCTCAAAGTCATCGATCCCTCAGGAAAAACGTCGATCTGAGCTCTACGATCGTCGACCTGAGCTCAGAGATTGGATTGAACATCAGACAGAAAACGTCGACCTGAGCTCAAAGATCGTCGACCGGAGCTCAGCGACCTGAAGAATAAGTTGAAGACAGATCGTCGATCTGAGCTCGAAGATCGTCGACCGGAGCTCGAAGATTTAGCAGAGTTGAGCTCAGAGAGCGTCGAATGGAGTTTGACGTTTCGTCGACCTAAGCTTGACGATAATTGTCTTTGCCGCAGCTCTAAGTCTGAATCCTTGAATGGTCTTGGGGGCAGCTTCAAACCTAAGTTCTAAGCCCTAGACTCATTCTAACTTGACCTTTTCAACTATATATCTAGGTCAAACTGATTTCCTAAAAACATAGTAATCCTTGCCCAAATTAGTAATAGGGTGTTCCAACAATCTCCCCCTATTTGGGTTAGGATTACTATTTACAGAACTCAGTAATAAATACAAAATCAACATACAGAAAAACAAAAATCTAACACAAAAGAGCAGATCATGCAATATATCAGCAAACAGATGGAATATCAGCAAATGTTCAAAATGAGTATACTGTCTGCTTACAAATGTCATTTCTTTTCACTTCCCTTCTTAAATAAGATTTCCCTATTGGGATTTAGAGCTTCTTTCTTTGACCTTCTATCATCCTCTGCACCTAAGGAGGTTTGAGATCTTGGCCTGGGAACCACAGCCTCAGGATGCAGTTTCATGTAGTCCACTGGGTCAAAGAATTTCCTTGATGCATACCTTTCCAGTTCTGCCTTTCTTTGATCTGACAAAGTAGTAATGTTGGAAGTGTCTTTCCCTTGTTCTCTGGCCTTCTTCAGCTGATCTAAAGCAGCAAGTTCTTTCATCCTAGCAGTCCATGATAATGGATTGTTCTCTGGATCTTCAAAAGGAACTACAGGCTCATATCTGTTGACAGTTTCTGAAGCAGTAGGAGTTCTTGTATCAACCATTTCTCTGAGTTTATAGGGGAAAGGACCTTGAGTTGAGTCCATGTGTCTTTGTCCTTCCCTTGTCATGTGCTTTGAGCGCCCACTATCCAGATACTATGGCTGGTTTGATGTTGGATAGGTCTTCACCTACACATAAACAGCTTATATGTTTTTGACCCAGTTTACCTTGGGCCTAGGTTGATATCTCTTAAATTCAGAAATGAAAGACATCCCAGGTTGACTCTTATAACCTTCAGAATGGTATCTCCTAGGAGGTACTATCCATTCAGTATAGGGGTTGAAACCTTAGGATGTAGGACTTCTAGGATTGAATCTAAATGTACCTTTGAAGGATTGTTCAAAGTCCTGATCTCTGTTCGACGATCGTCGAGCTGAGGTCGACGATCTTGGGTCAGATCGTCGATCTCTGTTTGAAGATCGACTATCCTGGAGTTCAGAGTTCAGGTGTCGTCGAGCTGAGGTCGACGATCGTTTCTTGGATCGTCGAGCGTCGTTCGACGATCGTCGAGCTCTGTTCGACGCATTCTGTTGAACTATATTTTTCTTTGGCAAATCTGCATTCTTCCTAGCTACCTCTACAACTTCCTTCCCTTTATCAGAGATAAATTTGATTGGAGTTGTCAGAACTATAGGCTGGCTGGATGAAGCTCCCAAGCCCAGTGTACTATTAATTCTAGAGTTCACTGTGCTTGTGATATCCATCAGTTTGATGCTTCTCCCATTAAGGGATTCTTCAAACTGCTTGGCCTTGGATAGTTCACTCTTCAGTGAAGCTATCTCCTCCCTATAGCATTCTAACTCTTCAGAGAGTTTGAGGTTCTCTGATTTTAAAGTATTATACTCAGACAGTTGTTTTCTGAGGGAAGTGATTTCCTTCTCAGACTCCAACAGATCTAGGCATAGTACTTTAAACTCATGTTTAAAGTCCTCAGAACTGAAATCAAATGAATTGATTACCTGATCTTCTTCTAGTTGAACTTCTGAACCTAATTCTGACTCTTCTGCTTCTGAATCTGTTTGAGAGGCATTGATAGCCATCATGCAAAATTCCTTTTCATCAGCATCATCCTCATCATCACTGGAGCTGGATGAGGCTTCAGAGTCCTCTTCAGTTTCACTCCATGTCTCAGCAACAAATCCCTTCCTTGTATGTGTGTTCTTGCTGTAGGAGGGTTTGTCTGAGGTGTTCTTCTTGAAGTCTTTCTCCTTTCTTCTTTCCCTTCTATCTTTCTTGTCTTTATTTTTATTTTCTGGACAGTCAGGCACAATATGGCATGGTTTCCTGCAACCAAAACATATAATTTCTTTGTTATTATTTGATTTATCATACCTTGACTTATCATGTCCCTTGTATGATTTCTTTCTGAAGTCTTTTCTGGCCATTTTGTAGAATCTTTTGGCCAGTAGACTTAGGAGCTCATCATTTCCTGTAGCTTTATCTTCATGCTCCTCTTCTGTAGCTTTGAAGGCTATGGTCTTCTCTTTTCTGATGACTGGAGAAGTAGCCTTTTGTTCTTCTTATCTATTTTTAATGAGCAGCTCATAAGATTTGAGCTTGCCCAGGAGAGCTTCAGTGGTAATCTCATTTAGACTTCTGGCATCTTTGATTGGCCAGATTCTTGAATCCCAAGTGCTGGGGAAGCACATTAGGATTTTGTCATTCAGCTCAGTCAATGAGATTTCTTTATCCAGAGTCTTTAACTCATTGACAATCAGACTTAGTCTGTTGTACATGTCAGCCACTTATTCAGCTTCTCCCTTTTTGAAATTCTCATATTAGCTTATAAGATGGGATCTCCTGTCTTTCCTTTCATCAGCAGATCCTGAGACAATTTCAGAGAGTTTGTCCCAAATTTCTTTAGCTGAGTTGCATTCAGCTACCTTCTGAAATATCTCATCAGACATTGTCTGAGCTAAGATATTCATGGCCTTGGCATTTGCAGTCTTCCACTTCTTTATTTCAGCATCTGTTCCTGAAAGAGGTGGAACAGCATTTGTACTTGAGCTTGCTGGTGGACTTGGGCACACTGTCAAAACAGAATTAAATATGTCTTCATCAATAGAATTCATATATAGTTTAATCCTTGTTTTCCAAAGTGCAAACTTGGATAGATTGCACACTGGAGGCCTGGTGCTTGCATAATCTTTGTTCTGTGCCATGTCTTTTTATAAAATTAAATATAATGAAAATAACCCTCTTAAAAGATTGATCTTATCAAGGATCTTTTGGTTCAGGTGTTAGCTTGTATGAACAACCAACCTGCCTCTGATACCAATTGAAAGTGAGGGTAAGATCTATCTTAACTCTAGAGGGGGGTGAATAGAGTATTTTAAAGTAAATTTACAATTTAAAAATGCACAGCAGTAAAGGCTTAATTTATGTATAGGTGTAAGGTGCTTTGATGTAGAAAATAAAACTAAAGCAGTAAAACAAAAACCACAGCACACAGCAAAGAATAACCACAAGAAACCAGAAGAAACAAGGAACTATAGTGGTTCCCCAAAAACCTGGATACATCCACTCTTTTACCACCCTTAGTAGGAATCCACTGCAGGATGAATTGATCAGGTGTCCTGGGCACCAATGAGCTTTTGATAAGGTGCTCAAAAACCAAACTAGATTTTTTGATCAGGTGTCTTGCCACCACTGAGTTTTGACAAGGCTCTCAGAACCAGAATTAAGACTTTTGAAGGGAGTTTTGATAACCCTTTTATAGCAGGAAAAGAAAAAGGAAGAGGTGAAGTTGTCTTCTCTGTCTCAATCACTGAGAGAAGACTTAGTGGATTGATTGTATTGTCAAAGCTCCCCCTGAGAAAGATGAGAGCTTTGCTAGGGTGATAGGTCTTCAGAAGCTTCAGATCTCCAGCAGAAGATGGTTTCAGTAGAGGCTGAAATATGAATTGTCTGGAGTCCTTGATGTTGAAGCTATGATCACTTTTCAGTATGCCAATATTCAACTAATCCTCCAGGATTGATCACTTGATTTTTTGAATTGATCTCACTATCCTGTGAATCTGTACTGAGAATTTCTTATTGTAGATCGTCTATTCTTGTGTAGTCTCTTGTTGTATATCTGTCAGACTAGAAAAGATGATTTATTCTCTGAAGATCCTCTATCCAAGATAGCCGTTAGCAGTCAATAAATGTCTTCCATTAATGTTTTGTCTTCTGGAGGAAAGTCCAATAAACATTCTCTGATAAATCCCTTGAAACTTGCTCCAGAATAAATGAAAACGGCTAGCAGATCTCTTGAAATAAATGCTGAGAGAATTTGAAAAACATTCCAAAAGCTGACTAAATTTGAATCCTCAAAGTCGTCGATCCCTCAGGAAAAACGTCGATCTGAGCTCTACGATCGTCGACCTGAGCTCAGAGATTGGATTGAACATCAGAAAGAAAACGTCGACCTGAGCTCAAAGATCGTCGACCGGAGCTCAGCGACCTGAAGAATAAGCTGAAGACAGATCGTCGATCTGAGCTCGAAGATCGTAGACCGGAGATCGACGATTTAACAGAGTTGATCTCAGAGAGCGTCGAACGGAGTTCGACGTTTCATCGACCTAAGCTCGATGATAATTGTCTTTGCCTCAGCTCTAAGTCTGAATCCTTGAATGGTCTTGGGGGCAGCTTCAAACCTAAGTTCTAAGCCCTAGACTCATTCTAACTTGACCTTTTCAACTATATATCTAGGTCAAACTGATTTCCTAAAAATATAGTGATCCTTTCCCAAATTAGTAATAGGGTGTTCCAACAAAATCAATATCATTAGATTCAACACCTTCAGCAGCAGCAGCAACACAATCAGAAACTTCCACAGCCTTAAGAGAATTTATATAAGATATGATCAGGCTGGGATCACAGACAGTAATAGGCACAATGGCCTTAGTAAGGTGTTCAACTCCCAGAGTTGGTAAGCAGCTGCTGTGAAGAAGATCAAATGCAGACAACAGTGACCTGAGGTCCACTGTGAGTACTGGTTCTGGAGCAGCAGGCATTACCTCAGCTTCATAGGGCATCTCCCCCTGCCTTGATTCAGTTATGACTGGATCAAGGCACCCCACAGAAGGGATTGCCTGAGGAGAGGAGAGAGAGTTTAGCCTGTCAGATAGCTCCTTTATTGAGTTCAGGAGTGGAGCCATGGTGGTCTCCAGCAGGCTTGCTAGCTTGGGGGCCAGTATCCCATATAGCCTATCTGCCAAGGCTGATAAATCCACTTGCTCAAGTGGGACTTGAGTAGAGGTGGAGGATGGAATTGCTTGAACTGATGGTGAATGGGCAGGAGTTGATGTTGTGGTGGATGGTAGAATTGATGGTTGAGAGATAGGGATGGTGGAGATGGATTGTATGGGTGTGGAGATGGATGGTGTGAAGGATGGTTGAGAGAGAATGTCATGAAGGAGCTGTTGGTATGAGGAGGTAGAAGGAAGCTCAGGAGGAGAGGAAGGGGAATCATCCATGAAGGAATCTTCCAATATGTTGAAGGATGGAATGGTAAGAGGTGGATAGTAGTGGAGTGGATGGAATGATTCTATGGTGGCTGGAGGTGAAAGAGGTGATGAGATGGTAATGGGGGAAGAGATGGTTATGGTTATGGAGATTGTTGTGGTTGATGTGGAGGTGGAGGTAAAAACAAGAGGTGGAGAAGGAGGAGCAGAGGTGGAGGCAAGCAGTTATTCCATGAGGGCTGGAGCCTGAGGGGAAGTGACTACAGGAGTCCTTGTGCCTGAAGCTATAGTAGTCCTGGCAGGTTTGATGATCTGCCTGTCCAATTTCCCAAATAGGGCACAGGTCAGTCTTTTAGATGCATTGATGTGCATCCCATTTGAGACTAGCAGTTCTGGGCACCTGGAGTGCAGGAATACCCCTAAAATCCTCCCAAAATTGACAAAACTTTTATTAATTTTCTTCTTGATCAAATCAAAGAAGATTGTTCCCCAATTTAGATGTTTCTTGTCCACTATGGCTCCCATCAGACAGAACTGATACCTTGATATGGTATCATGTGCTGAGTGCTTAGCCAACAGCACTTTCCCCACAACATCAGCCAAAAATCTAAATTCAATGGATAGATTCTTTTTCAATAACTTATTAGGGTTTGCAGCAGAGTGACCCATTCTATCCAACATAGAATCAAATTCTTCTCCAGACATATCAGTAGAATCATCTCCAGTGCTCAGATGAAATACTTCACTTAGAAGAGTTGGTGATAAAGATACATGAGTCCCGCTTATAATACCGACTATAGTATTCTCATCCAGATTATTTGCTGTAAAAACCCATTCCTTTGTCTCATCGGCCGCAATCTTCATTCTGGTAGACATAATATGCACCAACTGTTGTTCTCTGAATTGTTCCAGAATGTCTTTAAATATTTGATCGCTCCCGTCAAACTAATCCATATCGATATCAAATCCAGTATCAAACTTCATCTTAGCGAGAGTGGCAATGTTAACAGCCATTGTATACCTGCAAAAATTAACAAACACGACCAAGTATAGTAGAGTTTGGAGAAATTGCAGAGAATATGAAAGCGCAAATGAAGAACGACGGCGAAAGAATAATTTTTATATTAGGGTTCGACGCCGGAAAGGAAGGATCGTTGAACTCCGTTCGACGATCTAGGTTTCTTAATGGAATCTGAAGAGTCTACAATATCGTCAATCTCCGTTCGACGACATTGGAGAGCGTCGAACTCCATTCGACGATCGTTGACCAGAAGAAGATAGCCTAGCACTGCCTGGAAAACGCTGAACTCCGGTCGATGCTTATTGGAAAGCGTCGATCTCCGTTCGACGATTTTTGGGAAAAACGTCGAGCGCAGTTCAGAGACAAAACAGAACCTACAGATACTAAAAAATATAAGTTTTTAGCCTAGTCTTGGTCTGTTTTTAGATTTAAAAATCTTGGGATTTATTTTAAACTTTCTCCATCTAACATTCCTAACTGATTTAGGAAGAAGGTGTGTTTCTTTTCATCCAAAGGTTTGGTGAAATTATCTCCCCTTTGCAAATCAGTTGGGATATATTGAATTTCAATTTTATTTTTCTCTACATTGTCTCTTAGAAAGTGATGCCTAATTTCTATATATTTTGTACTACTATGGAGGACTGGATTTTGTGTTATAGAGATAGCACTCGTGTTATCACAAAATATTTTTGACCCTTCTAAGTTGTAGCCATAGTCTAGGAGCTGGTTTTGAATCCACAGAATCTGTGAGCAACAACTGCCTGTTGTCATGTATTCAGCTTCAGCAGTTGAAGTGGACATTGATGTTTGTTTCTTACAGAACTAGGAGACAAGTCTGTCACCAAGGAACTGGCAAGTTCTACTAGTGCTTTTCTTGTCTACTCTACATCCAGCATAATCAGTATCTGAAAATCCAGTTAATTCAAATCCTGAGTCTTTTGGATACCAGAGTCCTAGATTTGGATAACTTTTCGCATACCTAAGAATCCTCTTAACTAATGTTAGGTGTGACTCTCTAGGGCTTACTTGGAACCTAGCACATATACATGTAGCAAACATTATATCAGGTCTACTAGCTGTAAGGTACAATAGAGAGCCAATCATTGCTCTATATGTTGTCTGATCAACATGTTTACCATGTTCATCAGTATCTAATACAGCATTGGTAGGCATAGGTGTTTTCATACAAGATGCTTCAGACATACCAAATTTCTTAACAAATTCTTTTGCATACTTGGTTTGAGAAATAAATATGCCTTCAGCATGTTGTTTGACTTGCAATCCTAGGAAGAAAGAAAGCTCACCCATGTTACTCATTTCAAATTTAGAGTGCATCAGGTTGGAAAACTTTTTGCACAAATTTTAATCAGTAGAACCAAAGATAATATCATCTACATATATTTGTACTAGTAGGGTATGGGACTTATGGGTTCTAATAAAAAGAGTTTGGTCTACTCTACCCCCTTATAAAATCATTTTTAGAAGAAAGCATGCTAAGGTCTCATACCATGCTCTAGGAGCATGCTTGAGACCATATAATGCTTTATACAATTTGAAAATATGGTCAGGATAAGTTTGAGAGATAAAACATGGAGGTTGTCTAACATAGACTTCCTCTTTGATATCTCCATTGAGAAATGCACTCTTCACATTCATTTGGTAGACCTTGAATCCTTTGTGAGCAGCATAAGCAAGGAATATTCTTATGGCCTCTAACCTTGCAACAGGTGCAAAAGTCTGGTCATAGTCAATTCCTTCTTCTTGAGAGTAGCCTTGAGCAACTAGCCTTGCCTTGTTCCTTACAATAACTCCTTGGTCATCCAACTTGTTTATGAACAGCCACTTTGTTCCAACAATTGAGTGATTCTTAGGCCTTGGTACTAGCTCCCAAACTTTGTTCCTCTCAAATTGATGTAGTTCCTCTTGCATAGCAATGATCCAGTGTGGATCTTATTCTGCATCTTGAGATGGATTGAGGCTCAACTTGAGATAAAAAGTAGGTGTGCATCAGGTTCTAGTTGACCTGATTTCTGGTTTGCACACCAGCTGAGATGTTTCCAATCACTTGGGAGATTGGGTGATCTCTTGTTGTTATTAAATCAACAGGGGGTGTTGATTGTTCACCAACCTGTGTTGTTATTTCCTCTTGTGGAACAACAACTGGCTCTTCAGAATGGTTTTCTCCAAGATGTTGAACATCAAGATGTTGAGTATCCTCTTCATCTTTACTGATTTCAGCTCTTTGTTTGATAGGTGAATGTACTGAATTATTTTCTACAATGTGTAACCTGTCTAAATTTTCTAAAAGAGAGTGTACCTGCAATGGTTCTATGGTAGAAGTAGACTTCTCCTTGTAACACATGTTAGTCTCATCAAAAGATATATGAACAGATTCTTCAATTTTAAGAGAAGTTTTATTATAAACCTTATAAGCTTTACTGATCATGGAGTATCCCAGAAACACTCCTTCATCAGCTTTAGCCTGGAATTTTGCTAAATACTTCTTGTCATTATTGTGAATATAACAAATGCAATAAAAAAATTTGAAATAGTCTACTTTAGGTTTCTTCCCTTTGAGCAATTCATAGGGAGTCTTGCCCTTCAGTTTATGTATCAAACTTCTGTTCAACACATAGTTGGAGGTGTTCACTGCCTCTGCCCAAAAAGATAGAGGAAGGTGAGCATCTGTCAACAATGTAGTGACAGATTCAATTAGGGTTCTATTTTTCCTTTCAGCTACCCCATTTTGTTGAGGAGTTCTAGGAGCTGAGAAAGTATGCCTAATCCCTTCACTTTGACAGAACTCTTGCATAAGAAGAGAATCAAACTCTATCCCATGATCACTTCTGATAAGGGTAATGTAAGTATTGAACTCAATCTGTATGTATTTGAGAAAATCTGTCAGTCATTTAAAGTTATCAGGCTTCTTCCTCAGAAAGAATACCCAAGTGAATCTAGAGAAGTCATCTACAATCACTAAAGTGTAAGATTTCCCTCCTAAGCTTTGTACTGTAATGGGTCCAAAAAGATCCATGTGTAACAGATACAAGATCCTAGGTGAATCACTCTTATTAAGTGACTTAAAACTATTTTTAGTTTGCTTGCCTAATTGACAAGCCCTGCAGAGTCCTTCCTTCTTGTAGGGGCCAGAAGGTAGTCCTTTAACAAGGTTGTCCTTGGACAGCCTAGCAATGGTTCTAAGGTTTAAGTGTCCTAGTCTCTTATGCCATAAATCATTTGGTTTGCAGACTGAATTAAATAAGCAGATATCTATATTGGTTGAAAGGAAATCTACAAGATAAATGTTACCTTTCCTTTTACCTGTTAACACTGTTGTGTTATCCTCTGACTTGATCTGGCATAAGGATTTGTTGAATGTCACTTGATATCCTTGATGACAGAGTTGACTGATACTGATTAGGTTGTGCTTCAGTCCTTCCACATAAGCCACCTTCTTGAATGTGACTGAGTCAATCTGAACAGCACCATATCCTTTTGTTTGACCAAAGTTTGAATCTCCAAAGATCACTTTGGGTCCAAGTTTGGCTTTGAAGGATGTGAGATTTTCCTTGCTCCCTGTCATGTGCTTTGAGCACCCACTATCCAGATACCATTGTTGGTTCATTGTTGGATAGGTCTTCACCTGTACATAAACAATTTATATGTTTTTGACCCAGTTTACCTTGGGTCTAGGTTGATAACCTTTAAATTCAGAAATGAAAGACATCCCTGGCTGACTCTTATATCCTTCAGGATGGTATCTCCTAGGAGGTACTATCCATTCAGTATAAGGGTTGAAGCTTTGGGATGAGGGACTTCTAGGATTGACTTGAGAATTACCTCTGAAAGAAGGTTCAAAGCTCTGAGCTCCGTTCGACAATCGTCGACCTGAGTTCGACGACCTTTGGTCAGATTGTCGAGCTCCGTTCGAAGATCGACTATACCAGAGTTCAGAGTTCAGAAGTCATCGATCTGAGTTCGACGATCCAGCCTTGGATCGCCGACCTCTGTTCGACGATCTTCGAGCTCTGTTCGACGTTTTCTGTTGAACTTGATTTTCCTTAGGTAAATCTGGATTCTTCCTAGCTACCTCTACAACACCCTTTCCTTTATCAGAAATAAATTTAATTAGGGTTGTTAATACTATAGGTTGGCTGGATGAAGCACCCAAGCCCAGTGTACTGTTGAATGAGTTCACTGTGCTTTTGATGTCCATCAGTTTGATGCTTCTCCCATTAAGAGATTCTTCAAACTTCTTTGCCTGGGATAACTCACTCTTCAGTGAAGCTATATCCTCCCTACAGCATTCTAACTCCTTAGAGAGTTTGAGGTTGTTTGATTTTAAGGTACTATGTTCAGACAATTGATTTCTGAGAGAGATAATCTCTTTCTCAGATTTTAATAGGTCTAAACACATTGCCTTAAATTTAGACCTAAAGTCCTCGGAGTCAAAGTCAAAGGAATCAATTACCTGGTCTTCTTCAGTTTGAGTTTCAGATTCTTAGTCTGATCCCTGTTCTGCATCAGAATTTTGCTGAGAGGCATTGATAGCCATCATGCAGAATTCCTTTTCTTTAGCATCATCCTCATCATCACTTGAACTTGATGAGGCTTCTGATTCTTCTTCAGTATCACTCCAGCTTTCAGCTACAAACCCCTTCCTTGTATGTTTATTTTTGTTGGAGGAGGATTTGTTGCTGTTGTTTCTCCTGGAGTCCTTATCTTTTCTCCTATCTTTCCTGTCCTTCTTGTCCTTATTCTGATTTTCTGGACAGTCAGGCACAATATGGCCTGGTTTCCTGCATCCAAAACAGATTATTTCTTTATTATTTGATTTGTCATACCTTAGCTTCTCATGCCCTATGGATGACCTCTTTCTGAAATCTTTCCTGGCCATCTTATAGAATCTTTTGGCCAACAAGCTCATCAATTCTTCATTGCCTGTGACCTTATCTTCTGGCTTCTCTTCTATGGCTTTGAAAGCAATGGTCTTCTCCTTTCTGATGACTGGAGAAACAGTCTTTTGCTCTTCTTCCCTATTCTTGATGAGCAGCTCATAAGACTTGAGCTTGCCCAAAAGAGCTTCAGTAGTAATCTCAATTAGGCTTCTGGCATCCTTGATTGGCCAGATCCTTGAGTCCCAAGTGCTAGGGAAGCACATTAGGATCTTGTCATTTAGTTCAGTTAGTGTGATCTCCTTATCCAATGTTTTCAACTCACTGACTATCAGACTGAGCCTGTTGTACATATCTGCAACTGACTCAACTTCTTCTTTCTTGAAATTCTCATATTGAGATATGAGATGGGATCTCCTGTCCTTCCTTTCATAAGCAGATCCTGAGACAATTTCAGATATCTTATCCCATAAATCTTTTGCTGAACTGCATTCATCCACCTTTTGGAATATCTCATCAGACATGGTCTGAGCAAGAATATTCATAGCCTTTTCATCTGCAACTTTCCATTTCTTTATTTCTGCATCTGTTCCTGAAGGAGGTGGAACATCACTTGTACTTGTGATCACTGGGGGTCTTGGACAAACTGTCAAAACAGAATTAAAAATGTCCTCATCAATAGAATTCATGTAAAGCTTAATCCTTGCCTTCCAAAGTGAAAACTTAGAGAGGTTGCACATTAGAGGTCTGGTGCTAGCATAATCTTTGTTCTGTGTCATGGTTTTGTATGAAAATAAATATAATACAAAAAGTAATAACTATCCTCTATAGAAGGTTTATCTTATCAAGGATCTTTTGGTTCAGGTGTTAGCCTGTTCAACCAGTCTGTTGAAGATTCAGATGTTGAATAACCAACCTGCCTCTGATACCAATTGAAAGTGAGGAAAAGATCTACCTTAACTCTAGAGGGGGGTGAATAGAGTATTTTTAAAATAATTTACAATTAAAAATATAAAGCAGTGGAAGACTTAATTTATGTATATGTGTAAGGTGCTTGCTATGAAATAAAAACTAAAGCAAGAGCTAAGAAAACACACAGCACACAGCAAAGTCAAACACACAGCAACCAGATGACACAAGGAACTATAGTGGTTCCCCAACAACCTGGGTACATCACTTCTTCTACCACCCTTGGTAGGAATCCACTGCAGGAATAGTTGATCAGGTGTCCTGGGCACCAATGAGCTTTTGATAAGGTGCTCAAAAACCAAAATTAGATTTTTTTGATAAGGTGTCTTGCCACCACTGAGTTTTGACAAGGTCTCAGAAACTAGTTTCAGAACTTTTGAAGGGAGTTTTGAGAAACCCTTTTACAGGAGGGAAAGGAAAAAGAAAGAAAGAGTTGAGTTGTTCTTCTCTGTCAACAATCTGAGAGAAGACAAGTGGATGATGATGTCAAAGCTCCCCCTGAGATCTGTAAGAGTTCACGAAGGTGAGCTTTGCTAGGGTGATAGGTCTTCAGTTGCTTCAGATCTCCAGCAATTGATGATTTCAGCAGATGCTGAAATGTTTGATGTCTGGAGTTCTTGAAATTGAAGCTTTTGAACACTTGAGGATTTGGAGGAGTTGAGTAGCAAAATATTTCTTCCACAGAAAACTTTCTTGTATTCTTGAAGATTTGGAATTCAGTAAATTTGTAAATCTCAGAAGATGAACACTTGATCAGAGAGTTTTTGTTGTTCACTCTTCTGTGTCTCTTTTCAATCTAATTCTGCTGTATATCTCTTGTCTCTATAATTGTATATGATCTGTTATGTTTTCAAAAACATATACTAAAGGAGTATATCAGATTCTGACTTAGATGGTCGTTACTCAGTCATAAATGACTTCCATAAATGACAACTGTCTCTGGGGAAAGTCCTAAGTAACATTCCTTTTAGTCTTCCTTGAAACTTGCATTAGATTGCTTGAAACGGCTAGAAAAGCAATAAATGTAGGAAATAACTTTGAATGAATCTGAAAGAATTCCATAACTGTTCTTGAATTCGAATTCTGAAAGCGTCGATCTCTCACAGAAATCGTCGATCTGAGCTCAGCTATCGTCGACCTGAGCTCAGAGATTGGATTTATACTAGAGACAGAAAACGTCGACCTGAGCTCTACGATCGTCGAACTGAGCTCAGCGACTGGTAAAATAGTTGAAGACAAAACGTCGATCTGAGCTCGAAGATCGTCGACCTGAGTTTGACGACTTGCAGAGTTGAGCTCAGAGAACGTCAAACGGAGTTCAACGTTTCGTCGAACTAAGCTCGACGAAAATTGTCTTGTCTCAGTACTTAGTCCTGATCTCTGAGTGGTCCTAGGAGCAGCTCCAAACCTAAGTTCTAAGCCCTAGACTCATTCTAATTTGACCTTTTCAACTATACAACTAGGTCAAACAATTTTCCTAATAACATAGTGATCCTTGCCCAAATTAGTAATAGGGTGTTCCAACAGTCATGACGTCAAGGAAAAAGGGAAAGAGAAAGGATATAGCTCGCAAACAAGTGAGATTTCTGAGTGACGAGGACACCCAAAGGTTCCATTCACTACAGTCAGTGCCACCTATCGACGAACGAGGTTTAAAAATGGAGAAACGGGGCTAGAGTGTAGCTTACGTTGGGCACATTAAGGCTATGGGTTAGGACACATTTTGCCATCCGAGAACGGAAGAAATTTTACCTTGGGTGTACGAATTATATGCCAATGCACCAGTCACAGAAGGGGGGAAAGAATTTGTAAGAGGGAAGAAGGTGGATTTCTCTACTTCAGCGATCAACACATTCTTCGATCTAGACAATGATATTATCCCAGACCATGCCTCCATCCTAACAACTGTACCTAAGGAGGAGTTGGCTTCAGTAATTTGTGGATAATTAGGTCCAGACCGGGTGAACACTAAGGAGAATGCTTTGAAATCAACTTGTCTATCAAGGGAAGCGAAGGTTTGACTTCATTTCATTAATGCGAGTCTTTTGCCCACGCGCCATTTAAACCACATCAAGCTACACCGAATTGCACTCATCTATTGCATCATAAAAGGAATGCAGATAAATGTGGGGAGGATCATCTCTAGTCTCATCCGGAAGAAAGTGAATGATAAGAAAATGAAGTATATTTGGTTCCCCACCACTATCATCGAGCTTTGTCGCACGACAGAAGTTGAGCAGGGCGAGGGTGACCTGGTAACTCAAGTGGATCGCCATATCACAGAAACAGTAGTGAACGTGCACATTAAGGTGGCAGCTGAACTTCCTCGGAAGCAATGCAAGTTGAAGGAAGTGGGTGCTGCCAAATCTCCAAAGGCCTCGGCAGTGGCCCCCAAGCACATTGATATTCCATTAGTTGACAACGGTGCGGATCCCGACGCAATGAGCGAGCAACTTGAGTACATGAAGGCTTATCATCATTGATAATTTATTTACTTTAATTCCAGGCTGGACTACATATGTGAGAATCAGGCCAAGCTAATGCGCAAGTCCCAGATTCCAGTGTCGGTGCCTAAATATGAATTGCAGTCCCAGTTTGACAAAGATGGTCACCTCCTGACTTCTGATTGGTCGAGGGTTGATCCAACATTGACAAAAGCTAAAGAACAGGAGGAGGATGAATACGATGGGGACAAGGAGGAGGATGAAGATGCAGAAGAGGAGGATGAAGACGACGAGGATGATGAGGCGATTGAAGAGGGTGTATAGTTCTTTTTGTTTGATTTCTAGTTTGCACCTGCATAGATTCATATATATATTCTCTGTTTCTCTATTTTGGACATTTGGTTAATTAGCGTTGCACTCGCATATTCGTGTGATGACAGGTTTATCCTTTTGGACATTATATTTTGTGCTAAGATCTCTTGTTTCGTATATACTCTGTGTTATGGTGTGCTGATATTTTAGAGCTTTATTTCTATAACGAGATATCATTACTAAATTTATGGAGCTTGGAATTCTGTTTTATAATATCATATGAATTATGTTAGGGCGTGTAAAGATATAATGTGATGTTATGATTTTGTTTACCGCATTTTTAGCACTTTTAAATTAAAATACTTATGAATGTGTTTAGGACCAATTTAGGGCCACGTGCCTATGATGTACCATGCTGAATTTGTATTCAATTTGTCTCCTCTGATGTTACACACGCAGTTTGATAATATCACTCTTCGTGCTTTAACCTTTGTATATGTCCAAGATTTTAGTTTTATAGAAAACAACACATGATTAGGATTGTTGATGGCCATTCCACAATATAGTACACTGGGCACATCATTGAGAAAGTAAGGGATAACCATGCGAACACTCCAATTCTCAAGGGAGTACTGAAATTTCAAATTTCTTTGTCTTTTCTTTCTTATATTGATTAGTAAAACTATTATAAAAGAATTTGCATGGATTTTGAAGTCTCATTTCTAGGGACTAGCAAAGGGCAAAAGTGTGGAGATAGGAGTAGTATACTCCTACCAATTGAGTGAGAGTTAAATATTTTCAATAATTTTAGTTAATCCTATTTCTCGATATTATTAATGAATGAGTTATTCAATATTATTTGATGATTATTGTTGGTAGGATAGTCATTCTTAATGGTTCATATTTTTGCTTTGGATTTAGTGAGATGGGTGAAAGCTCTCTTAAATATTTCTCTTATCCGCACAATTCTTTAAAAAATGTGCTTCCTAAAAATTGACTCTCGCTGACTTCTAAAGATAATGATGGAAGGGTTAGCATGAACTAAGTCGAGATGTAAACCAAAGCATTGATATGTCTAGTTGATTTGTAAGAATGATTAGCATTTCCCTTTGATCAACCTGTGCCTCACTACTTATATTTGATTTGATCACTTACTATCCTTAGAGCTTGAATCTTTGATTATCATGCATAATTTCCCCTCATTCCTAAATCAATTTCTTAGTAACTATTCAACTATGGGTGATTGTTCAAAGAAAATAATTTTGAGTCGTAGTGATATGTGGCCTAAGTGTGTGTAGACCTACTTGGAACGATCCCTACTATGACTTTTTAAAGAAAATAAAAAAATGTGTCATAGTGATATGTGGCCTAGGTATGTATATTCATACTTGGAATGATCCCAACTATGATTACAGAGAAAAAAAAATAATGTGTGAGTTGTAGTGATATGTGGCCCGAGTGTGTGTACACCTACTTGGAATGATCCCTACTACGGACTAAAAAGTTGCTAATTAAGAGATGAACCCCATAGTTGAGAGAGTTATCAAGAATATTAACTAGGGAAGTACCTTTTACTATAGCATTTCATTCCTAACCAAGCCAAGACCATTTCTACCGTAAGTCCTCATGATTTCTTTTTGAATTAAACTATCAACTCTAGTGGAGGTTAAGTCAAAGACTCGACCTATTTTCATTCTCTCTTAGTTATTGAGGAAGTTCGATGAGAAAAATTTATAGGAGTCAATGATTTTGAAGGAGAGCGCACACCACACTAGAAAGTTTAATTGAGCTTTATCTTTCATCAAACTAGTGAATATTTGATTATTACGAACCATTAAAGTATGGCAAGTCCCCATTAGGTTAAATTTGAAACATTTGAGTAATTTTTCTTTAATTATGTTGGAGAAGAAGGATCTAATGAGTTTATAATATAACTATTTCCTCTCACTCAATTTCGATGATAATTATTGTCTTTGCTAGGGACTAGCAAAGGTTTAAGTGTGAATGTGTGATAACTTCTCAAAAAGAAGTTATCTAGCCCAATTTTAGACTTAAAATTCATTATAAAATGCTTTAAATGACTTTGAATAAAATAAAAATGAAATTAAATTCATATTTATTTATTTTGTGTCTAATTCAGTCTCTTTCCATGGTGTCATTGCGAGAAATGCCAAAGAAATTGGCTTGGAGAAAGAAATCCGCCCAAATATAATAACTAGGAAAGTAAGTCACAATGCGCGGGAAAGCTGGTTGCAACGTGGTCTAGACGAATTTTAGATTTTTAAATTCAAAGTTGGCTCCAATTTGAAATATAGAAAGGTGATTCTTTCTAAAGGGGTGGCTATGTTTTTAAGAGGCAAAATCTCCACCAAATCAGGCATTCTAAAGCATTCTAAGAGAGAGGGGGAGAGGAAATCAAAAGTTCTTCATCTAGGGTTTGTGAAAATCCTCCATTGAAGAAGGCGTCTAGAACAAAGAAGATGACAGATCCTTGGCCGATCGAGCGAGCGACTCCGGAAGGGAAATCCTACATCATTTAATCATTAAATCCATCATGTATTGTAAGATCTCTCCAATCGTTTCGTGGTTTCCTTCCATCGTTATGAACTAATTCCTCTAATCTTGTATTGTGAGAGTACTAAGTTGTGTGTGATGACTCTTCTTTAATTTTACCTTTGTGAATGTTTGGTGAATATTCTTTATTGAGTTTATGATCTTTTATTATGCAACTTGTGGCCATGGTTTCATCTTTTTACTACGCTTCATAAATCGAGAGAGGAGTTGCGTGTGTACATCGTAGATTCGATATAATATATGAAGAGAGAAAGAGATTTCCTCTTGATATTAACAACTTTGATTTTCGTTCTTCATTCGGTTTCCTATTTCACCCAAGGGGAGATAGTGTGCTAGGGATTTCCGATATCAAGAGGAACGGATCTCTATTTTAAAATTGTTGTAAGATGTTTCACCACACGTTTTCGCAAGGTCACATTTATATGTTCATCGTACTAGACTTAGGAAATCACGGTACAAGATTATCTTTCATAACTGGTAGCACAAATATTTTCTCTATGATCCGTAGTTTGTTTTAATTAGTAGTTCTCTTGATAGTTTTTAATATTTAGAAAAATCACCACTTAGACTCACTTGGATTTAAAGAATTGGCTTAACTAGTATTTGCAAGCGCTAATACCTCTCTGTGGGAACGATCTTTATTCACTCTTACTACTTGAATCGTCACGTGCACTTGCGTGTAATAAGCATACCTATTTCGAGCGTATCAGAAGGTACCAGGTTTAAGGAGGTAAGTTTGGATGAAGCTGTCAAGGAAAAAGCTCCAAGCTCAGTCAAGCTCATCGATCCAGGCTTGGTGGATGAAGAACCCCTAGAGGAAGAATTGCCATAACCTATAGAGGCGGCACCGAATGTTGCAGAGCCTGCTAGAGGGAGAGTAAGGAAACTAGGGTTCAGACACCTAAGAGATCATCCAGCTGATCAGATTATTAGAGAGCCAGACGACGGTGTTAGAACCAGAAGAGGTACAGCTAATGAGATTATGCATCTCAGTTTTCTGTCTAAGGTTGAGCCAAAGAAATTCGAAGAAGCAAACAAGGATGCTTCTTGGATATTGGCAATGTAAGAGGAGCTCAATCAGTTTGAACGATGCAAAGTATGGGAGCTGGTACCCAGGCCAAAGGGACAGAACGTGATCGGCACCAAGTAGATATTTATAAACAAGATGGACAAACACGGAGTGATCATCAAGAACAAAGCCAGACTTGTAGCTCAAGGATATAGACAAGAAGAGGGGACCGACTTCGACTAGACCTTCGCTCTAGTGGCTTATCTCGTGGAGATCATGTTGTTTCTTGCGTATGTTGTCCTCAAAGGCTTCACCGTCTACCAAATAGACGTAAAGTCAGCGTTTCTCAATGGAAATTTGAAAGAGGAAGTATACGTAGTGCAACCCCTAGGTTTTTTCAATCCTAATTTCCTTGATTACGTTTACTTTTTGAATAAAGCATTATACAACTTAAAACAAGCTCCGCGAGCTTGGTATGAGACTTTGTCTAGCTTTTTTCTTGAGAACAATTTCATAAGAATAAAAATAGACAAGACATTATTTCTTAGGAAAGTTAAAGGAAAGATTCTGCTAGTGCAAATCTATGTCGATGATATTATTTTTGGCTCTACGGAAGACAACCTTTGCAAGAAGTTTTCTAAACTTATGTAGGAGAAGTTTGAAATGAGCAGTATAGGTGATCTGAAGTACTTCTTGGGACTTCAGGTGAAGCAATCTGAAGATAGAATTTTCATCTCTCAGACGAAGTTCACAAAGGAGCTTCTTAAGAAATTTGGAACAGAGAGCGCATCCTCTATGAGGACTCCAGTGGGTTCAACTGTGTATCTGGATAAGGATAAGAAAGGGAAACCTTTTGATGAAACCAAGTACAGAAGCATAATTGGATCCTTGCTCTACCTGACTGCCAGTAGACCAGATATAATATTTTCAACATGTGTCTGCGCTAGATATCAGGTGAACACTAAGGAATCTCATTACGTTGTTGCAAAGTGGATTTTAAGATACCTTAAGGGCACACCTAATTTTGGCTTATGGTACCTAAGAAGTAATGATGTCGAGCTAATTGTCTTTTCATATGCTTATTTTGCAGGAAGTAGGGACGATAGAAAAAGCACTTCCAGGACGTGCCAATTCCTCGGAAGATGACTTATTTCATGGAGCAGTAAGTAGCAGAATTGTGTGGCAACTTCTACTGCTGAGTCAGAGTATATCTCTGCGGGTAGTTGTTACACACAACTTCTTTTGATAAGGAATCAACTCGAAGATTATATTTTGAAGTTCAGAGAGATTCCAATGTATTACGACTCCTCCAATAAAGTTGCAATTGTAAACAATCCAGTTTCCCACAGTCATACCAAGCACATCGAGGTGCGCTATAATTTCATCCGGGAGCATGTGGAGAACAAGGACATATCCCTCAGCTATGTTCCAACGGACAAGCAGGTTGCAGATATTTTTATAAAGCCGTTGGATGAGACCAAGTTCTCATTTTACAAAAAAGAGCTAGGTATGCTGAACAAGGACTCATGAAGATGGTCAAACAAGCATAAATTATCTCGGGATCCACTTCAACAAGACAGAAATTTTGTACAAGGCAAATTCGGTGAATACCGGCTATCACTCACCGAATTGCTCTCAGGAAAAAATTTCAAATTTCTATATTGGATCCGAAGAATCGATGACAAATATTGAGGTACGTGCCTTCTATAACAATTTAAAAATTATATATATATATATATATATATGTAGTAGGGGCACTGTTGGAACACCCTATTACTAATTTGGGCATGGATCACTATGTTATTAGGAAATTGGTTTGACCTAGTTGTATAGTTGAAAAGGTCAACTTAGAATGAGTCTAAGGCTTAGAACTTAGGTTTGTAGCTGCCCCCAAGACCATTCAAAGATCAGGATTCTTTGCTGAGACAAAGACAATTTTCGTCGAGCTCAGATCGACGAAACGTCGAACTCAGTTCGACGTTCTCTAAGCTCAACTCTGCAAGTCGTCAAACTCCGGTCGACGATCTTCGAGCTCAGATCGACGCTCTCTCTTCAGCTATTTTCCAAGTCGCTGAGCTCAGTTCGACGATCGTAGAGCTCAGGTTGACGTTTTTTGTCTCTAGTATAAATCCAATCTCTGAGCTCAGTTCAACGATCGTAGAGCTCAGATCGACAATTTCTGTGTGAGATCGACGCTTTCAGAATTCGAATTTAAGAACAGTTATGGAATTCATTCAGAGTTATTTCCTGCATTTATTGCAAAGGATTTTCTAGCCGTTTCAAGCAATCTAATACAAGTTTCAAGGAAGACTAAAAGGAATGTTACTTAGGACTTTCCCCAGAGACAGTTGTCATTTATGGAAGTCATTTATGACTGAGTAACGGTCATCTAAGTCAGAATCTGATATACTCCTTCAGAATATGTTTTTGAAAAACATAATAGATCATATACAATTATTGAGACAAGAGATATACAGTAGAATTAGATTAAAAGAGACACAGAAGAGTGAACAATAAAAACTCTCTGATCAAGAGTTCATCTTCTGAGATTTACAAATTTACTGAATCCCAAATCTTCAAGAACACAAGAAAGTTTTCTGTGGAGGAAATCTTCTGCTACTCAACTCCTCCAAATTATCAAGTGTTCAAAAGCTTCAACATCAAGAACTCCAGACATCAAACATTTCAGCATCTGCTGATATCATCAATTGCTGGAGATCTGAAGCAACTGAAGACCTATCACCCTAGCAAAGCTCATCTTCCTGAACCCTTACAGATCTCAGGGGGAGCTTTGACATCATCATCCACTTGTCTTCTCTCAGACTGTTGATAGAGAAGAACAACTCAACTCTTTATTTCTTTTTCCTTTCCCTCCTGTAAAAGGGTTTTTCAAAACTCCCTTCAAAAGTTCTGAGACTGGTTTCTGAGACCTTGTCAAAACTCAGTGGTGGCAAGACACCTTATCAAAAAATCTAGTTTTGGTTTTTGAGCACCTTATCAAAAGCTCATTGGTGCCCAGGACAACTGATCAACTATTCCTGCAGTGGATTCCTACCAAGGGTGGTAGAAGAGTGGATGTACCCAGGTTGTTGGGGAACCACTATAGTTCCTTGTATCATCTGGTTGCTGTGTGTTTGACTTTGTTGTGTGATGTGTGTTTTCTTAGTTCTTGCTTTAGTTTTTATTTCATAGCAAGCACCTTACACATATACATAAATTAAGTCTTCCACTGTTTTATATTTTTAATTGTAAATTATTTTAAAAATACTCTATTCACCCCCCCCCCCCCCCCCCCCCTCTAGAGTTAAGGTAGATCTTTTCCTCACTCTCAGGCACCCACACAAGATTTCGTCGAAAATCTGCCAATTCGCTGAATTTTACTCTCCCGACTCTTCGGCTCCCGTATTTCAACCTGGTATTTCAGATCGTAATTTAGCATTGCCGTCTTCCTCCACAAACCGCCAGTGTCATCAAGTCGCCAAGTCCTAATTCTGATGAACTACCCTAATTCACTGATCGCCGATTCTCCAATCCCGACTTCACTGTCTCTCCGATTTGCCAATTCCGACGCGTGCGACTTGCCAATTCCATTGCAGCTACCTAGCTTGGATCAAATCGCCGTTGCTGACAGTAGTGCAGGATAGTGAGAGTTTAGTGTAGTGCAGTGATGTGGTTTTGATTTCAGTGAGCTCAGTTAACAGAGTACTATTTCATCAAGTCCATATTCGAGTTTCCTTGATTTTCCATGGCTCCCAGAAGCACGAGTGGCTTGCTAGGAGGAGGAGAACTTGTCGGCACCGGGTTTGCTCGTGCCTTTGATGAGTTCAGAAATGTCATTCTTATGCTAGAAATTGCAGGACTGTCTTTTGTCCTATAACACCCATGCAAAGTTCTGTACAAAGAAGTTTTTGAGTTCTTCCAGCATGCAAAGCTCAGACATGAAGACACTGTTATCAAAAGCAAGATTTAGAAGTACAAGGTCAAGGTGAAAGCCTCTCTATTTTCCAGGTATCTGCCACTTCCAGTCTGTGAAGAGGCCGATTACTTAGACGAAGATGATTTCTGTAGAGCCCTATTATTTTGTGGACTGCCCAGAGGTTCAAAAGAAGTCAAGCGCAAAGGTATGACCGATGAAGGAAAACTTCTTTTCGACATAGTTGGCAAAGTTCTGATATGCAAGACTAGGTCTCATAATTACTTTTCTACAGAAATATTCAAAGTGCTCGTTACTATTATCTGCAGGAAGAGGTTGGATTGTGGTGTTTTGCTATTTGCCAAAATCAAAGATAGCCTACGCACTCCCAACTTTGGGAGGATTATCAGTCTATACCTGAATCAATTAGATGGTGATAGGTTTGATATGACCAAAGGAGTTCATATCCATCACCTTAAGAAGATAGACTCCACAATCTTCTCTAGGGGGGATAGGAGGATAGTGAAGCAAGGGGGAGCCCCAACATTTCTAGTGGAGGAGGATGAACAAGTACCTGATAACAGGATTCCTACTCCATCCCCCAGTGAGATTCCTGCTAGCATGAGTGCAGAAATTGAGGGGAAGATAGTTGTTATACCAGTTTTAGTTCCAGTGGTTCTAGATTTAGTTCCTGATTCAGTGGACCCAGATACAGTGTTTACCGACTCAGAGCCAGTTAATATCCTAGCAGAGGTTTCTGATGTTGGTGCTACTACTATTGAGGTTCAATCAGTTGAGAATGCTGAAGAAGAGGATCCAGCTCCTTCTGAGCATGATGAGGATGCTGAGAATCTTGATGAGGATGCTGATGGTGAAGATTTGTCTGTTGATGATTATGAACTAGAGAATGCTGCTGATGAGATTTTGGTTGTTGCTGATACGCCTGCTGCTACTAAGGTGGGTTGTGATGCCATTATTGTTTCAGAGCCTATGTCTGTGGATTATCTGGTTGTTTCTCTCCCTAGGATGGTCTTTACTGTAGTGTCTAAGGGGGAGGCAACTCAGTTCTGAATATCTATTTCCACTCAGGTTGACGGATACATGCACAACCTAGAGAAAAGGATTGGTAAGTTGTCAGGTGCCCCTTTAGTTATTGAGTAGGAGGTGGTCACCTTATCTAATGAGGAAGGACATGCTGAAGAGCATGCTCCTGTCCCCGTTACTGCTGTACCAGTGTTAATTTCTCCAAATATTGTTATACCTGTGCTGACTGATGTTCCAAGCTTAAGTTCAGGTGATCAGATTTTGAAATCTATTGAAGCTATACTGGTAAAGCAATAAGCACAATTCGATGCCTCGTTGGAGAAAGTAGTAAAAAGAGTCAAATAATCCGAGAAATTTATGCTAGATGGCCTTGCTGAAGTTCAAGTGAAATTTGATAAGCTTGATGCTAGGTTTCAAGAAAAGTTTGTAGAAACTGCAACTATAGTGACTCTTTTGATGAGTGGACTTAAGCACAACAAAGATGTACTGAAAAATTTTGATAAGAACACTCTCTCTCTGATCGAGGCCCATAATAGGTCAATGACACATTATTATTCTTCCATGCACACTTAGGCCAATGTAATTGCTGCAGAAGCCAAAAAAGGGGAGGAATCCCTTACAGCCAAGGTTATCGTTGTTGAAAAGTCTCTGATCGATCAATTCAAACAAACCAATGATTATAACTATGACAACTTCGTGTGGTTACATAGATAACTATTTCCTTCTCAAGTTCCAGCTGAGCATGGTCATGTTAACGTTCACCCTGCTACAGATTACACTTAATACTGGATAGACTCATATGACTTCTCTCAGGTTCATGTTACTAATGTTGTGACTCCCAATGTTCAGGCTGCTACTGCTACTGATGTTGCTACTTTTTTAGAGGCTGCTGCTTTTAAGAAGAGAAAATTTAGGGAAGGAACATCTGAGTTCAGGCCAGTTCCAGTAAGAGTAGAGCCCAACAGCGAATTGGAAGAGGTTTGGAGCCCGACTTCCAAAGGAATTATCTTGGATACTTTTTCTTTGTACAAGCTCGGAGTGGAGAAACATCAGGACCACTACAGTCAAGATGAATGGAATAGATACAAGGAAGCCTACAGTAGGAGGAGGATTCATTTCAGGAAGAACAAGAATGCTTATCATATTCCTCCTCCTCCTCCAAAATACTATCTGAAGCCCAAAGAATACTTTGAGAGACAGTTTTTGAAGAGAAAGAACAAGCAGTTCTGATTTCTTATATATATTTCAATTGTTGAGTGTTGTGGTATGCCCTCCCAAAACTAAAACATTATATAAATATATATATGATTTACGTAATTGTTTTGGAATGCGTGTTATTTTATCATCTTTTCAAGTCTTAATTTAATTTTAATTAGTATGTGCAATTCACCTTAGCTTATAGGATTTTGACTTCTTCAAGTAGGGGGAGATTGTTGGGTATTGTATTCACAATAACCCTGATTTGAAGAAGGGCCCAGCCAAGCTAAGATGAATTGAGTTTGTATTTGATGTTTGTTGGAACCAACATGGCCAATCCCTCCTAAAGCTCAGAACTAGAGGTGCAACTCACACTTACTCTCTCTGGACCACCCTCTCGATAAGGCTCTCGAAAGACTAGACCGGGGCTTCAGCGCGGAGGTCCCACCTCGTACCCGGAAGAATCAAAAACTCTTCCCCTCCCAAGCCAATGCTGAGCTAGGTGCCTTAGAAGAAGAAGAAGAGAAGGAGAGTTAGGAAAAATATGCTTCCTCTTCTAAGGCACGTTACCGGTCTATTTATAGGCCTCTGAACTGTGACTGCCAATAACCAACTGGAGCTGTCTTGAAATTACTAGAATACCCTTTGTCGTGTCTGCCAACAGCCAAACTCCGCTGTTCTGAGGGGTTATATGCAGACCACCTAGGGCAAAAGCATAAAATACCATGGGGCTAAAAGATAGACCCGGCCCTACCTGAACTGGTCTTGAACCGAACCGGTGCATGGCGAGAACTCCCTTCTGGGGTCCTCTCGCCTGGCGAGAGCACCGTCTCGCCAGCGAGAGCTCCCCTCTGGATCCCTCTCGCATGGCGAGTCGGCCACTTACCTGTAAGTGCCTCCTCCCTTGGCACTTACTCGCCCATCTCACGGCGCAGCTCTCGCTCAGACCCTTCTCGCCTAGGCCCTCTTGCCTAAGTCCTTCTTGCCAGGATCCACTCGCTCTGCGAATTGACCACCGCCCTGGGCCGTCTCGCCTAGCTCACTTTCTCAAGCCTTTGGCTCCTAAGAGCCCTAGGTTGTACACAATCCCTGCTCTTTTCGAGGTTGTTACAAACTCGGAAAGATAGTACAACCGAGGCTCGTGTCATTAAAGTGAATTTATGAGGGAATCTCTTTGTGGGCCCCTTGCCCAATCTATAAATAGAGGACTCATCTCCCTGCAGGGGGACGTTTTCTTCGCTCTATCCTCTTCTAGCCTCTGTCCCTATGTCTCTCAGCCAAAGTTTCCGTGACCGCATCACGGCGGTGCGCAAGAGGAACAAGACGACCGCGGCGTCCCTGAACAAGATCCCGGTCCGCGCTCTTCCTTCATTACCGTCATCCTCTTCCCCTCCCAAGAAGGCGAAAGCCGCTGATCCTCCCCTCTCGGTAGGGGAGCCTTCTCTCACCTTTCCGGGGAGGCTCATCCCTCCTACCCCGGCCAACTCTAAAGGAAAGGAGGTAAATCCATCAATATCAACATGCCTTCCTTTTCCATCTTGCTTGTCTTCTTACTTGCTGCTTGTATTTAGAAGGTCCCGGCACCTTCTCATCAATCGGAGACCATACGAATCAATATCTCTAAACACCGCCACCAGTCCGTCTCGCCACAAGCCTCTACTCCTTCATCTGCTCCCGCGACAAGGAGGGACGATCCTCCTAATACTGCGGGTTCCTCTCACCGTTTTGGTAAGAAACTTTTCCTTCCGGGCCTTTCCTCGCTACCATTTCTCTATTTCGTCTTCCCAATATTCTACGCAGGTATGCGCGACTCGCATGCTGAGGACTCACTGGCCGAGGACTCGCCCGTTGAAGATTACTCCAGACAGATGGTCGTCTCTCCCCTCCTCCCATAGACGAAATTGAAGACTACCTAGGCGATCCCATGGATCCGTTGGAAATGAAGCGTAGGGTAGCGGAGATGTTATGGAAGCATGCACGCATCATCCAGGAGCTGGAAAAGGGAAGCAAGCCCTGCCAGCTTGATGGGAGCCTGGTCAGCAGGTCTTCTCGGGGTCTCCTTTCCTCATCCAACTCCAACCACCGAGTGAACCTACAGCCCTGCCAGCTTGATGGGAGCCTGGTCAGCGGGTCTTCTCGGGGTCTCCACTCCTCATCCAACTGAAGGATTTGTGTTTTGAAAGTTGTCTTTAGTTTTATTAAGTTCATTTTTTGATGAATGTTTAAACTCATTCTGTCCCTAGATCATATGATGATGCTTCTTGATAGCTCAGGAAGATGCCCTTGGTCTTGAGCTGTAGAATACTTGAGTTCCATCACATGATCTTAGTTTTATATGCTCACGATCCTGGTAATCAAAGAGGGATATTGACAACCACCTTGGATTGTCATGTGTATTAAAGTACATTGTAGTTCTACAAATGTTGATAATAGTTATCGTTTAATCACTTGAGTATGTATGTGTATGGTTTCATACATATTGAGGTTGGCCTATCTTATGTTGTAACATTAAGTGGAATGTGTTAAGTGTCATTAGTGTTTACAACGTGTCTAGTGTATTGTAGATATGAGATATGTAGATTAAGCGCGTCGGTGTGAGCAATGTGATTATAGTTGAAGACTATCTTCTGATGGTGATAAATACTATGATTCGTTGTTCATACTTACGCGTAAGGGATGTATATATTGAAATATCGTTTGTTCCCAAACTTGATTGGGTTATGATATAGTCGGGCCCCTTGGTAAAGCGAGTTTGTATAACATGCAATATAACTGATGTAGTTATAAATACACATCTCTTATGAGACCGAGAATGACAAATATAGTGCGAAATTGACACGGTCCTAGTTCGCACAATATTTATGATATCATGTGACAAAGAAATAGACACCGGTCATCAATTGCATTACTTAGTTACTATGTTGTTGGGGCGACTATAATGCAGTGATAAAGCCACTTATAGTCCTTAATATAGGTTGTTATATTATCGTCTTGACGACATGGTTCCTCTATAAGGTCGCACCAAATGAACGGGAACATTATCCGTTCGGCTTACTTGGGGTATTTGATTTCATGGAACGTTTAATCTAAATACTATTGTAAGTGCGAGCGCTTAATGTCATGACTCAACATGCTGAGACAGAATTTTGTGTGACTATTAAAAGGAGAAATTATGACAGAGCGATAGTTTAAGCCATATGCGCAGGTTAAGACTCCCCGAGTCCCGCTTCCACCACACAATTCACATAACCCGGTTATGTTCAAGTTGTCTCCCCGGCCACCATGTTGGCAACATCCCGCATTTGCCTAGTTTTCCGGGTGCACCTTGGAGTTAGTCTCCAAGTCTCCCTGTTGCAATCTACTTCATAGAAAACCCGAAAAACAACCATACACACGGAGTCTTCTCCGGTTATTATGCAATACAACATCACCGATCAAGACCACTTTTCCGGATAGGCTTCACACATCATGCCTATGTTCGTTCTCGCATACGAACTCTACACAAGGGGGACTTTACATATCTACCCGAAGGAACGCCTCAACTCATCGCACACTCGCGTGAGAGGGCTTCCTATGCAAAGGAAAAGAGGACTTCACATGTACTAGGATGAGAATCATTACCCTAGCATTTATCCTCGGCGCCATGGAAATCTATGCGATGGAAAGCACCGCAATCTCCTTGCCTCCGCGGATCCGAAGTCGGCTCGCGATTTGGAGCTCCGAAGCTCCGTCGGTGACCGGATCTAGCTCTTCTCCCTCCTCCTTGCTCTCCCTTCTCTCTAGGTTTTAGAGAGAGATAACCCAAATGAAATGAGGGTTTTCAAACCCTATTTCCGGTTTAAACTCATCAGGAATACCCCCCAGCCATTGGATCCCAAACCAAGGAAATGGACGGCTACGATTTAGCCTCAAAATAGAAATTCTGGGCCGAACATGGCCTGCGACATGCCCGTTTCCAGGGTCGTGTTAGCCATTCGCCATCACTCCGAAATCTCGACCAGAACACGGCATGTGACATGGCCTCCGACACGCCTGTGTCACATGTGACACGCCCGTGTAAGGGCCCGTGTAATGGCCCATGTGCATAATCCAGAATTCTCCCGAGCTGGACACGGCCTGTGACACGGCATCCGACATGCCCATGTCATCTTTGACACGCCCGTGTCCGTGCTCGTGTCATGGCCCATACGCATAAATCAGAAATCTACCGAGTGGGACATGCCCTGGGACACGCCCGTGTCCCAGGCCGTATGCCTACACCCGACGATCGCTGATCACCAAAACGCCGACCAGACGACCCGTGGCCGAACACGCCCTTGACACGCCCTTGACACGCCCTTGACACGCCCGTGACACGCCCGTGACACGCCCGTGACATGCCCGTGACACGCCCGTGTTGCCTACTCCAAGTCCCAGACTTGGCTTAAAATGTCACTCATCCCTCTTTTGAGTTTCGGGGTGTTACAACTCTCTCCCTCTTAAAAGAATTTCGCCCACGAAATTACTAAAGGAAAGAAAACGGAAAACTTTAAGCGGTACCTGAGCTGAATAACTTCGGGTACTCCTCCAGCATAGTTTGCTCCCATTCCCAAGAGAGCTCCTCCCGGCCGCAATTGTCCCACCGGACCTTGACAATCCAGATCTCCTTGTTACGGAGTCTCTTAACCTCAAAGTCTTCAATACGAACGGGCTTGACCCTAGTCGTCCACCCTTCGTCCACCAGCACTTGATCAACTGCGATCACCTGCAAAGGCTCTTGCACTGCCTTCCGCAATACAGAAATGTGGAATACATCGTGTAGTCCACTCAACTCCACTGATAGCCTCAAACGATAAGCCGCTTCACTGACCCGTTCCAGAATCTCAAAGGGTCCAAGGTATCTTGGGCTCAGCTTCTTCAAGCGCCTCACCCGCGAAACACCCTTGAACGGTTTTACTTTCAAGTACACCCAATCGCCGACCGCGAACTCCACGTTCCGGTGCTTGGCATTATAGTACTTAGTTTGCCTATCCTGAGCGATCAGCAAATGCTCTTGAATGATCCGCACCAAAGAAGTAGCACTCTCCACCTCATGTTTCTTGTACAATCTTTCCTCACTCATTTTGAGCCACGATAATGGCATGCGACACTTCCTACCATATAGGGCCTCAAAGGGCGTCATTTAAATACTCGTCTGGTAGCTTTTGTTGTACGCAAACTCCACCAAATACAGGTGGTCTTTCCAATGCTTCCCGAAGTCTAGAACACACATGCGGAGCATGTCTTCCATAGTTCTATTGACCCTCTCGGTCTGCCCATCCGTCTGCGGATGGAAGGCTGTGCTGAACTTCAATTTAGTCCCCGGCATCTGTTGCACCAACCTCTAATCATTGGACGTAAAATGCCCATCGTGATCACTCACGATGCTGCGGGGCACACCGTGCAGTCTGACTATATTATCCACATATAGCTTCGCCAGTCTCTCCACTGAGTCATCATTACTATGCGGAATAAAGTGTGACACCTTTGTTAACCGGTCTACGATCACCCAGATGGCGTCGTTCCCCTTCTGCGACCTTGGCAAGCCATGCACAAAATCCATCGATATGTCGTGGAACTTCCATTCCGGAATAGGCAAGGATTTCAAGAATCCTCCATGCTTTTGGCACTCCGCATTTACCAAGGCGCACATTTGACACTTAGCCACAAACAGTGCCACGTCCTTCTTGAGTCCTGGCAACCAAAACAGCTTCTTTAGGTCCCGGTACATCTTCGTGCTCCCTGGGTGGATTGAGTACTTGGTATTATGAGCCTCGTACATCAACTCCGCCCGTAGATTTCCCCCGCTTGGGACGCACAAATGATGTTTCTTCCTTAACAGCCCATCCTCAACTAAAAACTGGGAATTTGACCCATCCAACGCTGCATCCATAAGCTCCTTCATGATACCATCCAACTCCAATGCCTGCCGAACGTGATCAGCCAGGTCATACTGAACTTCCGTCCATTTCAACAATGCTTTGGCGCTCGTCTGCTTGTCCACACAACAGATCTCCAATGCCTCCAACTCCAAAACTAGCCTCTCATCATGAACCGACAACCAGTTGGCTTGGGCGGGAGCCCTGTGACTCAACGCATCCGCAACTACATTGCCCTTTCCGGGTACATAATGAATCTTGAATGTGTAGTCCCCCAGGAACTCCATCCATCTCCGCTGCCTCATGTTGAGATCCTTCTTATCCAACAGGTACTTCAGGCTCTTGTGGTAGGTATAAATATCGACCTTTACGCCGTGCAAGTAGTGTATCCACAGCTTAAGCGCAAATATCACGGCTGCCAACTCCAAGTCGTGGACCAGATAATTCCTTTCATACACTTTTAGCTGACGCGATCCGTACGCTATCACACTCCCATGCTGCAGCAGCACGCAGCCCAAACCACTACCTGAGGCATCACTATAAATTTTGAAGCCCTCAGTCCCACTCTGCGAACTTAACACTGGCTCCGTGGTCAACCGACCCTTCAGCTCCTCAAATGCTTGCACGCACTCCTGCGTCCACAAGAACTTTTGATCCTTCCTTGTCAATTTCATGAGAGGTAACGCTATCCGCGAGAAGTTCTCTACAAAGCGCCTGTAATAGCAAGCAAGCCCAAGGAAACTACGGACTTCCGCTACCGAAGACAACACAGGCCACTCTCGTATCGCAACAATCTTTGTCGGATCCACCGTTATACCTTCCCCACTGACAATATGACCAAGGAATGCTACTGTGGATAGCCAGAACTCGCATTTGGAGAATTTTGCATAGAGTTAATTCCTTCTCACCGTCTCCAAAACCAGATGCAGATGCTTGAAGTGATCTTCCTTTGAGACATTTCATCATTTGTATTGCTACTCCACCTGCTCACGACCTCGCGAGCTAGGCAGACCCGGTCAACGTGTACCTCTAGGGTCCCCTCCGAGACCATCTCCAACCACCGAGTGAGCCTACAGCCCTGCCAGCCTTATGGGAGCCTGGTCAGCGGGTCTTCTCGGGGTCTCCTTTCTTTATCCAACTCCAACCACCGAGTGAGCCTACAGCCCTACCAGCTTGATGGGAGCCTGGTCAGCGGGTCTTCTCAGGGTCTCCTCTCCTCATCCAACTGAAGGATTTGTGTTTTGAAAGTTGTCTTTAGTTTTATTAAGTTCATGTTTTGATGAATGTTTAAACTCATTCTATCCCTAGATCATATGATGATGCTTCATGATAGCTCAGGAAGATGCCCTTGGTCTTGAGCTGTAAAACACTTGAGTTCCATCACATGATCTTAGTTTTATATGCTCATGATCCTAGTAATAAAAGAGGGACATTGACCACCACCTTGGATTGTCATGTGTATTAAAGTACATTATAGTTCTACAAATGTTGATAATAGTTATCGTTTAATCACTTGAGTATGTATGCGTATGGTTTCATACATATTGAGGTTGGCCTATCTTATGTTGTAACATTAAGTGGAATGTATTAAGTGTTATTAGTGTTTACAACGTGTCTAGTGTATTGTAGATATGAGATATGTAGATTAAGCGCGTCGGTGTGAGCAATGTGATTATAGTTGAAGACTATCTTCTGATGGTGATAAATACTATGATTCGTTGTTCATACTTACGCGTAAGGGATGTATATATCGAAATATCGTTTGTCCCCAAACTTGTTTGGGTTATGATATAGTCGGGCCCCTTGGTAAAGCGAGTTTGTATAGCATGCAATATAAATGATGTAGTTATAAATACCCATCTCTTATGAGACCGAGAATGACAAATATAGTGTGAAATTGACACGGTCCCAGTTCGCACAATATTTATGATATCAGGTGACAAAGAAATAGACACAGGTCATCTATTACGTTACCTAGTTACTATGTTGTTGGGGCGACTATAATGTAGTGATAAAGCCACTTATAGTCCTTAATATAGGTTGTTATACTATCGCCTTGACGACATGGTTCCTCTATAAGGTCGCACCAAATGAACGGGAACAGTATCCATTCGGCTTACTTGGGGTATTTGATTTCATGGAACGTTTAATCTAAATATTATTGTATGTGCGAGCGCTGGATACTCCGATGGTGGCTATGATGGTGTTGTGAATGATCAGAAGAGAACTTACAAATATGCTTTTCATGTGGGAACAGTTGTGTACAACCTCGTGTTCATTGAGTTGGCCACTCAGAGAGTTCCAAGGGCTAGAGGGCTTTATGGCGGCACGACCAAGCAGGCGAGTTAAACAGGCGAGTGGGGAAGTCAGGCCCGCACTCACCTCGAGGCTTGAGGAAAGTGCTCAGCCGGCGAGTGCGACCATAAATAAGCACTCGCTCAGGGTTACAATTGAGCAGGTGGAGAGTAAAGCATATAAGCATGCACTCACACCGGGCCCAAGACAAGGAGTGGGCGAGTGAGGTAATCAAACCCACACTCACCCTAGGCTACGGGTTGGTGGCGAGTGCCAATCCCATCGATCACTCACCGCCCCAGGCAAGTGGCAACTTCATGGACCACTCGCCAAATAGTTTCTTGTACCATATTGCCCATATTGGCCTGCCAATAGCCTTTCAGAATAGCGGAGTTATGCTGTTGGTAGACCAATTTGGGCTATGTATAACATTTCATTACAACAAGGTTGCATTGTTTGCATACCAGACTTGGAATTCTATAAATAGACCTTGTGGGCACCTTTGGAGGGGATCTAGTTCATTTTAGCTTCTTCTTCCTTGGGTTATTTAGTTCGGTTGCGAGAGCCCTCCAAGGTGCAAAGCTCAGCTTCTGGTTTAGGAGGGGAAGCACTTTTAAAATCTTTCAGGTGTGTGATGGGACCTCCATGTTGTAGCCCAGGGTCAGTTTCTAGTTCTGAACAACCGATCAAGAGTTCAAGTTTGAGAGAAGTAGGCGCAGGCTAGCCCCTTGGGTCCGAACTCTCATTGAGACCAAGTTTTGGTTTCAACATTTTTGGTGCGTTGAGCGTGGACCATAGCTTGTATAAGAAAATCTAAAGCTAAACTTCATGGCTAGAGGCAAAGGAGAAGGATCTGGTTCGGGCGACTCGCTACCTCAGGTGAGTGGTGTCACGATCGGGATGCTAGAAGAGTTCAAGTTCGAGAGAAGTAGGCGCAGGCTACCTCCTTGGGTCCGAACTCTTGTTGAGACAAAGTTTTTGGTTTAAACAAGCTGTGTTCTCATGGAGTTCAAAGTAGTAGGCAATGATTGCTCTGTCTACATGTGGAGCTGAATACATTGCAACAGCTGCTTGTGCATGTCAGATAATTTGGTTGAGAAATATTTTGCAAGAGTTGCATCATCCACAAAAGATTCCTGTGATGGTGTATGCTGATAATATGTCTGCAATTCAGCTAGCGAAGAATCCTGTGTTGCATGGGCGCAACAAGCATATAAAGATGAAGTTTCACTTTCTTCATGAGCAGGTACAACAGAAGGTGGTTGAGTTGGTATAATACCCCACAAGAGAGCAGATGATAGATATTTTTACAAAGAAAATGAAAACTGAGACGTTTCTAAAGTGCAAAAGCAAACTCGACATGTGCTGCCATATTTTAGGGGGAGATTGTTGGTGGAATTATCATGTTTGACCGAAGTCAAAGGTGGAGGCATAATTGGCGCATGCAAAATGGCTATATATATATATATATATATATATATATATATATATATATATATATATATATATATATATATGAAATTATTTATATATAAATAAAGTGGCGTGAAACGCATGCATTAATTGGAGGCAAAATGATTTTCTCTCTCTATGACAAGTTGCTCTTTCTTAGTGGCTGGCATTGTGTAACACCGCAAATTTAGTAGAAATCATTTTGGGATGTGGATAGAGGGTTTGGCTAGGGCTTAATATAAAACCTAAAACTAAATCCCTCCCCCTCATTCCCCCCAGCTCAACACACCTCTCCTGATCCCTCTCCCTCTCGCTCTCTCATTCTCACTTGGGTGCCATCAAAAGGAGGAGAAGAACTCCTCTCCCGATCTCTCCCTAGTCACTGCTGCCGGAGCCCCGTCCTGATCTCCCTCTCGGCACCCCGCTGGCTGGAAGGAGGAAAGAGCTCCTCTTCTCGATCTCTCTCCCTCTCTCCCATCGCCGCTGGAAGGGTCGAGCCTGACCTCTCTCTCTCCCCCTCTCTCCAATTTCTTGAAGCATAGGAGTAGCCCGACCACTCTCACTTCTCCTCTCTTTATCTCGGCCGCCGCCGGCTAGGGTTGAGTCCATGAGTGCAGCCGAAAGAATGGCCCTTTTGCTGACCTTCTCCACTAGGCCGGCCTAGAGGGGCTGTATTTGTTCTTGTACTTGCTGGAGGAGGCCGACCAGAGGTGTTGGTGGATAGAAACTAGAGTTTCCTCCACCGTCATTCGTGACCGAGCCATGCCTCTGAATTGCACGTAAAGGGTAATGATGTTTCTTCTTGGACAAGTGAAGTCCCCTTATTTTAGCATATTTGCATGGAAGCCCCCCAACCATGGTTGGAGGATGGGTGTTCTCAGACGGGTTGATGTGTACATCCCCGTTATTATTTGCTTTTAGTATCTGGAAGCACGAGTATGGATTAGGAATGCTGTGTGAAGCTCATATAGATATGTTGGTCTGGAATGGTGATGTTCTGTGGGATCTCAGAGAAGACTTCGTGGAAGTTGTATGTTTGGAATATGGGGTTCAGCACGGAGCAGCAGTTAGTACAGAAGGTGTGTTCCAGGAAACACCATATTATTTGTTTTGTATCGTTGTATCTTCGGCATTAGATGTCGTGGAGCTTTTGTTGTGTTTGTGCGTATCCAGTCTCTCGGAGATCGTGTGTTAGCGAGTTGAGCTGTGTGCCTTGGGTGCCCAGCTTCGGTGGCCACGAGTTCCAACCTTAGAACATAATGATGGTAATGTCGTGCACGAGAAAGGGGATACCAACCCACGTCGTTGTCGTTAATTGGCACGACTATTTGAGCAACAGGAAAGAGCAGAACTGTACCCGCTCTATATCGTTCGACTAAATAGACCTAAAGTACGTTGCAATTGTCATTAGCAAAGGTGTGAGTCGAGGCTATATGCCTTGCTAGTAATGCTCAAACGGAACCATATAGTTCGAGACTGAGAATGGTGGTGGACTCATGGAGTTCACCATTAGTGTGCGTTATGCACTATTGTATGCCTGTAATGGAGAAAGGCGTGACTCGGAGAAACCCGATACACCGTTAAGGTGCCCTGTATGCATAAGATGTCTGACTGGTTGCGCCAACATCTGTGATGTATGGTGCTTAAGTTGCACATTTCCTCTTATTATGTAAACATGTTATTTGCTTGCAAGGAAAAAGAACTGCCACCCCGAGAAAGGGGTGAGATCGTTATAATTTGGTCAGCTCTTGCTGTCCGTTGCCTTATTTATCATCGCTTGGTGGAATGTTTGTGTGCAGGTGCTGCAGAGCCGAGCAGGAAATAGTGGGCTGGAGCTCTAAGCTGTGCCGTCCCTCGAAGGCCCAAGTTTTGCTTTAGTGTTTTTTTGTCGGCCTACGTGCAGATGTATGGAGACCATGTTGTGGTTAATTATTTGTTGTGTGTAAGGACTTAAGGCTGTGGCAAGACATTGATTTTGTTGTTATTCATTCCTATTAGAGTCGTGGACATTCTGGTTTCAAGTTTATTAAGTTCTTCCGTAAGCATATAAATCTGTTAAGCGTTGTGTATAGGGTTTGATTAATAATCATCTAGTAACTCTTTCATTTTGTTCATTCAATATGGCGTGGGATCTCGATCGGACCCGTTGCTATATCATTTGGAACGAGCAAGGGTATTACAATTTGGTATCAGCTCATAGGTGTCGGTTCATTGTCCGTTGAATTCGTGGTCGATTTATTTTTAGGGGTGAAGAACACGTGTATGCTTCACCTTAAAAACGTAAAACACCGGTGAATATCCACTTACGAATGAAAAACACACATGAAACATGTTAAGAACATTATTTGTGGAACCTGAGTGTTCCTTTGTTTGCTTTTTTCCATGATTATTAGTAACTAAATTGCGTGTTGCGCAATTATCAGTGACAAGGAGTGGTGCAGAGCAGTCTAAAAATTATTACTTTGTAGAAAGTAGTGCACCTAATAATGCACATGTAACCCCTCCTTCGGCAAAAACAATAAGGTTGGTAGCTGAAGTCATGTTTGCTATGTTAAATGCCCAACCAGGAAGGCAAGTGCAGCCTCCTACACCTGCGGTGGCCCCGGTGCCAGTTGCATTAGTACAGCGATTAACGACAAGATGGTCTTCAAACCAATAATTGAAGCACTTCCTAAGCTTCAACCCTCAATCATTTGCAAGAGCTGGATTCCCGTCTGATGCTGAAGATTGACTCTCTTAGATACAGAGAACCTTAAATGCTACGGAGACAGAGGAAGCTCAGAAGATCATCGTGGCCACTTTATTATTGGATCGAGAGGTAAGGTTGTGGTGGGATGAGATTGAAGCTCATTAATTACCAGGGAGATGATTGACAGACGTCTCAATGGATGAGTTCTCAAGGCTGTTCCTGGCATGATATGTCCCTTCAGTGCAATGAATTGCGTTGGAAAACTAATTTCTGAGGTTGACTCAAGGCGACCGTTCGGTCGATGAGTACCTACATGAGTTCGCTAGACTTGGAAGGTATGTTGGACCATCTTTGGAGAACAAGGAAAGAAAGACCAATCAGTTCTATGAAGGATTGCAGGATGATTTGTGGTTGCTTTTAGCAGGCCTAATGATGCAAGGTTTTCTTACCTTGGTTAATACTGCATGATCCCTTGAGCAGAATTTGAAGAGGGTCCAGAGTATTAAGAAGAACCTCTCGGTAAGAAAGCAAGAGTCCAAGGTGTGGAGCTCTTCGAAGGATGGGTTTCGCTGCAAGTGGAACAAGAAGTCAATATTGTCTAGACCAGCTCCTTCAAATGGTTCTAGAGCTACCATAGGGAAAGGTCTGCATACGTGTTATAATTATGGTAAAGTGGGACATTATGTTCGAGACTATTAGAGCCATCCCACGAAGTCAGATAGAAAGGCAGGTGTGTCATATACTGAGAAGGGGAAATAAGCATAATCATCTGCATCTCACCATACGCCAGCGTAACCCAGAGTCTACAGTCTTGGCCAGCAGGAGGCCATTAAACAAAGTGACGTAGTGACAGATATAAGCATTATACAACTTTTGTATTTTACATACTATATATACCTTGCATACTTTTGTTTGATTTTTTGGTGTGTTTGTTAGGCTTTGTCCAAATCCATAACAATCCAACGAGAGTGCTATTTGACACGAGACCATCTCACTCCTTTTTATCTGAGGACTTTGTTCTACGTATCAGAGTGCCTTCTTGTATATCAAGAGATGGATTGGAAGTGTTGTTTCCCAATGGATGCAAGATGCACACAGATATGTGTTGAGGAGTTTGAAGGTACAAATAGGAAATCAGGAGCTCAACATGGAAGCGTCGATACTACCGATTTCGGAATATGATGTTATTTTTGGCATGGACTGGCTCTCGAAGTAGTGTGTGTGCATTGATTGTAATCTTAAGGAGGTCAAGCGGGGGCAGAATACTAATAGTGAAATTACCTTCTCTGGTATGAAGGGATGGAGCAAGATATTGATGTCCGCTCTCCAGGTTATCAAGTCAGTTTAGAAAGGTGCGAAGTTATTCTTCACACTAGTAGAGGATTCAAAGCCTAAACTAGGTTTGATTAGCATCCTTGTAGTATCATAGTTTGCTGACGTATTCACTGAAAATCTCCCTAGAGCTCCACCTCAGTGAGAGATTGATTTAACTATTGAGCTGTTGCCATGTGCCAAGCCTGCGTCACGCTCTCCATACCATTTAAATCCAAAGGATATGGTGGAACTGAAAGTGTAGCTTCAAGAACTACTAGATCAAGGTTATGTGCGTCTAAGTTTGTCAACATGGAGTGCACCGGTCCTTTTCGTGAAGAAAAAGATGGAAGCTTACAGTTGTATATAGATTACCAAGAGTTGAACAAGCTGGCAAAGAAGAATAAGTATTCGATTCTTAGAATCAACGATCTGTTTGATCAGCTAGTAGCTGGATTTGAAGTCTGGCTATTATCCGTTGAAAATCAGAGAAAATAACATTCCTAAAATGGCATTCAGCACGCGTTACAGGTATTACGAGTTCACGGTTATTCCGTTTGGCCTAACGAATACACCTTCGATATTTATGGACTTGATGAACAGATCATTCAAGGAGTATTTGAACAAGTTTGTGATAGTCTTCATTGATGATATCCTGGTTGAAAGTATCTAGCATCTACCTAAATCACCTAGAGGGGGTGAATAGGTGATGTATGTGTCTTTTTGAAGTTTTCTACCATAGCAGCTTCAACTACAACAAGCTTAGCGTTCATAGTCTCCTCCCCCTTTCTGACTTCAGCAATGACAACATTATAATAAACAGGAATAATGCTGTCAAAGTGAGCCATCAATCTATTGTGGGCATCAATCATTGTCTTTGTGTTCGTATCCATATTATCAAGAATTTCTGAAGCATACTTGAGTCCTTGCATGCTAAGTATGATAGCTTTTCCACCCTCGGCATACAATGCATCAAGCTTATCAATTTGAATTATAACTTCTACAAGACCGTTGTTAACATCTTGCTCAATTTCCTTGACCTTGTCCAGAACTTTCTTCATTATCTCTTCAAACTGTGCTTGTTGTCTTGCCAACATGACCTTTATTGTCTTTAGAATTTAACTATCAGCAATATAGGTGGAAACTGTTTTAGAAGCAATTCTTGGGAGAGAGGGTAGATCTTCACGAACTGGAGTCTCATAGATCAGAGATAATCTAGCTTTAGAACTCAGCAAATGCACTACAATAGCTAGGATAGGAGGATGCTCCTCTGCATCTCCTTCCTCAATAGAAACATTAACTACCTCCTCATAAACAACTGGAGGAATACCTGTTTCCTCGACAACTAATTTCTCAAGGTTGCGGATAAACCTATCAACCTCAGTGGCAACTGATATCAAGGACCTAGTCACCTCCCCCTTAGAAGATGAAGTAGGAATAATTTTGGGAGAGGGACAAGCAGGTTCTCTACTGAAACTTGCTTAGAACCATCATTTGCATTATCACCAGCTCTTGTCTCATCAGCAATGACCATAAACTCATTAGCAGATATTGCATAGTCATCCACAGTCAAATTAGTATCATCATCATCCAAAACATCATCCTCAACAAGCACTAGCTTAGCAACAGTAGTCTGAGCAATCTTGGCAACCTCTGTCAGAATATTTCCTGTCTCCGGAAATGGAATTGGACTCTCTGCAACTGAAGTAACAGCTGGCTCCCCCACAGCTCCTGCACTCAATCTATCAGGGACTTCATTGGGGTGTGGAGTAGGAATCATATCCTTAGGAGCTTGATCTTCCTCCTCGATAGGCAAATCTGGGGCTCCCCCTTGCCTCAAGATCCTCCTATCCCACCTTGAGAAGATAGTTGAGTTGATCTTCTTCAGGTGATGGATAGGCACACCTTTGGTCATATCGAACTTTTCACCGTCCATTTGATTTAGGTACAAGCTGATAATCCTTCCAGAGTTAGGTGTGCGAAGACTGTCTTTGATTTTCTCAAATAGTAGTGCACCCCAGTCCATCTCTTTCTGCATATGATTATCACTAGAACCTTGAACATTTCTGAAGATAGATAGTCGCGTGATCTAGTCTTGCATAGCAACACTTTTCCGATGATATCTGACAACAACTTTCCTTATTTTTTCATTCCTTTCCTTTTAATGGATTCTGTACCTCTAGGCAAACCACAGAATAACATAACCCTTGTGAAGTCCTCCTCTTCTAGGTGATCTGCTTCTTCACAGGCTAGGAGCCTCAAGAGCCAGGTGAGATGAGAGGCCTTCACCTTAATGACAGTTCCACAAAATTTTCTCTTGATTACCGTATCTTTAGGTGGGAGCTTTGTATTCTGGAAGAATTCAAGGACATCTTTGTCCAACACCTTGCAAGGGTGTTCTAGGACAAATGATAGTTCAGCTGTCTCAAGCATGAGGATCATGTTTATGAAATCATCAGAAGCCGAAGCAAAATCTGTTCAAACTAATTCTCCACCCCCCTAGTAATCCACTAGTGGTTCGAGGTGCCATGGAGAATCAGAAATTTGAAGAAATTCAGAAATGGGATCTGAACTGAGTTGCTGTCATGGAAGGAGTCGGCGAAAACATGTCATTAGAATCTCTTCTGGAAATTGAAAGTCTTTGCTAGAAACTCTATCTCTGACCTAATCGAAGAAAATTGGAGCAATGCCACGAGATGGAGAGGATGACACTCGCACTGGAGTCGAAGGGTTGGGGGGATAGTTTGGCGAATATCATTATTTAGGTTTCGACAAAATGTGTCATGGTTGCCCCTAACTCTCGATTATTTATATATATATATAAATAAATATATATATATATATATAAATATATATATATATATATATATATATATATATAATTTTAAATCTAACCTAGAAAGATGCATACCTGAATTTCGGCGGCTCTTCAGATCCAATATAGAAAGAGAAATTTTGCCCTAAGTGACATTCGGCGAGTCTCACCAGATGCACAGTCAATTCGACGAGTTTAAGCGTGAATATTCGTGAATATTCATGAATAACCGACGAATCGGCGACTAGGGCTGACCGATACTCAACGAATTTGCCTTGAACGAATTTCTTCCTTGATGAATTTTCTGAGTGATTTCCTCTTGTTGGCCTTCTTCATGAATCTTTGTTCAACATGCCTAGTTCCGTTTTAAAAAAATTAGAACTTGCCCTCATCCAATGGCTTCGTGAAAATATCTGCGACCTGCCTATCCGTCGGTACATAGATGAGGGTTATATCTTTGTTCTCCACAAGCTCCCAGATGAAGTGATATCGCACTTCAACGTGCTTTGTCCGGCTGTATGAAAATGGATTATGCACGATCGGTATTACGCTGGAGGAGTCACAATATATAGGAATCTTTTTGAACTTTAGGTTGTAGTCTTCAAGTTGATTCCTAATCCACAGAAGCTGTGCACAATAACTACCAACAGAGATATACTCCGACTCGGCGGTTGAGGTTGCCATATAATTTTGTTTCTTACTGCTCCATGAAATATGTCGTCTTCTCTTTGTAGCGATGTAATGAGATTCCTTAGACTTTGCCTGAAATCTAGCGCAGACGCATGTTGAGAACATTATATTTGGTCTACTGGCAGTGAGATAGAGCAATGATCTAATTATGCTTCAATAGTTGGTTTCATCAAAATGTTTCCTTTTCTCATCCTTGTGTAGAGACATAGTTTGTAACATCCCATTTCCGGCTAGGCCCCTAGGAGTCAGTTGGTTGTGGTAGAACCCTAGGGAGCCCAAAACTTGAGATAAATCGACGAAGAAATCAGGTCACGGGTTGGTCACGCCCGTGACCGACCCGTCACGCCCGTGACATAGGGCGTGACCACATTCGACGATCGTCGATTTCAGTTTGACGATCGTCGAACCCAAAATTTGTCACCAGACCTGTCACGCCCGTGACTCGCCATGTCACGCCCGTGACATAGGGCGTGACCACGATCGTCGGTTCCAGATCGACGGTCGTCGACCCAAAATTGGCCCCCGGGGCATGTCACGCTCGTGACCCGCCATGTCACGCCCGTGACATAGGGCGTGACACGCTCGACGATCGTCGATCCCAATTCGACGATCGTCGAACCAAATTTGGCCACACGGGCTTGTCACGCCCGTGACCCAGGTGTCACGCCCGTGACCACCCTTCGACGATCGTCGATCCCAGTTCGACGATCGTCGAACCCAGAACTGGCTAACCGGGCCTGTCACGCCCATGACCTATGTGTCACGCCCGTGACCAAGGCCGAAATGACAAGCCAGGTTGGAAATTTCGGTAACCGACGCCATAATAAATTCTGACTATGGGAATGAAAATCAAGAGTATTTATGGGTCGTTCCCTACTTTAATTATGTTAATAATTAAGGAAAAGTGGGTCCAATAGGAAATTGCCATCTGGCAAACACCTCTTCATCTCCAACTTTTCAACTGCCATTCGTCATAACCGAAACGTCATAAGGGTGTTATTAATGGCCGCCAACGTTTCATCTCCAACGTTTCATCCCTTCCCCTCCTCATTTGCTGATCTATAAAAGATTCCTAAGAGCAGGAGGAAAAGGTTACACTCCCTCAAACTGTTTCAGACTTCCCCTTGCTGTTGAAGAATTTCCGGCAACGCCACCACCGCGCAAATGGCTTCCCGACGCTCTGCACGCCTTCAACCCGCGAACAAGGTCCTCCCCTCCCTCTTCTTCTGCGGATAGATCTTAGGAATCGTTAGGAGAGATATCGGGCTCAAAAGAGCCAGATCGGGTGAGCGTATTCGTGGTTTTCCGAAAATTTCATGGTGGCGGGTTCGCCGGAAACCGCCTCTCCGGCGGCTGTGCCGCCGCCCGACGATAGCCCTCGCCTCAACGGAGGTGGTGGTGGTGGTGGCCGGCCAGGGAGATGGCTGGATGGTCGGGAAATAGCTTGGAAAAGCTACAGATAATAGGTTTTTAGGCCTCTGGTTCGGGCTGTTGAAGAAGATGAACAGTGGCATGAGAAATAAATTCTATTTTTAAAATAATTTCTGAATGAAAAATCTGTCTTGTTAAATAAATTGGGAAAAATACCTAGAGGCTCCTACAGGAAAAATGATCAACATAGGAAGTGTAGCCCTTGAAGTCTACTTTAATTCAAAATTAATTTCACTCGATTCGGAATCCTGGTTAGACCACAGCACCCTTTTTGGTGAGGTCTATCCAGAGGGCTTCCTTGACCTTAGAAAAATTCCCCACTCCAATTCAGTCATCCAAATGACTTGAAATTTGGGGTGTGGTCTAATCTTACATATATCTAGGTGCTATCCAAAAATGGGAATTTTTGGAGAATATTTTTCTATAGTTTTTAGAAAAATTCAATAATCCTAGCCGAATTTAATTAGATAGTTAAATAATTTCCAAACCCTCCCAAACTTTGGTGAGTGGTCCCTGAGGTCACCATAAGGTTCTGTATAATTTTCCATCTCATTTGTAGATGGTTTGGACTAGAAATGATCAACCCTAAGTTTTGCCCTAATAAGGGGTCTTAGGATAAAAGTGCACTTTTGGAAGTTTGAGTGGTGAGATCACCTCAACAGAGGCTGAGATTTTTACCACTGGCTAGTAATATTCTCTAGCACCCCCTCATAAAGTTTGAAGTGGATCGGGGTAAGCTTACCCTAAGGACCAAGGCCAAACCCTAAGGATGGATCTTGGTGGTTTGTGAAGGTCATGCGGTCAAACGACCTTGAATTGACCCGAAATTGGGTGAAGAGAATCATAGTGCCAATATAGTTCTCTGGTCGAAATCTTAGTAGATTTGGAGACCGTTGGGATACCTGAAAGTCTAACCCTAGTTTAGGGTGCAAAACTTGTAGAGATAGGAAATGACACTAAATCACATTGAAAAGTGGTGAGGTTTGGGGAGAGTGAATTATAGGGATGGTACAACTCTAGATATTTTTCTATGAATTTTATGTTCATTATTTTGGATACTTCCTTTAATGATTCAGTAGTTGTATGATTTGCTTAGAAAATTTATTAGGGAATACACACTCACTGGAAAGTGATGAAACTTAAGCAGAGAACGTTTATTATGATTTTAAATCTCTGTGAATTTTTATGGGATTTTTGGAAGATTAATTCTAAGGCTCGCTTCATTAAGTATGTTTTACCTTGATTATTTGATTAAATCTTTAGTGGTGGTTAGTAAGCTAGTAAAATTATGATTCTCTGCACAAAGATCTTTTATATATCTTACTACTGACTAGTGATTTTTCTATAATTTTTAGATGAATAATTTCAGTACTTCCTTCACTACGTAGAATTAATATGATTATACTAAATAAATTATTTAAAGGTTAAATACTTTCTATAAAATTCTGAGAATTTGTATTTGAGGTTATTTTTGCTGTTATTTAATGATCATGATTTTTTAGTAGCCATTACTTAGGAATATCATGTAGTTCATGTTTAAAATGACCCGTGACACGTCCTTTGAGAAAATTAAATAAATATCAAATTAATTAGGAAAATTATAAGTTTCTGGATTTAGACAAAGTATGATATGGTAGACCTCCAGTAAATATTATAGGAGATTTGGAAGATAATTTGGTGTACCTCCCCTTGGATACCTCATATAGTTTAGGATGGTCTGCATATAGTAAAGCCATAGAATTTTGATAGTTGATGGTTGGTAGGGCAAACTAGGATCGAGTTCATCATTGGGAGACTTGTTGGAATAAGGGAGTACGGGAACGACGAAAGATCGTCCATCCCGGGAAAAAGAGGAAGAGTCTTAATACTGTAGGGTTAGAACTAAAGTAACTAAAAGGGGATCGGGCTAAGGGAGATCAACCAATAATAATAAGTGCCTTGCGAAAGGGAACTTCGGGCCGTAATGCCGCCGTCTTGGTTCCTAGTGCCCCTTGAGAGCCCTTCACGGGGTATACCGGGGGCAGTCCTGGGCTAACGTAAACCATAGGAATAATAAATTAAAAGAGCAACTAGTATAACTAGGGTTGCACACACTCACTCCCCGATAGCTAGGAAAGTAGAAAAATAGGACTTGTTGCCATTCAGACAGTAGCTCTGAAGGTAGATGCACGGACAGGACTGTCCGGGGGGCCGAGGGCTCGAGGGTTGGAGTACAGATTAAAGGTGGTGGGTCTTCGGTACCTGATCGTCGTTCACACCGACATCGGTACGCTGACTCGGCGGTGTGGGACACTTAGCCAAAGAAAGTCTGGAGGGTACATCCAGCAGCAGTACGCGGATACTCTAGGTTGTGTTCTTCTAGGGGCGTACGGGAGGGCTAGGCCTGGTAGTGTGGATGCCCGCCTAGGAGTGGGGGGCCCGACCCACTGTCTCCGTTTGCCACTACGGAGGTTCCTGGGAGTGAAGCTAGCTGCCCGAATAGGGGGAACTAAAGGTCTGTGAGCATAGAGTCGTGTGCGTGTGTTGCACTTGCATGAATCATGGCATAGCATATCACTACACTCATATTTGCATACAACCGACACCCCAACGTATAAATTGGTATGGGACTTTTTATACGATGGGAGCTTTGCAGAAGATCCCTTAACTTATAAGTTTGTATGGGCATTCATATAAGTTAAGGTTACATACTTACTTACTTGTTGCTTACTTACTATTCTCTAGCTGCCTTCTATACAATTTGCTATTTATTAATTATTCTACCTATTACAACATTTACACTGCTCACCTATCATAACTTGCTAGTTAGGTCCACCGTCACCTGCTTGTCTATTCTCCACTTTTGTAGCTTCCCTTTCCTCCTCTCCGCCCGGTGCTTAGGAGCCGTGGTGGGAGGGGTAGGGGATGATAGGGCTTAGTCTTTATGACTAATGGTTTTCGAACCAAACATTACAGGAGCTCCGGATGGGAGACAGGGACCAGCACCAGCGGAGTACGGTGCGCATGGAGGTGGGACAGTCTAGCACCGGTGCACCTGCGACCAGCTCCGTGAGTGATTAGCATTTTCTTATCTTCCGCAATGAGTGACTTGTAGTGAGGACTCTGATGTACTGGGCTCGAGCCCATTTATCTATTTTCCTATTGTATGCATTGATGGACTGGATATGATTCACTTTTATTTCCATGCTTCTGTGGACTTCTTTACATTTTATGTATAAATACTTCTCTCTCTTGTGATCGAAAAGGGCCGGCAGAATTGGCGTTTTGTAGTGGTTGCCTTCCCGAGATGTCGGTGCCACCGCAAAGCGGCAATTCTGGGCTAAGACCCCGGTGGTTGAAAAAGAAAAAAAAAAGGGGGTCTTACATAGTTGAACCCATTAGAGTCCTCATAAAGGTTGCGTTCTCCATTACAAATTTCTTAAGAATCTCCTTGGTGAACTTCGTCTGAGAGATGAAAATTCAATCTTCAGATTGGTTTACCTGAAGTCCTAAGAAATACTTCAGCTCTCCCATACTGCTTATTTCAAACTTCCCTTGCATAAGTTTAGAAAACTTCTTGCAAAGATTATCATCCGTAGAGCCAAATATGATGTCGTCGACATAGATTTGCACTAGCAAAATCTTGTTTTTTACTTCCCAAAGAAATAATGTCTTGTCTATCTTTCCTCTTGTGAACTTGTTCTTAAGAAGAAAGCTAGACAACGTCTCATACCAAGCTCGGGGAGCTTTTTTTAAGCCGTAAAGAGCTTTATTCAAAAAGTAAACATGACCAGGGAAAGTAGGGTTAACAAAACTTGGGGGGTTGTTCTACGTATACTTACTCTTTCAGATTCCCGTTGAGGAATGCTGACTTCACGTCCATTTGATAGACTGTGAAGCCTTTGAGGGAAGCATATGGAAGAAACAACTTGATCGCCTCGAGCCTAGCCACTGTAATAAAGGTTTGGTCTAAATTGATCCCTTCTTCTTGTCTATAGTCTTGATCTACAAGCCAGACTTTGTTCTTGATAATAACTCCATATTCATCCAGCTTGTTTCTGAAAAATCCATTTGATACCGATCACATTCTATCCCTTGGGTCTGGGGGCTAACTCCCAGACTTTACATCTTTCAAATTGGTTGAGCTCCTCTTGCATTGTCATGATCTAAGAGGCATCCTTGTTTTCCTCTTCAAACTTCTTTGACTCAACCTAAGATAGAAAACTAAGATGCAATACCTTGTTAGCTGTACCTCTTCTGGTTCTAACTTCGTCGCCTGGCTCTCCAATGATTTGATCAGCTATGTGATCTCTTAAATGTTTGAGCACTAGATTCCTTCCTTTCCACCAGCAGGTTCTGCAATATCAGGAGCATTCTCTGGGTTGGTTCATCTAGCTGTTCTTCATCCACCATACCAGGAATGATGACCTTGACTAAGCTTGGAATATCTTTTTTGACTGCTTCATCCAAGCTTATTTCCTTGAACCTAGTACTTGTATCTGCACCAATAATACAAGACGAGCTGCATTGGACAAGTCTTGTCTCATCAAATACAATATTAATTGACTCTCCTACTACCAGAGTTTTCTTATTAAAAATCTTATATACTTTACTATGACTAATATATCCTATGAAAATACTTTCAAAACATTTTTCACTAAATTTTGTGCGGTAATACTTCCCATTATTAAGTACAAAGCATTTACTTCCAAAGATTAAAAAGTAGGACACCCTCGGTTTTCTGCCCTTCAATAGTTCATAGGGAGTCTTCCAGTGTTTCTTGTTGATTAGATCTCTGTTTTGCATGTGGCAAGCTGTGTTGAATGCTTCAACCTAGAAGTACTCTGGTAATAAGGCGTCATTCAACATAGTTATACATGATTCAATTATGGTTCTATTCTTTCTCTCGGCAACTCCATTTTGCTATGAAGTACGCGGGGAGAAAAACTCATGAAAGATACCTTGGCTTTCACAAAATTTTTTCATGGCACCAGACTCAAATTCTGTTCTGTGGTCACTTCTGATTTTGACCACTGTGCAGTTCAATTCATTCTGAATTTGCCGAACAAAATTAGTGAATGCGTCGAAGGTGTCTGACTTGTGTTTCAGAAAGAACACCCAAGTAAAACGAGAGTAGTCATCCACCATTACCAGCGTATATACTTTACCTTCTAAACTATGGATTGACAAAGGACCGAATAAGTCTATGTGAAGTAAGTAAAGACTTCTTGAAGAATCTTTTTCAATAATACCCTTGAAGGTAGCACTTGTCTGCTTACCCATTTGGCATGCGTGACATGGACTCTCTCTAAGGCACTTAATGTTGGGGAACCACACACAAAGTTGTGAGAAAATAACATTTTTATGATTTTGAAATTAATATATGTTAATCTCTTGTGTTATTGGTCACAAAGAGACGCACTACTTTTTGCCAAAAAGCACATTGGGATAGAATTGTTTAAACATAGAAAATTTAAACAAAATATCTACTTCGAGTGCATGTTAAGATCATCTCCAAATTTGCAGATGACTTTATCGGGCACTTATCCTTGTAAAACTCAATGATATAGCCTTTATCATATAATTGACTTATGCTTATCAAATTATGTTGTAATCCTTCAACATAAGCCGCGTCTATAAAAGAAACTATGTCGTTGGAAATTATACCGTAGCCTTTTATGATTTCCCTATATGACCCTCCAAAGATGACCTTTGGACCATCTTCAACTGGGGTAAATTCTTGAAGAAGGATTCTTGTCCCGTTCATATGTCGAGAGCATCCACTGTTCAAATATCATATCGTAGTTTTGTTGGCCTTTGGACATACCTGCAACCATATACCTTTGGAACCCAAACATGTTTGGGTCCATGGTTCCTTGTCAGCTTACCACCACTAGGAATGTTAACCTTGTGAGTGGTCAGTCTCGCACTGTTAACTCATGGAGTTTCAAAATTTGCAGGTTTAAACTAACAATCTGCGCCAAAATGGCCAATTTTGTCGCAGCACCAACAGTCAAACCAGTTGTACCTTCTTTTGTACTCCTACTTTACCCTTTGAATATGAGGTCTAGTAGGGGAAATATACTTAGAGGTGGAAGCCTCCTAATTGCAACAGACACAAGGCTTCTCCATCTCCTTTACCTTAGGTATAAACATCTTGGCTTTTGGTGCCTTCTTATAGTTATGTCCATGAACATATGGACCATAATTCTGAAGTTGAATCTCTTCATAAGGTGCTTTGAAAACAATGGCACTGCAGTCTCGGGGATTGGTCAATCCCTGGTATCGCTTATTGGGCTCTACATAATTATGCTTAGCAAGATGACCGTAGGACGACTCAAGGTCAAACTTGTTTGTTGGGAAGATCACCTTCTTAAACGAGGGTTGATCTAGTGGTGCCTTCCCCTTTTCTTTGGCACTAGCTTTCTTGGCAGCCTTACCTTTATCAACAATGTGGCCAAGACCTCTACCCTTCTTCGGAGCTGAAAACTCATTGATGAGGGGAAGAATAGTCCTCGGCTTAGAGTAGCTTTCCACTAGTTTTCTCTCGACCAAAAGCTTTTCCTCTAGCTCATCAAGGTATTTCTCCTTCAGACTCAATGTTTCAGCTAAGTATTTGAGTTCCTCTTTCAAGGAGTGGACTTCCTCTCTAAAAGGAAGTAATTTTGTAATTTCCTCCTTCAGATTGGTTTCCACTGCCTTGAGGGGGGCAATCTCTTTCACCTGCATTTTGACTACCTTGCGACATTTGTCAAATGCTTTCAAAAGGTTCTCATGCTGAACCATTAATTCAGAATCCTCTTCCTCAGAAGAATAGTCTTCATGACCATTAGTTGACGTTTCTGATTCTGAGAGTATCGTGTGCGAGTTTACCTTCCCGTGATACTCTTAGTTTCCATCTTCCTCGTATGATCGAGCAATAAGCCCGAAGTAAGCTTCTTCATCCTTTGAACTGGATTTACTGGATTCACTGTCACTAAGAGTCTTGGACTTCTTGGCGACAAAGCTCTTTTCTTCTTTCCTTTTGCCCTTGAGGGATCTCTTCTCCTCTCTCTTGGATCCCTCCTTCTTCTTGTAGGGACACTCCGCAATCATTTGTCCTGTCTTATTACAATAGTAGCAAACAACATCATAAGAAAACTATTTACTTAGTTTAGATTTATACTTGTCCTCCGTGTTGTAGCTTTTCTTAGCAAGATCACCATCACGACGTGATCTCCTGAAATCAGATGAGGTTGACTAATTTTTCATCTGTATCCTCTTACTGAGCAGTTTCTTGAACTGCTTAGAGATGAGAGAGAACTCCCCATCAGATAGTTCATAGCCTGATGTGCTTGGCTTAGAGTCTTATGGGGTGTCTGGAGCACGTATCCTTACTGGTGACATGGCTTTAGACTTACTTGAACCTTCAACCTTCAGAGCAACTGACTTTTCTCTACTATAAGTCCTGCTGCTTTGCTCCTCCTTCTTTCTGGTGTTCATTTGAAGCTCGTAGGAGATCAGCTTTCCAAACAGGTTCTGAGGGTCAATCTCAGGCAGCTTCCCAAACTCCCTAATGGCTACTACTTTAGTGTCTCATTCCTTTATCAAGGATATAAGGAACTTGTCGTTCAATTCACCATCAGTGAAGGTGTGACCGTAGTTTCTGAGACCATTGATAATTTTGAAGATCTTCTCGAAGCTGTCTGCAATGGAATCATTTGGTCCCTGCTTGAAAGCTTCATAATCTTGATTTATCAATGATCTACGATCATCTCTAACTTCTTATGTTCCTTCCAACAGAACTACAATGCAGTCCCACATCTCCTTGGAAGATTTGCAGTGGAATAGATTTTGTAACATTGATCCACCGCACTGGCTATAATGTTCTTTACCTTTTTGTCCAAGGAGACTAGGGCAATTTTATCCTTGGTGAGATCCATCATCTTCTTAGGAATCATGATGGCAAAGTTCAGGGCTGAGGCTTGCGTAGGGATATGCGGTCCTTTTTCCACTATCTGAAAGATTCTCGGATCTGTTGCTTCCATGAAGAACCTAACTCGTTCATTCCACATGGAAAAGTTCTCTTTGGTGCACACTGGTAACTTCATCGAGGACATATCCTTGCTTCTGTCCATGGATACTAAGCAGAATTTCTTGACGCTAGATCTGAGATCTTGTTCAAGGTGTTAACCTTATATCAAACAAAACCTCCCTCTGATATTAATTGAAAGTATCTAGCGTCTACATAAATCACCTAAAGGGGGTGAATAGGTGATGTCTGTGTCTTTTTGTGAAATAAAAATACTTGAAAAATTAAGCACACAAACACTGAGATTTATAGTGGTTTCCCGAGTTTGGTACATCCACTTTCCCACCTCGTCTATCTACCATGAAGGGCTAGATTCGGCTACTTCACCAAACTTAGATTTCTTCAAATATTACACCTCGGAGCCGTAACTCCTATAACTCAGAGACAAATCTCATACCACTCGGAGAATAACCTCTCCTACAACTCGATCCACACATGAATCTACTACTCGATCCACAAACAGATCTACAACTCGATCCATAACTGGATCTATAACTTGGAGAAAAATCTCCTACAAATGAAAATGAATATTACAAATTAATAAAGATTACAGGTCTTCACTCTGACGTTCTTCGAAAAGGTAGATCTTGAAAATTCTTGAGAACTCGGGAAGAATAAATTCTTGGAAGACCTTGAATCTGGAATCTTCAGTCAACTAGATCTGGAGGAATAGAGATCTTCAGAACACTTGGATTCAGTTGAATCGAAAAATAGAAGATGAGATCTTGCTTCGCTTGCGGTTGTCGGCCGAACGAATTTTGCGTATCGTAGAGAAGCTGACGACTTTCCTCTTTTTGGAAAGATTCTCGATTTGAGAATGGGAATGATTTATAAGATTATGGTTGAAGAAAAATCCACCCTAAGTATTTATAGACATCTTAAAATGCAATGGTTATTAAAGAAATTCAAAATATAACTTGTGAAAATCATTGAGCATGGCCACCGCAACCCGAGCCTGAAATAAAAATTTTTCGGAAAAATGACCTAAGTCATATTTGTCAAGTATCGTCGAGTATCGCTAGTATACTCGTCGAATAGTCATTGATATATGACGGATTTTACCTAGACAAATCCAAATCAAGCTAGCCAACCACTCAACGCCAAGGCTCAATCCATACTCGACGAATTCGTCGAGTATCAGCTAGTATACTCGACGAATTCGTTGAGTATTGGCTAGCAGACTCAATGCACTCAACGTTGTCGACGCTCTCGACTCCATCCATACACTCAACGCACTCGACGCCATCGCAATCGACTCACTCGATTCCATTGAAGCAGTCGACGCACTCGACGCCATGATATACGATGAATTTCCCATAAGAAAAATCAGAAAAGTAGTGTCGGGATGATTCGATGAATTCAGTGTGTATCAATAGGTATATTCGACGAATTCGACGAGTATCGTTAGATACATTTGACTAATTCGACGAGTATACTTGATGATACTCGACGAATTTTACTTAACTATTTTTCTAAATATTTCAGAAATTCTACTCAAATATATACGATGAATTCGACAAGTGATAGTAAGTATATACGATAAATTCGACGAAAATCAATGATACTCGACGAATTCGATGAATATCCCTTACGATACTAGATGAATTTTACTTGGGTAAAATATTTGTTTTCTAAAATGAAGCTCTTCTTCCTTGAAACTCCCCATGTACTTGGCATAGAAGTACACCCCAATAGAGAGATTACACATGAGTCAACACTATGACCTACACAATGAAGGATTACATTGTGTAGTCTCGTGTTTACTGACCCACTGTAACCTGAAATTGGAGTGTACTTAGCATTGTAAACCTGAAAGTACATAACTATAATTGCAATATCAAATACAGTCACAATTCATCTTAGCTTAACTAGACCCTTCTTCAAATCAGGGTTATTGTGGATACAATACCTAACACTGGTGTACTCTCAGTCGGAGGAAGATCATGTGGATCACTTACACACTGTTTTGGAGACCCTGAGGAGGAATCAATTATATGCCAAGTTCTTGAACTGTGAGTTTTGACTATCATCAGTGGTGTTCCTCAGTCATGTGGTTAACTGAGAGGGAATTGTGGTAGATCCGACAAAGATAGTTGCAATACAGGAGTGACCTGTGCTATCTACGGTAGTGGAAGTCTAGAGTTTCCTGGGGATTGCCGGCTACTACAGAAACTTTGTAGAGAACTTCTTGCGGATAGCATTACCCCTAACTACCTTGATGAAGAAGGATCAGAAGTTTGTTTGGTTGTCGGCATGTGCACAAGTTTTTGAGGAATTCAAAAGTCGTCTGGCCACGACGCCCATTTTGTGCTCGCCATATCATACAGTAGGCTACAAAATCTACAGTAACGCATCAGGGAGTGGCTTAGGATGCATTCTATTCTAGCTTGGGAATGTGATAGCTTATGGCTCTCGCTAACTTAAAGTGCATGCGAGTAATTATCCAACCCATGAATTGGAGCTAGCGACCGTGATATTCAATCTTAAGCTTTGGCAGCACAATTTATATGGTGTGAAGATTGATATCTTTACGGATCATAAGAGCTTAATGTATCTGATCGATTATAAGGACTTGAACATGCAACAATGGTGGTGGATGGAGTTCCTTGAGGACTACACCTTCAAGATATATTAAATTCCCGGTAAGGGAAATGTCATTGCGGACGCTTTGAGTCAGCGGGATTCTACGCAGGCCAATTAGATTTTGATGCACGATGAGCATCTAATTAGTGACTTGGAGGCTTTGGGAATCTCTTGCGTCGAGAGAACCACAACGATGAATGCATGCTTGAACTGTATGAAGGTGCAATGTGACCTTGCAAACATAATTTGACAAGCCTTGGAGCTTGATGAGAGCATGGAGCGTTATGTGGTGGAGACCGTGGATGGGTCTAATGTTGAATTCTTGTATGAAGACTGTCTTTTGCGAAAGGGTGATCATTTGTGTGTCCTAAAGGTTGGCACTATACGGGAGGAGTTGATGTATGAGGCTCACAATACAAAATACTCAATCCACCCAGGAAGAATAGAGATGTACAAGGACATGAAGACACTATTTTGGTGGCTAGGTATGACAAAAGACATAGCTCACTACGTAGAAAAGTGTCATACTTGCACACTAGTGAATGTCGAATGTCAAAAATTGGGAGGATTTCTAAAGTCTTTGTCGATTCTGGAATAGAAGTTTGATGACGTATTGATGGATTTCGTGCATGGATTGTCGAGATCGTAGCATGGGAATGATGCCATCTGGGTGATTATAAGCCATTTGACAAAGGTGTCACACTTCATTCCAAACTGGAAAGAGGATTTAGTGGAAAAACTAGCAAAACTCTATGTTGATAACATAGTACGATTGTACGGTATGCCCTATAACATCGTAAGTGGCCGAGATAGGTGTTTCACTTCAAATGATTGGAGGCTAATCCAACAACTGTTGGGTACAAAATTGAAATTTAGCACGACCTTTCATTCTCAAATGGATGGTCAGACCGAAAGGACCAACAGGACGATGGAGGATATATATGCTCTGTATGTATGTCATGGATTTCAGAAAGAGCTAGGAGGACCATCTCTATAAGATTGAATTCACATATAATAACATCAACCAAACAAGTATTTAAATGATCCCCTTCGAGGCCCTTTTTAGTAGGAAGTATCGTATACCTTTAGCTTGGGCAGAAATAGGCGAGACTAAGCTAAACAAATGGAAAGAGGTCGAAGATGCAAATTCGGCCATACATTTGATTTGGGAGCGACTGTTGATTGCTTAGGATAGGAAAGCTAAGTACTACAATGCCAAGCACCGAAACATTGAGTTTGTTGTTCACGATTGCGTATATTTGAAGATCAAGCCGTTCAAAGGTGTTTCCAAGATTTGGCTCTTCAAAAAGCTAAGTCTGAGATATCTTGGACCAATTGAGGTTATTGAACGAGTGGGCGAAGCTGCCTATCGGCTGGCCCTTTTAGCAGAGCTAAGTGATTTGCACGACGTGTTTCACATATCGGTGTTTCTGAAGGCTATACAGAAGCCCAAACAATTCATTGATGTGGAGCATTTGTCGTTCGATAGTGGGTTAAATACAGAAGTCAAGCCATTTTAATCGAAGACACAAAGATCAAGCAGTTGCAGAACAAGATGATCAGGATGGTCAAAGTTCGGTGAGACAACTGTGGCCGTGAGGAACTCACATGTGAGCACGAGCAAACCGTGTTTGAGGAGTTCCCCGAGCTGTTTCGTTGAGGTAAATTTTTTTGTGTTTTGTACTTCTTTATTATTTCTTATACGATTAAATTTCGGGACAAAATTTCGTTAAGAAGGGGAGAATTATAACGCCCCAAATTTAGTTGAAAAAATTTTAGGCGGCAGATAGAGGGTTTGGGCTAGGGTTTAATATAAAACCAAAACTAAATCTCTCCCCTCTCATTCCCCTCTCATTCCCCCCAGCCGCAACACTCCTCTCCTGATCCCTCTCCCTCTCGCTCTCTCATTCTCACTCGGGTGCTATCAAAAGGAGGAGAACTCCTCTCCTGGTCTCTTTCCCTAGTCGCTATTGTCGGAGCCCCGTCACGATCTCACTCTTTGCACCCCGTTGGCTGGAAGGAGGAAGGAGCACCTCTTTCGAATCTCTCTCCCTCTCTCTCGTCGTCGCTAGAAGGGCTTAGCCCGACCTCTCTCTCTCCCTCTCTCTAATTTCTAGGAGCATAGGAGCAGTCCAGCCTTTTTCCCTCCTTCTCTCTTTGTCCCGACTGCCGCCGACTAGGGTTGAGGCCGTGAGCGCAGCCGAAAGAATGACCCTTTTGCCAGCCTTCTCCACTTGGCTAACTTAGAGGGGCTGGGTTTGTGCTTGTACTTGCTGGAGTAGGCCAACCGAAGGTTTTGGTGGAGAGCAACTCGAGTTTTCGTCGCCATCGTTCATGATCGAGCCATGCCTCTGAAGCACGCGTCAAGGGTAACGACGTTTCTTCTTGGACAAGTGAAGTCCTCTTTATTTTAGCATGCTTGCATGGAAGCCCCCACCACCGACGGGTGGAGGAAGGGTTCTCTCCGACGGGTTAATGTGTACATCCCCGCTATTATTTATATTTAGTATCTGGAAGCACGAGTACGGATTAGACATGCTATATGAAGCCCCGACATGTTAGTCTGATTGGTGATGTTCTTTGGGTTCCTGGAGAAGACTCCGTGGAAGTTATATGTTTGGAATATGTGGGTATGCATGGAGTGGCAGTTAGTACTGGAGGTGTGCTCCAAGAAACACCCTAATGTTTGTTTTGGATCGTTGTATCATTGGAATTAGCTTTTGGGGAGCTTTTGTTGTTTTTGTGCGTAATTTATCTCTCGGAGGCCCTTGTGTTAGCATGTTGAGCTGTGCGCCTTGGGTGCCCAGCTTTGGTGGCTAGGAGTGCCAACCTTAGAACATAACGTTGGTTATGTCGTGTATGAGAAAGGGGATGCTGACCCGCATCGTTGTCGTTAATTGGAACGATGATTTGAGCAACGAGAAAGAGCTGAACTGTACCCGCTTTGTCATTCGACTAAATATACCTAAAGTACGTGGCAATTTTCGTTGTCATAGGGGTGAGTCGAGGTTATAGGCCTGTCTAGTAATGCTCAAGTAGAACCATCCAGTCCGAGATTGAGAATGGTGGTGGACTCATGGAGTTCACCGTTGGTGTGCGTTATGCACTATTGTGTGCCTGTAATGGGAAAAGGTGGGACTCAGAGAAACCCGGTACACTGTTAAGGTACCTTGTATGCACGAGATGTCTGGTTGGTTATGCCAACGTCTGTAATGTATGATTCTTAAGTTACACATTTCCTCTTAATATGTAAACATGTTATTTGCTTGCAAGGAAGAAGCACCACCACCCCCAAAAAGGGGTGTGGTCGTTATAATTTGGTCAGCTCTTGCTGACCATTGCATTGTTTACCACCACTTGGTGGAATGTTTGTGTGTAAGTGCTGCAGAGCCGAGTGGGAAATAGCGGGCTAGAGCCCTAAGTTATGCCAGCCCTCAAAGGCCCAAGTTTTACTTTAATTTTTTTGTGTTTTGCCGGCCGGTGTGCCGATGTATGAAAACCATGTTGTGGTTAATCATTTGTTATGTATAAGGCCTTAAGGCCGTAGAAAAACATTATTTTTGTTGTTATTCATTCCTATTAGAGTCGTGGACATTCTGGTTTCAATTTTAGTACGTGCTTCCATTAGCGTATAATTCTGTTATGTGTTGTGTATAGGGTTTGACTGATAATCATCTAGTAACTCTTTCATTTTGTTCATTCAATATAACGTGGGGTCCCGGCCGAACCTGCTATTATATCGTTTGGAACAAGGAGGGTTGTTATATATTGCCTATCAATAGGCAATGAATTCTTGCGGAAGATAATGTTGAAGCATTGCAAGGTGCCGTTGAAGAGAAGCGACTAACAAGCTTGGCGAATAATAGAAATCAAAAAATTCTACGGACAGAATTTTGCGGACAAGAATGGCTATTGTAGATAACACCTTTCCAACACCAAAGCTGTGAACAGGTTTTGTAGGCAGCAGTTTTGAGGGTATGTTTAGTATTGTGAGGAGGTTGTAATACTTTGAGTTAAAACTTGTGAAGTCGCGTCTTGTAATTTGTTGTAACCTCTTGTTAATATAATAGAAAAGTTGTTTGCTCCTTTATCTTGTGTTGTGTCCACTATTATCTCGCTTCCAACAGTGATAACTCTTTGCCAAAGTAACTGAATTATATGAATTGAACTCCACATCCAACTATGCCATTAAATTTCTTACTAAATAAAAGAGAGATGTAGAGAGCAAACTACAGAAATTCCTCTCCCATGTTGGAAATGGCAAGCAAATGTTTGTTAATAGGTGTGTGAAAGTCTTTTATAAGGGCAGCTAAACTCCTAGAGGCGGGTGAATAGGTTTGTTTTGCCTCTTTGTAATTTTGATTTTATGAGCTTAGTGTGTGTTAATGTTAGTTGTTAACTTTCAAGAATAGACAACAACACACAAGAACTATAATGGTTCATATATCTAGCGTACTTTCACTTTCCCTCTCCACCTACCTAGCAGTGTGCTAGATTCAGCTAACTTCTCCTATTCCCTCAGCTCCTAGAGGTTACACCTCAGATCCCTCAAGATCTTACACCTCAGAGTGAGACTCACTCTTAAGACTCAGACTAAAGATAGTCCTACCTCAAGCTTAGGAACCCTACCTCAGAGATAAACCCAATCCCTTACCTAAGATCCCTCAGGATCCTACCTTAGATCCACTCTTGGATCATACCCACTTAGATCCACTCCTGGATCCTACAACTCAGCCTTTATAGTACATGCTTACAACTCAGATCACTCAATGATCCTATAGTTTGAATAATATTTTGTTGAGATTGTTGGATTTTGCTATACAACATAACATTTGTGTGCAGCAGAATAAAGGAAACAAGGAAAACCCAAAAGCAAGTTATGGATCTTGCGACGACCATTAATCAAGAAGTGATATTGCAATAAATAAATTTATACCTTCGCGGGATTGAGTCAATACTCAACCTAGGTGCTCCGATTGATCCCAACGAACGGCAACGACCGGAGTTCCGAGCGTAGAATAGTGTTCACGCCTCTACGGGTATCCACACGAGCACGAAGATCCCTAGAATCTTGTCACACAAGATCAAGGTCAGATAGAGGATTGCCCACAACATCTCCACGGAGTACTAGATCCGTTCAAGGAGAGGCGTCAACGATGAAGACGATGCTTGGGAAACACTTTCCGACGGCGGCTAGGGATGGCAGACGGCCGACAACGGCAAGCGGCGACGATCGCAGAGGTATAACAGTTCAGTCGCAATGAGATGCGTCGTCGGCTTCATGATTTAGGTTAGAATGAACAGTCCTCTTTCGGCTCAACAGCAAAATCACATTTATACCTTGAACCGAACTGGCCAAAGCCAGCATAGACCCGCCAAACAGGGCTTAGAAGAAATAAGCTGTCGAGACAGAATTCAGGGAGTATCAGGTCGATACACGACGAATCGGCGAGTATCAGGTCGATATACGATGAATCGGCGAATGGTAACAATGAAATACAATGAATCGAAGAGTAGTTACGACAATATACGACGAATCATCGAGTATTACTGCCACACTCGACGAATCATTGAATGGTCACGACGATACTCGACGAATCCAGCCTATTCGTCGAAAACCCTTACCCATACTCGAAGAATTTCCCTTAGATTTTGCTGACTACATACCGGTCGACCCATATTCACAATACAAGTCCCGAAATGAAATTCCACCATGTCTAAAACGTCATATGCTTTGTCCTTCACTCATATCACATATAAGCAAGGCAAACACAAACCTATCCAACTTCTCCAAAACTCATATGTGCGACCTCATAGGCTCATACTGTGTTGGCAGTGAGACTATATGCTTGATCAATTCAAGATCACCATGGTAGAACCAACAGTCTCCCACTTGATCTTGAAAGTATCAAACAAAAGCTTCACAAACAATGAGCGGCATCTAGCAATGCATCATTTCTCCCAGAGCAATAAGAGTTTAAAACTCGAAATCCATTATGACCAATGTATCAGTGTTTTCATGTCCCTTCGTCCCTTACATCCGGATAGAACTAGAGGCACAGATCGTGTCACCCTCATAATTATTCAATCCTAGTTTTCTTGATCTAGAATGGACTTCCAGAAATTGGTGAGTCCAATATCATATATTGACTCAACCAAGCATGGCCATGCATTTCTCAGTCCCATCCCATCAAGTGGCCTATGGATGCAACTCCTGTCATATAGGAGGACAAATCTCATCACTTCTCACACGTAAACACTTAAATGATTCGTAATGTACCCAATAACCATCTTTATCATCCAACTTTCTCAAGACTGGACTTTTGATAACATCAAAGCATGCTCATCCTTACTCAGTGAGTGCTGTGACTTCAGGTCCAAGAACCACAAACACCATTGCCACTTAAGCCATACTTGTGACACGTTCATATGACAATCCACAAAGTATTCTCATGGTGGGTCTGTCCAGTACAACTTGTTCATAATAAGTACCCATGTGATGACTTGATATCACAATATCATGACCTGTGAGGACCAGTCATCAGTCAACGCACATGCTAATCTTAAAGGTATCATCATCGCCCTTAGCTTCTAAGATGATACAATGACCGGGGACATTTAAGAATGTAGCCTATAATATCATAGGTTCTCACTTCAAGTTATTACTTGACCTATGGAAGTAAACATTCTAAGAGAATTTATTAAATTGAACTACTCTATCACAATAGACATAATTGTATAATAAAAGAACTTGCCAAATATATAAATGAGATGTATATAGTACTTTTATTCATCAAACAAAATATTTTACAGCCAATAAACATACAATTTATAAGACTCAAACTAGAGATGATCATTCAAGTATCGTATACCCATTGATCTAACATAACCATCATGCTTTCTCTGTGTGAAAGGCTTTGTTAGTGGATCCATAATATTTTACTCAGTCGGCACTCTACATATGCTCACATCTCCTTGTTCGATAATCTCTTAAATTAGATGGAATAACTGAAGTATGTGCTTGGAGCGCTTATGTGATCTAGGTTCTGAAGCAAGTGCAATTGCACCATTGTTGTCACAATAGAGATCTACGGGATGAACAATGCTAGGAACTATATCCAACTCGTCGATGAATTTCCTAATCAATACAGCCTCCTTCACTACATTTGCAGCGGCAATATACTCAGCCTCAGTCGTAGAATCGGCAACTGTCTCCTACTTGGAACTCTTCCAGCTAACAACCCCTTCATTTAGGTAAAACACAAACCCTAACTGAGACTTTGAATCGTCCCTATCAATTTGGAAGCTATCATCCATGTAACTCTTTACAACAAGCTCTTCCTCTCCGTCGAATACCAAGAATGTATCCTTTGTCCTTCTTAAGTACTTCAGGATGTTCTTGATGGCAATTAAGTGACTTTCAATGGGATCAGACTGATACCTGCTAGTCATGCTCAAAGCATAAGACACATCGGGTCTAGTACATATCATTGCATACATGATTGACCCAATTGTCGAAGCATATGGAATCAACTTCATGCGATCCTTATCTTCACAAGATTTGGGACATTGGTCCTTAGAGAGACTCACACCATGAGATATGGGTAAGAAACCTTTCTTAGACTCAAATATGTTGAACCATTTCAACACCTTATCAATATATGTACTTGGGGTCAAACCCAACAATTTCTTTGATCTATCTTTATAGATCTTAATATCAAGTATATAAGTCACTTCGTCCAAGTCTTTCATTGAAAAGTAGTTCCGTATATTATTATTAACAATATGTAGGGTCGGTTTGTCATTTCTGATCAGCAGTATGTCATCTACATACAATATCAAGAAGACAACTATATTTCCATTAATCCATTTGTAAACACACGGTTCATCCTCGTTCTTAATAAAACAAAACTCTTTGAAATTTTCATCAAAACGAAGATTCCAACATCGAGAAGATTGTTTCAATCCATAAATGGATCTCTGCAACTTGCATATTTTAGTGGCTTTACCTAGAGATACAAAACCTGTAGGTTGTGTCATATATACTTCCTCTAGGAGGTTCCCATTAAGGAAAACCATTTTGGCATCCATTTGCCAGATCTCGTAGTCATAATACACAGGAATAACAAGCAGAATTCTAATGGACTTAACCATAGCAACCGGGGAAAAAGTTTCATTATAGTCAATACCATGAATTTGCTTGAAACACTTAGCCACAAGTCGCCCTTTGAATGTTTCTACATTCCCATCCATGTCTGTCTTCTTCTTGAAGACCCACTTGCACCCTATAGGTCTTACCCCTTCAGTTGGTTCCACCAAAGTCCATACTTGGTTTTCTTATATGGAGTCCATTTCAGATTTCATGGCCTCAAGCCACTTCTCGGAGTCCAGTCCACTCATAAACTCTTGGTAGGTTGATGGCTCATCATCATGATCCATAAGCAACACATTACCTATTTGAGATACGAGAAATCCATATCTCTCAGGCTCAAACCTTGGTCTACCAGATCTACGTGGAACTTGTGTTTCTTGAGCAGGCTCTCCAGCTGCAACAAATAATAGTCCTTGCTCAAGTTCTAATTCCGTTTCATTCACTGTTTGTGGTTCTTGAACTTCTTCAAGTTCTACCTTATCAGTCTTTCTACTTAAGAACTCTTTCTCAAGAAAGACACCAGTCCTCGCGATAAACACTTTGCCCTCAGACGGTAGGTAGAAATAGTACCCTTTTGTTTCCTTAGGAGACCCCACAAGATAATACTTATCTTATTTGGCTTCCAGCTTGTCAAGCATTTGACGTCGCACGTATGCCTCACAACCCCAAACCTTGATAATCGACATATTGGGATGCTTCCCAGTATATATCACATATGGTGTCTTTATAACCACTTTCATTAGAGCATGATTTAATGTTAAAACAGCATTTTCTAGAGCAAAACCCCAAAAGGAAATAGGCAGATCTGCATGACTCGTCATCAATCGCACCATGTCTAACAAAGTACGATTCCTCCGCTCAGACACACCATTATGCCGTGGTGTTCTAGATGGAGTGAGTTGTGATACAATATCACAATCTTTCAGATGATCAATAAACTCATGACTTAGGTATTCGCCATCTCGATCAGATCGGAGTGCTTTAACCTTCTTACCTAGCTGGTTCTCTAATTCGTTTTTAAACATTTTGAACTTTTCAAAGGTTTCAGATTTGTACTTCATAAGATACACATATTTGTATCTACTGAAATCATCAGTAAATGCAATAAAATAGAAGTAACCACCTCTAGCCAAAGAACTCATGGGTCTACATACATCACTATATACTATTCCAAAGAGATCATCAGCCCTCTTAATGAAGCCAGTAAAAAAGACCTTAGTCATCTTGCCTAATAAATAAGATTCACATCTCTCAAATGATTCATAATCAAATGAGTCCAGTAGCCCGTCTTTATGGATCTTGGATATAAGTTTCTCATTTATATGGCCCAAACAACAATGTTAAAGATATGTAGGGTTCGAGTCATTCATTCTTAGTCATTTTGTATTTTCTATATTATAGATCTGGCGGTCTAAGTTCAAAACATATAAACCATTAAACATTTGAGCTATAGCATAATAAAAATCATTCTTAAATATAGAACAACAATTGTTCTTAATAATAAAAGAAGATCCAATCATGTCCAAACATGAAATAGAAATAATGTTCCTAGTTATTGCAGGAACATAATAATAGTTATCAAGTTCCAAAACAAGCCCACTAGGCAAAGAAAGACAGTAAACCCCCATGGCAACAGAGCAACTCTTGCTCCATTGCCAACACGTAGGTCCACCTCTCCTTTACTCAATATTCTTCTTCTTCCCAGTTCCTGCACATTTATACAAATATGAGAACCACATCCGGTATCTAATACCTAGGAGGAAGGAGCAGAAAGGTTTATCTATATAACATTAATACCTGAAGCGGAAGTCATACCTCCCCTTAACTTTTGGAGACCCTCAATGTACGAAGGACAATTCCTCCTCCAATAACCATCCTTGCCACAGTGGTGGTACTTTCCCTCTTTTCCTGAACCTTTCTTTTTCAGTTCAGACGACTTGGGCTCTAAAGCAGACTTAGGTCCTACCTTTGTCTTCTTAAAGCCCTTGGCCTTGCTCTTGACTTTATGCACAATCAATTTAGGGCTAACAGGCTTGGCCTTCTTCATGTTAATCTCGGCAGTTCACAACATGACTATGAGCTCAGACAGTGTCATGTCTATTTCATTCATGTTGTAGTTTAAGACAAACTGCTCATAACTGTCCGACAACGATTCCAGGATCAGGTCTGTGGCCAACTCTTGGCCTAGAGGGAAACCTAGTCTTTCAAGGTTCTCGATATACCCAATCATCTTGTGTACGTGTGTACCTACTAGGTCCCGAGCTCCCATCTTTCACTGGAACAACGTCTTAGTGACACTGAATCTCTCTTGGCGAGATTTCCCTTGAAACATTTTCTTGAGATGCTCGTCAATTTTCTTGCAACTCATGCTCTCGTATTGCTTTTGAAGCTCAGAGTTCATGGTCGCAAGCATGAGACATTCGATGTCTAAGGAGTTGTCGAGATACTTCTCGTAAGCATCTTTATCAGCACCAGATGCATTCCTGGTAGGCTCATCAGGGGATACCTCTTCCAAAACATAAAGCTTGCGCTCTTGCCTGAGAACAATTCTCAGGTTCATGTACTAGTCCAAATAATTTGTTCTACTAATGTTTTCCTTCTCAAGGATCGCTCTGAGGGACAGGGTGGAGTGTGAGCCACTTGTCATGGATATTTTACAAGGATACAAGAAAAGAAAATTAATACTACATTTCAAAATATAATTTTCTCTTTCGATCAGGACTTTAATCAAAATAACTCCCACTATTTTTATCAAATCGATAACCCTTGATATCAATTTGAAGATTTCATGTGAGTAACTTTCTTAGTGGACAAAATCCATATTTCACTAACATTATGAGTCAGCTTTGGCTTTTCTCTCACAATGCAGTTATTTAGGTAAGCAACACTTGCTAATTGCATCACTATGCAATTCTTGTATGGCGGGTGAAAAACACTTTATTCACATCATCATATGGTGCATTCCAACCCCATGCCTCTGGGCACTCAACCTTTGAGGTCACCCAATTAAGCTTGACCCGATGTCGAAAGTGGGATATCACAATTATTCGCTCGCACCCTTACTAAGATAGAGTAATGCACCTTGCTTTAGCAAGCCCATACTTCATCGATTGAGGAAAATCTAACACACTTGGTTTCACAAACCAACTAGAGGGACGGTTACTGTTAAGGAGTAACAAAGATATCACAACAAAATCACATGCGCTCCTTACGGGGTTCTAAGAGGCATACTCAACCTAGGTGCTCCGATTGATCCCAACAAACGGCAATGACCAAAGTTCCAAGTGTATAATAGTTTCCACGCCTCTACGGGTATCCACACGAGAACGAAGAACCCTAGACTCTTGTCACACAAGATCTAGGTCGGATAGAGGCTTTCCCTCAACGTCTCCATGGAGTACTAGATCCGTTTAAGGAGAGGCGGCAACGACGAAGACGACGCTACTTTCCGGTGGCGATTAGGGAAGGCGGGCGGTCGACGGCAACAAGCGGCGGCAATTGCGGAGGCGGAATAGTTCCGTCATGATGAGATGCGTCGTCGGCTTTGTGATTTAGGTTAGAATGAACAGTCCTCTTTCGGTTAATTAGTAAAATCGCATTTATACCTTGAACCGAGCCGGCCAAAGCCAGCATAGACCCGTTGAACCGGACTTAGAAGAAATAAGCCGTCAAGACAGAATTTGGCGAGTATTAGGTTGATACACGATGAATCATCGAATGGTCACGGCGAAATATGACAAATCGAAAAGTAGTTACGACGATATACGACGAATCGTCGAGTATCACTTCCATACTCGACGAATCGTTGAATGGTCACGACGATACTCAATGAATCTAGCCTATTCGTCGAAACCCCTTACCCATACTCGACTAATTTCCCTTAGCTTTTGCTGACTACATACTGGTTGATCCATATTCACAATACAGGTCCCAGAATGAAATTCCACCATGTCCTGAACGTCATAGGCTTGGTACTTCACTCACATCACATATGAACAAGGCCAACACAAATCTATCCAGCTTCTCCAAAACTCTTATATGTGACCCTATAGGCTCATAATGTGTTGGCAGTGAGGCTACATGCTTGATCACTTCCAGATTACCATGGTAAAACCAACAGAGATTGACTCCTGAGAAGTAAATTTCAGAGTCATCTTTCTGGATTATATATAATCAACCCTAACTCTTTGCAACAAGAATATGGATCTTCAAGTTTGTTCTGCTTGTGCTGAGAAGATCTGTTCCAGAGCTTCATTCTTTCAAGCTTGAATATGTTTTAAGTTGAAAGCAACAGCCTTGAAGAAGAACATCAACTGTCTTGAGTGCTCTGTAAACTAACCCTTTCTGAAAATAAGGGTTTACGTTCTTTCTGAAGACTCTACAGAGTTTTTTCGATTTATAAAAACTTTTCAAGCAAGAATGAAAATTTTTTATGTCGAACTTTTTTTTAATTTCTCTGCTAGGACTTTCTATATCCCATAGTTTAATGGCTATTTATTCTATATGGGCATGCCGAATAGGCAAATGTAAAGTTACTTTAGCTTTAACTACTCTGCAGAAAGCATACTGCGCCATTTGGCTTCTAGTGCACAAATCCTGCTTCATTTGAATTTGGATGATGTTAGCACGACTCAGTGCCTGTGGACTTATCAACTTTCACAAACAATCTGCACAAACATTGAGTGAAGTCTTGTGACTCAATGTATAGAGGCGATGAGTGTAGTCTTGAGACTCAACGCATTTAGACTTAACAGAATTCTGAATAAAGGCGTTGAGTGGATCTTGTACACTCAATGCTTCTGTACTTTGCTAAATCTTTGATAAGGCATTGATTTAGCCTTCTACACTCTACACTTATGTACTTGGCTAAATCTTTGATAAGACATAAGGGGAGCCTTCTACACTCAATGCTTCTGTACTTGAACAAATTTTCTTTGAGTAGGTGTTGAGTGAAAGGCCTTCACTCAATGCTTCTGGACTTAACCAGATTTGAGTCCAGCACTACTGAGGCTCTGAATTCCTGAACTTCTGTCAATGCTTCTAGACCTCTGGCTTTGAGTGATGTGTATTCACTGAACACATGTGGACTTAGGTAAATTTCTGCCTTTCTATTGTGTCCTGTCTTGAGTTCAACCAAAGTTCTAACTGAATTAATCTGTATAATCATAGAATAGTGACATCCTACATATATTGAACTTGAACATATATCAAATACAAACATGTGTATACTATTTACTTGTGGGCCTTCTTCAAATCAGGGACATTATGATCAATGGGCTCAACAATCTCCCTATATTTGAAGAAGTCAGAACCCTAATCAATGATATGCACTAACTCACATACAAGATAAACTTCACAGAATTTAAGAGCAAACAAAAACACACAATTAAGATTATATTAACACAAAATGTGATAATTATTAACAAAATGTGTGCCAATTAATAATGTTCCATATTCTTAAACCCCTAAGGAACCTATTACATAAAAAGGTTTAGGTTTCTGGTTCCTTAATGACTACGCCCTACTAGGCCTCTTAACCATCTTCTCAGTAGCTTTAATCTTCTTTTGTCTTTGCCTTTCAAAATAGATGTATGACCTTGTAAAATACTTGTTAGGATCTAGAACATCTGATGGAACAGTACCTTCTTTCTTTTCTCTTCTGAATTTCCTTCTAATCTCTTCATTCCTTTCGAGTTTATCCCATTCCAAGGAGTTGTATAGCTCTCCTCTTTCGGTCTTATTTTCTTTTATCTAGTCCCAGGCTGAAAGAATGATAGTCCTTGATTGAGGACTCTATATCTCAAAGTCAGGCCTAGGCTCTATTTCTTCTCTATATCTATTCTTTCTCTATCTGATCTCAACTTATTCCTCAACAGTAGACTTGTCTTTGCTCTTTGATATTTGTTCAGTGGTGGGGTTGAAGGTAAGAACATCATCAACACTAGTTTCAGTCCCATCCCCATCAGTTTGTCCTTCAGGAGCAGGAACATCATCATATTCATACACGTCTAGACCCAATGATACAATGATAATATTTATGGTTCAAATAGTATTGTCTGTATCTGCCTTGATCATTGATTTCTCCCCCTTTATGAATTATTCTGTGATGACTGTAGTCAGGGAGTCCTTGGTACAGGAAATCTTGTCTGCCAAATAATTTACTCCTTTGGTAACATGATTCTTGACTTCCAACATGTGATCATGTATGAGCTGTGTGCAAGCATCCATCCTTCTTTCTAGAGTGATTTTGTTGTCTTCCATGATTTGCTTGTGTACATTGTGTGCCATTTCCATATTACTTGAGGTGATGTTTTGATTTTCTTAATGTCATTTTACTTTTGTCTGATCTCCTCAAGTTTCCCTTTAGTATAAGTCATATCAGGAGTATCTCTATTAAAGAATGCAACATTGTTTGCTTTTAGCAGATTCACCTAAAATCTAATAGACTTAATCTCAGTAGATAGATCTTATCTTAGTCCCTTGATGGATTCATCTACATAGTACTCAAGCTGCCTTCTATAATTATCTAGAAGTCCTTTCAGTTGAGCCAGGAAGGTGGAATACATAACATCGGCTTGTGGAGATATCCTTTGGAGGCAGACATCCTCCCTCCTTATATCTCCCCTGGCTTCTGAGTTAGCCACTACAAACTCAGATGAGTGATCATGAATTTCAACATCAGGCACATCGGCCTCAGATATCTTAATAACATATTCAGTCTCTTGAGTAGGGAGATCTATAAGAATCTCTCCCTCAACCTCAGCACTGTCCACATAAATTTACTGATCTTCAACAGCTGAGTTGGGCACATTTTCTTGCACTATCTCTAGAACTTGCTTTTCCTCAACATTAGCACTGGAGGATAGCAATTGAGGTCCATCTGGATTTTAATTTATTTTATCTTATAGTTTATCTAAGAATGAGTCAATCTGTTCTTGTAGACTTACAGAAGATTGACCTTGCTCCCTCTCAGTAGTAGCATCCACTCTGAGATTCTCTTCCTCAATCTCCTCACAGATTCTGTTTATGACATCACCAACCAGTTTCTTAATTGTTTCTGCTGGAGTGTCTTCAAACTGAGAAACACTACTTGGTAAAGTCCTTACTGTAGATTCTGATGACATAGACACCTGAGCACATACATCTCTTCTAGTCACAGTATTAGATTCAGACAACTGTGGGTCATGAGGTTCTTCACTTATACTCTCAGAAGAGCTACTTTCAGAACTCTCTTCAATAATGGTGAATATTTTTTCTCTCTTTCTATCAGTTGGCTGATTATGTGGGAGCAATATTCTGTCCCACCTTTCAAACATCTTAAAGTCCATCTTTCTCATGTGATGTATCATAGCTCCTAGCCTCATATTGAGGATCTCTAGAGCAGAGCTCAGCAGGTATAAGGATAGAATTCTAGGGTCGCCCGGTCTTTCCCCGGTCTCGAGTGGTAGCGCGCTGCATCAGGTAGCTACCACCCGGCGGTAGCTACCACCCGGCAGTAGCTCCTTTTCGTCCTGGCAAAAGCGTCGAGATGAATTGTTGAGTAAAAAGCGTTGAGAGGCTACCACGCGACGGTATTTCTACCGTTGGTGGTAGTGGGGAGTTCTGTAGTGGCTAGCCTGTTTGTGAGCTACCGCGACGCGATGGGTAGCTACTACACAGTGGTAGCAGGCAGAAGAAGTTCCGAAATTTCTGATTTTTGTCTGTCTGATCTTCTTAGAAGTTCGATCCTATGTCCCAGAATCATATGTCCTTGAGCCTTAAGTAGGGCTAAAGGGTTCATCTTCCCCATTTTTTCTCATCGTTAGGGTTTTGAGCGAGAGCTTGGAGGAGGGAGAAGAGGAGCATCTTCCGCCATTGACGAAGCTTCCGAGCTCCATTCGTCGATCTGAGGCCGGATTCGCAGAGAGGGCTTGAAGGCGCACACTTTCATCTGTGCAAATCAAGATCAACATGGCTAGGAAGAGGAGTCGTAAGGTAACGACATTTCTCCTCTCGGTTTTAGGATGTGTGCATGACATCTGTTGCGTTTTTGCTTTCTTTCAAGCATTTAGGCACCAGATCTCTCAAATGACAGGGGTTTGGGTCGCCATGGTTCAAGAGGAGTCATCGGGTCGATTGAGTCCGCCCCCGACATGTTGTTACACTAAAAATCCGCTCCGTTAGTGTATTAGGCATTATGGGCGAAGCCGTAATCGCGGCCGATTGTCCGATGCGGTGGGGTTGTATGACGAGCACAAGGGATTTTGCTAGAAATCCGATTGCGGCGAAGGCGTCGTTTGTGATGTTTGGCCTCTTTTTTATGTGAAAATGAATGGTGATTTAGGGCGGAATTGATATGGTTGATTATGAAGGCTTGAATTTGTCTCTGTGGTTGGCTGGCTGGTCCGTGACGTTGCAAGTCATGTGTGGAGAGTGCCCCAGAGAGACAAGTCCCATTCTATGAAACTGACGAGAACGTCAAGCTTTGGACAAACCTGGGCGATGAAGCCCACGAGCGAGCGGGGTCAAGCAAGGGTTCTTAGCATCGATTTGTTTGTGTGACGAAACTAATGTATGAGTCAGAGCTTGCAGACAAGCCTGGGTTTTGAGACCCATGAGCGGCCGGGGCCTATGCAAAAGTTCTGTGTTGTGGCTTGAATGTCGTTAGGGGAAGTTGGAAGTACCCGTATGGATGATTGTGGAGTGATATACGTGATGATGTGTTAGATTCATTCGCGCTATAGGGTGCCTTGGATGAAACTCAGGTTTGCATACATGCTGCATTATAAGCCCCTTTTATTTAAATGCTCAACTTAGAAACGTGTTTGATGTGTGAGACATCCAAACATGTTTATTCATGTTTTATGGCATATACATATGAAGTACTGACCTGTAGGGTGATGGAGTGACCCGGATTTCACTAGGGACGGCCAGGAGGAGATGTGTTGGTTACATAGTTGAGGTCAACCTTTACTGACCCGCATTACAACAAAACTTTTACAGGGCAAGGATCACACGCTAGAGCAAGCTCGTCGTCTAAAAAGGGCTAAGCCTCACGAAGTGTTCTCTCTTCTATTAGTTTATGATTTGTTGAATGTTTTGTTCCGTGAATTGTAATTTGGCTTGCACGTCGAGGTAGCCTAGGAGTACTAAGGCACATTGCTATGTTGGTTGTTGATATAGTTTTGACATTTGAATGTTATAAGGCCTTAAGGTCATGTTGGACTCCTATGGTTGTGGATAACTTCTGGGTTGGTTGTGTGTTTCCAATGTCCCGTTGTCTGTGTTTTGAGATGCATAGTTCTTTATATCACTTTATAATACTCAAGTTGTGACGTCTACATATTGTGGGGCCCCGACCGGATCCATATCATATGGTAATTATAGGGGAGGTGTTACAATTTGGTATCAGAGCAAGGTTAGTGTCCAAGGTAAGTTTTAGTGGTCAGTTTGACACAATCGGATCACGTAAAGAAGTTATCCACATAGGAGTATTGCGGGACCATGAGTGTCCATGTGTTTTAGTTTTGCGAATGGAACCTGATTCCTGTTTTACCTTGCTTTTGCTAAGGGTACTAGCGACGAGGTGGGGACGTTGAGGTCACGAGAGGAGCCTTCGACGAGCAGTGCTACTGATTTGGGTCCCATAGGCATGGGTGTATCCCCAGCCGATTTCTATCGTATGTTAGCAGAAGTAATGATAGCGGCCCAAGCTGTGGCGGCAGCACAAGTTGTGACCCATGTTGCTCAGGTAACGACTCTCGTTACCCCGGAAGTGACACCAGTCACACCAGGCAGAGGAGCCAGGATGACAGAGTCGTTGGCTGAGAGAGTTGTCGTTGGGCAAGGAGACCGGCAGATAAATTATTTCCTAAGTTTCCATCCTCCAACGTTCAAGGGAGTCGGCACACCGACTGATGCCGAGGACTAGTTGGGAAGGATTCAGGAACTCCTGCGAGCGGCAGAAACACTAGAGGATAAGCAGTCTCAATTCATGACCTTCATGCTAGAAGGTGACGCAAAACTGTGGTGGGTGAGCCATAGCGACCGTCAATTTCTTGGACGCACCCCATCCATGGATGAGTTTGCGAATGCTTTCTTTAGAAAGTATATTCCATCATCGACAAGGCTAGCTTTTTAGAGGCAGTTTTTGCACTTGGTGCAGCGAGACAAAACCGTAGATGAGTACGTACATAAATTTACTCGTTTATGGAGTTATGCAGGAACGACCATGACTAATGATGAGGAGAGGGATAACCTCTTCTATCATGGTTTGAGAGAGAATCTGAGACAACCCCTAATAGCTCTCAAGAATGCGGGCTTCAATGAGTTGGTTGAGGCCGCTAGGACATTGGAAAGTGATATAGAGCGAACCCAACGACGCAAGGGTCATACAATGAAAAAGGAAGAAGGAAAGCCTTCTTAATCACAATCGTCACAACCCGCATTTTTTCGCATTTAAATGATATATCCAAGTAAGAGAAAACATACGTTATGATGTCACGCCGTACAGGGGATAACTGTAGACGCTCAGGCAAGAACCCGAACCTAACACTTTATATGAAATCCTCAAGTTATTATGAAGAAACTGTAATTTAAGTTAAGTTTTGATAGTCGTATCCCTCGGCTCAGTGGATCAACTGGTACATAAGTGAAAACATGAATATATGCTGCAGAAAATACTTTGTTAATATTGATTAACATCCTATATGAGCATAAACATCCAAATAGGACAACCCATGATATGCATACCTCTAGAATTAATATAAGTATAGAAATAACTTTTACGTTCGTTAAAATATAATGGCTTGGGTTAAACGATGATATGCATGAGATAGTCAAAATGATAGTTTTATACTTTAAAATAACTAACATGCAATCCTTGCATAAAACCTTCCCAGAGAGTAAGTAAAACCAACAATTCAATCAGAAATTTACTTAGCAGCTAGCAAGTACTTAACATTCTACAAAAAAATCTTCAGTGGGCATCATTAACCTGACACGAACCCACTAAAAGACATGTATGTTTTAACTAAAAACAAACAACAAAACTACCTCACGATGGTGAGGAAAAGACGATTGCAACAGCTGCAGAACACTAGCCACAACCAACCCTAGCCGCTCAACCGGCTACTGCTCCAAACTTGAGGCATTCAAAAGAAAAGAATACCTCAGCAAGAAAATATAAGTAGTAAAAAGATCATCAGTAGATGAAAGCAAAGGAGTGTAAGGGTTACCAACCCCAAACAGGAAAGGTTGGCAAACCTCAGAAGATGAGAAATAAAACAATAATAAATTATTAACTTATAAAGTCCAAGAGTAAGGAAATTGCACCAAGTGCGAAACGAAATCATGCTTCGAGAATATCTGCAAGAGTAAGCATAAAGACATATGTCTAAACAATAAGAATGAAGATACTGAACTGCTCTAAACCCGTGAATCATCAACATCGGTAAAAACGGATCTGAGTCGGTGGCCACAATGTCCAACACGAACTAACGGACCCAAACATCTCCAAAAGGCACTGCGGTGGTGGCCACAATGTCCAACACAACCCAACAGTCCAAACATCTAAAAAAGTAACTGTGTTGGTAGCCACAATGTCCAACGCAACCCAACAGTCCAAGAGAAAACACCAAAAAAAACCCACCAAGTGCAATGATACACGAGTCGGCACTAGGTTGGTGGTCCTTTATCCACTACCAACCATGTGCCATACCTAAACATCCATAAACGCCTATAAAACCCCAACCAAAACACTGGGCTTCTCCAATGACAAGAAGAAAGAAAAAATTCTGAAATTCACCCTAAGGCCCATACTCGACGGATTGACTCGATTTGGCAAGAAAATACTAAGTCCATACTGATTCGTCGAGTATACTCGACGAATACAGTAGACACTCGACGAATTATACTTAGCAAAATTAACTAACTTAACGATACTCGATGATTCGGCTAACATAACCATGATACTCGATGAATCGCCGAAATTACCTAAGTCCACGGGAAATTCGTCAAGTGTACTCGACGCACTTGACGCCAAAGAAGTCTCAATCGACGCATGGACTTAACTCCATGGTTTTACTTCACTCAACGCCTTCACTCGATGTCTAGCCGAGTTCACTCAGTGCACTCGACGCCAAAGGCAGTAACACTCAAAGTACTCAACGCCATTTGGTTCACTCGAAGCCCTCGACGCCAAACTAACAATACTTGACAAATTCATTGAGATTACACGACGAATTAGACTAAGCCTCACTAGCACTAGATGCTCTCGACGTCAAGACGAAATCACTCAACGCCAAGGCTGATACTCGACGAATCTGACTTAGACTCACAGATCACTTGACGCTCTCGACGCCAAGTCAAATTCAATCAACGCCAAGGCTAATACTCGACAAACTCGACGCCTAAAACTCAACTAATGTAGATTCACCCAACGCCGAGACTGATACTCGACGAATTCGTCAAGATTACTCGACGAATCTGACTTAACTCAACGCCTAGCCTATTCGACGATTTTGACTTAGTCCAAAACCCATACTTGACGAGTCTCACTCAGGCTGACCCCACCATATTCGACGAATTTAAAATTAAGCTAATGGTCATATACAATGAATTTTACTAAGGCTAACTGTCACCTAATCAACAGGTTACACTTAGGTTGGCTCCACCAAAATCGACGAATTACACTTAGGTTGACTTCACCATAAATTGACGAATTACTTCTAACCGGACAAAACCCTCTGACAAAATTACCTTGGTCGAAAATCCTACACTACTCAACAAATCGATCTTGGCCGACCCTTTCACTACCCCTACATTCTAAGGAGGGAAGGAAATGAAAGGAATGCAAAGCAAGAACAAATAGCAAGGGGAAGCTTTAGGAATCCGGCCTTACGAGCGCACCTCCTCATGGATCCGGTCGCAAGGACGCCTTGACTACACTTCCTAAAACTTTTCGGGGCAATCAAGGGTCAAAAGCGAATAACCTATCGCCCAAAAATCCAAGAAATGGGAAAAACTCACCGCTCACACGTAGATCTCGACGAGAGCTTTCCGAATCTACCCTCCGACGACTATTTCGTGCACAGGAGCTCCTACAATCGACGACCGAAAGCTTGCGAAGTCCGTCGCTCTCCCTTTTCCGTGAATCGATCTGACGACTAGGGAAGAAGACAATGAATAGGATTTCGTCTAAATTATAAGGGTATTTATACTTATAATACATAAATAATATAATATATTATTATTACATTAAACGTCAAAACGACCAGAAGTTCCAAATCATCTCGGATTTCCACAAATTCGCACCGAAACTAAATATCGATGCTACGAATCCAACAACGAAGTCAAAATCAAAATCCAAAAAACTAAACACAGGTAAAAACTCTCGAAGTCAAAACACCAAATATCCCAAAAAGGCTCCACCAAGCTCCAAAACAAACCCGGCTCGGGAGGGAAAACTCAAAAACACACTATAATTTAGTCATGCTAATATTCTAAGCCAAAACCTCAGATACCAAATGAGCAAAAGTCACGCTCCAACAACGCTACCTATCAACTACGCGTCAACGTAATGCCCTAATGTAAAAAATACGCCACTAAAGGAATTAAATTAAACATCGAAAAATCAGGGGCATTACAGCCACTCCCCCTAAAAGAAAGTTTCGTCCCGAAACTTGATACACAACTGAATCCACTAAAGAAGGAAAATAACCATGGGGTATTGAATAGAAACACTTTCCAAAAGAAACTAGGATAACAGATGAGGATGAGCCTCCCTCATAGCTGACTCCAACTCCCAAGTCGCGCTCTCCACGTCTTGGTTTCGCCACAAAACTTTGATCATGGGTATTGTCTTTCTTCACAACACCTGATCCTGAGTATCCAGAATGCGAATAGGCACTTCAACATAAGAAAGGTTAGGCTGCAACTGGGGCACCGAATCTAGAACATGCCGGTCACTAAGCACACACTTCCGCAACTGGCTCACATGAAATACATCGTGTACACCAGGAAAATTTGCGGGAAAACTCAGCCTATAAGTTGACACTCTGTTGCGTTCAACAACTTGGAAAGGTCTCACATACCTAGGATCCAACTTGCGGTTCCTTCCAAACCTCTTAACTCTAGACATCGGAGAAACCTTGAGAAAAACCATGTCCCCAACTGCAAATTCCAGATCAATCCTTCCCCGATTAGTGTTCTTCTCATAACGCTCCTGAGCTATTCGAAGCTTCTCTCGAATATGCGTCACAGAAGTATTCATTTCTTCTAAGGCTTACGGACACAACAACGGTCCTTCACCAACTTCAGCCCAAAATAAGGGAGTTCTGCAATGTCTCCCATACAAAGCCTCAAACTGGGCCATCTGTAAGCTCTCCTATTAACTGTTATTATAGGCGAATTCAATCAATCTCAGCCGCTCATCCTACGCTCTCCCGTGGTCCAAGATGTAACATCTTATCATATCTTCCACAAACTTATTTACTCTCTCCGTCTGACCATTGGTCTGCAGATGATAAGCGGTTGAATATCTGAGGTCGGTACCCAACCCTTCTTGTAAACTCTTCCAAAAATGAGACGTAAACCTGGAATCTCAATCTGACATGATACTTACAGGTACTCCATGTAGTCTGATGACCTCATCCAAATATAACTCTGTTATTTTCTTCATGGAGTAATCGATCTTGAATGGCACGAAGTGAGCACACTTCGTCAATCTATCAATTATGACCCACACAGAATCATGCCCTCTGGGAGATCTTGGTAAACCAGTAATAAAGTCCATCAAAATACTCTCCCACTTCCAACTTGGAATATCCAAAGACGTCAACTTGCCACCATGCCTTATATGATCTGCTTTAACTCGCTTGCAAGTAAAACACTCAGACACAAACTTGTCTATATCATTCTTCATTCCATGCCACCAAACAATTTGCTTCAGATCTCTATACATCTTAGCAGAACCAAGGTGATAGGAAACACTAGAACCATGCGCCTCACTGCACAACTTAGCTCGAATATCCTCAACTGTGGGGATACAATATCTACCGTGGTATTTCAAAGTACCCGCATCATCAACTGAAAAGTCCGGTAATTCCCCTTTATCAGTTCTGCTATAAAGGTGTTGCAAATAAGGATCGTGCTTTTGATGTACCATTGTAAGTGTAATCCATGAAGGCTCTGCTACTTCCAAGCTGCTTGGCGAGTCGCTACTTCCGACCGAGATACTCATTAACAGAAACTCTTCCACCAAGGATTCCACCGAAAGCCCAAAGATCTGCGGGGTATTTCTACCCAAAGCATCGGCTACCACATTAGCTTGGCCCGGATGATATTGGATCTCGACATCATAATCCGTGACATATTCTAACCATCTACACTGGCGCAAATTTAATTCCTTCTGAGTGAAGACATACTTCAAACTCTTATGGTCCGTATAAATCTTACACAATACGCCATACAACAAATGTCTCCACAACTTCAAGGCATAAATAACTGCCGAAAACTCCAATTCATGAGTTGGGTAGTTTCTTTCATGTATCTTTAATTTCCTCGACCCATACACAATTACCTTGCCTTCTTGCATCAAGACACATCCAAGCCCAACGTGCGATACATCCACATAAACAACATACCCCAATCCTTCGGTAGACAAAGTCAACACTGGAGCAGTGCACAATCTCTTTTTCAATTCCTGAAAAGCTTCATCACACTTGTCGCTCCAAATGAACGATGCGTTCTTCTGCGTAAGCTTAGTCAGCGGTGCAGACAACGTAGAAAATCCTTCCATAAACCTCCTATAATAGTCTGCCAACCCTAGGAAGCTTCTTATCTATTTGAGTGTGGTAGGTCTTTTCCAATCCACTACGACAGCTATCTTTTTTGGGTCAATAGAAATTACATCCTTATTCACAACATGACCCAAAAAGGAAACCTGAGGTAGCCAAAACTCGCACTTACTCAATGTTGCATACAACTTATGTTCTCTTAAAGTAGATAGAACTAAACGCAAGTGTTGGGCATGCTCCTCGGCACTCCGGGAATAAACCAGGACATCATTAATAAACACGACCATAAAACAGTCCAGAAAATCTTTGAACACTCTATTCATCATGTCCATGAAGGCAGATGTTGCATTTGTCAATCCAAAGGACATTACCAATAACTCAAAATGTCCATGTCGGGAACGAAAAGTAGTCCGCGGAACATCCGACTCACGGATTCTCAATTGATGGTAGCCTAAACGAAGGTCAATCTTCGAAAACACTGTACTACCATGCAACTGATCAAACAACTCATCTATTTACGGCAAGGGATACCTGTTCTTGATAGTTACCTTATTCAGTTCCCTATAATCGATGCACAACCTCATATATCCATCCTTCTTCTTAACAAACAACACGAGAGAACCCCAAGACAAAGAACTTGACATAATGAATCCACACTACATCAACTCATCCAACTGGGTACGCAACTCTTCCAGCTCACGCGGGGTTTTTAGTACGGTGCCTTAACAATAGGGCAAGTACACAGCTCCAAATCTATAAAAAACTCCACATCTCTCTCAGGCGGAAGACCAGGAAGACTATCTAGGAAGACATCAGGAAACCCTCACACTACAGGAACATCCTCGACACGTGACAAACTGCTATCGGTTAATAAATAGAAACCAAACAAGCAAAACAACCATAATTCAAAAATTTCCGAGCACATGCCGCAGAAATAATCAGGGAATCCAAGCTCGGAAAACCATACAAACTCTTGGGGTGGCTGTTGTCCATCTTGAAGTCCAAACGCTTAACCTTGCATTGGATAACCACATCATATCTGGACAATCAGTCTATGCCCAAGATAGTATCAAAGTCCTCCAGGTCTAACACCTTCAAATCAGCAAAAGCTAGGAAATCACCTAAAAGGATCAGACAACTCTGGATACCTTAGTCCGACACCACCGAATCACCGGAAGGAAAATTCACGCGAAACAAATTGCCAACTAGATTGAGAGTTAGATGATGACGCTCTACAAAAGTCCTAGCCACGAATGAGTGGGTAGCACCAGAATCAAAAAGAACACGTGCCCAATGGTTCTTTACCTTAAATTTCTCTATAAATTCGCATACGTAACTAGACGAACAAACATCGAAACTAAAGCTGAAAGCTAGAAACTAGATTAGAATCTAACCTGAGATCACTTAGGTGGACGTCCGCGCTTCTTCCAAAGTCACCACATTTAACTTGCTCTTCCCTTTATCCAAATATTGCGGCAGCGACAATGCTTGAAGTGGAACTGGCTGCAGTTGGGGCTGAGACTACGGGAAACTTGAGTTAAAATTCCCTTTCTTTCCGCACTGGAAACAGACCTTATCCTTACCCCAACAATTGGCAGCATCGTGCCCTTTTCCGCGTACACGAAGCACAAATCAGATCTCCTTTAGGAGCGCTCTGAATTGCATGCACTTGATATTGCTTTTGAGCTCCTAACCTCTTGAAAAACTTCTCGAACGGATGGTCTGACTGATCACAGAAACTGCACACCTCCTAGATTCTTTTGCTCGAAGCATGACCAGATCTCTAAGAGCTATTACCATCATCAGACTTTATCTTTTCCTTTCTCATTTGCATGCCTCGATTCTTAGCATTATCTATCGCTTTGACTTTAAGAGCAGCTTGTACTGCCTCAACATAGTTTTCAGATCCATAAGTGATATCCAGGTGTTGGATGTCACTCCTAAGACCACCCAAAAATCACTTGACTTTGCTAGCTTCAGAAACAACAAAATCCGGGGCAAACTGACTCAACTTGCTGAACTCTACCTCATACTCACTGACCGTGAGTTGTCTTTGCTTCAGATGCAGAAAGTTGTTCATTAAGCGGTCTCGCTCGACCGACGGTAGAAATTTCTTCAGCAATAACTCCTTGAAGGATTCCCACAAGCGTCCATCTGTGAGGTTCTCCTTCTCTTTCAACCACCAGCTCTTTACAATACCCTTAAGTTGGTAAGCGGTAACCATCACTCTCTGGTTCATAAAAATTCCTGAATACGAGAACATCTCCTCGATCGCGATAATCCAATCGTCTAACGCCATGAAATCAGCTCTACCATTATAGGTAGGAGGTCCTAATCGCTGAAAATGCGAGATAAAATTCATCTCTAGTGGCAGTAGAACTTGAGGCACCAAAGGAGCAGGAGGAACGAGTACGACTTGACCTACAGCAGGGTCATGTACTCTCGGCTGCTGCCCTGAAATGATAGTCAACAACACCTGGATCTACGATTGCATCTCCACCATCTGCCTTGATAGAGCCTCATTGCTCTGTCACATTCTCTCAATCACAGCCTCACTCTGTGCACCATACAACTCGACCTCAGACTGGGGAGTCTACCTCATCGCAATACGCTTAGGAGAAATCTTAAGAATACAACGAACAACCAATCAAAATCTAGCTTAACCGCTAGAACTACACAACTTAGTTCAGTCCATACATATATAGATACTCTGCTTATGCTGCTAACTTGCTCTAGAATTTTCATAATGATGTCATGCTTAAACTTAGGATGATATACCGTCATCCTATTGACTCATGTGTATAAACTTATAAATGCAGGAATTATCATTTTTTTTGTTTTAAATCCATGTATGTACGTATGTCATCATGTAGATCTTTAGCTTGGTACGTGTGCTAATGCTATGTTATGTCATGCATGTTGTGCTATGCAATCTAATACATGCCTTAATGCTTGTTATGAGCGACGTACACATGAAGTATTATCATCCCATACTACAAAATATCGCATGTAATTGTTGGGTCCATTGCCCACAATATTTCCTAGAGTAGATTTGAAGAGACATCACCATCAACATTAAGAGCATAGTTGTATTTGAAGTTGTTTAAGCTCATCATGTGCAGGATGTTCCATGGAACAAGTCTAAACAGACTGTCTAAGTGATGTGACATGTGGTAATAAGGCAGAAAGGTGGACACCAAGAGAAGATGCTGGAAAGGCAGGAATTTGCCTAAGTCCACAGGCTTTGAGTGAGGTAAGCTCACTCAATGCCAGAAGTCAAGGAGATGTTGAAAATGCAGCTAACTCCACAGGCGTTGAGTGAAGACTATTCACTCAACGCTAGGTAAGCAAAAGCATTGAATATAGCTTAGTTAGTCTAAGCCTAACTGTTGGAAAGCTGAAAATGTGGCTATATCGACAGGCGTTGAGTGGAGTTTACTCACTCAACGCCATACAGCTATCGGTAGAAATATGGCTAAGTAGTTTGACGTTAGGTGATAAAGACACACTCAACGCCATACAACAAAAAGGCTGTGAGTTGAACTGGATTCTGAATTCGTCAAACTAAGTTCAGAGTTTGTCGAGCTGATCTCACCGTTCGTCGAGCTCAGTTCAGCATTCATCGAACTCAGTTCAGAGTTGAGTGAGGCAGGCTGAACAGTTAAAACCTAAGGTTTAAGAGGCAGAAAAGTGGCTAAGTCCACAGGCATTGAGTGAAGTTCATTCACTCAAATGCCATAGCGAGAGTGTCCTGGCGAGACAAGTCCCCTTATGTGAAATTGATGAGAACGCCAAGCTTTGGACAAGCCCGAGCGATGAAGCCCATGAGCGGGTGGATTCAAGCAAGGGTTCTTAGCATTGGTTTATTTGTGTGGCAGAACTGGCGTGTGAGTCAGAGCTTGCAGGCAATCCCGAGTTTTGAGACCCATGAGCGGGTGGGGCCTAGGCAAGAGTTCTGTATTGCGACTTGAATGCTATTAGGGGAAGTTAGAAGTACTCATATGGATTATTGTGGAGTGTTATGCGTCATGATGTGTTAGATTCATTCGCGTTATAGGGTGCCTTGGGTGAAACCCAGGTTTGCATACATGTTGCATTGTAGGCCTCTTTTATTTAAATGCTCAACTTAGAAAAGTGTTTGATGTGTGAGACATCCAAACCTGTTTATTCATGTTTTATGGCATATGCATGCGAAGTGCTGACCTGCAGGGTGATGGAGTGCCCCGGGGTCCGCTATGGATGGTCGGGAGGAGATGTATTGGTTACATAGTTGAGGTTAGCTTTTGCTGACCCACGTTACAACAAAACTTTTACAAGGCAAGGATCGCACGCTGGAGCAAGCTCGCCGCCTAAAAAGGGCTAAGCTTCACGAAGTGTTCTCTCTTCTATTAGTTTATGATTTGTTGAATGTTTTGTTCCGTGAATTGTAGTCTGACTTGCACGTCCAGGTACCCTAGGAGTGCTAAAGCACGTTGATATGTTGGTTGTTGGTACAATTTTGACATTTGAATGTTATAAGGCCTTAAGGCCATGTTGGAATCCTATGATTGTGGATAACTTCTAGGTTGGTTGTGTGTTTTTGCTATCTTGTTGTCCATGTTTTGAGATGCGTAGTTTTTATATCACTTTATAATGTTCAAGCTATGGCGTCTACATGTTGTGGAGCCCTATCGGACCCATATCAAATGGTCATTACAGGGGAGGTGTTACATCGCGCGCACGCAGGCCGCGCGGGGCCCTTCTCCGTGTGCGCTGTTCCGGTGCTCTGACGAGGGTGCGTGTGATTTTGTCCCATTCTTGGATGTTTTTGAGCCTTTTGGGTGAGTGCGGATTTTTGCATACAACTCGTCTGGTCAGGTTTGCTTACCCCCATGTCTTTGACCGAAACCCTTTTTCGTTAGAATTGGAAAATTCAGGGGGAACGCCATCAAATGCCCCCAAATTTTCGTGGGTTGTGACTCGCGAAGCATCGAGCCCCAAAATTTTTAGCCTCGATCGCTTGCCTCAGGAGTCACGGAATTAGAATTGCCTCAGTTTGCGGGCGTCACAAGTTATTTTCATTTGTGGCGTGAAATGTTCCCTTGTTCAGGCCTTGGTGTGGGCACGAAACCTTCTGTGCCTGCTTCGTAGGTTGAAGGTTCCATGAGGAATGCTTGGGAGGTCTTGGCCCTTTCTTGCTGTGCGGAGCTTGTAGCACGTCATGGTAATTTTCTCCCACTTTGTGTTTTGCATGCTGCATTGGTGTGGACGCACGTCGCTTTTCACATTCCCTTTTATATGAATGCGCGAGTATGATATTGCGTGGTTGCCACATCATGTTTGCATTGGTGGCGATCCTTGTACATGACGTGGAGGAATATGCTGCCCCCTTGCCTCAGCGTCGCGGATGGACTTGCGGGCTTATCTCCACTAGAAGATGTGGAATGATGTGGTGTCTATTTCGATGTTGCAGCTTAGAATGATTCGACGTTCGTTCCTATCAGGAGCTATGATGGAGCTTCTAAGGGTGGAGGCCATCAATGGCATCTATGCTCGGGATGTTGTAATGACACAAGCTATTGCGTTTGCAAAATACAGGGAGCCCTGGGGCCTTGGAGTGGGGCGAGGGCGGATAGCTGAGCGGACCCTGAGATGATGGCTATAAAGGTAGGCTTGTTATAGTTGCATGTTATTGGACTCTGCCTTGTATTTGGTTGAGGCTTCACATATCGCAAAGGTTGTGGGCGTTCCGTCCCCTGAGCAGGTGCTGCCTTGAAAGATGGTGTTGGCGACGAGGGAGCACTTGATTGTATTCATGTCGTATACATGCTTGGTATGGATGGTTTTTTTATCGCCTTTGTTACTTCCTTTGCTCGGTCACACGAGTTTTCGTGTGACATGTTGAGCTTGTGAATTCCCTAGGGTGTCAAACTTGTGTGGTGATGATACCGCCATCGTCAATAGGCGGGGAACCTTAGAGGTTGTCAAACCATTCCCGTTGTTGTCCTTATTGTAGCATCTTGGTGTTGTGATATGCGTTGCGGCAGTCTGGGAGCACCTGGTGCTTTTATGTTCCCTGTCCGCAGGGCACTATCGCTGGCGATTATAGCTGAGTGTTAGTGGCGAGAGCCTTTTACCTAAGTGCGATGGGGAGGACACTTTACCCCTTGCCTTGGTAGTTCAGTGATTTTGTTGGGTCCATTGCATACAATGTACTAGATTTGAGGAAGTCAATCTTGTCAATGATATACATAAAGTTTTATTTGATGAGTGCTTGATTTCATGCATACAGGTATGTCCTAACAATAATGATGGGATAGGTAGCCAAAGTGGCTAGGTCAGGTAAACACTAACCTAAGATGTGGATAGACAGAAATCTGTCTAAGTCCACAAGCATTGAGTGATAATTACTCACTCAATACCAGATGACTTATAACACTGAGTGGAGCCTATACAGTCATTGCCAAAATAATGGCAAGCTGAGAAAGTGGCTAAGTCCACAGGCGTTGAGTGAAGTCAACTCACTCAATGTCATATAACAAAAGGCTATGAGACAGGCTAATGCAGTAAAAGCCTAAGAAGAAATTGGCAGAAAAGTGGTTAAGTCCACAGGCATTGAGTGAGTATCACTCACTCAACGCCATACTCTATATTCATTGAGTATTGCCTTGTAAGTCAAAGCCACAAAAAATCTGTGCTGATATTTGACTAGGTCCTCAAGCGTCGTCATATGATAAAGTATTTAATGACCATCATTCAGTCAGAACCTGTGTTTTCAGACACAGAAATTTGGCTAAGTCCAAATGTGTTGAGTGGAGCTTACTCACTCAATGCCAAGGAGCAAAAAAATCTGGCTAAGGCAAAAAGCGTTGAGTGAGACATGCTCACTCAACGCTCTCAACGTCATAATTCAGAAAATTAGGCCAAAGCAAAAAAGCGTTGAGTGAGGTGTGCTCACTCAATGCTCTCAACGCTTAAGATGTTGAAGAAGCAGGAATTGTTTAAGGCAGAAAGCATTGAGTGAGGAGTGCTCACTCAATGCTCTCAACCCCTTGATAAGACAAAATTCCGTCTAAGTAGTTTGGCGTTGAGTGATGCTTACTCACTCAACTCCAAGCAGCAGAAAGCTGGTAAAACAGTTTGGTGTTGAGTGAAGTTGAATCATTCGATGCCTAGAAACAGATTTTTATCTAAGTGTTTTGGCGTTGAGTGATGCTTACTCACTCAACGCCTATTCTACTGATGTTCGATTTTGGCTAAGTACACAAATGCTGACATCATCAAAGTCAACAAAATCCACAAAGTCAACTATTTTCAAATCAAGTTCGGATAAGCTATAGAATACGACAAACTCTGCTGAGAAACTACTATACTTCTTCTTCCATTAAAGCAAGGTGCAGCTGGAAGCAGCGGGTGGGCCCCACTGATTCCTAGAGCTGTTGATCGGCGAACTACAAAAGGAAGAGATTGGCCAAGACGAAAACAACTTTTAGGGCTTTATTGATTTCAAAAGTTGTGGCTGGACTTCATCCTCTCGTCATTGCTGCCGAGAAAAAGCTTGAAGTCTTCCTGCAAGAACCAAAAGTTCAGTGAGTTGTTGCATCTTCATCTGCTACAACATATCAGAAAGTTTTCTGATAGAGAAAGAGGGTAGAGCCATCATTCTCCAATGCGCTCAGTTGGCTGATTGAAGAACTCAAGATTGAGCATTTTTTCTTCTTCTTCAGCAAGATCAGAATCTTCATTTTGAAACTCTTCTAGTAGAGGCAAAACTTCTTCCTGCTGTTGTGAAGTAAGATAGTGCTTAGTCATCTCAGCCCTAGTTGTTGATACAAAAAAACATTTCTGTGTCAAATAAATTAAATCACATTTCTCCTTGTAGGATCCAATTGGATCTGAGTGTAGGGCTTTTCAAGCCTGAGGTAGGGCAAACTTACCTGAGCTGTAGGAGAGTTAAACTCTCTGAGTTGTACGATCATGCTGGATCTGAGTTGTAGTACTTGGGATCAAGTCTGAGGTAGGTGAGTCATTCTCACAAAGTTGTAGGACACTTGTGCCTGAGTTGTAGGATCCATAGTGGATCTTAGGTAGGGCTTAACAACCTGAGTAGTAGGAGAGTCATTCTATCTGAGGTAAGATCCTTAGTGGATCTTAGGTAGGGCTGTCCTCCCAGCCTAAGTGTAGGGCCTTTGGCCTGAGGTAGGTGATCTACTAATCACTGAGTTGTAGGCCCTTGTGGCTGAGTTATAAGTCTTGGAGGAGACTGAGAGGTCCTGAGGGATCTGAGGTATAAGCTCTTTGGAGTAGTGGTTTGGATAAGTGCCTTGACTAACATGAAGTTGGCAAGGTGGGATGAGAGTGGATGTACCCACAAGTAGGGGAACCACTATAAATCTGTGTGTATTTTTCTATTTTGTTTTCTTTGTTCAGGTACTTGAAAGCTAATAACTGTCAACACACTAAGTACTAAAGGAAAATAAATTGAAAAGATAATAATATCAGTGAGATAACCTATTCACCACCATTTAGATTGTAAGCTACCTTAAAATTAAAGACTTTCAATTAGTATCAGAGAGAGGTTGCTCAAAAAAGGATCTAACCATCTGAGTCATCTTCCAAGATAGCTACAGACTGTCCTTATGGGTTCAGGAGTAAACTATAAGAAGCTGGGTGTCATGAAGCTTCCTATCTGTAGGAAGGAGGGATTTGGAATCTGTAAGGAGAGGGTCAGGCTGTTCATGGAAGCAGCTGTCCCTAGAATCTTTATAACTGTTAAAGAAGGACCTTTCATCCCCATGAAAGTGTCTGTCCTGAATTCAAACATCCAGACATCCAAGACTTATGATGAGATGAAAAAGGATGAATTCATTCTTGCCACCATGGACAAGAGGGATCAGAATGGCATTGTCAGTGCAATTGATGATTCTACCCTTCAGAATCTGATTCGCTGCACAACTGCAAAGGAGATGTGGGACACTATGCGATCTACATGAAAGGCCTAGAGGAGGTCTGGAATGATAGAAAGTTTATGCTCAACTAAGAGTATGAGGCCTTCAGACAGTCCAAGGGAGAGAACATATTCACCTACTATGAAAAATTCTTCAGGATAGTAAACGAGCTAAGGACCTATGCAAGGGTCTTTAGTCATTATGAGCTAAATGATTAGCTCCTCAGGTCTTTCAACAGATACTAGGACACAAAGATATGTGTCATCAGAGAAATGGCTAAGCTGGGTGACACTCCACCTCACACCCTATTTGGAAAACTGCTCTCTTATGATATGCAACTAACAGTCAGGAAAGAAGAAGAGACCAACTGTAATTCTCAAGTCAAAGACAAGTCGGTGGCTTTCAAAGCTGAAGCCACAAGGAAAAAAAAGGAAAAAGACCCCTTCTCCTCCAAGAAGACTGATAGTTTAACTTTCAAGGCAGCCTAAACACCTAGAGGGGGGGTGAATAGGTTCTGCTTTTCTTTTGAAACTTCTAGGCAGAATTCAATTCAATAGCTAACATAATAAACACGGCAATCACAGAAAAACAAAACATCACAGATTGCACTATGTTTTATAGTGGTTCCCCAAGGTCTGGGTACATCCACTTTCCCCCTTCACCTATCTAGCAGTATGCTAGATTCGGCCAAACTTCCACTTATCTCAGATCAATAGATCCTATAACTCAGAACCCAACTGGTTCCTACAACTCAGGCACAACTGCCCTACCTCAGCCTTGCCCCAAGGCCTACAACTCAGAGAATGTCCTTCTCCTACACTCAGGCAAACAGCCCTACCACTCAGAGTTCAACACTCCTACACTCAGCCTTTATAACATAGGCTTACAACTCAGATCTGTGTAAACAGATCCTACAGAAATATAGAAAAGATTGTTTAACTGTCTTGCCAAAATTGAGAGAGAAATGGCCAAGACAATTCTTGATCAGCTGAAGCAATCAACTGTTTCTTAGCCTTCTTCAAAGCTTCTTGAAAATGTACTTAGCTGAGTTGATTCCAAACAGCTTCTTGAGAATCCACTGGTGGTTTCTTTCTTCTTCTTCAAATTCTGACTTGATCTCTCTCTATCCAGAACTTTGAATGATTCTTCTGAATTCTGATTAGAACTCTTCTTAGATCTATCCTTAGATAGTCTTCTTAGATCTCTCGGAGAAGATCTTCTTAAGTGCCTAGCACTTTCTTGAAATGAGTAGAATTGTAATCCTTCTCCACTTTTTGATCCAATGTATTTCAAAAGGTTAGTATCTTCTCCTTCTGAATCCATCTATTTATAGATATTCTTCATGGTAACCGGCTGATCCGGTTTCTAACCGTTTTCTGACAAGTCTGACAGCTTCAGTTAACCGGTGGCAACCCACAGCTGTCAAGTCCTCAAACAAGTCTTGTGCCTTAGTCTTGAACCACAGTCTGTCAGAAAGTGTCGAGACCATCTGTCTAACTGTGTCGACACAATTGACTTTGGTGTCGACACAGTCTTCAGTGATGTCGACTAAGTTGCCTTTGAGTCGACACAGCTTCTTCTGCAAATAACTTGATCTTGACTCTTCAGTGTGTCGACACAAGTCCTGTGTGTCGACACAGTTGTTGTAGAATCATAACTTAGTAAGTGTCGACTTAGCCTTCAGGTGTCGACACATTCTGCTTTATTGTGTCGACTTAATCACAATGTGTCGACACATTCTGCTGGTGTCGACTAACTTGAGGTCGACTATTTTCTTCTGTGTCGACACATTCAGCTGATGTCGACAATCTTGAGATCGACTATATTCTTCTGTGTCGACACATTCTCCCAATGTTGAGGTCGACGCTTTTCTTCTGTGTCGACACAAATTCCCAGAGTTGTGTCGACTCTTTTCTTCTGTGTCGACACAAATTCCCAGTGATGTGTCGACTTACTTCTTCTGTGTCGACACTTTTTCCCAGTGTAGTTGTAGACTAACTGCTATGTGTCGACACTGCTTCCCAGTGTTGTGTCGACTTACTTCTTCTGTGTCGACACTTTTTCCCAGTGTTGTGTCGACTCTTTTCTCCTGTGTGTCGACACTGCTTCCTCTGTGTCGACACTTGGACTTAGAATTTTTCTGCATACTTTATCACTTCTTCACCTGCACATGTCAACTTAAAACAACATCAAATACACCTTGATGTATATCATTGAGCTAGGTTGGGCTTCTTCAAATCAGGTACACATTTTCCAATGTACCCAACAATCTCCCCCTATTTGGAGAAGTCATAACCCCTATAGCCAATGATATACACCATTTATAAACAGTACTAAATGATGATTAATGACATAGCAGGAATACTTTAATATAAACAAAACATAACAAAGAATCATTCATCACAGAATGCACATTATAATATGCCAAACAACATTTTGTTTATAACTGGGTAATGTTTGATTACAATATTTTACATTTAATGATTACATCATAACATTACAAAACACTATAAAAGAACTTGAAACAAAATCAGGCTTGATCAGGCTCTTTAATTATAATTCCTTTGCCAGATTGAATTGTAGCTGTCACAGGAGCTTCTGAATCTTCAGCTATCTTTTTTCCTTTAAGATCAGCTTTCTTCTGAGCTTCTTCCTTGATCCTTTGCCTTTCAAAATAATGAAAAGGCTTAGGGAAGTATTTGCTTGGCTCCTTAGCATCAGATGGCAGTCTTCCTAGCTTGGCTTTCCTTCTGAATTGTACTATTGCCTCTTGCCTTGCCGCATACTTCTGCCATTCAATTTCATTGTACCACTTCCCTCTCTCATGAACTTTATCTTGTACAGCTTTCCATGCAGTGAGTATTATGTTCCTTGAAGTAGGACTCCACTGCTCATAATCTGGCTTAAGTACAGCCTGCTCTCTGAATTTCTTCTTTGCCAATAGAGCATCCTGCTGTTCTTTCAGAGTAGCCTCAGGCTTATCAACCTTTCCAAAGACAATATTAGTAACCTCCTTTGGAGGACTATACATTCCTTGAACTTTCTGATCAATCAAGTCAAAATCTGGAGGGGGGTAAATGACTTGGGCAACCTCAGGTTGAGTGCCTTCAAGTAGATTTGATTGTATTCCTGATTCAGCTACCATAGCATCATCACACAATGGGGGATATCCCAAAGTGGCTCGAATGCTATTGGTCACCCATTTGGAGTGCTCTGAGCCTGCATGTATTAGCATCCTCTCCCCCTTTATGGCTTCTCTAGATACATGATCTCTTAAATCTTCCTTTTGAAATCGAATTTGGCCATCCAAATAATTCACTCCCTCTTTGAAAAATGGTCTTAACTTTTGAAGCTTGTCAGAGATTTCTTTTTGAGAGGTGGAGATGGCAGTCTGAACAGATGCAATAGCAGCTTGAAAATTCTTATCAAATTCTTCCTTTTCTTTGGCTCTATCTGCAGGCAGACCTGGAACAATCTTCTTGACCTCCTCAATAATCGCATTATAAGATTCAGTTAAATTCTCATTCATTCTGATCTGATTTTCCAAAACATAACTTTGCTTCAAGGCAATGTCATCCACCTTTGTAGTGATAGCCTCCTGTTGTTTAGCTAGATAAACCACAGCATTGCCACCCTTGTGGAAGCAATCTGTCATTTCAGTTTTATGCAAGTTGACTTGAAATTGGATGGACTTGATATCCTGAGCTAAGTCAAACTGAAGTGACTTGCTATTCTCATCAACATACTTTTCCATAGCCATCCTTTGGTCATCCAATTTTACTTGAAGATCTACCATAAATTTGTTGTAATCAAAGGCTGGAGTTACTTGTGGAGTTGTGGTCTGTAAAGCCTGCTTATAGTTCTTGCTTCTTCTCTTAAAGACAACAAGTTTTCTTTTCTTTGCCACCCTGGCATCTTCAGTTTCTGTTTCAGATGAAGTATCCACATGAATTCTTTCTTGAGGATGATGAATTGTATCAGTTCCAGGGACCTGTTGCTCAGCTTCAACATTCACTGGCTCACCCTCAACCTGTGGCTCAATTTCAGTTTCCTGATCAATGTCCATACCTATGGACTTCTCAATATCTGGTCCACCTCCTTCTTTATCAGCAGTAGTATCAATATCTGGGAACAACTCCTCCATAGTAAATTCTAGTTGAGCTGTTACTTCTGCAGCAGTTAAATCTTGAGACAAGTTTAACTGTGCTTCCTCTTGTACTTGCACTTCAGTATTTGTTGTATCTGGAGTAGGAGTGGACACTAGCTCCCCCTGAACCTGTGCAGGAATAAGAATATGAGCAATGTCTTTTATAGTAACATACATTAGCTCCCCCTATACCTGAGTAGGAGTAGATACCTTTGGAGCAGGAGTGGAAACTGGCTCCCCCTGCATCTGTGCAGGTGTTGATACTTCCTGGACCACAGTTGAGTCAAGCTGTGTCCTCAGTGGATCTTCTTGTACTTGTTCAGATTCTTGATTTTGTGTAGGGGATTGCACAGGGGTGTCTGGCCTGCTCTCTTCAGGCACATCCTTGGACAGCACCCTATCCCACCTAGAGAATAGTCTCATATCCATTCTTCGCATATGATTAATCTTACTCCCTTGCAGCTGCTGCATCACATCAGGAATCACTCCAGTGAGGTACAGGCTCATGATCCTAGCCATGTTAGGCTTCTTGATTCCTTCTTTGATCTTGTCAAAGATCACTCCTGACCAATCAGTAGGAATAGTAAATATTATCCTGGTCATCAGGCTGAACATATAGGCTGAAATCCTATCATGTCCACCTGTCTTGCAGAGGATTACCTTCCCAACTACTTCTGACAAGAACTTCCCTTGCTGATTCATTCCCTTCCTGTGGAATGCAGCTCCAATCTTCAATCCTGAATCCAGGCCACACCATTGAAGAGCTTCCCTTGTCTTAGATATAGGAACTTCCTCTTCATTCTCAACTACTTGCAATTGGAAGATCTTTCTTAAACTTCTTTGGTTAACCTTTACCTTAGTCCCTTGAACAGTAGACTTAATCTTGAGGCCAGTAGAATGGACTGATGCAGAGATAAAGAACTCGTGCACCTCCTTCTTCCAGATTTTAGTAGGTTCTGAAATGAGAAATTCTAACCCTGATGCAGAGAGAAGGGTGATAACTCCTTGAACATCTGTCGGCGCCTCTGCAAAGGCCTGGCGCACCAACTCATACCCTTCATTGATGTTATCTTCAATCCTTGGCGCCATCGTTGTGTCGAGAAAGCTTGAGAGAAGAGAGAAAGATAGACTGTCGACACAGGATTTTAGTCTCGAAAACCTTGGAAGCGTGTCGACAGAATGAGATTTTGACCTATTTATAGCCGCAGTTGAAAGAAGTTCAAAAGGCGCCAAAAACAGTCAAAATGTGTCGACACAGACGGAATGTGTCGACACAAACTTCTACCGTCTCGACATTACTTCAGCCGACTATGTGTCGACACCAATTTGTGGTTATGTCGACACCTTAGATAAACAGAAATTCTGTGTCGACTCTAAGGATAAGTGTCGACACATATTCTGTAAGTGTCGACACCATTTTCCTGGTTGAGTCGACATTTTATTTCTGGTTAAGTCGACAATATATTTCTGGTTAAGTCGACAATATAACTCTTAAGTGTCGACACATATTCTCTGTGTCGACACAATATTTCTGACTTGTCGACATAATTTCTCTGAGTCGACACATTACTACTGAATGTGTCGACACATTCTTACTTAGCCAATTTCTGTAACTTCAATGTGTCCTTTTTAACACTTGATTATGTTGTTGTTATTACCTTTACTTATTTATATACCACTTCAATTGCATTGTTAATGATTTTTTTTTAATACATTAATCAATGGTTAACATACCTAATTCAATTTTGAATTTATTGAATTTGGTTTCATCTAAAGGCTTAGTAAACACATCTGCTATTTGATAATCTGTTTTTACAAATTCCAATGAGATGTCTCCTCTTTCTACATGTTCTCTAAGAAAATGGTATTTGATTTCTATATGCTTAGTTCTACTATGAGAAACTGGATTATTAGCAATAGAAATAGCACTCTTTGAATCACATAAAAGAGGTGTTCTACTTACCTGAATACCATAATCCTTAAGCTGATGCTGCATCCACAATAGCTGTGCACAGCAGCTTCCAGCAGCAACATACTCTGACTCAGCTGTGGAAATTGTCACACTGGTCTGCTTCTTACTACTCCAAGATATTAGTCTTCCTCCCAGGAATTGACAAGTACCTGTAGTACTCTTTCTATCCTCTCTACATCCTGCAAAATCTGCATCTGAATAGCCTGTTAGTAGAAAATCTCTATTCCTAGGGTACCAAAGACCTAGAGTAGGAGTGCCCTTTAGATATCTCAGAATCCTTTTGACTGTAGTATAATGAGATTCTTTAGGGCAGGCTTGGTACCTAGCACAGACACATGTTGCATACATAATGTCAGGTCTACTAGCAGTCAGATATAGTAGAGACCCAACTATTCCTCTATACAATGATTCATCAACAGGTTTACCTGTCTCATCTTTGCATATAGGCATACTAGTTCCCATAGGAGTTCTCATGGTGGAGGATGACTCCATACCATACTTCTTAATTAATTCTTTGGTGAACTTAGACTGGGATATGGACAATCCATCATCAGTCTGTCTTACTTGGAGTCCCAAGAAGAACTTAAGTTCACCCATACTGCTCATCTCAAACTTCCCTTGCATAAGTTTGGCAAACTTTTTACAAAGGTTGTTTTCAGTAGATCCAAAGATTATGTCATCAACATAGATCTGGACTAAGATGATCTTTCCTTTAGATTCCCTAAGGAATAGAGTTTTGTCTATCTTTCCTCTTGAGAATTTATTCTCAATGAGGAAGGTAGACAGGGTTTCATACCAAGCCATTGGAGCTTATTTTAACCCATACAAAGCTTTCCTAAGCTTATGCACAGAATCAGGTTTAAGAGGATCTACAAAACCTGATGGCTGCTCTACATATACTTCTTCTTTAAGATCACCATTCAGAAATGCTGACTTCACATCCATCTGGTATACTTTGAAGTCTTGGTAGGCTGCATAGTCAAGGAACATTCTGATTGCCTCCAGCCTTGCTACTGGAGCAAAGGTTTGATCAAAGTCAATCCCTTCTTCCTGCCTGTATCCTTTTGCAACCAATCTTGCTTTATTCTTTACTATTATACCACTTTCATCTAGCTTGTTCCTATAGATCCACTTAGTGCCAATTATGTTGTGGCCTCTTGGTTTAGGAACAAGCTCCCAGACTTTGCACCTTCTGAATTGATTCAGCTCCTCTTGCATAGCATCAATCCAGTGTTGGTCTTGGATAGCTTCTTCAAACTTCTTAGGTTCCATTTGGGACAAGAAACTAGAATGCAAAGTTGTGCTTTGATTTCTGCTTCTAGTTTGCACTCCTTGTCTTGGATCACCAATTATCTGATCAGTAGGATGATCTCTTAGATATCTTATAGCTGGAGGTAGATTCCCTTCAGGTTGAGCATCTCCAGCTTCTTCATTCTGCTGTTCCTCTTGGTTTTCATCAGCTTCCATTATCTCTTGTACTCCCCCTGGACAGCAGCCTTCATTTTCCAATGCTCCATCTTCCTTTGAAGCTTCAGCAATGGAGAGCTTGTCCATCTTCTTGCTTATACCTGTTGAGTCATTTGATCTACAAGACAACTCACAATTGATTAATCTTGTTTCATCAAATACAACATGCACAGATTCTTCAACCACTTGAGTAGTTAAGTTGAAGACTCTATAGGCCTTACTATTTGTGTTGTACCCAACAAATATCCCATCCTGGGATTTGGCAGCAAACTTAGTCAAATATGACTTGCCATTGTTAAGTATATAGCACTTGCAACCAAAGATCCTGAAATAGGATAGATTTGGTTTTCTGCCTTTCACAATCTCATAGGGAGTCTTTCTGTGGCTTTTGGTGATAGAAGCCCTATTGATGACATGACAAGCAGTGTTAACTGCCTCAGCCCAAAAATATTCTGGGAGAGAGGTGTCACTCAATAGAGTTCTACCAGCTTCAATTAATGTTCTATTCTTTCTTTCAGCAATTCCATTTTGCTGAGGTGTTCTAGGTGAGGAGAACTCTTGGAAAATCCCAAAGTCTATACACAAGTTTGTTATGCTTTCAGATTGAAACTCAGTACCATGGTCACTTCTGATTTTGACCACTGTACTATTCAGTTCATTCTGAATTTGCTTTACAAAATTAAGTAATACACTTGGGGTTTCAGATTTTTGTCTCAGAAAGAACACCCATGTAAATCTAGAATAGTCATCTACAACCACTAGAGTGTAGACCTTCCTACCTAGACTGTGAACTGGCATAGGACCAAAAAGATCCATATGCAAGAGGTATAAGCACCTCACAGAGTCCTTGTTTTCAAGGCTTTGAAATGAGGTTTTTGTCTGCTTGCCCTTTTGACAAGCTGAGCATACCCCTTCCTTTATACACTTAACTTGAGGCCCATTCCTCACTAGTTCTTTACTAAAGAGTTGGCCAATTGTCTTGTAGTTTAAATGAGCCAATCTTTTGTGCCACTTAACACAATGAGATGCATTGTCATCAGCTACAAGACAAATGGGGAAGCCTTATTTTCACATTCAAAATTAAGGCAATACACATTTCTCTTCCTATACCCAGTCAATATGATCTCTTGATCACTTGACCTTTTGATATGACATCCATCCTTACCAAATGAAATGTCATATCCTAGATCACTCAGCTGGCTTATGCTTATTAGATTATGTTTCAAACCTTTTACATAGGCCACTTGGGTGATAGTAATTAGGTTAGAATAAATGTTACCAAACCCTTTGATGACTCCTTTTTCAGATCCACCAAAGATCACTTTATGTCCATCTTTGACAGATGAATACTCCTTCAGCAGCCCCTTTGTTCCAGTCATGTGCCTGGAACAACCACTATCCAAGTACCATATAGGGGCATGGTTACTTGGATTCACCTGCAATACAGAATTACTTACCCTTAGAACCCAAGTAAGTCTTGGGTCCTTGGTTCAGGTTAGCATTAATAAAGTTATCATAACCTCTTCTAACAGGTAGACTCTTATTCTTTATAACGCTTGTGTTATACCAGCAGTCCAATGCAAAATGGCCCCTCTTGCCACAGCACCAACATTCAAACTTATTGTATCTAGATCTAGATACATCCTTGTCAGAAGAATTTCTGTTCATTGCTGGTGCTGTTGCAACTTCACCTACTGATTTCTTAAAACCATTGGGTTTATGACCATAGGTAGGCCTGCTTGCCTTAACACCCTTGTTCTTCAGAACATTTGTCTTAATATGACCTTGAATGTCTTCATGATCATATATGTTAGAAGGCACTTTCTCCTTACTAAACTTTATGGGGACTGAAAGGTTTAGTGGCTGAATAGGGGCTTTGCCTTTCCTCTTGAATCTGTCAGCCCTGGAGTTACCTTTAAATCCTAATCCAGCCTTACCCTTCTGAGTGACAAATTCATCTATCAAGGGTAAGACAGATTTTGGCTTAGAGTAACTAGCCACTAAATCCCTTTCAATTCTAAGTCTGGCCTCCAGACTCTTTACTTGATCATTAGTATAATTAATTGTGCCCATCTGAATAATAGTTATATTCTTCAGCTTGGCAATTTCATTTAATTTTTGATCAAGGACTTTTTCTAACTCAGTTGTTGCTACCCTTAGTTCAGCAATTTCCTGAGCCTGTGTTTTAACCAGGTTCTTGCTTTTCTTAAGGGCCTGCAACAAGTCCCCATACTTGTCTATCAATTGATAGACATCTCCTTCAGATCCAGATGCATCTTCATCACTTGATGCAGATGTAGCTGATTCTTTATTTGTACTACAAACAGATGTACAAGAAGGACAGTTTACCTCATTAGGACCAGACTGATTCTGGCATATGTCCTCTTCTGATCTTGTCATCAAACCCATGCATTGATGTTCATTGATGGAGTCTAGCAACTGCATAAACTCTTCTTCCTCAGATGCAGCATATAGTCCAATATATGCTTCAGCTTCAGATCCTGATTCTGAAGTTGACTGATCTGACAGACTTTTATCTTTCTTTGCTACAAAGGATTTCTCCTTCTTGCCTTTCTGATAAGTCTTCTTCTTTTCTGAAGATTTCTTCCTTTTGTCAGGACAATCAGCCACTACATGTCCAGGCCTATTGCAACAATAGCAGACAATCTTTGAAGTAGTGGCTTTGCTGGGCTTTGATCTACTTTTCTCTTTCCTTGATGACCTTCTCTTCTGATAATAGTCATCAACTTGCTGTGATGTGGAAGGCCTAGACTTCCATTGCTTCTTTTTCAAGAACCTTTGGAATTGCCTAGTGAATGCAGCAAAGTCTGCATCTGACTCACATCTAACTGAACCTTTATCTGAATTTTCAGAACTATCTTCTTCAACTTCCTTAGGAGGAGATGGTGATTTCCTCCTATTCTTTCTGGTGGCTTCAGCATTAAATGCCACAGTCTTTTCTCTATGCTCTCCTCTTGAGTTTCTTTCCTCCTCCTTCCTTACCATAAGTTGCATTTCATAGGATAGCAACTTTCCAAACAGGGTTGGAGGAGATATCTCTGCCAATTTAGCCACTTCTCTTATGGCACAGATCTTTGTATCCCAATCCTTTGATAAAGATCTTAAGAATTTGTCATTCAGTTCATAGGTACTGAAGACTCTTCCATAGGATATTAGCTCATTCACAATTCTATAGAATTTCTTATAGCACTCAGTTATGCTATCAGATTTTCCTTGTCTAAAGCTTTCATACTCCTGATTTAGCATAGACTTTCTATCCAGCCTTACTTCTTCAGATCCCTCCATGTAGACAATCAATGTGTCCCACATCTCCTTGGAGGTCTTGCAGTGAATCAGATTCTGAAATGTTGAATCATCTATGGCACTGACAATGATATTCTGTGCCCTTTTATCCATGGTTGCCAAGATGATTTCATCTTTGGTCATTTCTGAATAAGTCTTTGGTATTTGGATATTTGCATCAAGAACAGATATCTTCATTGGAATGAAGGGCCCTTCTTGTACTGTGATGTAAATCCTTGGGTCAGATGCTTCCATAAACAATCTGACTCTCTCTTTCCAGATCCCAAAGATTTCCTTCTTGCATATGGGTAATTTCATAGACCCTAGCTCCTTATGATTCTCTCCAGAACCCATCTTCTTGAATCTTGAATCTGCCTTTCAGATCTACCTCAGACTGTTAAGTCTTTTTTGAGGAACCTCCCTCTGATATCACTTGATAGTTTAACTTTCAAGGCAGCCTAAACACCTAGAGGGGGGGTGAATAGGTTCTGCTTTTCTTTTGAAACTTCTAGGCAGAATTCAATTCAATAGCTAACATAATAAACACAGCAATCACAGAAAAACAAAACATCACAGATTGCACTATGTTTTATAGTGGTTCCCCAAGGTCTGGGTACATCCACTTTCCCCCTTCACCTATCTAGCAGTATGCTAGATTCGGCCAAACTTCCACTTATCTCAGATCAATAGATCCTACAACTCAGAACCCAACTGGTTCCTACAACTCAGGCACAACTGCCCTACCTCAGCCTTGCCCCAAGGCCTACAACTCAGAGAATGTCCTTCTCCTACACTCAGGCAAACAGCCCTACCACTCAGAGTTCAACACTCCTACACTCAGCCTTTATAACATAGGCTTACAACTCAGATCTGTGTAAACAGATCCTACAGAAATATAGAAAAGATTGTTTAACTGTCTTGCCAAAATTGAGAGAGAAATGGCCAAGACAATTCTTGATCAGCTGAAGCAATCAACTGTTTCTTAGCCTTCTTCAAAGCTTCTTGAAAATGTACTTAGCTGAGTTGATTCCAAACAGCTTCTTGAGAATCCACTGGTGGTTTCTTTCTTCTTCTTCAAATTCTGACTTGATCTCTCTCTATCCAGAACTTTGAATGATTCTTCTGAATTCTGATTAGAACTCTTCTTAGATCTATCCTTAGATAGTCTTCTTAGATCTCCCGGAGAAGATCTTCTTAAGTGCCTAGCACTTTCTTGAAATGAGTAGAATTGTAATCCTTCTCCACTTTTTGATCCAATGTATTTCAAAAGGTTAGTATCTTCTCCTTCTGAATCCATCTATTTATAGATATTCTTCATGGTAACCGGCTGATCCGGTTTCTAACCGTTTTCTGACAAGTCTGACAGCTTCAGTTAACCGGTGGCAACCCACAGCTGTCAAGTCCTCAAACAAGTCCTGTGCCTTAGTCTTGAACCACAGTCTGTCAGAAAGTGTCGAGACCATCTGTCTAACTGTGTCGACACAATTGACTTTGGTGTCGACACAGTCTTCAGTGATGTCGACTAAGTTGCCTTTGAGTCGACACAGCTTCTTCTGCAAATAACTTGATCTTGACTCTTCAGTGTGTCGACACAAGTCCTGTGTGTCGACACAGTTGTTGTAGAATCATAACTTAGTAAGTGTCGACTTAGCCTTCAGGTGTCGACACATTCTGCTTTATTGTGTCGACTTAATCACAATGTGTCGACACATTCTGCTGGTGTCGACTAACTTGAGGTCGACTATTTTCTTCTGTGTCGACACATTCAGCTGATGTCGACAATCTTGAGATCGACTATATTCTTCTGTGTCGACACATTCTCCCAATGTTGAGGTCGACGCTTTTCTTCTGTGTCGACACAAATTCCCAGAGTTGTGTCGACTCTTTTCTTCTGTGTCGACACAAATTCCCAGTGATGTGTCGACTTACTTCTTCTGTGTCGACACTTTTTCCCAGTGTAGTTGTAGACTAACTGCTATGTGTCGACACTGCTTCCCAGTGTTATGTCGACTTACTTCTTCTGTGTCGACACTTTTTCCCAGTGTTGTGTCGACTCTTTTCTCCTGTGTGTCGACACTGCTTCCTCTGTGTCGACACTTGGACTTAGAATTTTTCTGCATACTTTATCACTTCTTCACCTGCACATGTCAACTTAAAACAACATCAAATACACCTTGATGTATATCATTGAGCTAGGTTGGGCTTCTTCAAATCAGGTACACATTTTCCAATGTACCCAACAAAGACCAGCAAATTCAGACTGCTCTGAATAAGAGGAATCAGACAGCATCATGTTTGATGAGGACTTTGCTATTTTCTCCAGGCAGCTCCATAGGCTGATGAAGAAAAAGAACTGGAAGAGCAGGCCCTCCACCTCATCTCATCACTGGATCAAAACCTCTAAGAAGGACATGTATGGCTCTAAACCCAGTAAACAGAATTCTCCTAATATTGTCTGTTACTGCTGCAACAAGCCAGGGCATGTCATTGATAATTGCTGAAGGATCAAGCGCATACCCAACTGCACCAAAAGCCCGGACGGGTCAAGTGAAGGAACGCCGGACCAAACAATTGCCCTATGAAGAGAAGGGGGGATGGTGAGAAGAAATCTCACCAAAACACAAGGGCAAGATAGAAAAGTCCCTTGTGGCTAGGAAATAGAAGAGCTGGCCAGACTCATCATCATCAGAGTCTTAAGAACAGGAAGCCTACATTGGGCTAGTTATTATTGCTGCTGAATAGGAAACTATTTCAGCAGATGAAGACTATCCTATTGCAAGGATATGAGTCAAGGCCCCTCTGACATTGTTGGATAGTGACTCAAAGGTGGATGATGATGAAGAAGATGCCTACAGATGCCATGGGCTGATGGCAATGACTGATGAAGAGGGAAGCCAGGATCAGCCTTGTCAAAGTAAGGTATATTCCCTATCTAGTTCTATGTCTTGGTATGAGACAAGTCCCTATGCAGAAGCCTCTTCATCTAATGGTAAAGATGATTCTTGCTCAGAAGGTGATGTCAATCATTTGATTGACAGATATAGTGAACTTCTGGATGCATTTAAGAAGCATGCTAAGGAGATTTTGTCTCTTCAGCCTGCTGCTTCTCAGCTTACTTAAACAGCTTCTGTGTTGAATCAGACAATGAGGGAACTCAGTCAACTGAAAGCCCTATCAGGCATCCAGATGGAGACTATCAAGAGAAAAAATAGTCTCATTAGAGATCTTGAAGAAAAGCTCTAGAGGGAAAAAGGTATTGTGGTCAGTTTCTCTCAGCCCAATAAAGTGTTTCCCTTGATAGACTCCTTCTCCTCACAGAAGGATAAGAAGGGGTTGGGCTTCAATGATAACAAAATACCTACCCCATCCCAAAGGGAAAGGGAAAGTTCCAGTTGTACCTATGACATCTAAGCCACCTATCCCATTCAAGAAGGTGATTTTCCCTTCAAATAGTTATGACCAGGAAAGTATATATGGTCACTATATGAATGGTGCTTCCACAAGTGGAACAAAAGATATTCTCAACCATTATGGAAGGTATATCAGGGTAAGTGCCTTTAAGGCTACCCATGAAGAAATTCAAATAGCCCATCATGGACCATTTGTTTTTGGTGCTACAGCCCCCCTCTCAAAAAGATGGCTGCAGCCAATTTTCAGAACTTGTCAGCACAGAATCTGACTAAGGGTCAGCCTGTTAGCTTGCCTGATATGACTGTTTCTGATAATACCAAGAGCATGCTGTTTGAAAAGAAATGTGTTGTTGATGGGACTTAGAATAGGCCACACAAGCCAGCAAGCAAACTAACCTTCAGTCAAATCCATGCTAAAAGGAATCAGAAAATGGCTGCTGCACCTCTTCCTTCTGTCAAGACTGCAGTCAAACCAACTGCAAGGCCTACACAGAAAAGAAGATACAACATACATAATTGTTGGTGTTGTGGCAAGGTAGGTCATTATGAAATTGACTGCTGGCACAATCCTAATGTGGTCAGAGATAGAGTCAGTCCACCAGTCAGAAAACTTGCTGGTGGACATATTCAGTTTCAAACTAATGCGTACCTAGGACCCAATAGAAATTGGGATCCTAAGGTAAAGTAAATTTCTTAATGCAGGTTAGTTCAAGTGGTCATTCCCCAATATGGTACTTGGACAGTGGTTGTTCTAGGAACATGACTGGGACAAGGAGAAACTTGAAGGAGTTCACCCTAGTGAAAAATGGACCCAAGGTAATCTTTGGTGGTTTTGATAGAGGGGTAACTAGAGGCTATGGTAAGATTTCCAATGGCATAGTCACTATCACAAAAGTGACTTATGGTGAAGGGTTGCAACACAACCTTATAAGCATAAGCCAACTTTATGATCTTGGCTATGTTATTGTTTTCCACAAGGACGAGTGCCTGATTAGGAGGTCAAGTGATCAAGAGGTTATATTGACAGACACTAGGAGTGGAAATGTTTACTGTTTAAACTTTCTATGTCTGGACTTAGATTCACTTATTTGTCTTGTAGCAAATGAAAAGGTCTCATATTGTGTCCAGTGGCATAAGAGACTAGCTCACTTGAATTACAAGACTATTGGCAAGCTCTTTAATCAAGAGCTAGTTAGGAATGGTCCAAATGTGAAATGCACCAAGGACAGCATTTGCTCAGCTTTCTAAAAGGGTAAGCAGACCAAAGCTTCCTTCAAGGGCATTAGTTCCAAAGACTCTGTGAGGTGCTTATACCTCTTGCATATGGACCTATTGGGTCATATGCATGTTCATAGTCTTGGTAGGAAAGTCTACACCCTTGTGGTGGTTGATGACTATTCCAAGTTTACTTGGATGTTCTTTCTCAAGAAAAAGAATGAGACCCTTGATATATTCATCAAGTTTGTAAAGCAAGTTTAGAATAAGTTTAACAGTCTTGTGGTCAAAATCAGAAGTGACCATGGAACTGAATTCCAGTCTGAAGGCATGACAGAGTTCTGTGAAGAGCAAGGGATTTATCAAGAATTTTCTTCTCCTAGAACTCCCCAGCAAAATGGGATTGTTGAGAGGAAAAATAGAACTCTCATAGAGGCTGGAAGAACCTTGTTGTATGACAAATCTCTCCCAGAATATTTCTGGGCTGAGGTAGTAAATACCGCATGACATGTCCTCAACAGGGGCTCTATCACCAAAAGCCACAAGATGACTCCCTATGAGATCTTGAAGGACAGAAAACCAAATCTGGGCTATCTCAGAATATTTGGTAGTAAATGTTATGTGCTCCATAATGGAAATTTCTATGTGACTAAGTTTGATGCCAAGTCCTTTGATGAGATTTTTGTTGGGTACAACAATCATAGTAAAGCCTATAGGATATATAACTTGAAAATCCAAGCTGTAGAAGAGTCTGTGCATGTAGTCTTTGATGAGTCTAATATGATTAACAGGGAGCTGCCAAGCTCCTCTTACAGTATTGCAGGTACCGAACAGATGATGGACAATCTGACCATCAAGGAAGTTGCACCAGTTATCCAAGATGAAGTAGATACTCCAGAAGGTCTACCAGACACACTTAGAGTAGAGGATGATCAGCAAGAGGTTGTACCTGAAGATGTTGCTGAAAGAAGATTGCCTCTAGCAAATAGACATTTAAGAGACCATCCTGTTCACCAAATCATTGGTGAACCAAGTCATGGAGTAGTGTCAAGAAGCAGAAATCTGAATACAGCTATGCATGTCAGCTTCCTATCACAAGTGGAGCCAACGAAGTTTAAAGAGGCCAACATAGATCAATTCTAGATAGTGGTTATGCAAGAGGAACTGAACCAGTTCAAAAGATGCAAAGTCTGAAAGCTGGTTCCCAGACCTCATGGACATAATGCCATTGGAGTCAAGTGGATTTATAGAAACAGCCTTGATGAAAATGACATTATAATTAAGAACAAAACAAGATTAGTAGCTAAGGGTAATAGGCAGGAAGAAGGCATCGATTTTGATCAAATATATGCCCCTGTAGCAAGGATGGAGGCCATAAGATTGTTCCTTGCATATGCTGTACACAAGGGATTCAAGGTCTACCAGATGGATATAATGTCAGACTTCCTGAATGGTGACTTAAAAGATGAAGTCTATGTTGAGCAGCCTCCAGGTTTTGTAGTTTCTAACTCACCTAATTCTATTTATAGACTTATGAAAGCTCTATATGGGCTAAAGCAAGCCCCTAGAGCATGGTATGCGACTTTTTCTAGCTTCCTCATTGAGAACAAATACTCAAGGGGGAAGATAGACAAGACCATATTCCTCATTACAGGTTATTTTGTATCTTGCAGATGGAATTGTTCTTCAATAAAATGAAGACTCTTCAAGTGATATACCTTCAGTGGCATCATGGTCAACTACTGTCCAGACTTGTATATACTAGTTTGTCTACCAAGAAATATGACAGATGTGCATCGGTTGAGGGGGAGTATGTCCAGCACTGCTCTAACACTCTCATGAGGATCAACTGCTACCTATTTGTAATCAAAAAGGGGGAGCAGATGATCAGAACCTTTCTGGCTATTTGCTGAAGTAAAAAAGGGGGAGGAAAAGATGATCAGGTGTATGATCAAGAATGGTAGCAGCAATTCAGGGGGAGCAGGTGTGGTAATGTTCACCCTGCAGGCAAGGAAGTGTGGTAACTATAGATCATTCTCCAGTTATATGTTTTTAAAATTCTTATTGTTGCATATTGCTGTGTATATCATTGACTCGTTATTGACTCATTTGCTTAAGGGTTTTGACTTCCTCAAATAGGGGGAGATTGTTGGGTCCATTGCCCACAATGTCTTAGATTTGAGGAAGTCAATATTATCAATGATATACATAAAGTTGTATTTGATGAGTGCTTGAGTTCATGCATGCAGGGATGTCCTAAAAATAATGATGGGACAGGTAGCCTAAGTGGGTAGGTCAGGTAAACACTAACCTAAGTTATGGATAGACAGAAATCTGTCTAAGTCCACATGCGTTGAGTGAGAATTACTCACTCAACACCAGATGACTTATAGCGCTGAGTGGAGCTTATACAGTCATAGCAAAAGTAGTGACAAGCTGAGAAAGTGGCTAAGTCTACAGACGTTGAGTGAAGTCGACTCACTCAACGCCACATAGTAAAATGCTATGAGACAGGCTAATGCAGTAAAAGCCTAAGAAGAAATGGGCAGAAAAGTGGCTAATTCCACAGGCATTGAGTGAGTATCACTCACTCAACGCCATACTCTATATTCGTTGAGTATTGCCTTGTAAGTCAAAGCCACAGAAAATGTGTGCTTATATTTGACTAAGTCCACAGGCGTTGAGTGAGACAAGTCACTCAACGTCATATGATAAAGCATTGACTGACCATCATTCAGTCAGAACCTGTGTTTTCAGACACAGAAATTTGGCTAAATCCAAATGCATTGAGTGGAGCTTACTCACCTAACGCCAAGGAGCAGAAAAATCTGGCTAAGACAGAAAGTGTTGAGTGTGACATGCTCACTCAACGGTCTCAATGCCATAATTCAAAAAATCTGGCTAAAGAAAAAAAGCGTTGAGTGAGGCGTGCTCACTCAACGCTCTCAATGCTTAAGATGCTGAAGAAGCAGGAATTGTTTAAGGCAGGAAGCGTTGAGTGAGGAGTGCTCACTCAACGCTCTCAACGCCTTGATAAGATAAAATTCTGTCTAAGTAGTTTGGCTTTGAATGATGCTTAATCACTCAACGTCAAGCAACAAAAAACTGGTAAAGCAGTTTGGCGTTGAGTGAAGTTGAATCACTCGATGCCTAGAAACAGATTTTTATCTAAGTATTTTGGCGTTGAGTGATGCTTACTCACTCAACGTCTATTCTACTGATGTTCGATTTTAGCTAAGTCCACAAGTACTGACGACATCAAAGTCAGCAAAGTCGACAGAGTCAACAAATTTCAAATCAAGTACGGAGAAGCTACAAAACACGAAAAACTCTGCCGAGAAGCTACTGTACGTCTTCTTCTGTTAAAGTAAGGTGCAGCTGGAAGTGGCAGGCTGATTCCTTGAGTCGTTGATCGGTGAACTACAAAAGGAAGAGATTGGACAAGACGAAAACAACTTTTAGGGATTTATTGATTTTAAAAGTTGTGGCTGAACTTAATCCTCTCGCCATTGATGTCGAGAAAAAGCTTGAAGTCTTTCTGCAAGAACTAGAAGTTCAGTGAGCTGTGGCATTTTCATCTACTACAGCATAATCAGAAAGTTTTCTGATAGAGAAAGAGAGTAGAGCCATCATTCTCCAGTGGGCTCAGTTGGCTGATTGAAGAATTCAAGATCGAGCGATTCATCTTCTTCTTCAGTAAGATCAGAATCTTCATTCTGAAACTCTTCCAGCAGAGGCAAAACTTCTTCCTGCTGCTGTGAAGTAAGATAGTACTGAGTCATCTCAGCCCTAATTGTTGACACAGAAAAACATTTCTATGTCAAATAAATTAAATCACCTTTCTCCATGTAGGATCCAATTGGATCTAAGTGTAGGGATTTTCAAGCCTAAGGTAGGGCAAACATGCCTGAGCTGTAGGAGAGTTAAACTCTCTGAGTTGTAGGATCCTGCTGGATCTGAGCTGTAGGACTTGAGATCAAGTATGAGGTAGGTGAGTCATTCTCACTGAGTTGTAGGGCACTTGTGCCTGAGCTGTAGGATCCCTAGTGGTTCTGAGGTAGGGCTTAACAGCCTGAGCAGTAGGAGAGTCATTCTCTCTGAGGTAGGATCCCTAGTGGATCTGAGGTAGGGATGTCCTCCCAGCCTGAGTGTAGGGCATTTGGCCCGAGGTAGGTGATCTGCTGATCACTGAGTTGTAGGCCCTTGTGGCTGAGTTGTAAGTCTTGGAGGAGACTGAGAGGTCCTGAGGTGTAAGCTCTTTGGAGTAGTGGTTTGGAGAAGTGCCTTGACTAACATGAAATTGGCAAGGTGGGAGGAGAGTGGATGTACCCATAAGTTAGGGAACCACTATAAATCTATGTGTGCTTTTTTGTGTTGTTTTCTTTGTGCAGGTACTTGAAAGCTAATAACTATCAACACACTAAGTACTAAAGGAAAATAAATTGAAAAGATAATAATATCAGTGAGACAACCTATTCACCCTCCCCCCTTTAGGTTGTAAGCTACCTTGAAATTAAATACTTTCAAATTTTTTGTTTCGGGAGGTGGTGACGGACTTTGGTTCGTGTGTTCTTTGAGAGTGCCCAGGATTTGGCAAAGAGACTTGGCTCGCTTTTGCCAGAAGAGGACCAGAATCCGTCCGTGCTGTAATGGTGAAGAACCTTTGTTTGATCGCTCTTTTAGGATGACCTGAGTCCATACGGATGGAGGTGAAGAAGCTAAAGAAATAGAAGACTCAATTGACTGCGGAGCTGGAAGATGTCAAGGTTATGCAAGCGTCCGCGGTGGCTGAGTACATCGGGTCTCATGACTTTAAGATGGTGTGATCCTGTATCTTAGAGGAGGTCAGCTCTGGGATGATAACAATTCAGATTGACCTGCTTGGGTGCGATGTCACATACCACATGAGCTTTGGCAAGGGGTTTTAGGCTGCTTGGAGATTGCTGGAGCATGGTGATCTGGGCGTGGAGGATGCCTCGGATGACGATGCTAACATCGATGTTGATGGACGATCTCATTGTGTCCTTTTTTGTCTGTTTGCTTCGCCTTTGCTTTATCTTGCGAGTGTCCATTTGCACCATCACATGATGATGTAGCTCGTGTGGAAACTTTTGTTTGAACGGAGACCCTTTTTTCAGATCTCCCGTATTCTGGTTGTGCTTTGGTATGCACACACCTTTGGTAGAGTGCCGACATTTTGAACAGGTTGCTAGTGGGAGATATTCGTCTGCTTGCATTTTGGGAGGACCGAAGTCCATCCAAGTAGAAGTAGCAAAGAACCTTTGTTTGTTTATGTCTCAGGAGGGCCGAGGTTCGTCCGAGTGGTGGTGGATGTTTGTTTACTCGCATTTTTGGGTGAGCCGTAAGTTGCCTTGGATTTGGGGGTAATGAGCCCTTATTTCCTCATGTCTTGAATGGAGATGGCAGAGAACCTTTGTTCGTACTTTAAGAGAATCGGGGTTCATCCGATTGGAGGTGGCAAAGAACCTTTATTCGTTCGCGCCTTAGGAGGGCCGGGGTCAGTCCGGGTGGAGGTGACAAAGAACCTTTGTTTTTTTCTGCCTTAGGAGAACTAGGGTCTGTCTGGGTGGAGGCGGCGAAGAACCTTTGTTCGTTCGCGCCTCAGGAGAACTGGGGTTTGTTCAAGTGGCGGTGGCAAAGAACCTTTGTTCGTTTGCGCCTCAAGAGGACCGGGGTCCGTCCAGGTGGAGGTGGCAAAAAACCTTTGTTTGTTCGCGCCTCAGGTGAAGGTGCAAATGAACATTTGTCTATCTCGTCTAGGAGGTGCAGACAGACTTTGTTCGTCTCGCCTAAGGTGCAGAAGGGCTTTCGCCGATCTTGCCTAAGTTGCAGAAAGGCTTTCGCCGATCTCGACTGAAGTGCAGAAAGGATTTCGCTGATCTCGCCTGAGAGGTACAAAAAAGGATTTTGCCGATCTCGCTTGGGAGGTGCGAAACTTTTTTCACCGATCTCACCTGGGAGGTGCAGAACGGCTTTTGCCGATCTCGCCTGGGAGGTGCAGAAAGGCTTTCGCCGATCTCGCTTGGGAGGTGCAGAAAGGCTTTCGCTTATCTTTCCTAGGAGGTATAGAAAGGCTTTTGTCGATCTCTCTTGGGAGATGCAGAAAGGCTTTCGCCAATCTCGCTTTGCGATGACCCGGCTGTGGTAGAAGGATAAACATACGTTGCATTGCTAAAAAGAAAGATATAGGTGCTCACGAATATATTCTCGCGGCTTATTCTTTAAGAAGCAAACTGATAGCACGGGGAGCTCTTCATTCCCCCCCCCCCCACAAGACCGGTCTAAGCCTTGCGTAGCCCCTTACATTCTAGACGAGACTAGCTTAGCCATGATGCAGTTTAGGCTGACTGGGTCACTGTCTTTTTCCCTTGAGATTGTTTGAGTAGACCAGCGTGCACAATTCGTCTGAGTTTCTCTTTCAGGCATACGTAATCTTCTGCAGCGTTCCCTCGTCCTCAATGATAGGTGAAGTACTTGGATTGGTCTCCAGAGTTTCGTGCGAGAGCCCCTGGCTTCTGAAGGGTTTGATTTTTGTAGATGGGGAGCAAAACTTTCGCTTGTGATGTTCCAGGGAAAGTCGGGTGCTGGCAGTGCCCCCCAACTCGGTGAGGGATAACGTGGTGCTTGTTGTTCCCTCCGGGATTCCGTGGTGACTTGTGATTCTTCTTCCTTTTCGATCCTCCTTCGAGTGGCGGTCAATGTTCCTCAGCTGCCGTCTCTGTTGTGATTTGATCCTTGACTTGGCGGACGAAGCTAATGTAGTTGGGCCCTGCTTCAGTTCCTAGCCTTGTGTGGAGCTTTCCGTGCTGGATTCCCCGAAAAAAAGACTTTTTAGAAGCTCATGGTTAACTTTTGGGACCTATTGTGCCTCTATGGTGAAGCGGTGAAAGAAATCCTTGAGCAACTTTCCCCGAGTCTGTTGGATCCTTGCAAGGCGTATGAGTCGCCGGTTGGCGGCGAACAGATTTGTGAAAAGTTGAGCCAGCTTTGTGAATTCCTTGATTTCCTCTTCCTTTAAGGAGTAAAACCAAGCGAGAGAGAGTTGCTGGAAACACTTGACACAGATAGGGTCCGAGGCATTGTAGATTTTCGTGACAGTGGCAAAGTGTTGGACGTGTGCCATCGAGTCATCTATCTCATCAAAAGTATTGAGGTTGCAGGGTTTGATCCTAGGTAGAATGGGATGCGCCGGGATTTGCGGGGATAAAGGAGAGATAAGGTGAATGGGGTGTTCCACATCTGGGCCAAGGTGCCCCCCGTGCCCATACTCTTCCTCGACCACGTATCCTGCTGCCTCTTGAACAAGCTTTCTGTCAATTGGAGCAATGACTTCTATCATTGTATGAACTTCTTCTAGCATTTACCTTGAGAGCCCATCAGGAAATGCGAGGCGTGCTGGACAGTTAGCGCCTTGTAAATTGCCTATGATTGAGTTCCGAGAGCTGGTGACGCCTTAAGTCATCATTTGGTTTGGGATTGTTGGTGGCTGACCTCCTTGAATGATGACTGTGTTGGAGGCTTGATTGGCGATTGGCACGTCCACGTGGGTGAGCGGAGAGAAGTGTAGGTTATTTTGTTGCCTTCTAGTCCTTGAAGTGTCATTGAGGCGTCTGTCCGTTTCTTTGGACGTCAGGCTCAAACTCAGCTTATTCTTCGCTTGATCCTTTTGCTCTGGCTAGAGAAGGGATTCCTGGGGTGAGTTGCTTCCATCAACCCGTGCCTCCCCGGTCCGTGCATGACATGTGATGCGAGCGACTTTGCCAAGCGAGTGGAAGCCTGAAGGGGGAGATCCTCGATTTGTGAGCATGGCAGGTGCCCCTAAGGGGTTAGGAGTCTCTGAGCACCTTAGTATGGCGAGCGTTCAAGCCCGACGCTCCTCCATCTAATGCATTCTCTCCTCCATTGATGGTTCCAACGTGATAACAATATCCTCGAGAAGTGGCATGGGCTAATGGGCGATTCATTGGATACTTGATCACTAGACTCTCTGTGAGCTGGTTGGACGGCGCAGTGCGCGCTTCCTCTGGTCATTGTTGCTGGTCGAGGAATGTTGAGACTTGTTAGAGCTTCTGGGAACACCTTCCCACAGACGGCACAAAACTGTTGCGGGTCGCCCGGTCTTTCCCCGGTCTGGAGACGTCAGACCGCCTTAGCTCGGAATCGGACCGGGCACGCAAATAATCGAAGTGAACCGCAACAAATGACAAGGGGAAATTTGTACGTGGAAAATCCAGAAAGGGTGAAAAATCATGTGGTTGGAACTGTGCCGAGCCAAAATCTATTAGTTTCTCAGAGTTTTACAAAGATTGATTTGATCTCGGAGGGAGACAAACCGCAACTTTGTTACAGGTGCAAATTACAGAGAATGAGGAAAAACGACTAAGTTCTCGGAGCCTTGATAGAAGCGCTCTGGCCTTGGAATGTTGCTGAGTCGCGGAACCTCAGTGGGAGTGTTCCGATTGGAAAATTTTCTAAGCCCATGAAGCTTCTTGAGGGAGCGCTCTCGTTGATGTGAACCCTTGATGAGAGCACTCTCGCGGAGACGGTTGGTGTGACCTGGAGCGTGTGGAAGCCTTAGCGCAAGGAGAAAAGTGGAGAGGATTCCTGAGCAGAGAATCGGCCTAAGTCCACGATCTCGCCGGAAAATCTCAGAGCTCTCTCTTACCTCTGGAGTTGTTTGTCTTCAAATGAAGGCCTATTTATAGTTTTCTGGAGGGTTTTGGTGGTCATTGCGCCGAAGAGTGATTTGTGTTGGCGAATGACGTCGCTCCGTTTCAATCACCTGGATTATCAATTTCGCCGAAATGACGGAAGTGCCCCCCAGACAGTTCGGGCGGCCCGGGCAAGGTGACCAGAGGTGGAGACGGCCGGCGACGGAGGCGGTCGGAGACGGCGATTGTCGCAGCCGCCGCCGGCCACCGTCGGAGCATGCATGCACGCTGGGCGCGACTATAGCTGCGCGCAGGGAGCGACCGTGTTGCCATGCAGGGCGCCTTGCGCAGTTGCGCGGCGCGCTGCCTCGCGCCACGTGGCTGTACGCGCACAGGCCGAGTGGGTGCAGGACGCACACACACGTAGGCCGCGCGCGGCGCTTCTCTGCGCACCCTGTCCCGACGCTCTGGCGGGGGTGCTTGCGGTTTTGTCCCCTTCTCGAGTATTTTTATGGCCTTTTGGATGTGCGTGGCTTTTTGCGTGCGGCTCGTCTTGCCGAATTTGCTTTCCCCCAATGTCTTTGGCCAAAACCCTTTCTCATTTGACTTGAAAAATTCAAGAGAAATCCCAAAAATTTCATCCTCTGTTTCCATCCTCTGACATAATATTGTTTTGATCTTACACTTGCATGAAAATGAATAAACACGAATGTTAGTCACCCCAGCTTCATCCGCTCAAACACATGGTATTGCCCTCTCTAATGATTATAATCTGAAAATTTCATGTTACATTTGCATGTAGATTTACTTTTAGTTAAATTTTTATGTTAGTGCGTTGAATAATGGATTTAATTTTTGTGACCGTACACATCAGATTTGTAAATGAGAACTATTTTTTTGAATTGTTAATGCGTGACAGTTTCAAATTGTCGTCAACATTATCTCTTTAGAAAAATGAGGAGCAATGCGACGAACAAAATGAAAATGATGCAATAAATTTGAAAATTTAATGATTATAAGGTATGATTAAATTTTTAAAAAATGTACGGTTAAATTTCTTATGCTCTTTTTTTTCAAAAATGAAAGAACTATTTCGGTACATGTTACTAACATTATTATATTTTTACATGCAACATCGTATCGTACGCATTTCATGATGTGATATTTGATAACAAGTTTATCGCATCCAAGTATCCGATGCATAACAAGTTATAGTTTATCAAGGATTTGTTTGGCGCGGCATTTTCGTCGGCCGTCTGGGGCAAATGCCGCCGGACGGCGAGTAAACAAATGTCCATCGGCGGTGTTTGCCGCGTTTGAGCCCACAGTGTCGTGGGAAACGGAAGAAAACGGCCCTATTCAAACCGCGACCTCCCCCCATCCGTTTCGATCAACAATCCTTCTCCTCCCGCTGGCGACTCCAAACACTGAACCAAACGAACCCCAAGTACGACAATATAAGATAAAAGAAGAGCATTTATATTGACAACCCATATTTGAATATTGGCAGCTCAATTATAATTGCAACACATCAAATCGATAGTGTCTGCCCATTGGTTATTGACAGCCTAATTTTTATTATTTTAAAAAGCCATGTAATCATTTTAGATTAAGCAAAACAAATGAATGTAACAACAATCCTTTGTTTTTTAAAACACAAAATAGTTAAAACAATATAATCGATCAAAATATAATGCAAGAGTCCATTATTTTTTTAAACACAAAATAGTTAAAATTCATGCTTTCATGGTGATCAAATTAGCACGTCACAATGCAATTAAGAAAATATTGTAAATAATAATTTATTAAAACTGAACTTTCAAATTCATCAAATGTTATAGAACCTACCATGGCTTGCACAATTTTAAGTAATTTTTGTAGTTTGAAAGACCTCCAAAAAGCTTGTAATCTGCAATGTGATATAAATTTTTTGTTACAATCAAATGAATTGTCAACAAATATTAAAAAAATAGATAAATATGCATACCATTCTAATCTTGTAGACGCGTTATGTATGTTATGTCTCATTGCTCCACAACCACCATATGAAATCTTGCCCAAACAGGGAATACCGACAGTAGTAGACATTCTTCACTCAATTTCAATTGTATGTAGTGATTTCCATTTATAAAACCAATGAAAATAATCTTTCAAAATTTACTAGGAGTTGAATGTAGCAGAAGGAAAGTAAATAATTGCTCGCACAAGACATGCACAAGTTGCACGTTATAGCAAGAAGCAATTACCAGACCCATGTCCGGCATAGACATCCACTTCTTCACCGGCGCCGGAACAATTTGACAATATAGTGAACTCAACAATTCACCTCTCCTAACCATTCCAAAGATAGCAGTGTACAACTCCTTTTGTTGTTCTATCTCCTGATAAAGATCATGTTGGATTTGATTCCAATTATCATTCATGTAAAATGAAGCACTAATGACTCTATATCCACAATGGTCATCACTCATCACAACAATGACATCTAAAATGTGTTGAGAGATGTAAGAGAGCATTTTTTCTTTGACCCTTTCTACAGATCTATCCTCTTTGCTACAAAAAGACCTATTTGTAATGAAATGCGAACTGACATTGATGGAAGTTTGTTCAGAGCAATTACCATACATCAATAATTTCATTTCTCCTTCAGAACTCATTGTAATCTAAATAATAGATGAATAATCCTAGGTTAAGAAATGTAAACCATCAAACATGCAAAAAATTGAAGACCTAAACTTGATTACACATGCCATGAGATATACTGAAACTGGGCTACACATGCCCCTGATTTCAGGTAAGAGTCAAGATATAGAGCCAAGTTTGTAGGCATACCTTCAAAAAAATGCCGAGAAGATATTCTGTTTGATGTCCTAAAACATCAGGTAAGAGCCAAGATATAGAGCCTTGGTGCAAAATGCAGTGACCTCCCCTGCAGCAAAATGTGATATACTCTCCAAATGATACTCTAGATCAGAAAGAGGGGGAATGAAAAGTTTGAAAATATACCTTCCAAATAAAAAAATGGAAGATGTGGAAGGTTTGGAGAGGGAAGATGTAGGTATACCTTCTAGCAAAATGAAGTCAGCAGTTTGGACGGGAAAAGGCAGGTGGATTTTGCCAAACTTCATGACAGATTTCGCCGAACTTCGCAGAGGAGAACTTCAAACTACACAGAGGACTTCGTCGGAATACACAGAGGAATTTGCCGGACTACACAGAGGACTCCACTGGCGGTGTTCAACGGGAGCGGAAGCTGCAGTCAGGGTTTAACAGGGTATCGCGCGGAGCGACGCTGGGTTTGGGAGAAAAGTATTTAAGGCTATTATTAGAGAGTGTTTTAAATGACTTTTTTTAGGTTTGAATGGGCTGCTAATATCAATAGTCGAGCTGCCAATATAAATGCCCTAAAATAATGATGAAGTTTGATGCCAACTTGACTTTTAAATGATGAAGTTGAGCTGATATTGAGTCCATATGGCATATATTTCTAGTAGTTTTACTCATATGCAAGTGCAGTATTCCATCCAAAGATATTTCAAATTACGAATACAAGCATCAACTTAATTAAATGAAGTTTTAGTGAATGTGTACAACCCCATATTCGCCGGGTAAGACCAAGATCTTCTAAGGACTCGGGCTGGATTAGCCGTGGGCTAGCGTTGAGCATGTTGGGTTAGATAAGAGGACTGGGCAGGAAGGCTCTCGTCGGGAGCACGCGGGAAGGCTCTCGTCCAGGGGTTTTAGAGCGTCGGTTCTTCGAGCTCAGATCGTCGAGCTCAGATCGTCGGTTCGTCGAGCTAAGATCGTCCAGCTGAGAACGATAGTTCGTCGGGCAGGCGAAAGGGCTCCCGCCCTAGGCCGGCGGGAAGTCTCCCGTCTTGGTCTGGCGAAAGGGCTCGCGCCTCTCTCTGGCGGAAGCTCTGAAAGTTAACTTAGGCAATTGATAATCCTCTGATATCAATTGAAAGTGAGGGGATAGATCTGATTTACTCTAGAGGGGGTGAATAGAGTGATTTAAAACTTTTGCTGTTTTTTAAAATCTATCAGTAAAAGTAGTGATAATAGTAGTTATATAAAATGAAAAAGGAACAAAGCTAAACTACACAACCACAGTAGAGCAGAGCAAAGAAAAAATGAACACATAGACAACACAAGAAATTTTATAGTGGTTCCCCAAATCTGGGTACATCCACTCTTCTACCACTCTGGTAGGAATCCACTAGCAGGTTTTTTATCAGGTGACTGCCACCACAGGTTTTTGCTCAGGTGCCCTGTCACCAGAAGATCTATTTGCAGGGAGATATCACAACCCTTTAGGCTTTTGATCAGGTGCCCAAAAATCAACAAATTTTGAAGAGAGTTAATAAACCCTTTGTACAGTGAGTTAATAAGGTGATGTTGTCTTCTCTTTCTATAAACAACAGAGAAGACTTAGTGGATTGCTGGTGTCAAAGCTCCCCCTGAGATGTTGAAATGTTCAGGAAGACTAGAGCTTTGCTCAGGGTGTAGGTCTTCAGCCTTGTCTTGAAGATATCCAGGAACTTGTAGATAGATGTTGAATGATTGTCTTTGAAGATTCCTAAATCAAAAGTTGAAGAAGACTCTTGATTTTGTAGATGATGTTCTTCTTCAGTCTTCTTGAATGTGCAAGGGGAAAACAACTTGTTTTTCTACACAGAGAAGGAGATGGTCTTTTTTTTGTATCTTGTTCTGTGTATCTGTCTTTTTTTATGGCCGTATGAGAAATCTCTTTTGTATCCTGCTATCTAATTCTGATTTTGAATTTTGAATTATAAGCATCAATTGCTGATAAGATTCTGGAGATTGAAACGGCTGGAATATAGTATTTAATGAGTTTCCCCAATTGTCCCAGTAAAATAAGCAAGTAATTAACTTTGATGAAATCCATAATTAATGCTGCCATGAACGGCTATATTCTTGAGAATATGAGCATTAATTACTCAGAGAATTATTGCCAAATAATAGAATGAATTAGGGATAGAGATAGGGAGAACTTATCATTCTGACTCAGAATAGAGTTCGTCGACCTCTGGGTAGATTTCGTCGACCGGAGTTCCAAGTTCGTCGAGCTAAGAAATCCTATTCATCGTCCTGAGCTCAGCGAACATCAATCTGGAAGTATCTTGTCAATTATGTGCTCCAAGTTCGTTGATCAGAGAATCTATCTTGAGGGAAGAATTCGTCGACCTGAGCTCGCATATCGTCGAGCTCAACTCAGAGAAGGAACTCTGAGTTCGTCGATCTGAGATCGACGATCGTCGAGCTGAGTTCGAAGAACTTTGAACTAATAATCTGAACTCTGAATTCTTCTAAGTCTTGAGTCTCTTGAAGTCCACTGCAGGATGGTCCATGAAATTTGATTCTAATGACTAGCCTAAACTCTAGGACTGACAAACTTGACCTTGGTTATACATGGTGGGTCAAACATCCTAATAGTGAACCTTATCCCAAATCCAAACTAGGGATCCAACAATCTCCCCCTATTTGGGTGAGGTCACTAGACAAAATATAAAATATAATCACAAAGCAAAACAACAAATATCTGGCAGAAAAATAAAAATCTAGTAGATATATACAACAAGTGTTTTGTGACAAATTAACATAAATAATTCAGAAAATAAACTAATCAAAAAGTTATTTAGGTTTCTTGGAATTGTCTTTGTCAGAAGGTTGTTTGAATATGATTTCCCTGTTAGGATTGACAGCTTCTCTCTTGGACATTGTCATATCAGCTGCTCTAATAATGTTGCATGAAGTTGCTCTTGGGACAACAGCTTCTGGGTGAAGACTCATGTAAGCATCAACATTGAAGAACTGATTAGCTTTATCATACCTTTTTTATTCATCTTTTCTGTAGGAAGACATGGTAGAATATTGAGAGAGATCTTTGCCTTCTGCTTTAGCTTTGTTAATCAAAGATAGTCCAATTAGTTCTTGAAATCTGGCCATTTTAGCAGTGTTCTCCTGTTCAGGATTAATAAAGGGAATTGGTGGAGATTCAGGCCTTTTGGGACTATTCTCTTTTTCAGGTTCAACTGGAGCTTTTGGAGGACTTGCTGGTCTTGGAGGAAGATGAGAACTGCTTCTTGAAGATTTATGATGTTGATGCTGATGCTGACTGCTTCCTTGAAAATAAGATCTTGAAGATCTGTCTTGCCTTTGGTATGTTTGGGTGTATGAGGTAGATCTTTGTGATACATTTCCTGAAGCACCTGCTGCTAGAGGAGGAGGAGGAGGACCTATCCAGTTCCTTTTAGAAGGAGGAGGAGGAGAGTACCTTCTGCTCTTCTTCCTTTCTTTTTGTTCATTCTTTGATTGCCACATCCAGTTGGGCATTCCTTTATATGGAGTTATGTTGTTCAAAATATAGTAAGAAGTATATGTATTGGGGTTTGGTTTAGGTGTGGCCGTGGGAGGTGCTTTCCTTTTCTTAGCTTTGCTCTTCTTGGTGGATGAATCATCATCATCATCAGATGATTCAATAGGGTTATCATATAAATCATCAATCTCTTTTTGAATTTCCTTGGAAATCTGCTTCTCAGCTTGAGGTAGCACTTGAAATTCTGGAACTTCTGACTCAGCAACACTTTCAGCAACAATTTGATTTTCATCTTCTTTTTCCATATCTGTAAACATGATGTCATCCAAGTTTGGCATTGGGGACTCAACCCACATGCGAGGAGGAGGACTGCACACCTCTTCAACAACTAGTATTTCTGAGATCACAGGGGCTGCCAAACTTGCCCTTATTTGGTCCATAACTTCTGGACTTACTGGAGCAGAATAACATACAATGGCTTTGAAGAAAACTTGCTCAGAAAAAGGAAGAGAATGATAAAGAGTATCAAACTTTCTTAATAAATCAGCTAAGTCCACAGAAGGGACTAGGTAAAAGAATTGTGCAGCCGCTAAAGGTTCTGCAATCTCAATATCAGTGAGCTAAATATCAAATTCTAAAGGATCCGCCTCAAGAAAATCTAATAGCTCTGTATCTGTATTTATACTTTCTGTAACTACTATATCCATATGTACATCTGTTGTTGTTGTTGCTTCTACTGCTGCTGGAGGACAAAGAACTGGAACTTCTTCACAGGACATCTCCCCCTGCCTGGTTTCAGAGGGTCCTGAAGCCTGGCCCCTAGAAGAAGAAGGGACAGAGGGGCAGCAACAAAGAGAGCAGAGAGGGAGGAGATAGAATCAGCAAGAGGTACAATTGCCTCTGCTATGAGATTCCTGAAGATTGGAGTGATGAGCTCCAGGATATTGGAGATGGATGGAGAATCCAATTGCATAAACTCAGGAGGTGTCTGAGTAGATACAAATGGATGGATGATGGAGGATGAAGTGAGAGGTGTAGTATTTGTCATTATTTCATCTGGGGATGATGGAGTGTGGTTTGGAGATGATGCTAATAAGTCAAATGATGGAAGGGATATAAGATTGTGCAGTGGTATGTTATCAAGGTGAGGTGGTAATGTGGATGAAGGAGGTGTGAAGTGTTCTGGAGATACAGGGGATGATGGTTGATGCACTGGTGAGGTAGGTGGTGTTGGAGATTGAAGTTATGATGTTGAGGCAGTGGATGGTTGTTGGAGGGGAGTTGATGAAGGAAGTGAAATCTATGAAGGAAGAGATTGTTGTTGAGAGGGAGGTGATGGAATCCTGATGAAGGGAACTTCTTCTAGAGGGGGAGGAGTGGCTATTAATGCCCTTGTGTCCTCAGAAATTCTAGAAGAGGATGAATCCCTGAATGGCTTAGTGATTGTCCTCTCCCATCTGCCAAATAGGGCAAAAGTTAACCTCTTAGAGGCATTGATGAACATTGTTGGGGTGACAAGTAGTTCATGAGCCTTTTCCTGCAGGAAGATCCCAAGAATCCTTGCAAGGCACACCTCTTTCTTATTGTTTTTCGTTTTAATCAACTCAAAGAAAACCTTTCCCCAGTTCACCTGCTTCTTATTTACTAAAGTACACATCACCAAGAACTGGTGCCTGTTAATATGGTCATGAGCAGTATGCTTGCCCAGCAAGACTTTTCCCACAACATCAGCCAAAAACTTATACTCAGCAGATAAATTTTTCTTTAATAATTTGTTAGGGTTTCCCTCGGAGTGACCCATTTTTAGCAGCATATCATTATACTCCGAAATGTCTATTTCTATATCTTCGTCTCCATTATTAAAATAAAAAATTTCAGATAGAATGATAAGAGTAAGAATAACCCGTTGTCCTGCTATTGTTCCTGTCATTGTCTCAGCGTCAGGTGTGGTTGAAGTATATACCCATTCCTTTATTTCAGCCGCCATCAACTTCATCCTTGTGGTCATGAACTTCTATAACTGCTATTCTTCAAATAGTTGCAGTATGTTGGTAAAGATCTTATCAGAATGGCTGAAGGAGTCGAAGTCAATATCGAATCTGGTGTCGTACTTCAGTCCTGAAAGAGAAATCGCTGGAATCGCCATGGCTTTCCTGCAAAAACAGGAAAGATCAAGTGCAAGAGAAATATAAAAGCGCGGGATGAAGCTCGAAGAAAACCAGATTATAAGGTTTTCAGAAGATGAAGCGACGGGCTCTGTCCCGCGAGAAGAAAAATATTCTTCGATCTCAGGTCGACGAATGCTGAAAGTTCGTCGATCTCAGTCTGAAGACAAGGGAAAATAGTTTGTCGATCTTAGGTTGACGAAGTATTCTCTGATGCAAGTTCGTCGTTCTCAGGTCGACGAAAATGACTTTACACAGAGAGTTCGTCGATCTTAGGTCGACGAACTTTCTCAAGAATTGTTCTCAGATCGTCGATCTCCGGTCGACGAACTTTGATAAATTCTTCGACCACAAACAGAAATTAAATTAAAGCCTCTCTATTAATCATACCTAGCTGATTCATAAAGAACAGATGGTTCCTTTAATCCAAGTGTTTGGTGAAGATGTCTGCTCTTTGCAAATCAGTGTAGATGTAAACAAGCTTAATTTTATTTTTGTTCACACAATCTCTAATGAAATAATGTCTTAATTCTATATGCTTAGTTCTACTATGATGCACTGGATTTTGTGCAATGGAAATTGCACTTGTATTATCACATAGTAAGGTTGAATTATTTAAGTTGATACCATAATCTAGGAGTTAGTTCTGAATCCACAGTATCTGGGAACAACAACTGTCAGCTGCTATGTATTCAGCTTCTGTAGTTGAAGTAGACACAGATGTCTGCTTTTTGCAAAACCAGTACACTAGTCTAGCACTAAGGAACTGGCATGTCCCTGAGGTGCTTTTTCTGTCCACTCTATATCCAGCAAAGTCAGCATTTGAGTATCTAGTCAACTCAAACTTTGAATCAGTTGGATACCAGAGTCCTAAATTAGGACAACCCTTTATATATCTTAAAATCCTTTTTAGAAAAGTAAGGTGAGATTCTTTAGGGTTCACCTGGAACCTAGCATAAAGACATGTATCAAACATTATGTCTGACCTACTTGTTGTGAGATATAACAGGGACCCAACAATGTCCGTATATAGTTTCTGATCAACAGGCTTGCCATGTTCATCAGAGTCAATCACAGCATTAAAAGCCATGGGTGTTGTCTTTGCTGAGGCATCTGACATCCCAAACTTTTTGATTAGCTCCTTAACAAACTTGGACTGGGATATGAAGATGTCATCAGGCAGTTGCTTTACTTGGAGGCCAAGAAAGTAAGAGAGCTCACTCATGCTACTCATTTCAAACTTAGAATGCATTAGTTCAGAGAACCTCTTGCATAATTTGGAATCAGTAGAGCCAAAAATAATGTCATCTACATAAATTTGTACTAATAAGATTTGATCCTTATGATGTCTAATGAACAATGTCCTATCTACTATGCCCCTAGAGAAATTATGCTCTAGAAGAAAGCTAGCTAAGGTTTCATACCGAGCTCTTGGAGCTTGCTTTAGACCATAGAGAGCCTTATGCAATTTAAAGATATAAGAAGGATGGGTTGGAGAAATAAAACCTAGTGGTTGCTTCACATAAACCTCTTCTTTAAGTTCACCATTTAAGAATGCACTCTTGACATCCATTTGATATACTTTGAACTTCTTGTAGTCAGCATAAGCAAGGAAGATTCTGATTGCTTCCAGCCTTATAACATGTGTAAATGTCTAGTCATAGTCAATGCCTTCCTCTTGTCTATAGTATTGAGCAACTAGCCTTACCTTGTTTCTGACAATAACTCCCTGGGCATCAATTTTGTTCTTGAATACTCATTTAGTTCCAATGACTGAGTAGTCTTTTGGTCTTGGAACTAAATCCCTAACTCTACATCTCTCAAACTAGTTGAGCTCCTCTTGCATTGTAATAATCCAGTGTGGATCTTGCTCAACATCTTTAATGGATTGGGGCTCAGTTTGAGATATTAAGCATGCATGCATCAAGTCTTGGCAGAGTTGAAGCCTTGTTTGCACACCCACTGATATGTCTCCAATCACCTGAGATATATGATGATCTCTAAGTATGACAAACTCAGTAGGTAGAGTTGGTTCAGCAATAGCTTGTGAAATTAATTGCTCTTGTGGAATTATGGGAGCTGTTGTTGGCTCAACATCCACTTCAGTGGATTCATCTTCACTATCTTCATTTATATGTGAGGAGGGATACCTACAAAGTTTCACTGGCAGAAGGATTCTTCTCCTTGTAAGACATGTTAGTTTCATCAAATGAAATATGTAAAGTTTCTTCCATTTTCATAATAGATTTATTATATACTATATATGTCTTACTGACTTTGGAGTATCCTAAAAAAATTTCCATTGCAGCCTTGACTTCAAATTTTCTAAGATATTTCTTGTCATTGTTATGAATGTAGCATAAACAACCAAAAATTCTAAAGTAATCTACTTTAGGTTGCTTTCCTTTAAGTAATTCATAGGGAGTCTTGCCCTTAAGCTTATGTATCAGGCTCCTATTCAGTACATAATTTGTTGTGCTTACAACCTCTGCCCAAAAAGATAGTGGCAAGTAAGCATCTGCAAGTAATGTGCCTGCAACTTCAATCAAGATCCTGTTTTTTCCTTTCAGCTACCCCATTTTGTTGAGGAGTTCTAGGAGCAGAGAAGCAATGCCTGATACCTTCCTTCTCACAGAATTCTTGCATGGGAAGAGACTCAAACTCAGTACCATGATCACTTCTGATCAATGTAACTGGAGTAGAATACTCAATCCTTATGCTCTTAATAAAATCTATAAGAACTTTAAAGTTATCAGACTTGTTTCTCAAGAAGAACACTCAAGTGAACCTTGAGAAGTCATCTACAATCACTAAGGTATAAGATTTCCCTCCTAGGCTCTGTACAACAATGGGTCCAAAAAGATCCATGTGGAGAAAATACAGAATCCTAGGTGAATCACTCTTATTAATGGCTTTAAAACTATTTTTAGTTTGCTTGCCTAATTGACAAGCCCTGCACAGGATTTCCTTCTTGTAGGGGGTAAGAAGGCAATCCTCTTACAAGGTTGTCCCTAGATAGTTTAACAATGTTCTTTAAGTTAACATTTCCTAATCTCTTATGTCATAGTTCATTATTATTACTAACCTGGTTGAATAGGCATATCTCAGACCTAGCAGACTTAAAATTTACTATGTAAATATTTCCTATTCTAGTTTCAGTTAAAACTACTTTATTTTCTACAGAAATGATAATGCTGGAAGAGTTATTAAATGATACCTGAAACCCTTCATCACATAATTGACTTATGGAGATTAGGTTGTTCTTCAGTCCACTTACAAAAGCTACATTTTTGAAGGTGACAACTCCAATATTTACTTTCCCATAGCCTTTAGTCTGACCATGGTTGGAGTCACCAAAGATCACTTTTGAACCTAGCTTGGACTTATAATTGGTTAGATTTTCCTTGCTTCCAGTCATGTGCCTTGAGAAGCCACTATCCAAGTACCATTGTTCCTCTGTGGTAGGATAGGAGTTCACCTGCATAAGAACAGATTAGATGTTCTTGACCAAGATTACCTTGAGTCCTTGTTTCTTTTCATACTTAAAACTGAAAATAAAGAACATTCAGGTTGATTTTTTTACCCTAGGGGATGAAATTTTTTTGGTGGAATTATCCACTGGGTGAATGGATTGAGATATTTCCTAGGTTGATTAAAGGTTCTGAAAGAATTAAAATTTCTGTTATCTTGAACTGGGTTCGACGAATTCGGGTGAGTTCGTCGATCTGAGGTCGACGAATGGGGATGAGTTCGTCGAACTCTGCTCAGAGAATAAAAATATTCATTCTCTGTGCCCCAATATTATCGATCTCGGCTCGAAGAACCATACTGGTTTCGTCGATCGCAGTTCAAAGAATAATTATAATAAAAATTTGCGTTCGGAGTTCGTCGACTTGAGTTCGACGAACTGTACACATTTCGTCAATCTGAGTTCGACGAAATCTACTGAACATTGTTATAGTTAAAAATTTTCTTGTTCTTTCTCTTTGTCTTATTTTTCTGTTTTAATTCTATTTGCTTAGTACTATGATCATCTACCTTTTCTTTGCCTTTTTCAGAAACAAATTTGATTGGAGTTGACAGTATGTTTTTTTGAATTAATGAGGGTTGGCTTGATGAAGCACCTAAGTCCAGCTTGTCATTAAGTCTGGCATTTACTGTGCTTGTGATGTTCATCAACTTGATGCTTCTCCCATTTAGGGATTATTCAAGTTGCCTTGCCTCAGCTAATTCAGTTTTTAGAGAGATGATTAGTTCATTAGCTAAAGTTAGTTCATCTTTCAATTTAATGTTTTCAGAAAGGATGTTATCTTGTTCAGTTAGTTTTTCTCTAAGGAGTTTGATTTCCTTCTCAGAGTTTATTAAATCAATACATAATGATTTAAATTTAGTTCTAAAACCATCTGAATTGAAATCAAAAGAGGATAGTACCTGATCTTCATTTGATTGAGGTTCTTCACTGTCTGACTGCTCAGCTTCATAGAGGCTGCTTGATGCATTGATAGCCATCAAGCAAACTTCTCTTGCTTTTGCTTCCTCTTCATCTTCACTTGTGCTGGAAGATGAGGATTCTTCTTCTGAATCACTCCAGGTTTCAGCAACAAAACCCTTATCCTTTCTTTTGTACTTGCTGGAGGAGGGCTTGTTGTAATGCCTTCTGAATTCCTTTTCTCTTCTTTTCTCCTTATTCTGATTCTCTGGACACTTCTAAATGATATGTCCAGGTTTCCTGCATCCAAAGAAAACAATCTATTTAGTAGGTGTTTTGTCATACCTTGGTTTGTCATCCTGTCTGGATGACTTTCTTCTGAAATCCTTCTTGCCCATTTTGTAGAATCTCTTAGCTAGGAGACTCATAAGTTCTTCATTAGCTAATGGAGCTTCTGTTTCTTCAGATGCTTTGAATGCTATGTTTTGCTCCTTTCTAGCTGATGAGGGAGTCTTCTGCTCAGCAGCTTCTCTAGTCTTCATTAACTGCTCATAGGATTTGAGCTTTCCTAGTAGAGATTCAGTGGAAATCTTATTCATACTTCTGGCCTCCTTGATTGTCCAGATCCTGGAATCCCATGAGCTGGGGAAGCACATGAGAATCTTGTCATTGATTTCAGTTAGGGTTATGTCCTTGTCCAAGGTTTTCGCTCATTGACAATTGAGCTAAGTCTATTGTACATATCACTCACTAACTCTAACTCTTCTTTCTTGAAGTTTTCATATTGGGAGATGAGATTTGATCTCCTGTCCTTTCTCTCATCTGCAGATCCAGCAACCATCTAGTTTAGGGAATCCCAGATGGCTTTAGCTGAGGTGCATTCAGCAACTTTCTGGAATATGTCATCTGACATAGTCTGTGCTAAGATGTTCATGGCCTTGGTATCTGCTATCTTGGCTTTCTTCTGTGCATCTGTCCACTCAGGTGGTGGAACAACATGAGTGCTGGAAGTTGTAGTAGATGTAGCCACTGGAGCTGGTAGACCTATCAAGATAGAATTAAAAATATCTTCATCAATGGAGTTCATATATAATTTAATTCTTGCCTTCCAGATAACAAACTTGTTCAGGTTGCAAACTAGAGGTCTGATGCTTGCATAGTCCTTGTTCTGTGTTAAGGTATAAGTAATATGCTAGAAAAATTTAGATCTTAGAAGGATATGTTAGTTCAAGTGTTACCTCTTACAACCAAATAGACTTTGCTCTGATACCAATTGAAAGTTAACTTAGGCAATTGATAATCCTCTGATATCAATTGAAAGTTAGAGGATAGATCTGATTTACTCTAGAGGGGGGTGAATAAAGTGATTTAAAACTTTTACTGTTTTTAAAATCTATATAGGAAGACAGCTCATAGAATCAGGTGGAAAAGATCGAGTCCTTTGATACCATGTGAGAACAAGAAAGAGTAGACCGAAATTTGGAATAACAAAATTTTTATTATCCAAAAAAGTAAAATATTACAAAGGTATAAACTCCCTTTTATAGAATGGAGGGGAGGGGATAGATTACAAATAAGCAATGTGAGACAAATAATTACAGGTACAAGCGGCTATATACAGAAACAGACAGCACAAGCTGTGCGGTTAGAGGAATAGGCTAACCGCCCGACAATAACCATAAAGAGAAGACAAGCCGCTATGTGAGACCGCTAGACCACCCTGCCTTCAAGTCGTCTACGTCAAATGGCCAGACCACCCAGTCTCTAAACAGCAACAACTCGGCTACTAAACCACTGGAGAGAAACATCCAGACCGCGCAGTCTTCAAGCTGCCAGGGTCAGACCGCCAGATCGCCCGATCACCATACAGCAATAAGGGAGATAGCGGATGCACCCATAATTGGGGATCCAATATACATATATGCTTGTGTGCTTTCTGTGATGCTCTTATTTTCTATGACGGATCAACAACTAAATATTAAAAAAACACTTGCTCACCCCCTCTAGGTGATTAGATTGTCTTGAACTATTAGCTTTCATGCCTTGAATTGCAAATCTTGTTGGAATGAATAACATCTGAATTTTCGTCGTAAAGGGACACATTCAGGAAATCCTCAAAAGTTTTGAGACGAAACTTCCTAAGTTGAGGGAGAAAATAAAAACCCATATATTTATAAAAATAAAGTGTGGGGTTTAAATTAATAGCATTATTATAATTTACAAAAAAAAATCTCTCTATATTCAACCAAGTAGCCTTTCTTGATACAATTCATTTCGGCCTAGGTTTCTTTCCTACAAACCCTATCTCCAGTCGCTGCCTTGCTTGCGCCGACCTCTCATATCCTCGATCTCCTGTGTTAGAGCTTGAGGAGATCGAGGGAGGAGGGTATTATGTCTAACCGCAGCGGTCTGTCTCTCTCAGCGGCCTAGCGGTTTGGCTCAGCGGTCTAGTGGTGAACCTCAGCTAGCGATCAGGAGGATAGCAGCAGAAGCGATCTGAAGGTTAGCCGCAACGGTCTAGAGGTTAGCCATAGCAGTCTGGATGAAGCCGCAATAACAAATGGTTAGCCGCATCTGCGGTCTGGTGGCAACCCGCAGTTGCGGCCTGGCGGCTTGTACCAGCGGTCTTCCCTGACAGTGTGGCGGTTTTCCTTAGTTACCGCTAGGTGTTCAGTTATTCATCGTATAGTGTGCGGTTTAACCATGTCAAACCGCATAAGCCTCCCGACTTGTATTTAGTCCCACATAAATTATTGTATTCTCTCATCTCTCCCAATTTCTATAAATAAGGGGGCATACCTATGTATTGATTATTTTTTGAGCAATAAAATTTGCGGTTTATTTAGCTCTTTTTTATATGGTATCAGAGCGAACCGATCCTTTGCTCCAAATAGATAACTGTTTGTTTAACTGTGCAACCTATTTTTTCGGCTTATTCCCCTCCCTTTTTCCCTCCCTTGCTCGTCGCTTTATTTGCGACTTGTTTCTTGCACCCTTTTTTATTCACATGGCTTCTCTTCTTTGTTGCGGGCTCCGTATTTTGGTTGCGGCATCTTTCCTGCCAATGATGTGTTGTCACCTTGACCGTGTGGTCTCTCCTCTTGTTCACGTGGTTTGTTTGCGTTGTTTGTTCGCGTGGTTTGTTTGCGTTGTTTGTTCGCGTGGTTTGTTTTGTGAAACCGTGTGGTTTCTATTTGTTTTCTATGAACACTCCTTCTTTTACTTTCTCAATTCCTCCTTCTCCTTATACTTCTTCTTTCTCTGCTTCTGATAATTTGGTGACTGCTTCAAAGCTTACAGGTCCTAATTACCCTGACTGGTGTTTGCCCTTCATTTTTCTCTTGCATTCTCAGCGCAAATGTCATCATTTACTGATGACCCTCCTCCTTCTGGATCTATTTATTTTGATGATTGAGATGCTTCTGATGCGTTGGTGCGAACTTGGTTGGCCAGCAGTTTGTCTGAGGAGTGCCTTCCTGTCATCCGACATGATCCGACGGTCAAGGATGCCTGGAATCATCTTACTGCCTTATATTCTAAGGAAGCCCAAACTTCAAGCATTTATACTCTATATGTTGATCTTTTCGCTCGACCTATCATGACTCCTACTTCTGCCTACCAGAAGGTTCAAACTCTTAGTGATGAACTTCTTCATCATTGACCTTTTTTTGCTGATCTGACTGAGCAACACATGCATTTTCAGGAGCTTCTTATTGTTTGTTATCTGCTTTGCCTACCAGATTCCTATGATATGATCCGCCAGCAAATCATTGGAGAGGCAGATACTCCGACTCTGGATGCTGCTGCTACTAGGATATCTACTATTACTACTCTTCTTCAGCGTCCTTTTCTCTCCTCTCCGTCTTTGTCTCCTGATCTTGTTGCTCATCCAGCTCGTCTCGACATCTCAAGTGGTAAGGGTAGCTGTACTGGTGTCCGTCGTGGTTGTCGTGGTTACTCCAAACATCTTTGTTCTTATTGTGGTTGACTTGGTCACTTGGTTGATCATTGTTGGACCAAATAGACTCATCTTCGTCCAACATCTGTTGATTCCTCCATGCCATCCACTTATTCTCTTGCTACTTCTGGAACTACTCAGTTGGCTACAACGGTTAGATGGCTTATTGATTTTGATGCTACAAATCATATGACCAACAATTCTCGCCCTTTTTCTTCTCTTGACAAGAGAAACCGGTTACCTCTGGTTCTTATTGTGAATGGTTCTCAATCTCCGATTTGTGGGTCTGGCACTGTGCATATTACTCACTCTCTTCAGCTACAATACACCTTTTATGTCCCGAATTTTTTGTGTAACCTTCTTTCTGTTACTGTTCTTTGCAAACAGTTGCATTGTGAAACTATTTTTACTGCCTCTACGTGTGCTTTTCAGATTTCTTATTCCAAGGAGGTGATTGATACTAGGACTGAGAGCGGTGGCTTGTTCTATCTTGATACTGTTTCTGCATTTTATGCCTCTTCTTCTCTACTTAAGCGGCATCTTCGCCTTGGGCATAATCCTCCTCAGATTCTTTATCAGTTGCTGCCTTATTTACCTTGCAACAATTCTAGTCTGGAATGTGAAGCTTGTCAGTTTAGCAAGTATCACCGATCTACTTTTCCAGCTAAGCATGGCCGCAGTTTTTCTCGTCCCTTTAATTTGGTACATTCGAATGTTTGGGTTCCTGCTCTCCTTCAAACTATTGGTAGGGGTAGTTTGTATTTTGTTATATTCATAGATGATTTTTCCCGATGTACATGGTTATATTTGTTACGAGAACGCTCTGAGATTTTCTCGGTTTTCTCTGCTATTTATAATGAAATTCGTACACATTTTGATATCCCTATTAAAATTCTTCGTACTGATAATGCTAAGTAATACCTTAGTCATCAGTTTACTTTGTTTTGTTTGGATCATGATATTGTCCATCAGACTACTTGCCCTTACACTTCCCAACAGAATGGCGTTGCTAAACGTAAAAAACACCATCTTTTGGATGTGGATCGTAATCTTCTTACTCATATGTATGTTCCCCGGGCTTATTGGGGATATGCAGGTCTTCTTTCCTATTTTCTCATTAATCGAGTTCCAACTTCGGTTCTCAATGGAAAGACTCCTTTTTCCATTTTCTATCCTGATGGGACACCATTTCCGCTACCTCCTCGTGTCTTTGGATGCACATCATTTGCCTACTCTCCTACTTCTGGACGTGACAAACTCTCTCCTCGTTTTGTCAAGTGCATCTTTTGGGCTATTGTCCGATACAAAAAGGGTATCGCTGTTTTGATCCTATTCTTCGGAGATAGTATATGCCGGAGAATGTTACTTTCTTTGAGAATGCTTCATTCTTTTCTTCTCCCTCTCTTCTTCCTTCTTTTGATGGTTCTTCTTCTCCCGATGTATCAGTACCTCTTGTGGAGCCTGCCCTGCTTTCTTCTCCTCCTGTTTCTGATTCCTTTATTTCTAACTCCTCTACTGTCCCTGATTCTTCTCCTGAGCCACTGCAACCAGCTCCCAGGCTAGTTGTCTCTTCTTTGTATGGGGCTGATACAGTAAACAAGTCAGATCTGGATCTTCTGATTGCTCTTCGGAAAGGCGTTCGCTCCTGCACCTATCATCCTTTTCAGGTTGTGGTCCCTTATGCTCAGCTCTCTCGTTCATCTAGAAGCTTTGCTCTTGCCCACTCGGAAAATGTTGTTCCTACCTCGTATCAGGATGCTCTTATTATCCCTCATTGGAAGGCTGCTATGGATGAAAAGATGTGTACTCTTACTGAAAGAGGTACTTAGACTCTTGTTTCTACTCATTCGGGTGCTGATGTGGTTGGCTGTCACTGGGTCTTTGTCATTAAGTTTCTCCATGATGGCTCTATTGATCGCTACAAAGCATGGCTTGTTGCCAAAGGGTTTACACAGACTTATGGTATGTATTTATTTGATATTTTCTCTCCTATGGCAAGGATTACTACAATCTGTGTTCTCTTATCAGCGGCCGTCAATAGAGACTGGGAGATGACTCAGTTGGATGTGAAGAATGCCTCTCTTTATGGTGATTTACAGGAAGCTGTCTATATAGAGCAACCTCCTGGGTATGTTGCTCAGGGGGAGTCTCAGGCTTGTAAACTCCGAAAGTCAATCTACGATCTTAAGCAAAGTCTCAGGGCCTAGTTTCACAAGTTCAATGAGGTCATCTCTTTGGTTGGGTTTGCTCGAAGTGCTATAGATCACTCATTATTCATTCTCAAGACATCGACTAGTTTTGTTGTCCTTGATATTTATGTGGATGATATTCTTCTCACAAGGGATGATAGAGAAGATGTGGATATGACAAAGAAGCATCTTATTCAGCATTTTGTTACTAAAGATATGAGATCTCCGAAATATTTCTTGGGTATTGAAATATCTAGGAAATCAGAGGCTATTGTTCTTTCACAGCGAAAGTATGTCTTGGACCTCTTAAAAGAGACAGGCCACCTTGGGGCTAAACCTACTCGTTCTCTGATGTCGGTTGGAGATGACAAGTGTTGGAGTGAGGACTTACCTCTTCTTGAGGATGTCACCAGGTACAGATGGCTTGTGGGTAAATTTATTTATCTGAAAGTCACAAGACCGGATATTTGCTATGCAGTGGGAAGAGTGAGCTAATTTATGCAAGCTCCTAAAGAGTGTCATCTACAGTCGATAATGAAGATTCTAGAGTATGTGAAAGGTGCTCCAGGGAAAGGACTTCTATTTTAGAAAAGGGCATATTTGTAGGTTGATGCATATTCTGATGCTAGCAATGTGGATGATAAGGAAGAGCAAGGAACAAGATGTTGTCTCCAGGTCAAGAACAAAAACTGAGTATAGGAACATGGCTCTAATTACATGCGAGCTGAAGTGGTTACAGACACTTATGCTTGATTTTGGAAAACTTTATGATCATCCTCTGCCAATGTTCTATGACAACAAGATAGTCATATATATTTCAAGGAATCCTGTCTTTCATGAGAGGACAAAGCATATCGAGGTTGATTGTCATTTTATTAGAGATGAGATTTTGAAGAATCAGATCTGCACATCGTTTGTTACCTTAGAGAGAGAATTAGCTGGTTTCTTCACCAAGCTAGTTATCACTTCTGAGGAGGTTTACAGCAAGCTAGACATGATAGATATATATGCTCCAGCTTGAGGGAGAGTATTGGAGCTTGAGGAGACCAGACAGTCTTATTTCTAATCGTAGCGGTCTGCCTCTCTCAGCGGCCTAACGGTTTGTCTCAGCTGTCTGGTGGTGAACCTCAGCTAGCGGTCAGGAGGACAGTAGCAGTAGCGGTCTGAAGGTTAGTCGCAGTGGTCTGGAGGTTAGTCGCATCGATCTGGATGAAGCCGCAACAGTAAATGGTTAGATGCAACTGCGGCCTGGTGGCAACCCGCAGTTGCTGTATGGCGGTCTGTAACAGCGATCTTACCTGACAGTGTGGTGGTTTTCCTTAGTTACCGCTGGGTGTTCAGTTATTCATTGTATAGTGTGCGGTTTGACCATGTAAAACCGCATAAGCCACCCAACTTGTATTTAGTCCCATATCGATTGTTGTATTCTCGCATATCCCCCAATTTCTATAAATAAGGGGGCATCTATGTAATGATTATCTTTTTGGAGCAATAAAATTTGCGGTTTGTTTAGCTCTTTTTCACATCCTACAAGCGCCACCTTTCAAGCTCATATTCGCATGCCTCCTGCCAGCTGTCGGAACCTCCTGCTCCTCCTAATCTAGCTGATGACCCTACCCCCTCCAAGAGTCGACAACTTCTTTCTCTTTCCAAGAAAAAATCGACAACCTTTTTCTCTTGGGCCAAACTCCTCTAGCAAGTCTTCTTCTCGATTTTGGCCGGCAAGTTAAAGGACGGACACCAACCTTTTCTTCTTGGATTCCGATTACACAACTAGGGTTTCCTTCACTCTCCTTCTTGGGCTCGAATTTGATTGCTTTGGGTAAGAAACTCCCTTCATTCTTCTTTTTCAGACTTTTTTGCATCATTTACAATTTTTTCGCTCTAAATTGCATAATTTTTGTGATCCAAGCTTGTGCTCATCCATAAATCGTCTAACTAGTATTTATTTGTGATCTCCGACACCGTTCATCGAACCAATTGTCGGGATCGCTCAAAACCGTCTCCGATTTAGAGTTCATCTAGCCAAATCACCACCAATTTCAAATTTTTTCGTCGTATCTCCTCTCCCCTCACTTTCGAGAGAGGTAAATTTACTAAACCCCTTTTTTGTTTAGGTTTTATGTTGTTAAATGCATGTCCCAACATAAAATTTTTTGTTATGTCAAATATCATCTTTGATTATGTTTGAACATGTCTGAAATAAGATTTCTAAATTTTGCTTGCGCCGCTTAGTTGCCAATGCCAGTTTCAGCCTTACGTAAAAAAGTAGAGAAATATCTCTTACTTGCAAACAATGAACATAATTTTTTTGCACCATTTTTCTTATGTTTATAAATTTTACTTTTGAACACCTGAATCGTTAAATTAAAAAAATGTCGTAATACATTAGAAGTCTCTAAACTATGAATCACTTAATTCTTTAACACCATAAGCAACATTCAAAATTAATGTTAAATTGATGCAACTACTTGATATGAGTTCTCTCTTTAATCCGTAATGAGAATAAATGGCCGATCATAGCAAGCATGAGCTCCCTAGCTTTAGGGCGAGGGTTTGCAAGAGCCACCCCATGGGCATAAATCCTGAATCTCGGGTAAGTCCTGAATTTGAACTTGAATTAGTCTAAATCATGAATCTGTGCATCAAATAAAAACACCTACATCATTCTTTTGCTATAGCTAATGTCACCACATGAATAAATATATGCTACATTCTGGATTAGACTAATAATTCCTGCTATTTCTGCGGATCCTCTTATTTGTCTGTTTTGTTAGCTTTGCTTCTTGAAAATTGGTACACGTACATTTTCGTTTCCCCTATTAGTCATGTATTTTTTACTTTGCTTATTTTTATCAATGTTTTGAGACTTTTTCATTTTTGTTTGAAATTTGCCTTAGCGTTTGTGACTGCGCCGCCTGCTATCTGAGCCTGCTACGTTAGCCTGTTTCACGACAAGTTCCTATTTTTGGAGGTTCATCTTATTTTGTGATGTGTCAGATTTATGATGTAGTTCTTTTGCTAGCAGATATTGCTTATTATGTAATAGTTATGATCAACCATTTTTTCTTGTATTATGAACAACTTATAGGTTAAAAATATTGTACTAAATTTGGATATGTTGCATGTTCATTTTCTTTGAGATTTTTATTGCATGAAATTATTTCATCACTTTATATCTTGAGTTTTATTAAAAATACATGTATATCTAACATTTCACTGCTATACTTTAAATTTTTCACATAAAAATAATCTATTTTTCTCTAAATTATCTATTTTAAATCTAATAATGTAAATTCAGTTACGGCCAGACAAACATGCAATTTCTTTCTTCTAATATGTGGCATCACATCCCACTATAAACGCACTTTGATTTTTTTGCTATTAAAGTGGAAAATTAATGTGGTGAGATGGGGCATGAATCTCTGAAAATTGCAATTGAAGTGAAAAATTTCTGTTTTGAGATGAGAACATGAATTTATGAATTCTAAAATGCCGAGACGTGGACACAGAAATGTTTAGTATTAATTTTAATATTTATTCTTTTTCAATGATTCAATAGTAGAAATTCTCTTTGGTAAAAATTATGACTGAAGCTTGATGTTTTATTGATATTGAGCAAAATAAATTGTGCATTATTTATATATATATTTTTAATTTTAAAAACATCACTGCCTATAAACTGTCGTGGGCAAAAAAGTCTGGGCCGGGCCTAGCCGAGAAGCCCGGCCCGGGCCAAGATCGGGCTTGAGGGCCTTAGCGGATCCCCATTTTGACTTGGTGCCCGTCCCGAAGCCAGCTCGACAGAAAATACCGCCTCATGGCGGGATTTCAATTGAAATCCCACCGGGGTAGAATTTTCCAATTTAGGCCGGATTAATCCCGCCTATGTTAAATCGGGATTAATCCCTCCTAAGTAGGCATTTAGGCGAGATTAATCCCGCCTATTGTTAAATCAGGCCGGCTCAGGCCGGCCTAAAGGGTCTTATCAAGCCCCCTCTTCGAGAGGGTGCCAGAGCCCGGCCCGTCTGAAGCCAGAGCCCGGTTGGACATAAGCCCGGGCCCGAACGGGTCGGGCCCAATCCGGCCCGATCGATCGGGCCCAATCCGACCTGATCGGACTTTATGTACACGACTACCTATAAATAAGGAAAATATAAACATATTAAACACGAAGATTCTATTAGAGGAAGTGAAAAATTTAGAAATAAATTTGAATCTGAGAAGAAACATTCTGAATTTTAGTTAGTGCGACAATAACATAATAGTCACATAAAAAATTATTCCAATATTTACTAACACAATACCGCAAAATAAGAGAAGATTGATGTTAAACGAACATTATGTAAGTGTATATTCGGACGAATAACGGGTTCGGGGGCTTTGCGGGAGATAACCCTAGGTTTTGACTATATATTCTTAGCTGGGGGCAACGGAGAGAGTGTTCCACTTAGACCCACCTCCGGATGTTTCGAGCACCTTTCCGCTACATTCTCAAAACAGTCGTTTTCTCTCCCCGGTGCTCGTTCTCGTTCCCGACGCTGTCTGCCTGCTAGGGCAAGCCATCGCTCGTTCTCCCGTGGTCGATCGACGACCAGCGCAGCCCCCCCTTCTCTCGTGCTCGTTCCCGTCGCGGATCTAGGGCTAGCCCTGCTTCCGGTGCTGGTCGCCATTCGCGAACTAGGGCAAGCGATTGCTTTCCCGTGGCCGATCGAGGACTAGAGAAGCCCCGTCTCCCGCCGCTCGCTGGTCTCCCATTTGCCTGCTAGGACAGGTGGAGCCCCGTCTCCCGGCGTTCTTCCTCGTCGTTGGAGCCCTCCCGTTCGCGGATCTAGGGCTCACCGTCGTGTTCGACGATCGACGTTCCGACCGACGATCCCCGATCGACGATCCGTGCGGATCCTCTTCGTTCGACGGTCGACGATCGATCCGCTCGACGATCTGCTCCGCCGCTTCGTTCGACCATCGATCAGCTCGACGTTCCCGTTGCGCTCGACGATCGGCTCGATTCACGACTCCCGATCGACGATCGTTCTGTTCCGCTCGACGATCAGCCGGTCGACGACTGTTCCGCTCGACGATCAGCCGTTCGACGATCCTCTCCCGCAGTGCTCGTTGATCCGCCCCGACCCGTCGCCTATCTGCTCCGCTGCAACTTTCCCGCCGCCGGTTTTTTCTCTGTCCCGTGGAGTTGTTGATCGCCCTTACTGTGGATTGTCCAGGGCTGCTTCCAAACCAGTACAGTTCTTGTATTGTGTTGGAGTTCTGCTCCTTGTGCCCTCTTCCTCCTTCTAGTGAAGTCGATCCATTGATTTGACTTAGTTGTCGCCTCTGCCCTGCTGCCTCAGTCGATCCAAGCCTCTGTTACTGTGATAGGGTTTACAGCAGGAAGAGCAATGAGGAACTCTTCCTTGTCCTCTCCGGTGCCCATGATCAAGCTTGAAAAGTTCACGGCCTCCGAGTTCAACGATTGGAAGTTGAACACGCAATTTGGGATGAAATACCTGAATGTCTTCTACACTATCAAATTTGTTCGTGCTGATGTTGCTGGGACAGAAGATGAAGCTCAGTGGGTTGAAGATGAGGATTTCTGCAGGGACTACCTGTTGAATTGTCTCTCCTCAAGCCTGGACAAGAACTACATCAAGATGCAGTCTGCGAAGGAGATCTGGGAGGCCCTGGAGGAGCACTTCAGACAGGAGGAGGACCTCTCCAAAGCTCATCTGGTTGACAAGTTCCACTCCTTCCGCTTCGACGAGGAGAAAGTCATTCTCCTTCAGGTATCAGATTTTGAAAATTTGGTTGATTCAATGCATAGTGAGTCCATTAGCCTTCCCGAAAGTTTTGTTGCTGGCACAATTGTGTATAAGTTGCCCTCCTCGTGGTACAATTTCAAAACCGAAATGTATCGCAAGAAGATGCAAGTTTGTCTGAACGACCTCAAGCGCTTTATACGCATTGAGGACGAGAACCGGACGAAGCACGCTTTGGAAGTTGTTGGCAAGCAGAAGGTTACTACCAACATGATTACAAGCTCTAAGCGCGCTCCTCTCCCTCATAAGACCAAAACGTCTTGCAGTAGCCCTCAGGTTGCAGGACCGAGTAGACCCTCCAAAAAGTTTAAGGGTAAATGTTTCAACTGCAACAAGTGGGGACACTGTGCATCTGACTGCAAGCTTCCGAAGAAAGAAAGAACTAGAGCACCGCAAGAAGGCAACCAGGCTCATCTGGTTAGTCACGCTGAGCCATCCGACTTTGTTGCCATGGTCGGACACGCGCAAGCCATCACGGAGTGGTTCCTAGATTCTGGGGCAACGTGTCATGTTTGCAACAACTCTAATCTTTTGACAGAGCTGAAGGACACAAAGGAATCAGTGACAGTAGCAGATGGCGGCACAGCTGACGTACTGAAGGTGGGGAACGCAACTCTGATGCTCTCCTCAGGTAAGTCTTTAATTTTAAAGAACGTAAAATTTATTCCTTCGTTATCTGTTAACTTAGTGTCTATTAGTTTATTGTGTGATGCTGGTATGTCCATTAACTTCTGTAGCGATAGAGTGACTCTGTCAGTCAACTCACATTACTTTGGATGTGCTTACGTCTAGAATAGGATGTACCGTTTGAGTCTAGCAAATGAGATAGTGCAACAAGTTCAGTTGAACTTAGTTAGCCCTAGGACTCTACATGAGAGACTAGGACACGTAAACTATAGGAAAACGTTCCAAGTAGCTAGAACTCATAAGATCACACTAGACACTAAATCTCCTCTTGGAAAATGTGAAGTGTTTGCTCAGACCAAGATCACTAGGAAACCTTTTAGTTCTGTTACTAGGAGCACAACACCTCTTGAGCTTATACATTCCGATATTTGTGACTTTAAAAGTTTTGTCACAAGAGGTGGGAGGAAGTATATGATCACGTTCATAAATGACTGCACTAGATACTGTCACATTTCGTTGCTTAAAACTAAAGATGAAGCGTTTGAAAAAGTTTTGCCTTTTCAAAACCAGGTAGAAAACCAGTTAAGCATGCAAATTAAGATGTTTAAAAGTGATAGAGGAGGAGAATATATGTCCAGTGAGTTCAGATGCTTCCTTACTTCACAGGGCATCATAGCAGAAACCACTGCTCCTTACTCCCCCTAATCTAACGGCACAGCCGAGTGCAAGAATAAAACGTTAACAGAGATGTTGAACTCTATGCTGATCACTACAGGCATGCCTTCCGCATATTGGGGCAAAGTACTCTTGACTGCGAATCACATTCTGAATAGAGTTCCCCATGCTAAGTTAGAGGTTACACCCTACGAGCTTTGGTTTAAGCGACCGCCGTCTTTAACCAGACTCAAGACCTGAGGCTGTTTAGCCTATGTCAGGGTTCCTGACCCTAGACGGTCTAAGGTTGGACCTAGGACCAATACGTGTGTTTACCTAGGTTTTGCTGAAGATAGTGCTGCAGATAGGTTCCTTGATATTTTTAATAATATCATAATAGAATCTAGGAATGCGATGTTCTTCGAGGACAAGTTCCTCAAAGATAAGAACTTAACAATCCCAGGTATGCAAACAACTATTACTGAGGAAGATCCTGAATCAGTACCGAGCACCTCCTATTCCGTTCGGGTAGACAACTCTGGCCTAGAGTCTAGGAGGACTTCAGTAAGAGAGCGAACCCCTAGGACCTTCGGTAGTGATTTTGTCACTTACCACGTCGAGGCCGATCCATCTAACTTTAAGGAAGCGATGAGATCAAGGGATTCCCTACTCTGCAAAGAAGCCATTGAGGATGAAATGAACTCTCTCCTTCAGAACGACACCTGGATGTTAGTTGATAAGCCAATAGGGGCTAAAACTGTAGGGTACAAGTGGGTTCTGAAAAGGAAGTTAAATCCCGATGGTAGCGTAGCTAAGTATAAAGCACGCCTGGTGGCTAAAGGTTTCACACAAGTAAGCGGAGTAGACTATTTTGACGTATACTCACCCATGTGTCACTTAGCAACCATTAGGGTTCTTCTTGCTATTTCGGCCATTGAGAACTTTGTTGTTCATCAAATGGACGTTAAGACTGCGTTCTTGAACGAAGATCTGACCGAAGAGATCTACATGAGTCAACCTGAAGGTTTCATTGTAGACGGTCACGAAAACAAGGTCTGTAAGCTTTTAAAGTCGCTATACGGATTGAAGCAAGTGCCAAAATTATGGCATGAGAAGTTTGACTATACTGTAAAGAACATGGGATTCACATCGAGTCTCTCGGATAAATGTCTTTACATACGTCATAGATCAGACAACGTCGCCATAATATGCTTGTATGTGGATGATATGTTTATTTTTGGATCTGATCAATCCGAAGTGGATGATGTAAAGTCAAGTCTAATTAAAGAATTTAGCATGACGGATCTAGGTATAACTGACACTATACTAGGCATGCAAGTGAGCTTTGGGAAACATGGCATTTCCCTAAGTCAAAGCCACTACATCCAGTCCTTGTTGGACATGTGGGGATACAGTGAACGGAAAGCGGATGAGACCCCATACGACTATTCTAACCGTTTAAAGCCCAATGAAGGGGCTGTGGTTCGACAGTTAGATTATTCTAAACTACTTGGTAGCCTCATGTACGCTATGGTCTGTACGAGACCTGACATAGCCTTCACGGTTAGCATGTTAAGTAGGTTCACTAGCAATCCTGGCCAAGACCACTGAGATGCCCTCGATAGGCTGATGCGTTACTTAAAGCACACCCGAAAGTATGCTTTATGTTATAGTGGTCATCCTCCCGTTCTGGAAGGATATTCTGATGCATCGTGGTGCTCAGAAATAAACGACAGCAAGTCCACTAGTGGATTCCTCTTTACACTAGGAGGAGCAGCTGTAGCCTGGAAGTCCAAGAGACAGTCGTGCATTGCACTCTCATCTATGGAATCCGAACTCTATGCTCTAGCTTCGGCTGGTGAAAAAGTAGAGTGGTTAAGAGATTTGGTGATGGACATTCCATTGTCGGGCCTGAAACTAAGTTCTGTTGCAGTTTACTGCAATAATCAGGCTACTAAAACGGTTGCCACGAACACTTTGATCAATGGCAAAAGAAGGCAACTTAGGATGAAACAGGCCTGATTGACCTCTCTCACAAGCCAAGGGATTATGACCCTTGTTGATGTGAGAACGCAAGATAATGTTGCAGACGCTCTTACTAAAGGATTAAATAAAGCTCTCACAATCAAAACATCGGGAGAAATGAGATTAAAGTTCATAGAAATATGAAACTTTCCTCCAACGATTATGTTTTGATATGCACGAGCCTATAACTGCCAACATTCAAGCATCTAATAAGTGACAGACTGAAAATCTCAAATAATTTCTTGATGAAAACCCAAGATGGTTAGATGCGGGTTATTCCACATTTGATAACCTAACGTCCTTCCATTGTAAGTTGATTCAAGAGTTATTCAATTTGGAATTGAAAGTCGTTGTATATGTTAATCTAAATATTATTGATCACAGCACATTATTCCACATTTGATAATATTGCATGTGATGTGTGTCCACATGTGTTGGTGAGACACATAGTGACCAGTAACGAGTAAGATAACATGACTAGTCCTAATTAGACTGGATGAGATGTTGACAGAGTTAATTCACCGTTGCTAGAAGTGCTAAGCTCATTTAGTAAGAGCTAGTTTACTTTAAATGTTACTACATATGTTTATGAATTCATAGAGTCTGACTCATGAAATTCCTTGCAGGGTACGATGGAGATTTTGGAGGAGCTGTAGACCTGGACATGGATGATGATGATCTACTAGATGAGTAGAATCATCAAACGTTTAATTCATGTTTTCATTTATTTTGTAATAATTATTCAGACTATGTTTGGGATATCATCTGTGTGGTGGTTTGCCGTATAGGCAAAACCTTGTTTTGATTTATTAGTATGATCTGTCCTGATTACTTTGCTTAGTTTGAATTATTATTTTGTCTACACTCCAGCACCTCGAAACGTCACCGTTATTTGTCACAAATATAGGAGGAGATTGTAAGTGTATATTCGGACGAATAACGGGTTCGGGGGCTTTGCGGGAGATAACCCTAGGTTTTGACTATATATTCCTAGCTGGGGGCAACGGAGAGAGTGTTCCACTTAGACTCTCCTCCGGATATTTCGAGCACTTTTCCGCTACACATCATTTAGTACATAAATGACTCTAAAATTATAAAATTTAAGAAATTGTAAGCGTGATTTCGTGAGTATAACTAAATAATTGGATGAGCTTAAAATTGAAGCGTAAATAAGGGCTTTTTGGCACTTTGCACCCCAGAAAGTGCAACCTTTTGCACTTTGCATCCCGAAAGTTTAAATATTGCACTTTGCACCCCCAAAACTTCAATCCTTGGCACTTTGCACCCCAAGCATGTTAAATGAGGGGTAATTTCGTCTTTCTAATATTTTTATGTCTAGGGCTTCTCCCGATTCATTAGTCCACCGTTCTCTCCTTCGCGATTCCACCTCTCCTTCGCGATTCCAGCGGCTCCCTCTCCGTTCTTCTTCAACGCTTCTCGCCGGACCTCGTCGCCGGACCTTCCAGTAGCCGGACCTTGCAGTCGCCGGATCTTCCAGGTAAATGGGCGGCTCCCCTCACCGTATTTTTACTTCCAGTCGCCAGTAATTTTAAAGCATTTTGCATTAAAAAAAGAAATTGTGTAGAAGCCATGTAACCGGAAATCAATCTATGGGCTTTTTGAAACTTTGCACCCCCAAAAGTGCAACTTTTGACACTTTGCACTCGAAAGTTTATGCTGTCATTATCATTTTTTTGTATTAAATGCACTTTGGATGAGGTGTGGACGAAATTACCCCTCATTTAACATGCTTGGGGTGCAAAGTGCCAAGGATTGAAGTTTCGGAGGTGCAAAGTGCAATATTTAAACTTTCGGGGTGCAAAGTGCAAAAAGTTGCACTTTCGGGAATGCAAAGTGCCAAAAAGCCCGTAAATAAGTGGTAATGTTGGACCAAAATAACTTATTTTTAAATTTTATTTGTTATGACTTATGAATGAGTGAATGGACAATTTATTTTTATCCTGATGCCCACCGGGCACCAGCAGGGCACTGCCCGCCGCCCAAATCCCGGCTGACCGACTTTCGCCGCTTTGTTGCCGCACATTGCTCCACCACCTTACGATCCGTACTCCTTTGTCCACTCTCTCTCTCTCTCTCTCTCCCTCTCTACTATACCCGAGCTATGAGCCAATCCCACTCTACGGCCTCCGGCGGCGGCGGAAGAGTAAGCAATCGAGCTCCCCTGCCGATAAACGCCGCCATCCACCATGCTGTTCAGCCAGGTCTCACTCGGTACGGTTCGGCCCCTGGCTCCCTCCTCTCGAGGGTCGCAGATTCGATAATCGCCGGTACCGGAGATGGCGGATTTCTTACTTCCATCGGATCCGACGGACAGTTGAGCAGATTCTTTCCCCGAGAGTCTCCGTGTCTCGCGTCAGATTCCAGCTTCAAGGCCGCCGCCGGATGCGTATCCTCAGATGAGCTCGAGATCCGGCGAAGCGGAGAAGGCGGGAGCTCTCCGACCGTGTGTCTTCGGCAGCCGTTTGACCTGGACGACGATGGCCCGGCAAGGGATCCGGCGTCGGGTGTTGCTGCTACTGCCCAACCGAGGACTGAAGGATCGCCTCTTATGAGGCAGCATAGCTCCCCCGCCGGATTTTTTTCCCATCTCATGGTCGACAATGGTCAGTCTCTCTCTCCCTCTCTCTCTCTCTCACACACACTCTCCCTCTCCAGGTTTAGGCGCATGAGATCAAAAGTTATCTGCTTACTTATTTTTAGAAGCAAAAACTGAATTGGGCATGATCGCCCTTCTTCTTTGCTCTCCTTGTTTTGGAAAATTTCTGGTACAATCACATGGTCAAGTGTCAAACTGTATATTAGGTTGATTATAATTTGTACTTTTGTTTGTCATATAAGTGATTTGTATGTATTCATATCCCAAAAACATTTGGCATCAGGATTGGAGATTAATAAAACAGTATTATACTTTGATTTTCTCTGTCTCTTCTTCCCCTTTTTGGAAAAATTCAAATTCCTCAAAGAAAACTAGGATTGGTGAAGTTTTTTCTTGGAAGTTCAGCGTTCTCGCTGGACCTCCTTGAGATGCTGCTCTGAAGAAGTCACGACGGACAGCCGTGAATTCAAATAATTTTCTTGGAAGTTCAGTGCTGAATTCAAATTCCCCTTTATTTGAATCCATTTTGTATGTATATTTAGAGCTAGTCAGGGGGAGCAGTTTTTTCTGTAGTGTCTCTTAGAATCGATGTAGCCTTAGGTTCTTAAATTTTTAGTTTTAGAACTGATCAAAATGTTACATTAAGGGTCGATTTGGTGCGGCGTTTTTGCTCCGGTGAGTTAAGATAAAAACGCTGCCGTCATAAAATGTATTTGATATGAAATGGTTATGATTGCCATCAAGAAAAAAACTATTTTTTTTACAAAAATGAATGGAGTTCTCTAAGTGAGATCGGACGTTCACGACGGTTCATAACCACCACATTCACGACCGCCACTGCTGTGCCAATTAGACCCTAAGATTGCGTATCTCGTGAATATTGGTTGGAGGAAAAAGTTTACGTGGATTAATCAAGAACAAGCAAGGCACTTGTAAAAATTGTTGAATTAATTAATGGACGCTGTTACGTTCACACCATTTCTCGCTATTTGCACACCATGAATTTTATTTGCAGGCCGAATTGTTAGAGAATCACCATAATAAAATTGCAATCCACCAAACAAATCAAGAGTAAAATCTGCAACTGTTATCAAGCCACAAATGCAATCTACTACCATGAAAGATATGTTTAGCGTTATAACTGAGATTTTACGGAGGCATGAACAAACAAATCACCAAGTCCAATTTATGCATAAAAAGAAATCAAAGGGAGAGTTCAAACAACATGCGAAAAATCAAATCTCCAAAAAAAATGAAGCTTAATAGGAAGAGAGTGAACTGAAGCTTGTAGGAGAGAAAATCGGTGAACTGAAGCTTGGCGATCTGCGGAACTCCAAGAAATAGGGGCCGGACCTCCGGTAAATTAGGCTATAGAACTCCCAAGAAATGAGCGCCGGAACTCCACGAAATCAGCCGCCGAAACTCCAAGAAATATTTCGGCAAATCTCCAAGAAACAACGACAAAACGCAAGGAATCAGGCGCCGGGCATCCACGAAATGGAGGACGGTTCGTGGAATGGAACTCAAGCAAAGGGCCGACGGAACTCTGATTAACGGCCGACGACGGAACTCTAGCGAAACAGCGAGCGGCGGAGCTCAAGCAAAACAGCGAGCGCCGAAACATGGAAGGGGGGTTTCGGGAGAAGAGTAGGGTGTGCGCTTAGGTTTAGGATGGGTGGCGTTGGGAAAAATACTATTATTATTTATTTTGAGAGTTCGGTGTGCACATAGCGAAAAGTGGTGTGACGTAACCATCCCTCCCCTTACCCGATCCGGTCCACCAACCACCGGAATCCATCTTTGAGCCCCCAAACGTTCAGATCTACTATTATTACAGCAGTCCTAATATTTGTATTGTGTTTTGTATTGGTTTGTTCGGTTGTAAACATTGCTATGGTTTTGGATTATTACATGTTTTTCGGATTTTCTGTTCATTATAGTATTTTGCTCTCAGATTAATCTCTAACTGCAGGAAGGGTTTATTCGCCGCGCGCTCGTGCCTTGGCCCTCCACGCGGAGGAAAAGCTAAGCTTGTTTCACTCTAATTAAAATATTTGCCTTACTGTGAATGATTTGCATGGGATGTTAGAACTTATTATCTAATTGTGATTTTTAATCGGGCTTTTGCATAGCATGTAGGGTTAGATCACCGAGTTTTCTGCCGCTTACAGATTCGCTCCGCGTCAATTGGTATTAGAGCCAGGTTGCGCGCACTTTTCGATACGCAGTCGTAGAGTGTATAGGTTTTTCATTATGTCTATGTATCACAATTTTTTCTCTCCTCACTTTGAAAGTCTCAAGTCCACTTGCACCTGCCATCATATATCCCCTTCTGGGAGACCCTCACGACACTACAATGACTATTCATGATCACAACACACCACTTCTAGAGATCGTGTTGACCCACCGACACGACCCCACTATGGTAGAGACGATCAGTATGATGATTGTCGTCGTTCTTATCCGTACATGTGAGCGGATCGTGTTGATACTTCGACACGGCTCAGTTACCTTAGGGATGATTATTATGAGGATAGTCGTTCCGAGAGAGATCTTGAGAGTCAGTTTCGTACTGCTACCCCTTACTTTGAATGCTCATCGAGTCCCGAGTCTTTCAGTTATTGGTTCGTGGATATGGAGTATTATCTTGATCATTTTGAGGTATTCGGTGAGCGTCGCGTCAAGTTTGTGAAACTTAGATTTTTAGATCAGACGAGGACATATTAGGCTAGCTTTGAGAGGACCCACGAGCGAGACCATCTTCGTCGCACCACTAGTTGGGTGGACATGAAGCGTACTTTATATCAGAGGTTTCTGCCTTCGTCGTATCGGAGTCGCTTGCTCGACCAATTATTTTTCCTTCAGCAAGGATCCCTGTCTGTTGCTGAGTATAAGGATTGCTTCGATGAGTTAGTTGTGAGGAGTGACATCCGTGTGGATCCAGCCATGACTATTTCCCGTTTTCGGTCTGGGCTTCGATTTGACATTCGTACTAAGGTGGTTTATCATAGCTCAAAGTCTCTCGAGTTGACATATCAACTCGCCCTTTGTTATGAACACTCTTTAAGAACCGCAAGATCTAGTCGATTTGATCCTCACTTTGGCCTCCGCAGTACGAGCTCCCCCCACACCGAGGACACCACTTTGTCTATCATTGTTCGGTCAACCACGATAGAAGTGATACCTGATGCGAATTACTCTCACCCCAGTGAGGTGCTTAACCCAGTGAGTGACATATCTCTTGTCTCTGACCCGTCTCCTGTTACACTGATTGAAAGTGAACATGAATGACCTATTGAGTCTGCAGTATTGTGTCCCTTACCCACACCACTTCTTCTGCCATGCACTGAGTTAGTTAACACCCCCACCACAGACCCAATTCTTGACACCTCGCCCACGGACCCATTCTTGAGTGTAGGTCTACGTCTCCCTCCCATTGTCATTGCTCTGAGTCACGTCACGACTGAGAGCTCAGAGTCTGGTGTTGATCTCGTAGTGGCTATGCCATCCATTCACCGAGACACTGCCCCTCACAATGGTACTCATCTTGAGGACCATGACTGTTGAACCCGGAAATCACGGTTCAACGAGGATTTCGGACCTGGGGGTAGCTCTCCTTTACTTCCCTCAAGCTAATGCCTCAGCCGTGGACTTAGAGTTCGTAAACCTTCCCACTAGAACAACCTCAAACAGACCCCGAGTCGCAGCAAGGAGGTCCCGCCATACACCCGAAAGATTTTAGATTGCTTTCCCTCCCTAACCAAATCTGGACCGAGCACCTTTGGAGAGCCAATGAAGCTTTCGACTACCCACCCGGAGACTACGGTGAGTGATGAGCTGAAGCTCCTGCCAACCAAAGCTAGCCAGGGGAGAGAAAAACTCAGAAAGAGGTCATTTCCAAAGGTGCCCATGGGGGTCTATTTATAGTTTTCTTGGGATGGTCTGCCAATATCCTGATCCCACCTTTTGATAATTGTTAAATGCAACCCAAAGTGGTCTGCCAACAACGTAACTCCGCTGTTTGGAGGGGCTAATGACAGACCAGAATCGAATTATAAACAAACAAAAAATAGAAAAGAATATCCTCTAATGGCAAGTCGGCGCACTTCGGCCTACTTACTTTGGCAGCGAGTGCCTGATGGGACTGAGCACTCGCCACTCGCCCATCCGGCGAGCACCTGATGAGACCGGGCACTCTCCATCTTGCGTCTCGCCCATGGACAAGACTTCGACTCGTCGACTCCACTCGCTCACCACCATGCTGGGTAAACAACGATCGCGCGGTGAAACAGTGCGCTTGCACCTTGTCCTCAGGCCAGCTGGGTCCACTCGATAAATATGGGGTTATACACAATCCCCGCTCTTTGCGAGACCTGTCCCAGGCTCGGAAAGACAGTTCAACCCCATCGTTATTTGGCGAGTGGGGACCAAGGAGAATCTTATGGTGGGCCCCCGCCCAAGCTTATAAATACCGCGGGGGAGTGGTTACTCCAAAGAACTCCTTCAACTCCCGTCTCCCTACCTCATTCCTTCCAAAAGCCCCCTACTCTCCATCGCCATGCTGCTCTCGCAAGCTGCTCTCGTGCGTCTTTTCTCCGACAGCGAGAAGAATAAGGGGGCCACTGCCAACCTGATGGCCATCGCCACGGAGCATTCCTCCCAGAACGTGTCAAAGAATCCTGAGGAGCGAGTGCTTAAGAAGTCGAGGGCCGATCCCCCCCGGAGGGGTGTCGGGCTCACCGAAATCCCCTCCACTTATCTCCGGCCGCGAGGCCATCTCCCAACCCCGGGCACGCTCTGAAATCTCGCTGTTGTTAATTCAGCACTCGCCTAGCTGGAACGTGCTATTGACGTTCACTTTCGCAGACTAATGCCTCTGCCGGGATCGTGGAGCATCTCGCTGACGTGGCGCATAGGACGCCTGCGAGTCGGGGGGAGCCGAACACCTGTGCGCAGATTCCTAGTTGGTGTTAGTTTTTTCGATTCCGCTTGTGCTCGTAGGCGAGTATGGTTCTGAGTCTTTCTTGTGTCCGCGCAGTGCCTTCTTTTATTGATGTCATCTCGACTCCTTCGCCGTCCAGTCCTCCGATCCGCGATCTCGGTCAATATCTCCCCGATGCCTCGAAATCCTCTTCCAGTGGGGGTACAAGGACCTCGGCGCCGTAAGTCCAAGTTCCTTATAATTCCGTTGTCCCGCGAGTTGGATAGGGAAAGTCGCCGATGCTACCTCTCAGCGATCCCTTCTATGGTCAACCCAGCTTTCCCTCGCATCGCCCCGACGAGACCTCCCTGGGTAAGCAGTTGGCACGCTCCATACCTTTCATCTCGCTCATCTGTACTGATTTCCTTCTTTATTTCACCAGACACGACTGACGTTTCCATAGGGGGCGATCATGATGCTACCGCGACATACTCAGCACGACCCTCTCCTGACCAGATTCGAGGAAATCTCGGCGAGCCGACGTCCGTTGCGGAGCTAGCTGAACGGGTGGCGGTCCTTTTGCGGAAACATGAGTTCATGCTTTGCGAGATGCAAGGGCGAACAGACCCAGCCAACGGACGATGGCCTGCCTCACCTTCTCGCTCTACATCAACGGGTGGAGACGTTAGAGTGCGAGTGTGCCTCTTTTACGAGCGCGATGCAAAAGCTCCTTGGAGTGAACACGACTTCTCTGGAGATGCACCTGAAGAAGATGAAGGAATGCTGTCAAACGCTCCAACACGAGATCGCTGCCGTTCGCGAGGAAGTCACCAAAAGGGGTGGTCCGCAAGTGAGGACGCGAGGAGAGGGATCGTGGAAATGGGTTCCACATTAATTCTCCGAGAACGGAACCACCTTGAATTGAATTTGTTTAATATTCTCTTTTATGCTGCGCGAACTATCTAGATAATGCTTGCTAGCTCTCGAATGTTTTAATAATTTGATCATTATGCATAGGTAATTATCATATGCATATATTTTTGGTCTCGCCGCGAGTGCACGACTCGCGATGTCGAGCGGCGTTTTGTCTTGCGAATGAGCGTGTTCAAGTTGTTGGCCGCGAGTGGACTGAGGCGAAGTATGCCGCAGGATGTTATGCGAGTGTGGGAGCGGCGAGTGGATTCGAGCTAATTGACCGGACCCACCCCTCCCCCGGCTTCTATAAATATCCCCACCCCTTGACTGGTTGCCACCTACTGTCATAACTGCTTCCCCCTCTTTTCTCTAAATCTCCCCGAGCACTCGCATAAAGTTCTCGCAAGATGGTCGGCGACGGCGAGGAGGGGCGCCAGAACTGCGTGGCCCATTTCTTGGACTACGTCTTCCCTGACGGACAGGTCTCGGAGGACGAAATACCTGAGATTATCGCGAAGCCGGGGTTTGAGGCTCGCGCGCCTAAAGAGGGCGAGTCTATCAACTCCATAAAGGACGATGAGCTCGCCATCCCTCTCGCACATTTTGAGATGGGGCTTCGCCTTCCGCTATGGCCCGAGGTGAAGCAATTCTTCAAATACTTTGGCCTGGTGCCCTCGCAGAGCACCCCCAACGGGATCTCGATGCTAGTTGCTTACACGTGCTACCTGCGCGAAGAGAGGATAGAGTTTAACTTGACGGTCTTTCACAAGTTATTCATCTACCGAGCCACCAGCGACGGGGTGGATTTCTTCACCGGCTCGCAGATCAAAGTCTGCGAGACCATCAACAAGGCCCACTACTGGACCAATCGGTTTATCTTTATCAAGGGTGCCCACAACAACGTTCCGTACGCACCAGTACAAAAGGACGAGATCACTTGCCGAGCCCCACGTGTCGACGATGAGGACGCCAAATTACACAAGTTCTTCCCGGGGAAGAACTTCGAGCTCGCCCATCTGCGACGCAACGTCGACTCGCTACTACCTGTACTTCCAGGCGCCGGTAAGCTCGCATACCCTTCTCGCAACTTTATCATGCTTCTCGTGTCGTCTTGACGCGTTGCTTTCTTGGCGCTCTCGCAGGTGAGCGCGATATCCCTGCACACCCGCCATACGCGGGAAAAGGTATGGTGGATCCCACCCTCACCCTCGCTCAATCTGCTGCCGCCGCGTGTGCTGAGGACCTGCGAGACCCCGCTTTTGGCAGCGGTAAGAAGAAGAGGGGAGAGCCCGGGAAAGGGCCCGACGCGGGATCGTCGTCTGGAGGACCCCCGAAGCGTCAAAAGACAATCACCTCCAAGAGAACTGCCCCCTCCGGCGAGCCCGTCCTCCCGAAGAAGACTGCTCCAGCGAGCGAGACGACCCATCCGTCGGGTGAGCAACAGGGGGGCAGCGAGTTGGGGGGGGGGCGGAGAACTGGGAACTCGTGCCTCGCACCCTAACTTCGGGCTAGGGCAGAAGCCCAGGGATGGCTATGGACAACCCCTACTCGCCTGGGATGAGCGCTCGCACAAGATCACCCTCTCCGCTCTCCTGCCTTCCTGGACTGAGTCCGACCATACTGGTGAGGACGCGTACTCCCTCAGCTACGGATTCTTTGGCCGCCAAGACACCGAGGAGTATGACAGGCTGACAATGAAAGAACTCGCCTACGAGAGCTCGCGAGCCCATCTGCGCGCCACTGAGCTTGCACATAGGGCCGCACAGAGGGGGATTAGTTTCCGCAAGAAATTCAGGAACGCTAAGGCTGCCCGGGAGCTCACCGAAGAGAAGGTCCTCGTCCTTGATACGCGCCTTGAGCTAACAGAGCGTCTCCTCGCTAAGCATTCTGGCGGTGTGGTGAGCCTTCTTGCTTTTTTACCTCCCTTATCTTTGGCCTTGTCTTTCTTATAATTTCCTATAGGATGCCGAGACCGCCGATCATCTGAGGTCGCGTGTCGATGACTTGGAGGGGGAGCTCGCGGCTACCAAGATGGAGCTCGCCAACATTCGCGCAGAGAAGACTCCCGCCGTACCCGACTCATCCTCCTCCAGCGCGTGCAACCTCCTTCATTTATCGTCGGAGGTGGAGAACACCCGCAAACTACTGATCGTGCATACCAAGAATCAAATCTGAGAGTGCTGGACAATCTCGACGCTCTGCGGGATGACTGGATAGGACTAGCCGCAAGAGACCTCATTTCAGATTTCTACCCGCAATCGGCGAGTCTAGAGTCCTCGGGACGAGGCCACTCCCCTGATGACGACGAGAGGGAACAATCGTCCGAAGCCCGCCAGCGAGCTGAGGGATGTAATTTTTCTTTTTCACCTTTTGACATTGTAAAGGCGCGCGTGCCCAACATGTATTTTGTGATTAATAAAGAATCAAGTTTACTTTTGTTATGTTCATTTTTGTATACTGCGTGGTTCGCTTCCGCATTACTTGTTGATTCATGGTTGAGTGCTTTTCTTTATGTTCTCCCAACTCGCCGAGGCGCACCTTAGTCCTTCTCCCTTAGCTCGCGGGAGCAAGATCTCGCCTCTATCACGAGATCCGAGTTCCCGCGAAACCGGAGCTTTCAGTTCGTACTCGCGTAATAGAGGTAGCACTCACAGCGAGAAGGAACGGAGCCCAACCTCTTTTTCCCTGACCACCTCTCTTTACCCTTCTCTCCTGAGGGGCCAAGCACTTGTTGGAATTTAACTGACGTAAACGCCGTTTTCTTTAGGGGTCAACTTCCTACCCGAGCGACCTGCCTGTCCTGCCGGCTAGTGAGAGCCCGGTCAGTGAGGTCCTATCGAGGGTATTCTGGCTTGAACTTAGGTTTTTTCTCAACCTCTTACCCGAGTGACCTGCCTGCCCTGCCGGCTAGTGAGAGCCCGGTCAGTGGGGTCTCGTCGAGGGTATTCTGGTTTGAACTTTCTATCTCAACCTCCTACCCGAGCGACCTGCTTGCCCTGCCGGTTATTGAGAGCCTGGTCAGCGGGGTCCCATCGAGGGTATTCTTGTTTGAACTTAATTCTATCTCAACCTCCTACCCGAGCAACCTGTCTGCCCTGCCGGCTAGTGAGAGCCCGGTCAGCGGGGTTCCATTGAGGGTATTCTGGTTTGAACTTGATTCTATCTCAACCTCCTACCCGAGCAACCTGCCCGCCCCGCCGGCTAGTGAGAGCACGGTCAGCGGGGTCCCATCGAGGGTATTTTGGTTTAAACTTAATTCTATCTCAACCTCCTACCCAAGTGACCTGCCTGCCCTGCCGTCTAGTGAGAGCCCGGTCAGCGGGGTCCCATCGGGGGTATTCTGTTTTGAACTTGATTCTTTCTCAACCTCCTACTCGAGCGACCTGCCTGCCCTGCCGGCTAGTGAGAGCCCGGTCAGCAAGGTCCCATCGAGGGTATTCTGGTTTGAACTTAATTATTTCTCAACCTCTTACCCGAGCGACCTGCCTGCCCTGCCGGCTAGTGAGAGCCCGGTCAGCTGGGTCCCATCGTGGGTATTCTGGTTTGAACTTGATTCTTTCTCAACCTCCTACCTGAGCGACCTGCCTGCCATGCCGGCTAGTGAAAGCCCGGTCAGCGGGGTCCCATCGAGGGTATTCTGGTTTGAACTTGATTCTATCTCAACCTCCTACCTGAGCGACCTGCCTGCCCTGCCGGCTAGTGAGAGCCCGGTCAGCGGGGTCCCATCGAGGGTATTCTGGTTTAAACTTGATTCTATCTCAACCTCCTACCCGAGCAACCTGCCTGCTTTGCCGGCTAGTGAGAGCCCGGTCAGCGGGTTCCCATCGAGGGCATTCTGGTTCGAACTTGGTGAGCAGTGACGATAGAGTGAAAATGTATCTAGTGAGAAGTGGATTTTCACTTTCATTCATCTCATGGATAAAAACGCTTCAGGTCATCATCGCTCCAAGTATTGCTAAGGGGGTCCCTTCGACAATTTGGAGGCGATAACCACCCGAGGCGAGCACCTCAAGGATTACAAAGGGTCCTTCCCAGTTAGGGTGAAGTTTTCCAACAATTCCCCCCTTCCTGCGACATCGAACTTTTTGAGGACTAGGTCCCCTTTTACCAAATGCTTGATCCTGATGTTCTTATCAAAGTACCTTGCCTTCCGACGTTTGACCTCCTCCTGGCGGAGGGATGCCAGGTCACAGAGCTCTTCCACCAGATCAAGAGATAGCCGTTGCTCTTCTTCATTCTCTACTCTCCTTTCCCCATCGCCATCTCTCGCGGCCACAACACGCAGGGATCTTACCTCATATTCTACGGGAAGCACGACCTCTAACCCATGTGATAGCTTGAAAGGGGTCTCCCCGGTAGCTGTGTTTGGGGAGGTTCTCAAGGCCCACAAGACTGAGGGGAGCTGTTTCACCCAGCTGCCCTTCAGATTCTCCACCTTCTTCTTCAACCTTGTTTGCGGCTTCCACTTTCCCGTTGCTCCTGGGGTAATGGACGGATGAGAACCTGATATCGATGCCCAATTATCCCCAGAAGCTAACAAACTCCTCGCTTGCGAATTGAGGTCCGTTGTCCGTGACTATGGCCAGGGGCAATCCATGCCGACAAATTATCTCCCCCCATATGAAGTTACGAATTACTTGTGATGTTACCTTTGCCAATGCCTTGGCCTCAATCTACTTCGAGAAATTGTCCACCATGACAAAAAAGAACTTCCTCTGGCTGCTTGCCTGCGGGAAAGGACCAACCAAGTCCAATCTTTATATTGCAAAAGGCCATGGTGCCGTGATCGTCCTGAGCCTCTGCCCGGTAGAAATTGGAGTGGCGCGTAGAGTTGACATTTCTGACACTTTGGAGCGAGAGTGAAAATGTATCTGGTGAGAAGTGGATCTTCACTTTCATTCATCTCATGGATAAAAGCGCTTCAGGAAGTCACCGCTCCAAGTATTGCTAAGGGGGGTCCCTTCGACAATTTGGAGGCGATAACCACCCAGGCGAGCGCCTAAAGGATTACAAAGGGTCCTTCTCAGTTAGGGTGATGTTTTCCAACAACTCCCCCTTCCTGCGACATCTACCTTTTTGAGGACTAGGTCCCCTTTTACAAAATGCTTGATCCTGATGTTCTTATCAAAGTACCTTGCCATCCGATGTTTGACCTCCTCCTGGTGGAGGGATGCCAGGTCACGGGGCTCTTCCACCAGATCAAGAGATAGACGTTGCTCTTCTTAATTCTCTACTCTCCTTTCCCTATCACCATCTCCCGCGGCCACAACATGCTGGGATCTCACCTCATATTCTACGGGAAGCACGACCTCTGACCCATGTGATAGCTTGAAAGGGGTCTCCCCGGAAGCTGTGTTTGGGGAGGTTCTCAAGGCCCACAAGACTGAGGGGAGCAGTTCCACCCAGCTGCCCTTCAGATTCTCCACCTTCTTCTTCAACCTTGTTTGCGGCTTCCACTTTCCCGTTGCTCCTGGGGTAATGGACAGATGTGAACCTGCGATCGATGCCCAATTGTCCACAGAAGCTAACAAACTCCTCACTTGCGAATTGAGGTCCGTTGTCCGTGACTATGACCAGGGGCAATCCATGCCGACAAATTATCTCTCCCCATATGAAGTTACGAATTACCTGTGATGTTACCTTCACCAATGCCTTAGCCTCAATCCACTTCGAGAAATTGTCCACCATGACCAAGAAGAACTTCCTCTGGCTGCTTGCCTGCGGGAAAGGACCAACCAAGTCCAATCCCTATATTGCAAAGGGCCATGGTGTCGTGATCGTCCTGAGCCTCTGCGCCGGTAGGAGTTGGAGTGACGCGTAGAGTTGACATTTCTGACACTTCTTCGCAAATTCAGCCGTGACCTTGCTAATAGTCGGCCAAAAGTACCCCTACCGCAATATTCTCTTCTCTAGAGTCCGACTTCCCGAATGGCTGCCACACTCCCCGGAGTGGATCTCTTTTAACACTCGAGGGACCTCGTCTTTGGCCACGCACCTGGCCAGGAGCCCAAAAAGGGTCTTCCGATACAACACTCCCTCCTGCAACAAGTAGTAAGTTGACTTGTACCTGAACCTCCTTTTATTTGGGATGTCCTCCGGGAACTTTCCCGACGTTAGGAAATGGATGAATGGGTCCATCCACGAGGGTCGCTGGTCGATCTCCATCAGCTCCCCCTCTTCAATGGAAGGTCGGAATAGTTCTGTCACAGTCCCTCCTGCTCGGGGACCAAACTTGGCGAGGCGATCCGCTATCATGTTTTCCTCTCGAGGCACGTGCCAGATCGAGAAAGTTTGAAACAACCCAATAAGGCCCTTGACCTTGGCGAGATACTTTTGGAGGGTCGGCTCCCTTTCCTCAAACTCCCCCCTGATCTGTGACGACACCACCGTAGAATCTGTGGAGACCTTCACATCTCGGATTCCGAGCTCCCTGGCCAAACGAAGTCCTGCTATCACCATCTTGTATTCTGCTTGATTGTTGGTGATGGGGAAGTGGATGTCGACGGCTTGCTCGATCCTTGTCCCCCGAGGAATTCTCAAGATCTCCCCCTCTCCAAAGGAATGTTTTCCAGACGCCCCATCTACGAGCACATCCCAGGCAACCAGGTCGGGCTGCTCGTGCTTTTCCACTTCTGCAACATATTCTGCCAAGAAATCCGCCACAGCTTGAGCCCTCATTGACAATCGTGGGACGAACGAGATGTCGAACTTACTCAGTTCCACCGACCACTTTGCCAATCTTCCCGAGAGCTCGACCCCCTCCATGATGCTGCGAAGGGGATGATCGGTCACCACATTGATGGAATGTGCCCGGAAGTAGAGTCAAAGCTTCCTGGCTGAGATGACTAGGGCAAAGACGAACTTCTCCAGGATGGGATAGTTGAGCTTCGCCTTCATCAAGACCCTGCTTACATAGTATACCGGCAGCTGCCTACTTTCTTCTTCCCAAACCAAAACGGAGCTCACAACTTCTTCCCCCACCCCGAGATACAAAACCAATTCTTCGCTATCCTTCGGACCCTGGAGTAGTGGAGCCTTGGCGAGTTGCTATTTCTGAGCTTGGAAGGCCTCCTCACACTCCTTGGTCCACTTAAAATGTTGGTTACCCCTTAGCACCTTGAAGAAAGGAGAGCACTTCTCTCCTGCCCGAGACAAGAACCTTCTTAGACCTGCTAGTTTTCCTGTAAGACGTTGAGTCTCCTTGGCGTTTCGTGGCGATTCCAGCTCTAGGATCTCCTTAACCTTATCCGGGCTGGGTTCTACCCCCAAGGGGGTGATGAGGTGACCCATAAACTTCCCTCTCCCGACCCCGAAGATGCACTTCAGGGGGTTAAGCCTCATCTTGTACTTTCTCAAGGTTGCGAAGGTCTCTGCCAAGTCTAGGAGGTGAGACTACGTCTTTGCTTTTCACCATCAGGTCATCTACATAGACCTCAAGATTCCTCCCCTTTTGTTCCTTGAAGACCCTATCCATCATCCTCTGGTACGTGACCCCTGCATTTTTTAACCCGAACGACATCATTTTATAACTATAGCACTCGTCATCTGTGATAAAGAAATATCCTTAACATCTGGCGGGTGCATTCTGATTTGGTTGTAACATGAAAATGCATCTAAGAAACTCATTACAGGAAAATCGACGGCTGAATCTACCAGCGCGTCGATTTGAGGCAGGGGGTAGCAATCTTTGGGGCATGCTTTATTCATCAAAGAAAAGTCAACACACATTCTCCACCTCCCGTCCCCCTTTTTGACCATCACTACATTGGAGACCCAGCCAGGGTATTGGATCTCCGATACAAAACCTGCCCTCACCAACTTCTCTACCTCCTCCCGGATTGGTTCCGCCAGCTTGCTCGCCACGGTCCTCTTCTTCTGACGGATCGGGCGGGCGTTGGGATCAAGATTAAGATGATTATAGGTCACGTCCGCCTCGATCCCTGGCATGTCGGCTGCATCCCAGGTGAAGACGTCGATGTTGTCCTGAATGCAGCTTCTGATCTTCTTTGATCCTCCTCCTTCAGCTTCCCTCCGACCTGCACCGCCTCGGGCTTCCCAATCAGGGCAACGATCTCCTTCTTCTCCACTTCTTCAACAGCCTTCAACCTAGCCTTCTCCTCCATCTCTTTCGCAAACTCCTCTGCTTCTTCCATTCATGAAATCGTGTTGACGACGGTGACGTAGCATTCCCTTGATACATTGGGGTCTCCCCGGATCCGGATTTGCACTCCTTCGCTGTTGAACTTCAAGCATTGGTGGAAGAAAGAGGGTACGCATTAAAAAGCGCTGATAAGGGGACGCCCGAAGATAGCGTTGTAGCTGCTCGGATCGTCCACGATAACAAACCGACAGTTTCGGGACGTCCCTCCTAAGGTAACGTGGAGTCCCATTCCTCCTACTTCTTTTCTCTCGCCTGAGAACCCGAACAGAGGTCCATCCGCGGCTAGCACCCTCCTGGCTTCCACCTTCATCTCATAAAATGCCTTCTTGAAGATCACATTTACTGAACTCCCGTTATCCACCAAGATCCTTAGACTGTGAAGTTTTCGATGGCCGTCTGGATTACCAAGGCATCACAGAACGGGTTTTCATAATCCGACATATCTTTTGACGAGAAAGTAATCTTCTCTACCGGGGGAGGGGCCAAAGATTTTGAAGCGACGCTCCGGTGGAAAATAGTTAGGAGGCTCCCCTTGCGGGTGGCCTCAACCCCGACCCCCCCGGGATTACCCCGATCCCTCCTTGGGCACCCACATCTGCCCGGTCTTCACAGCGATCCTCAACCTCAGTTCCTCCTTCGCTTCTGACTCCTGCTTCCACAATCCTGGGTGGTACTGGTTGTATCCCTCCGGCTCTCGCCGCTCCTCGGAACTCCAAAAATTCGGGGCAGGTGGCCGTCGCGTGCCCCTCCTTCTGATGGAAGTCACTGAAAAGCAACGACCCAACCTCCCTTCTTCCTCCTCTGCCAGGTTGATTCCTCCTTCCTCCTCCTCTACCCCGAACTATCGCCATTGCGTGCTGGGGGGGGGGGGGAAACAGTCTCGGGCCCGGTCTCCATCCCGGAGGGTTGAATCGTCCCTGCCCTGCCCAGTGATTTCCCCCTCCTTGAGCTACTCCTCTTCCTTGTCCTTGGAATGGTCCTCCTTCCGGTCTCCACACTGGCCGATTACCTTGCTCCTGCACTCCCCATCCTTGCTCCTGCCCCCCTTTGGGGTGCCTGAAAGCCTTGCCCCCCGTCGGCTCATCCCTTCTTCTCCCTTCCTGCTACCTAAATCCTCCTTGCTCTTTTGCTTTTACCTCTCCTAGTCTTACCAGCTTCTTCACAAACTCGGGGTTCGTGGATTCCCCTTCGATCTCTTTTGCCCCTCTTTCCATCAGCTCTTCGAAGGAAAGAGGTTGTACCCGCTTCAGCTCGCTCTTGAAAATCCCTGACGAAGCCCTAGTGTGAAGGCCATCATCAGGGTATACCCTGGTGTCTCCTGGACTTGAAGTACCTCTTGGAATCTGTCCACATAACTCGCCAGAGATTCTTCCGCCCCCTGATTGATCTTGAACAAGAATTCAGCCCCCTTCTTCCTCTTCTTTGATGTTGAAAAGCGCAATAAGAAATCGCGGCGCAGATCCTTAAAGCCGTGGATGGTTCTTGAGGGAAGTTGGTGAAACCAATCCCTCACCTTGTCTTTGAGGTAGATGACAAACAGCTTGCATTTGAACGCGTCTGTCATCTGCCTGATGGATACTATGTCTTCGAACCACTGTATGTGCTGAACTGGATCCTCTTTGCCGGAGTAAAAAGACAACCAGATATCTGAAACCATCCGGTACTGTAGCCGAGATGATCAACTCACAGAAGGGAGTCCCTAAGCTCTCTTGGCGCCTTGCGAGATCTCGCCTAACCGTCTCGCCGGATGGCGGGGTGGTTGGCGAGATGGGAAACAACTCGCGACCCGAGAGCTCTCTCTCGCCTCCTTCCACCCTTACCTCCTTCTCGAGCCGCTGACCCGGCGTCTCCTCGCCCAAAAAAGGCTGGGCGAGTACCGGGACCGCTGGGGAGGAGCACTCGCCAACCCGCATTACTAGACCAGAATGGATGGTCTCGAGCACAACCTTCATAAACTCGCCAAACTGTCTATGAGTCATGGGGCTGTCTGCGGGTGGGGAGCTGCCTGGGTCAGTTCCTTGCCCTTCATCTCCAGCCATGACACTCACTTAAGATTTTCCTGACGAGCTACGGGTCCACGCTCATCGCACCAAAAGTGTTGAACCCGGAAACCACGGTTCAACGAGGAGTTCGGACCTGTGGGTAGCTTGTCTTTACTTCCCTTAAGCTAATGCCTAAGCCGTGGACTTAGAGTTTAGAATCCTTCCCACCAGAACAACCTCAAACAGATCCCGAGTCTCAGCGAAAAGGTCCCGCCACATACCCGGAAGATCTTAGTTTGCTTCCCCTCTCAAACCAAAGTTGGACTGAGCACCTTTGGAGAGCCAAATGAGCTTCTGACCACCCACCCGGAGACCACGGTGAGTGATGAGCTGAAGCTCCTGCCAACCAAATGTAGCCAGGGGAGAGGAAAACTCAGAGAGAGGACCTTTCCAAAGGTGCCCTTAGGGGTCTATTTATAGTTTTCTGGGGATGGTCTGCTAATAGTGAGATCCCGCCTTTTGGTAATTGTTAAATGCAGCCCGAAGTGGTCTGCCAACAACGTAACTTCGCTGTTTGGACGGGCTAATGGCAGACCAGAATCGAATTGTAGACAAACATAAAATGGAAAAGAATATCCTCTAATAACGAGTCGACGCACTTCGGCCGACTCGCCTCGGCGGCGAGTGCCTGATGGGATTGGGCACTCGCCACTCACCCAGCCAACGAGCACCTGATGAGACTGGGCACTCGCCATCTTGCCTCTCGCCTATGAACGAGACTTCGATTCACCGACTCCGCTCGCTCACCACCATACTGGGTAAGCAGCGATCGCGCGGTGAAACTGTGTGATTGCTCCTTGTTATCGGGTCAGCTGGGTCCACTCGACAAATACGGGGTTGTACAATGATCCTAATGACGAGTACTATGACGAACCCCTGTTGAGCCTCCTGATGAGCCGCCACATCCTGGTGATGATAAGATTCGGGCGAGCCCTCCATGTATGGGTATCGATTTATGGACGCCTCTTCCATTATCGTCCCTGACCGTGCCCCAGAGGATGAATATTGTGTGGAGCATCCAATATTTAGGGCACCATCTACTGACACATCGCACCCTCGATGAGTTTTGGGATGCACCACTTGCTGACCCACCAGACGAGCTCTTTCTCTTAGGGGACACACACCACACTCGAGAGCCACATCTTCTAGTCGGTGTACACGATTTTCACTTAGGAGGTCGTCGCAGTCACGGTGAATTTTCATACACATCTCCTGGTGAGCCCCCTGATGTGTCACGTTCTCGGAGAGACTTGGATCTTCACGAGCTCGAATTTAAGTATAGGTGTATCGCGCGATCCTCTGAACACTCGTCACACACGAGATGAGTTTTTATACACTCCAGCAAGAGAGCCACCTGATCGGCCACCACATTTTAGGGACACCCCGATCATCGCTAGATTTTCCGATAGAAAGCATGTAGTGTCTGTCATGTTTCATTTGCATAATTTGCTCATTTGTATAAGTCTGTTGTGTCGTTTCGTCATCAATTGCATGAGTCTGTTATGTTGTCTATTCATCGTTTGCATGTGTGTCATGAGTCGGTCCGACGAATAATCCATATTGGTAATAAATCTTGTAAATCACATGCGAATGTTCATTGACAAGTGCAGGTACTTCATGAAGGCGAACAGGTGATGATAAGAATCTGTGTTGTGAGGCTCTGTGCGAGGCTTGCTAAAAGTTTGAGCGTTTGGCGAATGGGCCCCTACTCAGTTCTGAGACGCATCAGGACAAATGCTTATGAGCTGGACATACCCGCGAGCATGGGTACTCATACTGTGTTTAATGCCGAGGACCTGACACCATACTTTGCACCTCACGAGTATTCGGGCCCACATCTTGGCGGCCCTCCCGAGCCTTCATCACCATTTTTACCACCCACCACTCAGTCCACCCCCGAGCCCTTGCCACCACATTCATTGCCCCATGCTCAGCCCGTCCCTGACCCTCACTTACCCGGGATCCTGTCCCCATCTACTTCACCATTGGCACCTCGAATCCCATCAGATCCTTGCATTAGCGTGCTGAGAGATGAGCTTATCACTGAGATTATTATGCATGAGTCTACCTCCTCTACAGACAGTCTTGTGTGCCGTTACCTGGTTCGCTGGCGCAGACGACTCTTCATCGACGACACATGGACGCTATCAGCGGAGCTTGATCAACTTGCCCTGGGACTTCGACTTCAATACGACCATCTCCATTCATCGGAGATGGAAGCTTTCAGTCTGGAGGAGTTGATTGACGAGGGCACTTTTCCAGCGACGACACCTTGACGACCTTTGGTGGGCCTCTTCGAGTTTTACCTAGCATATGACGAGGGAATTCAGATCCCTATTCATCGGGAGATGAATTCTTTCAAGCCGGGGGGATTGATGCGGAGCAGAGACGAGGACAAGCTTTGGGCCTATTCGGGACTGTTTTGGCGACTTACCATATACGACGTTCCCAGATTGATGAGCCGACTTCGTGGATGCGTCCGGATTTGCGTTGGGAATCAATTTCATATATAACATTGTACTTTTTGGTTTTTTTATTTCATGTAGTTTTGGCTCCGAGACCAACGACCAATCATACCCGTTGATTCCGGGTGCCCTAATTTTATTTCTTATAAATATAAGGTTTAGGGCTGCCGTCATTCCCATTGCTTAATGTTTGGAGAGATTCTTCCTTCATTCCGGTGATCTTCTCCGTGGTGTCGACTCCGTGGAACCCCTTGGTGACGACGGGTAAACTTTGTATCTTTTGTTTTTCCCTCCATATTTTCCCCTTTTGTCCTGCTGTCCAGCCACCGCCAGTGCAGTTTTTTCCTGCCCAGATTTCAGCCGGCCACCCCTCTACTCCAAAAGCCAGCCAGCCAGCCACCCCCTTCCTCCATCAGATCCAACTCTCCACCTTCAGGCCCCTCTACCAGCCACCCCCACATCAAGCCGCCTCCCCTGCCCCTTCCTCATCCCTTTCCAAATCAGGCCGCCGCCATTGTGCTATCCAGATCTTGCCAGCAGCCCCCTCCCCTCCCTGTTCCAGCCTTGCCGCCCCTCTCCCTTCAGCCCGCCTCCCCTCCACCAGGCCACCAACCACCCAAACAGCCCCCTTTAGCTGTTTTCCCACAAAACCAGTCCATATCGGGCCTCTTCCAGCCAGGTCCAGCCGTCCCTCCTCCTCAACTTTGCTGCCATCAGCCCCCCACCCCGTGGGTCCACCTCAAAACAGCCACCTAACACCAAACCTGTCCAGATCCAGCTATTTTAGCCCGGTTCCAACCCTCCCCCGCCCCGATCCAACCCTCCTAATCCCCAACCAGCCCTCCCCTTACCCGTTCCGGTCCACCAACCACCGGAATCCCTCTTTGAGCCCTCAAACTTTCAGATCTACTATTATTACAGCAGCCATAATATTTGTATTGTGTTTTGTATTGGTTTGTTTGGTTGTAAACATTGCTATGGTTTATGATTATTACATATTTTTGGGATTTTCTGTTCATTATAGTATTTTGCTCTCGGATTAATCTCTAATTGCAGGAATGATTTATTCACCGCGTGATCGTGCTTTGACCCTCCACGCGGAGGAAAGGCTAAGCTTGTTTCGCTCTGATTAAAATATTTGTCTTGCTGTGAAGGATTTGCGTGAGATGTTAGAACTTATTATCTAATTGTGATTTTTTATCGGGCTTTTGCATAGCCTGTAGTGTTAGATCACCGAGTTTCCCGCCGCCTATAGAGTCGCCCTGCGTTAGATTTCTAGTAGCATTAATATTGAGGTTTCTTTAGATTTGTTGTTCGAAACTTCCAATGGGCTACTCTTATGCATATATGAGGGCATGGGTATGGGATGTGTCATAGGTTATGTCAAGATCCCATTTTTCCATTATCTAGAGTTTTATTTGGAGGACCCAGGAGCAAAGATAGGAAACTTTGACAATGATAGTTTTACTTTAATTCACAATGTTTTATGTTATAACAGGGAGGTAGTAGGGCAAAGTGTTGTGAGAATTAACAGTTAACACCAAGTCATTTGGTTTTTTTGACTTTCAACATTGATTTGATGAGCCTTCGTTTTTGTCTGTCTTTCAACATTGATTTGGCGAGCTTTGTATTTGTAGAGAACAAGCGAGAGGAAAGAACGAACCTTAGAGTTTCTCTTCCTTGATGCCTCCATCTGACCTATCTATCACTCTTTAATATAATTGACCACATGATTGAATATGGTCACGATCCGGTGAACATAAGTTAGCTTGTCTCTTAACACCCCCCCTCAAGCTAACACCATAAACATCCAGTATCCCGAGCTTGAGGGAGAAAGAATGAAGATATTTACCAGATACAACTTTGGTAAGAATGCCAGCAAGTTTGATCATCAGATGACACAAACATCATAGTAATAGTCCGATCCTGAATTTTGTCCCGTACAAAGTGACAATCGATTTCAATGTGCTTTGTTCTCTCGTGAAAAACAAGCTTGTTAGCTATATGAATTGCAGCTTGGTTATCATAGTAAATGTGGATAGCCTCAGAAACAGGGAATCCCATTTCCCTTAAGATAGATTTAACCCAGATGAGTTCGCAAGTAGTAACAACAATGACACGGTACTCTGATTCAGTGGAGGATTGAGCAACAACATTTGTTTTTTACTTCTCCAGAAAATAAGATTGTCACCAACAAAGATAGAATATCCACTTGTAGATCTTCTGTCTAGAGAAGAACCCGCCTAATCAGCATCGCAGTAACCGTGGACCTGAAGATGGTCATGATCTAGATAATGCCTTTTCCGGGGTCCTTTTTTAAGTATTTGAGAATCCGCAGAACTGCTTGATAGTGATGGACTTTAGGGTTGTGCATGAATTGACTGACTAAGCCAACAACGAAGGAGATATCCAGTCCGGTAATTGTTAGATAAATCAACTTTCGCACGATACGTTGAAATTCCGACTTCCTCAAGATCAGGAGAAATCTCCTTGTGAATGTCATAATTAGGATTCACTGGACTATCCACAGGTTTGACACTCAAATATCCAACATCGCTGAGAAGTTCCAAGACATATTTACGCTGAGAGATCATAATCTTACTTGCAGATCTAGCAATCTCAATTCCTAGGAAGTATCGAAGAAGACCGAAATCTTTGATTTCAAAGGCAGAAGCCAATTCCTTTTTAACCAGAGTAATGTGGTGGTTATCAGTTCCGGTGATAATGATATCATCTACATAAACTATGATAATAGTAGTACACTCCTTTTTGTAAACAAAAACTGAGTGATCTGAAGTACAACAAGTGAATTTTAGTTGAACAAGTTTGCCGCTTAACTTGGAAAATCAGGTACGAGGTGACTGTTTGAGACCATACAAAGCCTTCTTAAGACGACACCCATTCCATACCAGGAGGAGGGGTAAAGTCCATACAAGGCCTTCACCATGGAGGAAGACATTTTTGACATCAAGCTGGTGCAAAGTCCAAGACTTATGTGCAACAATAGACAATAAGAGTCTGACTGAGTTCAGTTTAGCGACTAGAGCAAATGTCTCTTGGAAGTCAACTCCATCAATCTGAGTGAAGCCTTTAGCTATAAATCTTGCTTTATATTGATCAAGAGTTCTATCTTGACGAAATTTAGTAGTATATATCCATTTGCATCCATCTGGGTGACGCCCATGTGGGATATGAACAATTTCCTAAGTCTTTTGACGTTGGAGATCATCCATCTCCTCCTCCATAGCCTTTATCCAGTGGGGATTCGAGCTAGCTTCTGAAAAACTGTTTGGAATAAAAATAGAGGAAACAGAAGCAATATAAGCTTGTAACGAGTGAGAGATAGAGTGATACCCAACATACTTATTAATAAGATATCTAGTCCGACCACTATGAATTTGAAGCGCAAAAGTGGTCTCCTGAGTGGTGTTGTTGTTCGGATCTGGCAGAGTGGTGGTGGGTGGTGGAGCATGAGTGTGACATTCTTGATCGATAGTTCTGTTTTGTCTTCTCTGGTAGACTCGAAGATCCTTCCTCCTTCTCTACACACGAAGATCATTGGTAGGAGTTTCCTTTCTAACAGGAATATCTACACTTCTCAGAGTAATCATATCAACCAGAGGGAGGGGTGACAACATGTTACTCTCTACTTTGCTTTCCTCCCGAAATGTGACAATTTTGCCCTCACTAGAGTAATAGGGAGTGTTTTCAAAAAATGTAACATCTTTTGATATAAACCTTCTCCGGAGAGTAGGAGAATAACACTTATACCCCTTTTGGTTGACTGCATATCCCACAAAGACACATTTTATCTCTTGCGGGCCTAATTTATCCTTATGAGGCCCATTCTTGTCACGACGTCAAGGCGAACCAATGCGAACCAAGGCGAGCGCCGGGCACCGGGCGCCGGGCGACAAGGCGGACGCCTAAGCGACAAAAAGACGAGCAAGTCGCAAGGCGACAACTTAATATAAAAAAATCTAATGCATGCTATAGATAACGGTTATTATAATAACTGCTGTCTAAAGTTCTCCCTGACAGACTATAGACAATGATTATTATAATAACCGCTGTCTATTGCCTGCCTTACAGAATTTTAGACATCAGTTATTATAATAATTCGCTGTCTAAAGTTCTATTTTTTTTAATTTGACAGATTGTTTACCAGCACACAACCACACATATTGTTACTTCATAACAGTTAACAGTGAGCAGTAAGCATAAATTTTGATATCATGATATCTCAAATTCTCAAATCTCAATATATTTATACCATTAGGCAGTAAACAACTAAACACACAGGTTCTGAATCTTCTGATATCATGAATTCATGATATCTCCATGGCTCAACACATTCATACAATGAATTAGCAAACACAAAGGTTCCAATATGATGAATTCATGATATCTCAATTTTCAATACATTCATACCATGAACAGTAAACAGTAAGCAATAAGGAAAAACAATGCCACTCAATACAGACTTCAGAGAAAAAAATAATAGAAAAGTGAACACAAAAATATCATAGTATAGTATTATGTTCAAATCTAAAATGTCTTTATCATACACAATATCTTAAATAATCATAAAAGATCAAATAGAATCATCATCTAGTAAGTCTTCATTGACATTGTATGTGCTTGATTGGTTTGAGATACTCGTCATTTGCCCATAATTTTCATCAATATTTTCATCATCATTGACAAATCCAAAATGATCTAAATCTTCATCCCCTTCAGCTTTTAGTTGAAGATTAACTCCAACTCCACTTTGTAAATTTCGAGCCCCAGTTCGATTAGCTCTCTCTACAGCTTCCTATGCGAGATTATCATCATCAAAAACTAGAGCATCCTCTGGTTTGTTCATCATCCACTCACTACTCCAATCTATCTCATCAAGCACTAAAATGTTGTAATTTCTTCTCTTTTCACGTCTTTTTTGGAATCGTGCTTGTAGACGACGATTATATTGGATGTATACAAGATCATTAAGTTTTTGATGCTCCAATTTATTTCTTTTTTTGTGTGAATCTAAATCAAGATAATTGCAAACTTATTAGTAGATATAAAATATTAAATTTTATATTGAATATATGTATACTTATAAACTCAAAATTATTCTAATTGCACTCACAACTAGAAGAAGAACAACATAAGCCAAGTATGCGCAATGCTATGTTTATAAGGTGGATATTCGGTCCTCCATGTGCACCTCACCAATCCACTATTTATTTAAGACAAATATAAATTTTTTAACATATAAATAATTTAAGAAAAAATAAAAACATAATCAATACTTACTTTGATTTAAGACGGATCATTGCTTAATAACCATAAGCTTTCCAAAACTATTTCGAGATGCTTTGTAGTTGGTACATTGCTCTGCAATCTTGTCTTGCAATTTTTGATCGGACACTAGTCTTGCAATAACATCATTGAAAGCATCTTGAAATTTCCAAGTATCATCATTATGTTTTTCCTCGTATTCTAAATATTTGCTTGGATTTAGGATTTAGAATCAAAGTCGCTACAATTTTTGCTCCATTTGATTTTACCACATATTTTCAACAATCTCAATAATATTTCTTTATTATTAAAATGTTGATATTTTATTTAGCTTATTCCATTGTCACATATACTTCAGACATAATTGACCTTTAATCTTCATTTATTATTCGCAAAACGGCAATCAGTGACTTTTCTTCTTTTAGACAATCTCTTACTCCATTCCAAAAAACAGTTGAAAGTATTGTTTCAACGACTTGTTTTTCAGCTTCAATTTTTGCCAAATTAGCGGCCTTCTACGAAGGCGACACAAAAAATAATTTCAGCTTCTCCTCATGCTTAAGCACACTTTGTAGAGTAAGGAATGATGTTGCAAATATAGTTACCGAATATCTCACTAGATCACCACCTATAGTAGCTCTTACTGCATCAAGTAAACGAGTGTGCCTGTAGATGAAATTTGTAATCATCCTTGTCTTTCTTATCACTATTTTGTTTTGTTGTAGCTTGCCTATATCCTCTAGCATGAGATCAATGCAATGAGCTGCACAAGGAGTCCAGAATAATGTGAGCCTTTTCTCCATTAAAATTTTACCAGCTGCCTTGTAATTAGAAGCATTTTCAGTCACCACCTGCATACACCATAACTTTGTATATATCGAAAGTTGTAGACTATTAAACTTGAAATATGAAAATGAGTGAAACCAAAAATTTACCTGAACAACGCACTCTGCTCCTATCTCTCTAATTTTACTATCAAACAACTCTGATAACATTGTAGCATCTTGAATATGATCAGATGCATTTATGAAACCCATAAAATATGTTCCTTTTGGATAGTTGACTAGGAAATTGATCAAATGTCTCCCTCTCCTGTCTGTCAAACCATCTGATATAAGAGTGCAACCATATCTCCTCCAGTCCGCTTGATACTTTGTCTTCATCTCTTTAACTTTATCTTTTATATTCAATAACAAAGAGATTCTTAAATCATGATAACTAGAGTCTTTATAACCAGACCCATAATATCCAACTACTTCAAACATTATTTCAAAACTTCATGCTTTTACAACATTGAATGAAATTCCAGATTCATAGAACCAATCAGCAAGATAACTATCAACTCTCCTTTTCTCTTCAGAAGATCTAAAACATCTCTCAATTATAGTTTGTGCAGCACCTTTAGCACGTCTATCATCAACTACATATTCAAGAGCACGTCTCACATGAGCATCTATATGACCCATTTTTTGTGGCAAGTGAATTATTTTTCTCTTTTTGGCACTTGTCCTAGAACTTGAGACAAATGAAGATTTAGCTGTAGATAATGCCGGGGATACATTATGTGATCCCGTTGGCTCTCTTTCTTGTTCACTCTCATTATCATCATCATCATCAGTCCAATGCATCTTGTCTTTTTTTATCATTTAAAGCTGAATACATCTCAACTGCTATTTCAGAAGTAGTCTTAAAACACTTTGATATATCTCCATACCCGCCACATGAGTGTTGCTTCAACCTTTTGATACCACTTTTAATCAATCTATCACACAAATTACATTTAAATGTATTTTTATCTTTTAGGTCGGGTCAATATCCATACTTCCATTCATGATCCTTTGAGTTTGCTTTTCTTTTAGAATATGTTTTTCGATCAAGATCATTGCTATCAATGGATGGAGCAAGACTGTTGTTGTTTTTGTCTTCCATTTTTCACAAACAAGACCTATAGAATGCAGAGTTAGGTCGGGACCAATGAAATAACCAGTTATTGTTAAGCTAAAAAATAATCACATGATGTATAGAAGTGTAGAACTATCAAATGAATTGTAGTCTGCAATTATTCTACACAAGGAACAATTTAAAGATCATTTAATGAATAAAGAATTAAAGACCAGACTCATTTACAAGACCATTTAAAGACCAGACTCATTTACAAGATCATTTAAAGACCATGTTCATTTGTTCTACTTCTACACAAATATGAAGTAAATCAAGTTACTAAATGTGCTACATAAATAGATCTGCAATAAAAAAAATATTTATCAATTATGAATCATGTAGCACAATTAGTGATTATATAATCACAAATCTTATTTCGAATATTATCAATTTTCTCTTGCGAAAAATTGTGTCACTCCATCATAGATCTGCAATAAAAAAATATTTATTAAAATCAATTCAACATAATTATTATCATTTACCAATCTACATGCACTTATCTTACTAATGATGACATTGACATACTTCTAAGAGCATCAATTATATCAATCATGTAGCACATGATATAATACCCAAATTTAATATTATCTGGTTGTTCACTAAAAAAATAAATAATTGCTAAGTATTTTAATTACAAATATTTAAAAATTTTAAAAAAATTACAATACATATACTCATATAGGCTATAACTTATCGGCTTCCACTTTAAAATCTTTGGTTTGTGAAAACTGGTATGCCGATCGTTTGCCAAACCCTTAACTGTCTTTTATAAAATATAAAAAAAATTTAGTTTATAGCCAAATCTGAATTTCATATTGGAAAATAACAAATTAATAAACTTATTTTTTAATGACATTTTTAATATCATCACAAATGTCAAGATTTAGGGGATCAAACCAATAAACAGTATTATTATTGTAATCAATAATAGCCAGCATCTAATGTTCTCTGTGAAATAAATGAAATAATTAATAACTTAATTAGAATAAAAAATAGCAATAATCATTGATACTTCATACTTATAATTTATGATAGTACACAAATAATAAAGAATCCGATTGGAGTTGACTAAGACTGATTTTTAGAATTTCAGCTCGTGATTTTGAATGTTTCTTGACATACTTATCATCAAAAGCAAAAATGACTATGAAATTATAAAAATATACATTTCTATTGTATGTAAATTTTTTTAATTGTGAATCTATGTATCTGCAAAAAACATGTAATTTCAAAATCAATTTATATATTAATAAAAAATCTTAATTTTATAATATTTGATACTCAGTACTCACCCAATATATGCTAATATGATGTTAACTCCAACTTTTTTCATATTTACAAAATCGTACAACTCTGAAATTTCAAAGTATGTACTTGTTGATTCAACAGTCCCAAATACTGTTGGATCTAATATCAGAGATATTATTTTATTTTTTTTCTCCATCTTAATTATGAAATTGGATAACATAACAATGAATTCATTTGTATTCTGTTGAAATAAAAAAATTAGTATTTTAGACATCAATATTGAATTCATTGATTACATAAAAGTCAAAAATATTAATTATAATACCGGAGAAGATAAACGCTCATGTGATGTCTCAGGTTCATATGACCTGAATTCAGACTCCGGCTGACAAATAAAAAATAACAAAAAAATTATTTATTACTTACTCAACAAAAAGAGAGCATGACATTTCATAAAATTATAAATAATTAAACATAATAATACATAAGATAAAGCTTAAGAAGTTTCACGTGCAAGTGCAACACTTGTGGACATAAGTGTTCTAGTGCCAGCACTAAACATGTGCATAAGTTCTTCAATTTGATTTTTCATACTACTCATCTCCGTTTGCTGCGCTTGTTGTTGTTGACTCCACAATTCTTGTTGCTAAGTCAATCTTTCTTGGACTATAGCTTCCACATCTTCAATACTAGTCACTGATCTCCTCTCGCTCTGCCTATCATTCTTGAAATTACTTTTAATGGTGGAAAACTTGCCACCAGCTCTAACTCTACCAGGATGTTTTTTTGCCGAAAATAGATGCAAGAATGTCATCTCTTCTATCTGTTTCAGCACTCTAGGACTCTTGACTTGACAACTCATCATAAGCAAAAACAATAAATATTAAATTATTAATGCAAAATTGCATGTAAGAAATTATACTTCACAAACAATATTACTATTGATAATTTACAAATGATGAAATGATATATTTACACGTACAATTTTAGATACCAACTCAGCTGCATCTTTATTAATGTATTCACCAGACTTTCTCTTATGACCGGCTTTCCATAACTCCGCACGTCAAATTGGTACATTTGTACATTGTTCAACCTTGACAATAAAATGAAAGTAAATTATCATTTAAATTATTGAAAAAACCAATTTTAAAAATAAAAAATACAAGAGAGAAGTAGAAAACTAATACCATTCTTTTTTTTAATCCAGAATAACCCATTTTGGAAGTAGTATGAAAAGTCTTCTATGCTTTTTCTCTCTCTGTATTAACCTTACTTTTCTCCTATATAAATAAGTATTTGTTAATACTTAGATTGCTTATAAGTTATAAAATTAATAAATGATATAAAACATTGAATTTAATTCTAACACATAACCATATATTCCGGAGTGGTGTGATGATCGACAAAAACTCTCCAGTGTTCAAAAGTAATAAAGTTATACTTGACAGATGCATTGTACCGATGCTCTAAATCAACATCCTTTACATTAGTGACAAAAAGTTTGGATTTTCAAGACCTACAACTTTCACCCATGTTTTTCATTAATTCATTGCGAAGACCATCAATATTATCAAAATAAATCTGAAAATAATAGACAATATTAATTAAAAATTAACTAAAAAAATACAGTTATGTAATCACTAATAACAAAGTTACGTACATTTAATTCTTCTCATATTTCATCTTTAAGTTGTTTTTCAACTTTCTTCCATGTAACATATGTAATTGACACATAACACCTCACAAGAGAACCTATAAAACTCATCAATTTATTTGTTTCAGGCCCGGGAATAATGCGACCATCATCACTCATAGAAATAATAAGTTTCTTTCCCTCTAGCCTAAGCTTATTCAATTCATTCATTTTAGTGAAGCCTTTTATTGACTTTGATGAAAATCTTTTATCATCCTTTTTTCTGTAATAAGAAAACCCTAAAAAAACCTAAACCATCCAAAACCCTAAATAAAATTCATAAAAAACCGCAATGATGCTGAGGTACTACCACATAATCACACATATAAATATATATGTTAATGCTAAATGCTAATATAGAACTATAGAATCAGGTGATTTAGACATGTACAATAAATGTTAAAACTTACAAATTCAAATGCAACAATTAAGCAAATATATATAGTCAGTGTTGAAGAAAAATGATTAAATGAAGACTTCTAATCTCCATTCATGCTGTTAGTTTAGGATACATTGTGCTGTTTATATGCATTTAGTATAGCCAAAACATGAGATTGGAAGATTCAGTGGCTGCTGCTACACAATGTTTATACTATCAATAATAATAATAAAGACAATACCAAAGAGCTCAAAACTGATAAAATGAAGAAATAATATATCTAAATGAGATATGCCGAAGAAGAATAGTCAAATCGAAGCAAAGGAGAGCAGAAAATTTCACAAAATCGCCTTTAGGATTTTTCGCACAGAGCAGCGACTGTAATAACAAAAAAGTCGAGGTAAAACTAAAATTTATAGCTCACGGTTTAAAATAGATAGAATAGACAACGGTTTTACAATCAACCGCTGTCTATTCTAGGGTTCAGGGTATAATAGACATCGGTTTGTATATAAACCGCTGTCTATTCTAGGGTTCAGAGTAGAATAGATATCGGTTTATATAAACCGCTGTCTATTGTAGGGTCCAGGGTATAATTAGACAGCGGTTTATATATAAACCACTGTCTATTCGAGTATAGACAGTGGTTTATATATAAACCGCTGTCTATTTCCATTTTTTTAAAAAAATAAGGCGCCCAACGCCTTGTTTACAATTGGGCGCCTGGACGCCGACGCCATGATAAGAATAATGAGGCCCCACCATATGAACAAAGACAACACATCCAAAAACCTTAGGAGGAAGATTGAATATAGACATATTTGAGTGAAGGAGATTTAAGGGATACTTTCCCTCCAACGTTGCAGTAGCCATTCGATTAATTAGATAGATGGAGGTGAGGACACCTTCATCTTTAGCCCCTTAGGAATGTGCATCTGTTGCAACAAGCAATGAGTGATCTACAAGATATGACGATTCTTCCTTTCTGCTACCCCGTTCTGCTGAGGAGTCCCTGGACATGACGTTTGAAAGATAATGCCATGGTCTCCAAGGAACCTCTAAAGATCACTGCATGTGTATTCGTCTCCGTTATCAATTCTAATATTTTTAATTGTAGTTCTAAATTGAGTTTGCACAAGATGATAAAACAACTGAAATATTTTCGAAACTTCATTCTTCTTTTTCATGAGGTACACCCAAGTAAAGCGTAAGTGATCATCAATAAAAGAAACAAAATACAGAAAACCATTCATAGAGCAAGTAGGATATATCCAGACATCAAAATATATCAAATCAAAACATTTTAAACTTTGATTCAGACTAGGAGCATAGTTGGTCCTAATGTGCTTAGCAAATTCACAAGACTGATAATCAAAAGTAGTTTTTTTAACATTAAGAAAATGTGGAAAGATAGCTTTCAAGGTCTTTAAACTAGCATGCCGAAATCTCTTATGCCACAACATCAACTGATCAGGATTGGTAAACTTCTGAGCACTGAGAGCTTGACAGTTGTCTATGACATACACACCACTTGACTCATGTTCACCACCAATCGTCTTCCTACTCGCCGGATCCTGAAAAACACAATGGGAGGAGAAAAAAGTGATAGAACATTTAAGCTGTTTAGTTAAACTGCTTACAGAGAACATATTTGTAAGAAATGAGGGAACAATAAACACAAATTTGAGAGAATAGTGAGAGAAAGATGAATAACCTCTTTACCGTCACAGAAGTTGAGGATCCATCAGTGAGTTTCACACTTCCAGAAGTAGGAGCAATAGAAGAAACTCCCATAGAATCCCAGTCATATGGTCAGAAGCAGAATTGGCTTTTAGATCCTTGAGTTCTCTAGCCAGACTCTCGTTTTCAGCCTGAAGGTACTCAGCATTCTCAAGATTGCCATACATAGTGGTTTGAGATCTCACATATTTCCCATCCGAACTATGAATCCATCCTGTGGGGATCAAGCGAGCATGAAGATCCTAACATTTCTCTTTCCCATGACCTTTCTTCCCACTATTGAAACCAAAACTTGGCTTCTTGTGGAGTTCGAGCCCGAAAGGGGTAACCTTGCACCTACTTCTCCTGAAGAAGTGGACGAGACCAAAGACTTAGGACTAGGAACAGAACCTGGGCTACAGCGAGGAGGTCCCACCACACTTCCGGAAGATCTTAGAGCGCTTACCCTCCCAAGCCAATTGCTGAGCTGGGGCACCTTGGAGGACACTTGAAAGTCAACCAAAAAACCAGAGAAGGAAGAAGTCAGAGAGAGCCCCCCCCCCCCCAAGGTACCCCTACAGGTCTATTTATAGTTTTCCAAGTCTGGTCTACAAACAACGTAACTTCGCTGTTTGGATCTACTATACGCAGCCCAACCAGGTCTGTCAACAACGTAACTCCGCTGTTTGGGAAGACTAATAACAGACCAAAACATAACTCCACGAAGGAGTGACGAATGCCCAGGCGAGACAGCGAGCATCCGCTTATCCCTGCTTGAGGGCGAGTGCCCGATGCGACCGACACTCGCCCACTACCCACTCGCTGCCCTGGGCAAGTGCGTACTGACTATCACACTCTCCTGCCGCGCGCAAGCCTCAGGACCTGGGCGAGTGCAGGCCCGACTGCCCCACTCGCCTGCTCGGCCACCCTGGGTCATGGGGCCCTTTTGCCCCTGGGACTCCCTGAGGGACCCACTCAGCGAACACGGGGTTGTACACAATCTCTGCTCTTTTTGAGATTGACACAAGCTCGGAAAGAAACATCTAACCTCAGGTGTTTGGTGAGTACCTGCTGACCTGACAGGAATCTTTTGGTGGGTCTCCCCACTCTGTTATGTATACCTAGTCACAGGTAGGTGATGCTTGCTCTTCCCACCCTTCTTGGCCTTCTCTCTCGCCTCTAGCTCATAATGCTGCTCTTGAAAGAAGTTCAGGACCGACTTGCTGCTGCGAGAGAGGAGGCTAAGTCTTCTAACGCTGGGTTTGCTCCCTGGCTTTCTCGGAAAGCTTCGAGCTCAGCCCCAAAGCTAAAAAAAGCCAAGATGGTCAGGCGTGACCTGAAGGTGGGTGGGTCCATCCCGCTGACTCTATCACCACACCATGGGACTCCACAGGTGTTCAAATTCGTTCCTCCACTCGCTACCTTTTTAGAGGAAAGATAATCGACATCATTGCGGCTACTCGCAGGAAAATCCTTCGAAGAAGAAAGACGCTGGGGAAGGGACATCGAATGCCGGCCTGCAATCGCTCGAAGTCGGGGGCGATCAGCCGGCCCCGGAGACCAATACCCAAATCACCCTAGATGATCTCCCGCATCCCCCCGGTAAGTCACCTTTTGTGCCCTCCTTTCTTATCCCCTTCTCTCTTACTTATACTTCTCGCAGCTCCCGCCTTTGGGACCACAGGCCTTGGCGCTTTACCGCCTAAGTCCCCCGCCCGCCCGATCCTTCCAGATCTTGCCTCAGGCTCACACCTCCCGGCGGAAGGGGTTTCTATCCTCCCGCCTCTTGCCAGCAATCCTGCCGCCGAACAAGTGCCTCTCCGCCCAGGGCTCGGGAATGCGCACATTACCTTCAACACACCCTTCAAGGGGCGGCCCAGTACCTCTCGCCGGCACCCGGGCAAAGGTGTTGATACTTTGCCAGGTAAATAAGCGCATTCGCCTCGTTCTTACTAGAATTCGATTATGCATGGGTGAACCTATCCACTGCAGGCTATCACGAGATCTCATCGACTGATGTTGACATCGATGAGGAGTTCTCGCCGCCTCCCTCTCCTGACACAATTGCAGCTTTCTTGGGCGATCCGAAGGACGCCGTGGTACTGAAGAGGCGAATGACCAAGCTGTTCCGGAAACACACCCTCATGCTACACGAGATCTATAATCGAGTTCAGGAAAATCAAGACTCCGTCGAGGAACGACTGCTCAGCTTGGAAGACAATTATTCGCATCTGGTGGACAAGTTAAGGGGAGGAGCTGGCAGTAGGACGGACTACCCTGGAATCCACATCGCGCGAGCCGAGGATCAACTGCACTTGGCGCAACAGGAGCTATAAGCCATTCATGCGCACCAATGTTTGCGCATGCCACCTAGGGCGGGGAGGAGAGGCCGTGGACATCAGTAATGACCCCATGATTGGCCTACCGACACTCGCCCCCTGCCCCTTCTTTTTCTAATTGTACCTGCTGTAAAATTTACCTCTGTTGGTTGTCAAACATTGCTCCTGCCGTATAAATGTCTCGAATGTAAATGTTCACTTGATGTTTTCTTACGATCTCGCCTCATGATTTTTCTTTTCTTCCGCTGATCTGCTTTTAAAGCCTCAAATATGGTATTAGCTCAGACTCGGCAGCGAGTGGGGGTGTGCGGGATCGGTCCAGGGACCAAGGCGGGGAACGACAAGTTGGCTATCCGCACACCCATAGCTCTGGATCCCTCCCGCCCAATATTTTCTATAAATAACCCCCCTCATCCACCGCATTTACTACCGCTCGAAACCTTAACCCTCTTCTCTTTAACTTTTCTTTCTTGCACTTGCGCTTTACGTTCTCTTTCTGACACTAGCGCGGTGACTGGTGATACTGATGGTCGAACAAAATGCCCCACGGCCTCTGCTGACTACCCCTTCCATAACTGCAACCCGACGGAGGACGAGTACCATTAGCTGGTGGGGCTCTACGTATCGCTCGGTGATGTAACCTAAGGTGGGGGTGTAGTTTTCAAAATATAAAATAGCGACCTTTTTAAAATAAATGTGGCGCGAAGGTATTCACAGGCTATGTTCTAACGAAATAAACGGTCAGGGCGTCGCTCGCGAACGCAAGGCTACCGCACAAACACATTAGCGCCACGAATCCTAATTCCACGGGCTTAGCATTCAAAAGGTGGCATCACAGATATGAAATAAACGGTAATTAAAGGATACAACTAGTAGGGCAAGCTCCAACATCTAACTATTCATTTTAAACTTTGAGCATAAAAATTAACTACGGATTGAGTGCGAGAAAGGGAGAGGTATACCACGAGGAAGGATAACAGAGGCGAACAAGCCCACTGAAGGGTTGTGGAAGGCTGCCCTAGGGCGTAGCAGTTCACTGGAGGCTGGGTCGGACTTTTCCACTGCAGTGGTGGTTGGAGCCGTGGAACAGGCCGTCAGGAAGTGGGGACAAACACAAGAGAACTCCTGAATCCGCCGGAGGAGAGCACAGGGGAGGTGGCGGCGCCCAAGGAGACCTCTGGAGAGCTCGTCGGCGGCAGGGAGAGGCTCCGCAGGTGGCGTCGTCGATGAAGAGGGGCCCTGGGAGTTGCAGCGAGGTTGCAGGAAGTTCGTCGGGGAAGAAGGTCGGGTGCAGGCCCTAGGAGGTCTTCCGTCACGGAAGAAGGACGTCGGAGGGAGGATCGGCTGGAGGTGATTTCGTCGGAGGTCTTGCTCGCTGAAGGAGGCGGTGGCGTGGAAGTTCCTTCGGGAAGTGGGGATACGGGAATGAGGCGATGGCTTCAGGCACTGGCGGCGCTGGATGAGAATCGAACGAAAACGAAAGTTTCGTTCAGTTCAATCTTCCAGCTGGGTATTACAGGGGGAAGGGTTTGTTTATATAGAAGGGGGGTTTTAGGGCAAAACCACAAAATGGCTATTGGCAGCCATACTTAAATAAATAGGAATGTATATATATATATATATTTATAGGAGAAATAGGCCAAAGGACATGGGCTGAATGAGCTCACTCAAGTGGGTGATTTCATAACTTATAAATGTTTAAATTAAAATAGTTAACTAAATTAAAGCTTGCCCTAAGCTAACCTATCCCCTAAATTACCGGACCTATGCATTTAGGGTTTCGTTGACCGGTCACACCAACGAGCCAAACAAAAATTGCGCGAAAGCATGCGTGATACAAAAAATACTCAAGCGCTCATAACACGCGCAATACAACTCTACGCTACAAAACAACTCAAAAATGCGCGAAAGCGTGCGCTATAATAATAAAAGACACGTGCTATAAAAATAATAAAAAACGAGGCGACACGGATTGCATCACCTGGGTTCACCGCGCGTCACCCGGGGAAGGAGGAATCACTAAACCACTTCTCGACGAATGAGCTCGTGATACCCGCAGAACATGTCGAGGTAGGGCTCTGCCTCCCTATGTGGCCGGAGGTGCGTCAGGCCCTGCAGTACTTTGGAGTTGTTCCCACTCAGCTCAATCCCAACTCCATCGCCCTGCTGGTAGCATTCGTCTGCTACATGCGGGAGGAGCGGATAGAGTTCAGCCTTCCTGTTTTCCGCAAGCTTTTCAATTTCAGGGTTAAGAAGGATGAGATCGCTTTCTTCTCCGGCAACAACCTCAAGACCGTCGGTCTCGCCAACAAGAACCACCACTGGATCCGCAAATTCTTCTTCGTGTCAGGAAATTTCGGCCACCTTCCCCTCTCGCATATTCAACAAGAAGAATCGACCTATCGCCCTCCTAGCCTTGGAGGTTACGAGGCCAAACTCCAGTAATTTTTCTTCCATAAGGACTTCGACGTCCCTTACCTGAGGAGGAATGTCGGCTCCTCCTTCCAGTGCTCGTCGGCGAAGGTACCTTCCATCCCTCTGACTTCTAGACTTGGTTCTCTCCTTGAGAATTTCTTTACTAACTGTCATATGCACAAGTGCGCGAGACCTACCCCTTCATCCGCCTTACACGAGTGGCAAGACTCTTGCCTCCGAATATGCACGCGCGAAGGCCGCTGCCGCGACTTGTAGGAGCAAACCGGGATCCTTGCCGAAGCCAAGTGGCCAGAAGCGAAAACCCGGTGCGCCCCCTGTCCTGACGATCCCCAAGAAGCCAAAGGCCACAGTACCTGCCAAGGACAAGGAGGTCAGCGCGGCTCCTCTCGCGAAAGTCCTTGTCGCGAGGGAGACCACTGGTAGGATCTACAGCAAGACCGTCGGGACCTCGGCTGTGCCAGAAGAGAAAGTGGTGCCGAGAGGTCACCAAAATTTTGGTCTGGGCGAGAAGTTGCTGGACGACGCCGGCGAGCCCCTGCTGCTCTGGGATAGAGAAGCCAACAAGGCCTCTATCTCTACCATTCTTCCCTCCTGGAAGGAGAGCGAGACCGTCTCCGGTCAAGCATACGCCTTCTCCTTCGGGCTTTACGGGCGGAATAGCGCCGCCTATTACGATGACGCAACTATGCAAGAACTCACGTATGAGAGGGCGCGAGCCCAGCTCTGCTCCCTTGAGCTTGCTCACATGACGACGCGCCGCGACATTCGCCTATCTCTGAACCTCGCTGATGTCAATGACTCGCGAAATCTGCTGTCCGGAGAGGTCGTGATGCTATAGCAGAGGCTGGAAACTGCCGAGAGACTTCTCGCCGGGCACGTGGGTGGGTCCGCGCCTACTTTGCGCATTCGTTACTTTGCATTCTTCTTGCTTTAACCCTTCTTTTCAAAGTTCTTGTAGGATGCCGCGACCGCTGCTCAATTGCACACGCGCATCACCCGTCTTGAGGAGGAGAACAAGGGGCTGAAGGCCCAGAACGTGCAGTTGGTCGACACCCTCGTACCCCCACTTCCCAGCGAGAGGAAAAAACTCAAGTTATATTCTCAACATGAAATCGAACTGATGATGCAGGAGAACGCCATTGGGGCGACGAAGCACGCGCTTCAGGTGATGCAGAGGTCTGGCCTTATGAGAGGTGAAGGTGCAAGTGTCACCGCCGAGGACCTGATCGCCGAGTTGTTCCTCCCTCTCGATGAATCAGGGGACGACGCCGACTCAACCTCCCGCGAGAGCGAGCAGTCGACATCTCCATCCTGAAGCTCTTGCTCTTTACAACTTTCTTTTCTTTTATGTATTATTCTTTCTTTTTGGGCATAACCCTTTCCCCGAGATGTAACATTTGTTTGAAAAATATAAATTATAATTTTGTTGTCTGGAATTTCTCTTTGATGCTCTTTAATTTTAACTTCAGTAGTTTTGTCGCGTGCTGTCTACACTCGACCCGCGCTCTAATTTGTCGCCGATCCTTAGCTTTAGCTCGCGAGTGAGGGGCTCTTCTTGGGAAGGATGTCTTGCGAGACCTTAGCCTAGTCTCTTGCCATAACATTCCACTAAACGTCGGTTTCTCAAACTCGCGCGTTAGAATTAGGTCGGCCCTTAAGGTCCGTTCCCGTGCTGCTCTCGCCTTATTTGAGCTCATGCGGGACTACACCCCTTTTACATTTATTGCTCAATATTGGCCCCTGATGAGTGTCCGACTAGCGAGATCTAGCCCCAAACACTCCCATTCGCTTATACCCTTTGTCCTGCTTCTTTTATGCTTTGGCCTTGGTATTTTCCACAACTGGCGTGGGCCTTGATGGCGAGATATTCTTAGGGTTATTTTTCCAATATCTCATTTCAATATTCAACCGAGTGACTTTCAGCCCTGTCAACTAGAGAGAGTCTTGATGATGAGATCTTCTTAGGGTTATTTTTCCAACTTCTCATTTCAATATTCAACCGAGTGACTTCCAGTCCTGCCATCTAGAGGGAGTCTGGTCAGCGGGATCTGCTCCGGGCTATCTTTCCAACAATATCTCATTTCAACCTGCCACCGAGTGACTTTCAGTCCTGCCAGCTAGAGGGAGCCTGGTCAGCGGGATTTTCTCGGGGTTATCTTTCCAACCACATCTTATTTCAAACTGCCGCCGAGTGACTTCCAGCCCTGCCAGCTAGAGGGAGCCTGGTCAGCGGGATCTGCTCGGTGCTATCTTTCCAACCATATCTTATTTCAAACTGCCGCCGAGTGACTTCTAGCCCTGCCAACAAGAGGGAGCCTGGTCAGCGGGATCTGCTCGAGGCTATCTTTCCAACTACATCTCATACTGCCTCTCCGAGAGGTCAACCTGCTCTGCCGGCTAGTGAGAGCCCGATCAGTTGAACCATCTCTGGGCTTTCAATCAATGTCTAAACCTGCCTCTCCGAGAGGTCGACCTGCCCTGCCGGCTAGTTGGAACCCTGTCAGTGGAACCATCTCGGGGCTTTCAAATCAACATCTCAACCCGCTTCTCTGAGAGGTCAACTTGCCCTGCCGGCTAGTGGGAGCCTGGTCAGCGGAACCCTCTCGGGGCTTCCAAATCAACATAACCTGTCTCTCAGAGAGGTCAACTTACCCTGCCGGCTAGTGAGAGCTCGGTCACCGAAACCATCCCGAGGGCTTCAAATCAACATCTCAACCTGCCTCTCCGAGAGGTCAACCTGGCCTGCCGGCTAGTGGGAGCCCGGTCAGCGGAACCATCTCGAGGGATTCAGATCAACATCTCATCCTGCCTTTCCGAGAGGTCAACCTGCCTTGCCGGCTAGTGGGAGCCCGGTCTGCGGAGCCATCTCGAGAGCTTCAAATCAACGTCTCATCCTGCCTTTCCGAGAGGTCAACCTGTCCTGCCGGCTAGTGGGAGCCCGGATAGCAGAACCATCTCGAGGGCTTCAAATCAATGTCTCATCCTGCCTTTCCGAGAGGTCAACCTACCTTGCCAGCTAGTGGAAGCCCGGTCTGCGGAATCATCTCGATGCTTCCAAATCAACATAACCTGCCTCTCAGAGAGGTCAACCTGCCCTGCCGGCTCGTGGGAACCCGGTCAGCAGAACCATCTCGGGGCTTTCAAATCAACATCTCAACCTGCCTCTCTGTGAGGTCAACCTGCCCTGCTGGTTAGTGAGAGTCCGGTCAGCGGAACCATCTCGGGGCTTCCAAATCAATGTTTCAATACCATTTATTATCTACTTAGTGGAAAACTTTTTTAATAGAATGCGCCCTGCCCTAATCGGTCAAGGACAAAGTTCATTACAAAGAAGGGCTTATGGGGACAAGGCTCCCTCAGAATGCATGACCCTGATGACTGTTCTCTTCTACTTCGGGTAGAACTTCCTCAATACGCACCTGCTCCTGCTGCTGTACTGGGCCTCTTGCCCTTCTTAGCTCTAGGAACTCTGGGCAGGCGGCTGTTGCATGACCTTCCTCCTGATGGAAGTCGCAGTAGGGCAACTCCACCCCGCCCTTCCTCTCTTTCCCGAGCGATTCCTTCTTTCCCTCCTCCCTTCTCGGTCGATTGCCATAGCTTGTTGTGAAGGGGGTAGGAGTGGCCCATGACCCTGCCCCCACCCCTGGGCGAATCCTCTTCCTTGACCCTGAGCGGGTCCTCCTTGCTCCTCCCAATCCAGCCGGTTGTTCGGCTCCTGACGACCCCATCTTTGCTGATATCCTTGGAAACCCTGTCCTCGAGGCTCGTCTTTCCTCCTTTCCTTCTGCATGCTTCCTCCCCGCTCCTTTACTTCTTCCTCCGCCAACCTGGTCCACTTCTTGGCAAAAGCCGGGTTCGTCGCCTCCCCTTTGATTTCTTTTGCTGCTCTTTCCATCAGCCCTTCGAAGGAAAGAGGTTGCACCCGCTTCAGCTCTATCTTGAAGAATTCCTGACGAAGCCCTAGTGTGAAGGCCATCATCAGGGTGTACCCTGGTGCTTCCTGGACTTGAAATATCTCCTCTTGGAATCTGTCCACATAACTCGCCAGAGTTTCTTCCGGCCCTGCTTGATCTTGAATAAGAACTCAGCCCCCTTCTTCCTCTTTTTTGATGTTGAAAAGCGCAATAGGAAACCGCGACACAGATCCTTAAAGCCGTAGATGGTTCCTGAGGGAAGTTGGTGAAACCAGTCCCTCGTCTTTTCCTTTAGTGTAATGGCGAAAAGACGACACTTGATGCGTACGACATCGTCCTGATGGAAATCATGTCTTCGAACCACTGCAAATGCTGGACCGGATCATCATTGTCAGTGTAATAAGCCATTTCTGGCTCTCTGAACCCTTCTTGAACCGAGGCCGAGACAACCAACTTGCTGAAGGGACTTCCTCCGGCGATACGAGTGGGTAGATCTCGCGCCAATAACTCGCTCGCCCGACCAGCACTTGCCGAGCCAGGGAAGAGCTCTCGCCCAACGAGATCCTGCCCGCTCCCATCACCCTCTTTTTCTCTTCCGGGTCGTTTATCGGGAGCGTTCTCGCCCAGCGTTGGTGGCACGATCACTGGGACGGAAGACGTCGAGCACTCGCCCAGGGCGGCGAATGCGTGATGTACAGTCTCCATGATCTCCCTCCTGAATTCCTCGAACATTCTCACTGTGGGCACACTCGGCTGGGATGGCGAGTCCAACCTGCTCAGCTCCTTGTCCTTCTCCAGCCATGGAACTTGCTCAGGGTTTTCTTGTGCTGGTTACTCTCCATGCTCACCGCACCAAAAATGTTGAAACCGAAACTTGGTTTCTTGTGGAGTTCGGACCCGAAATGGGTAACCTTGCACCTACTTATCCTGAAAAGTGCACAAGACCAAAGACTTATGACTAGGAACAGATCCTGGGCTACAGCGAGGAGGTCCTACCACACTCCCGAAAGATCTTAAACCGCTTCCCCTCCCTAGCCAATGCTGAGCTGGGGTACCTTAGAGGACACTTGAAAGCCAACAAGAAAATCAGAGGAGGAAGAAGCCAGAGAGAGACCCCCAAAGGTGCTCCTACAGGTCTATTTATAGTTTTCCAAGTCTGGTATGCAAACAACGTAACTCTGTTGTTCGGATCTACTATACGTAGCTAAACCGGGTCTTCCAACAACGTAACTCCGCTGTTTGGGAAGACTAATAGCAGACCAAAACATAACTCCACGAAGGAGTGGCGAATGCCCAGGCGAGACGGCGAGCATCCGCCTATCCCTGGCTGAGGGCGAGTGCCCGATGAGACCGACACTCGCCCACTACCCACTCGCTGCCCTGGGCGAGTGCGTACTGACTATCACACTCGCATGCTGTGCGCAAGCCTCAGGCCCTGGGCGAGTGCGGGCCCGACTGCCCCACTCGCCTGCACGGCTACCCTGGGTCATGGGGCCCTTTTGCCCTTGGTACTCCCTGAGGGACCCACTCAGCGAACACGGGGTTGTACACCCACAGTGAGGGCACTTCATTTTACTCTTGTCTTCTTGTCTCATAGTTCTAGGATGCCATTTCTTCTGCTCAGCAACAAGAGCAGACTTCTCATGACCAACATGAATATCTGAACGAAGGGAGTTTATACAGCTTGCCTCCCCACGAATATAGTGAGCCACTGTCTCTAGATCAGACACAGAATCTCTTCCCAACATCTGAACTTTCTGGAATTCAAGTTCAGGAGGAGGAAGGCCAAAAAGCATCGCAAAAATCCTCCGTTGCATAAGTTCAGTCTTGTAGTCTTCTATACTCTGAATAGAGGAATACTGATCTATTTCAATCCTGTCATGTGGGTCAATTTGATGTAATATTCCTCGAAATCCCCCATCCCTGTCATGTGGATCTGCTCAGTTTGGATTTGATATATTGTCGCCAGGTTCTTTTTTGAGAAATTTCGTTCGATCTGCTCCCGCATGTCTTTTGCACTTTGACAGAAGAGAAAATGATTTGCAATCTTGGGTTCCATAGAATTGACAAGCCAATTGATCACAGTAAGATTCTCAACTTCCCATTCCTCATATAGTGGATCAGTCTTGCTTGGTGCCGGCTTGGATCCGGTGAGAAAACCAAGTCTTCGACGGCTCCCAATGAAAATCCGCATAGCTTGAGCCCATAGGAGGTAATTCCTCCCATTAAGTTTGCTGTGAGTAACACCTTGATTGAAGTCCACCCTAGAACTTCCTCCACCATAGTGTTTAGGTTGATCAACCACCCCTCATAGGAAGTAATACCCTTCAATTTGTCCTCCACAGGAACAATCACGGAGGAGAAGAGGAAAAGAGGACGATCCGGGACAACAGCCGACAATAACAGCCCACAGGCCCTCCAGAAATCAACAAGATAAGGAAGAAACCACCGGAGCACATGAATAGAGAACCTGCGACGAAAGAGAACCAAAACCGCACATGAATAGAGAACTTGCGACGAAATAGAGAACCCGAAGAAGCAACGACGAAATAGAGAACTTGCGACGAAATTCGACACCGCACAGAAATAGAGAACCTGTGACGGAAGAAGGCAGAACCCGACTAAGCAATGACGGCTTGCAATCCGCGGACTGGGAGCGGTAAAGGAGCGCGCCTTTGCGATCAGCGGACGAGGCTTTGCGAACGATGGTGGAGCGACAGAACTACCCAGCGCCACAGAGGAGAACAAGGCCGAGCCTTCAGGTCGACCCAGATCTCACCGCCTCTAATACCATGTAAAGAACGAGCGAGAGGAAAGAACGAACCTTAGGGTTTCTCTTCCTTGATGCCTCCATCCGGCCGAGCCAACCCTCTTTAACATAATCAACCACATAATTGAATATGGTCACCACCCGGTGAACATAAGTTAGCTTGTCTCTTAACATTCTTTGCCTTTGTTTATGGTGGTGGAGTGACTTGGGAGTGATCCTTTATCATCCACTAGAGTCGAGCTCATCAATAGGGTTAGGGTTCATCGAAACCTGATGACATCATTTTTGTTAATTTCACATCACCCTTGGGCAATATTCCTTTGTGCGGAATTAGAATTCGATAATTGAAATTGGGATTAATTCATTTCTTGGCCAATTCCGACATCATTAAGGGTTTGCATTTTTAGGATTTTCATTAAAGTTTGGAGAAATTGACTTGTTTTTTCTCTTTTCTACATTTGAAATGTGTTTTGCTCTAAATTTAATAAAGCTTCATGATGTTAATTTTAATTTTCCAATTATTATAAGAAGACTCTCAACAACAAACAATTATACAGAAGGGCAATTTTGTAAATTGCCCTTTATTATAACTGTTGATTTGGGCAATTCCGGAGACATATGGTCGCTCCCTGTGTTGCACTTTGTAGCTCTATTGCTGTAGTTGATCTGGGAGATTTCATGTGGTGTTATAGTGTTTTTACAAATAACATGCCATGTGATAGTAAGAAAAATTGGGTTCATTTGGGGTGGGTTGCATCGACATGGTCATTGCATTAGACCTACACATTTAAAAATGACACTAGTATGACCTATTTGGTAGCAACATGGCACACATGATTGACGCACTAGATCAATATGTGTAGGGAGTTTACTAGAGAGTGGTCGAGTTGTAGATCCATATATAGAGTGAGGAAGCACAAAGGGGCATATGCTTAGTGGTAGATTTGGGTACTACTGAAAACCAGCTCCTATGTGACGAGCTTCTATACTCTGCACTTGATTCTGATGAATATATTGCCATAACATCCATCAGATTAGCATTAGACAAAGTCACTCCATTGTTATTCATATCGACATGACTTATGATATCTCCATTGCATCAATCTCTTGCTTCTACCGTGATCTACGACTTCCAATTCAGTTCCTTCTCACTCGGTCTTAGGACAATGCCGATTTTCAAGACGGGCGCATCAAAATTGATATCTTGAAAGTCAGATTATAATATCTCATTTAGAGATGAGCTCTTGGGCGGGAACCAACCCTTAAGAATTTTTGGGAATTTTTAAGAGTTAGTGGGAATTTGTCTTTTGAGTTTGTATCTCTCTTTATTATTCTTGTTCAATCATTTGTCCATGTATTCACACAAAAAGATGCCATTTATGACACTCTTTGATAAGATTCTAGTAGAAGAGCATCATTACTTCCCCGACCTTCATAGCTCACTTTAGAGCCACTTCTTATTCCATGATTATGCCTTGGATCCACCTCTTCAGTCTTCACAGACTACAACTTTAGAAATGCAAAACCACTGCTCTTCATGGGTCTCAATTGCGTTCCTATTGCCATTGACACCAGTGAACCTGTTAGGGATCCAGTACGCCAAGCACCTAGTTTTATTAAGTCCAATATTATATTGAGTCAAATGTATTAGTCGAGTCGTTTCGTTTATTAGTTCAGTCAAGTCTTTTATGTTTATGTTTTCGAGTTATTTACATTCATGCCATTGGGGCTCTTATATAAGTCCATGAAGTCTTATAATGAAGTGATCTATGAAATGAAGTTCTAGTTTCCTTGTCCCTTGTTGTGAGATATTGGTGGCTCTCTCCTCCAACGAGCAACCCCGCCTAGGCAGCTGCGGTTCCGGCTCCACGGTATCTCCACCATCGTCATCTCCACCTCCGACCACCATTCTGACGAGTTACCACTGTTACGGAAGTAGGCCCGTAACAACTTGATATCAGAGGACTTTCCTCCCCTCGGGCGCTGAGTTCTTGCAAGCAATCCTCCCTTCCGACTGCCGCCGCAAGCCGCCACGGTATCGCCGCTGTTCCTGCTAGCAGCCCTCATGCGACTTCTAGCGCCGCTGCCATCTGTGACACTGCTCTGCTTCCGACTGTCCCACAGCAGCTCTCCAGCACAGCAAACCCCCTTGCCGCCTCTCCAGCAAAGCCTCCAACAAGCTCTCTTCCCAGCGCCACCAGCCGACATCGCAGCCCTGCAGTTGTCCTTCCGGGTCGCAGTTTTCGCCGAACCAGACAACATCTTCTCCAGCAACAAGCGTCTCTCCATCGACGCTGCCTCTGTGCGGCGTCTTCTAACAACGAGCGTGTGCTTCTCCCATCCCAGACTAGCGCCGATTCAGAAGACAGCAGTGACGATCTCTCCTGCTACTTCCTTGTGCCCAGCACCCTTGTCTTGGGTCGGCGTGACTTCCGCCATCTGCGGCAGCCCTGCAATATCCGCGACGTTGCTGCGTGCGCCCGCCGTTCTTTTTCATGAAGCCCCGCATAGCAGCGCACCATCGAGCCCCGCACAGCAGTGCCTCATCCAGCCCCATGCCATTTTCCCCTCGTTCCTGCCCCTCCTCCTGCTCGCGTCAGCCAGCGTGATTCAGTAGTCGAGATTAAAAAAACGGACGATTTTAACGTAACCGCTCTTTTCCCTGGTCCCAAAGCCCGGTTTTCTTTTAGTTTATTTTTCTGTACCACTGCTGCCAGCCACCTTCTTTAATTGCCCCCCTCCTCCCTCCTCATCACGGCCACACATTTGATGTCTCATTCCCTTCCTGCAACTCCTACTTTATTTAACTTTCTAATTTTTTCCCTTTAATTGCCTCCTCCTCCCTCCTCATCACGGCCACACATTTAATGTCTCATTCCCTTCCTGCAACTCATACTTTATTTAACTTTCTAATTTTTCCCGTCCCCCACCAACCTGTCAGCCTATTCCAAGAGGAATTTATTTATTCCTCTATCCAGACCTTCTCATCTTAAGGGATTACTGTTTCAGTATTTAATAAATTTATTTTATCATCACAATGATATCAACGTTAACCCCATCTTATGCTTCAGAGGCTACTCGACTCGCGCACGAGTCTCGACGCCGTCATCATGGTCCTCTACGAAGACATACTCGCTAAAAGTAAACAGTGGCCCACCATTCCACCGCCACCACAAGACAAGGGAGTCGCCACTCTGCCTCTGATGCCAGTCATTGCCTTGTCAGCCCCGACTCAACTTGCCCCGGTCACCGCACCGCATCTTTTGTCGGCACTTGTTCCGCCGGCCACGGCTCCGCCGACTCCTACTCTGCCGGTTACTCCGGCTATCTCGATGCCTCCTCTACCAGCCCCTTTTCTACCAACTCTGACGGATCCGTTCTTGTTGTCGTCCGCCGTTCCTCCGACCTCCGTGTTATTACTGCTCATTGCCTCTCCAACAGCTCCATCAGACACATTCCAGCCGCTGTTCGTTGTTTTGACAGCACCGCAGCTCCTCGCCGAAGCTTCCGACGATGCGACACACTACCAGACGCTATTGTGGCTCGAAATCAAGATACTAGATGATGCGGTCCTCCACGTGGAGTTCGAGCTTGAGGGCAAGCTCCATTTCGAGGAAGGATGGGATGTTAGGGATCCAGTATGTCAAGTACCTAGTTTTATTAAGTCCAATATTATATTGAGTGAAATATATTAGTCGAGTCGTTTCGTTTATTAGTTTGGTTGAGTCTTTTATGTTTATGTTTTCGAGTTATTTACATTCATGCCATTGGGGCTCTTATATAAGTCCATGAAGTCTTGTAATGAAGTGATCTATGAAATGAAGTTCTAGTTTCCTTGTCCCTTGTTGCGAGATATTGGTGGCTCTCTCCTCCAACGAGCAACCCCGCCTAGGCAGCCGCGGTTCCGGCTCCACGGTATCTCCACCATCGTCATCTCCACCTCCGACCACCATTCCGACGAGTTACCACTGTTACGGAAGTAGGTCCGTAACAGAACCATGGCCACTATCGGTTCTATGGTGTATCCTGCAGATTCCTCCTAGTTCATCTCTAGTGTTTGGGTTGCGACCTTTCTCTTAGGCTATCGATCCTACTCTTCAGTTACTTAACCTCACTTTTAGGCAGCTAAATCTTAGTTACTGAACTTCACTCTTAGGTGACTAAATCTGTCTACTTACAAATTCATTTTTCTGAGCTGCATCTGATTAGCTGGCATTATCTATGTACCACTTGCCATATCATCTCTTTTGGCTATAATTCCAAGCTTAAGTTATCATGCAAACATCTCAATCAATCACAACTTCAAATTCAAGTTGACGTACTCCGCACACCATTTGTGGGGATGCATGCTAATATATCTAGCTTATTCAATCATTACTATAATTAGGAAGTTGAGCTTATCATGTTATTAGTATCATTAGGAAGCTTTTATTGTAACAATCAATTATGCCCCATGAATTATCATCTTAGCCATTCATTTTTGGCTTACACTGATTATATATTTATTAAATATCAAATAATTCATCTTAGCTCATGCATCCCTTTATTCTCTAAATTTAAACAAAAGGGCTCCTTAAGAAATCAAATAAAAAAGTACAATATTTTTTAAGGATTGAAGTAGATGGTATGGTCAATGTCAGCAACGAATCCATAATTTAATTGTCATATCTTGTATTTCTAAGTACTTGTCTTGTCTTTGACATTTTGGCAATTAGTTTGGGGATGAGGATATTGCTAAAAATGTCTTTCATCTAGACTCTATTTAAAGAGCTTTAGGCCTTAGAAGAGAGAAAGGCCAAAAATTATCCCTGCGTCTCATTTTTGTTCTCTTTTAGGTAAGGTTAATGATTTAAGCTTTTTTGGTAAATGGAGTTGTTTGAAACTGATTGCTGGAAATGGAGATCTGTTTGAAAAATCTGTGTTTCCGGAGCTATTCAGAACAAAAAATCATTTAGCAAAACAACTTTTTCAATTATATATATGTACATTCACAGATATATATACACATTATTACACGATTAATAATTATATATATTATATTTTAATAAAATAATTTTTTATTAAATTTTAATTAAAATTTCCTAAAGTCATAGGTTGCTTTAATAATTAACCTCCCGGCTGTGCACGGGAGAGCTCCGCCTCCGGCGGAGTACCGGACCTGCTGTTGCAATAGATAAGCTGGCCGGAGCTGGAGAAGACCAGCTCAGCCTCCATCGCCGCTTCCCGTCACCCCTATCCCCTCACCATGCATGGTGGCACCCCAAGGCTCGTGTCCCTCTGGGGAGACCGACACCCGCCGGAGAAGGAGCGGAGAACCACCAAAGGGAGGATTTTAGGCGCCAACGTTGCCGGAGAACTGGGCTCCGACAAACCCGAGAGCTGAGCTCTTTGTAAATCTCCTCCCGGCGGCCGGCGCCGGCTCCAGGCTGCCGGACCTTTGCCGGGAGGTGTACCTGCCTCCTACGAACCGGCCGGAGGCGGTGGCGTGGAGGCCCGCTGGCCTGACACTGGCGGCGAAGGGGGCTGCATGCTCACGGTTCCGCCGCCGCATTGAAGAAGCTGGATTTCTCCCTCCCTAAACACGCCCAACTGGAGGCGCGGGGACGGGTTTTGTCCCGCAATTTTTTGAGCATGGAGAAATGTCTGGCGATTCGAACAGTTGGCGGAAAAACAAATGGAGCCCCGCCCCTCTTTGCGTTTTGACAAAACGAACCAGACCAAAAACGCATTACCAAATGAAGCCTTAGTAGCCCTTCCTTGAGCTCCATGTCCGACAACCACGACAAGGTTGCATACCATTTCCATTATGATTTTTGGATTGTAATAATTTGGTATAAGAGTTAATTTATCCTCATTCACTCTTCCGCAGCCAACACACCTTACAAATGTTTGATTTCAAGCAACCTTTTTGATTGAATTCCCGTAGAAGATTCACTCCGCCACCACTCCTACTGTAGAAATATAGTACGAGCTGCTGCAGATTCTATAGTTCCTTCCAAGAATTCAACTATTCTCCCAGAATCCTTGACCCAACCGACACATTGGCCCAGTTGACACATCTTTCTTCAACGCATCTTGATGCAACAAATGTAGAACCCGTGCCTATGTCGATCATCAATCGAAGCTACTGCTCCCAACAACCTCTTTTTGAGGCTTCCGACTCTTTCGTACCATTCAAACACTGCCACTCACACTTCGCAGAAAAATTTTGATGACACAAACCATCGAAGTAAGCATGTGACTCTTTGAAGCAATCCAACGACATCCACCGATTGTCGAATCAAGCAAACCACGATATCTTCTCTATAGATGCATGCGACTCTTCAAAGCAGTTGCACCTGTGCTTTCTCATCGAGGCATCTTGATACGACTCAGAGCCACCTCAGAGTGGTCTATCATCGGAAGGAGCCAAAAAATAATGGGACTGAACCATCTGGTTCAGTCCCACCATCCTCCTAATCAAACCGGGAGGGACCATCCAGTCTACGACTGGGTATTTGGGGGGGGGGGATGCGGCGCATCCCCTAGGGCATTAAAAATCTCACGCAGGTAAGTGCTCGTTCTCTCGTAGGAGTAACGGTAGCGGAACAATTGGTATCAGGGGAGTTCTCCATCGCAGGTCATGGCAACCAACTTTACGCGCATCACGACACTGGAAGAGGGGCAACCGGGCTTTCGGGACCTCTTGGAAGCGATGAAGGAGGAGCTATCGCAAAAGATCAGCGCCGGAGAGGAGCGCTCTGTGCGAATTTTCTGGAGGCGACAACGACGCTCGGGGAACAGCTGAGCCGCATCGAGTGGGCTCCAGATTGCGGCAAGGGGCTGGCAGCGGACGATGTGGTCGGCCTCAGCGATGCGGGAGAGTCGACGATCGACGAGAGGAAGGCAACAGGGGCTCCGCCACTTGCACAAGACGACGGGATCGATGGATTTTGCGGGGCCCAGTGACCCGTCGTCTTTGGCCAGTGGGCCCAGGGGAACCCGCCATGCGGCAATTGGGGGCCCGACGAGGGATCTGGAGCTTCAGCGGTTTCACCAGAGACCCGGGGGGGGGGGGGCTTCCACCAGCAGTGGCAGACACAAACGGCGTAGCGGGAGGATATCAGGAATCAAAGGGGTGCCGAGACAGGAAGGGGAGGCGGTTAGCACTACCTCCAACCACATGTGAGTTGGGGGAAGGGAGAAGGAAGCAATGGTATCGACCCGGGAGGGCGCAGGGGCGTTCGAACGCCACACAGGGGGGAAGGAGAGGCACTGACGGACAACCACTGGGGCCGGGGGCCCATCATGCAAGGCAGAGGAAGACCAGTGGAGGATGGGGGACCGTGGAATAAGGGTTGGGGACAGCCTCCAGATTTTCCGGAGGGGCGATCACCACAACAACACCATCCACCAGTGCAACCCCGACTGACGAGGATGGAGTTTCCGAAGTACAAAAACGTAGACCCACTGGAATGAATTGAGAGGTCCGAGATGTTTTTTGAGTACCAGGAGCTTCCCAAGTACCAGTGGGTGTGCATCGCCTCGTCTCACCTTGAAGGGGATACCTATCATTGGTTGAGTTGGTGGAGGAAGCAGCGACCCTACCCCACGTGGGAGAAATTTTGCGAGGGGCTCATCGCGAGGTATGGGCTGACTGAGTATGAGGACTTCGATATGATACTGAATAAGCTGAGGAAGACAAGGACCGTCAACGAATATAGAAAGGAGTTTGAAAGGTTGGGGAACCAGGTGCAGTGGACAGAAAAGGCGCTTCTCGGGTGTTTTATGGTAGGACTTAAGGAGAAAATCAACGACGAGGTGTAGGCATTTCAGCCCAAGAGCCTGGCAGAAGCCATCAAAATGGCCCAGTTACAAGAGGAGAAACTTGGGAGACGCAAGGCGACCGCTACCTATCATTGGGGAAACAAGGAGAACAGGGAACAACCAAAGGAACCAGTAACCCATCTTTCCGGAAAGAGGCAGCGGTGAAGCGATTGTCGTGGGAAGCGATGCAGGATCGGCGGGCCAAGAGGCTGTGCTACACTTGTGACGAACAATTTGTTCCCGGGCACAAGTGTAAGGATGTTCAAGTTTACATGCTGCAGGAGGAGGACGGGTTGGAGACCAACGAGGACGGCTTGCCCACGCCCACCAATATCGAAGTGCTCTTTCGAGCCACATGAGGTGGAGTATCTGGGTCACCTGGTGAATAGAGAAGGGGTGCGACCGAACTCATAGAAGATCCAGAGCATGATGGAGTGGCCCACACCCACCAATATCAAGATGTTGAGAGGATTTCTGGGGCTAACAGGCTACTACAGAAAGTTTGTCAAGGACTACAGGAAGATCTCTAAGCCGCTCACCACTTTACTGCAGAAGGGAAAGTTTGATTGGGGACAGGATGCAGAGCTAGCGTTCCAGACACCGAAGGAGGCCATGGTAACGACCCCGGTGCTAGCACTACCCAATTTTTCCAAGTTGTTCATGGCAGAAACAAATGCGTCGGGAGTCGTCTTGGGGGCAGTGTTGATGCAGGAAGGGAGGTCGCTGCCGTACTACAACAAGGTAATTCAGGGGAAGGCGTTGGGACTATCAATTTATGAGGAGATGTTGACAATCCTGCACGCGGTGGGGAAATGGTGACCGTATCTCATTAGGCGGCACTTCAAAATACAGACGACCACCAAAGCTTAAAGTATTTCTTGGAGCAGCGGGTCTTGTCACTAGTGCAACATAAATGTGGGACCAAGATCCCGGGGTATGACTACAAGATCGAATACTCAAAAGGGAAGGAGAACAAGGTCGCCGACGCACTTTCACGCTTGCCCACAACGAGTTCTATTTTTGCTATTTCAGCGCTGGTCTTGGGCATCGTGGAGGATGTTCGCCAGGAGGTGTTAGCCGATACGGAGTTGCGACAGAGGTTGACGAATATTGCTGAAGGTAGGAGGGTTGGCGCGGGCTTCCATCTCATTAATGGCCACTTGTACTACATGAGACGCTTGTTGGTGGCACCAGGATCCCCATTACGGCAGCGACTACTCCATGAGTTTCACGACACGCCCAACAGCGGGCACTCCGACATGCTGCGGACTTATCAACGTATCAAGCAAAATGTGTACTGGAAAGGGTTGAAGGTGGATGTATCACAACATGTGAAGAACTGTAAGGAATGCCAGCAGCAAAAATACGACACTACCGCTCCAACAGGGTTATTGGTTCCACTTGGCATTCCGGAGCTTACATGAGAGAGTATTGCGATGGATTTCATTGAGCGGTTACCCAAATCTCAAGGCATGTCAGTCATTCTGGTAGTGGTGAACTGTCTTTCTAAGTATGAACACTTTATCGCGCTAGCGCCCCCTTACACCGCAGAGGCCGTGGCAGAAGCCTTCATCTGGGAGGTGGTTAGATTGCATGGGATACCGACTTCCATCATTTCCGATCGCGACACCGTGTTCACTAGCAGGTTTTGGAAGAAGCTTTTCCGCCTCACGGGGACATCCTTACGCATGAGTACAACCAACCACCCCCGGACAGATGGGCAGACTGAGGCCCTCAATAGAAGCGTGGAAACATATTTGCGGTGCTTCATTGCAGGTAAACCCCACCAATGGAGTAAATGGATCCCTTGTGCGGAGTACTGGTATAACATGACCTACCAAACAGCCGCCAAGATGAGGCCGTTCGAGAGCTTGTATGGAAGAGCACCGCCGACACTACGGAACTATGAGAAGGGGTTGACCGTGGCGCCGGAGGTGGAGTCCATACTGCAGAAGCGGGAAGACATCCTAAAACAGCTGAAGGAGAATCTGCGAAAGACACAACACCGCATGAAGACCTAAGCAGATAAGCACCGACGAGAGCAAAACTTTGAGGAGGGCGAGTGGGTGTACCTCAAGCTACAACCTTATCGACAGCTGTCAGTTGCAAGAGTGAACAACCAGAAGCTGACACCTCGCTACCACGGGCCCTTCTGGATCCTAAGTAAGGTGGGGGCCATGGAATACACTTTGGAACTTCCGGCGGACTCGGGCATCCACCCCACCTTTTATGTGTCACTGCTCAAGAGGGCGACACCGGGGGATGCTCCACCTGTTAGCCCCTTGCCGGAGGTGATGAAACTGGGCGAAGTTCGACCACGACCGAAGAGGGTTCTGGAAGCAAGGATCAAGACAGTGCAAGGAAAAGTCATCGTACGACTGCTAATTAATTGGAAGGGCATGACTGGGTCCGAACGGACTTGGGTGGATTATGAAGTGCTCAAGGAGACTTATCCCAAATTTCAGCTTAAGGACAAACAATTTTTTGAAGACGGCGGGAATGATATGACCTGGAGCCGCTTCAGAGTGGACTATCATCAGAAGGGGCCAAAGAACAGCGAGACTGAACCATCCAGTTCAGTCCCACCATCCTCCTAATCAAATCGGGCGGGCCCAGCAGATCTACGACTGGGTATTTGGAGGTGATGCGGCGCATCCCCTAGGGCATCAAAAATATCACGCAGGTATTGCCCGTTCTCCCTCGTAGGAGTAGTGTTAGCATAACACATATGCCCGAGTCGGCGATCTTGGGCGGCTTGTTCATTCATGATCCACTTCCAGCGACCAAACGTCATTCCTGCGGCTTCGCTGAGTTATGTTTGCATCGAGGGACTCACAACCTCCACATATCTTTCATCGCAGTAGTCACCGATCCTCTGCACTGTAGCGCCGCTCATTTGCTCTAGTGACAACAACTGACTCTTCTTCTTTGCTTCCAGATCTTCTCCCAAATGCTCCAAGCATCATAGGAAATCATCAAGGACCTAAAGGAAGGAGGAGAAACCTACAACCATTTCTATCGATCCTACTCTCCAACATTTAGTAACAAGATCATTCCCCAGGGAACAAAACAACTTTGCCTTGGAGATTTAGTGCCAAATAATGGAAAAATTAAGGAGATGCTCCAAAAACTTGTGAACAACATAGTGGCACTCAAAACCCACAATCAGACGGCCTTCCAAACGATTCATACTTATTTTGCAGGAGGGAAATGTTATTGTGGTTGGTGTCGACGATGAGCCCTTAATTTAAATATGCAATATTTTGTATTTCTATTTATTTATCTTTTCTTTCGTATTTTCGTAATTAGTATTGGGATGTGGACTTTGTTGCAAATTATTTTAATGTAGTTTCCATTTAAGGAGCTTTAGGGCATGAGAAGAGAGTAAAGCCAAATACCATCTCATGTTCTTGTTTTTGTTCTCTCTTAGTTAGGGTTAGGAGTTTGGCAGCTCTCGCTCGAGGTCCCCCCTCCTACAGCGGCATCAAAGCCTCAAATTGTCTCCATAATAATCTTTGAATTTTAACCGATGAAATGCATGAATGGATCGCAAAATGTTGGAAAGCATCAATAGATCATTCATAATTATTTACATGAAGAAGACCTCTATATATAGAGGGAACACCGGCTACATAAAAGGCTACATATATCATAAAACTTAAATATAATCTAACACTCCCCCTCAAGTTGGGCGAGTGATGTTGATCATGCCCAACTTGTCCACAATCATGCTAAATAAGTTCCCAAGCAATCCTTTTGTGAGAATGTCAGCTAGCTGCCTGTTGGAGGGCACAAAGGGAGTACACACAATCCCTTTCTCAATGTTTTCCTTGATAAAGTGTCTATCCACCTCGATATGTTTCGTCCGGTCATGTTGGACGGGATTGTGTGCGATACTGATGGCAGACTTGTTGTCACAATATAGCCTGATGGGTCCATCCTCCGAAAGACCAAGATCACACATCAAGGCCCGAAGCCATAGGCCTTCGCAAACACCCTGAGCCATGGCTCTGAACTCGGCCTCAGCACTGGAGCGTGCCACAACTTGTTGTTTCTTGCTCCTCCACGTAACAAGGTTGCCTCCAATGAGGAAACAATATCCGGATGTGGATCGCCTATCGTCCACGGACCCTGCCCAATCAGCATCAGTGTAGACTTCAACTTTTAGATCGGTATTGGGGCAAACAGAATACCCATTCCTGGTGAAGACTTGAGATACCGTAGAATTCTGAGAGCCGCGTCCATGTGTCGGGTCTTAGGAGCATGCATGTATTGGCTCACAACACTCACGGCATAGGAGATATCTGGGCGAGTATGGGACAAATATATCAACCTCCCCACTAATCTTTGGAAACCAGAGATATCTTCAATGTTCTCACCATCATCCCGCCCCAACCGGTAGTTTGCTTCAATCAGAGTGTCAGCCGGTCTGCATCCGCTCATCCCCATTTTTGCAAGGAGATCTAAGGTGTACTTTTGTTGAGAAATGAAGATCCCCTGTTTAGATCTGGCAACCTCGATGCCCAAGAAGTACCTGAGTTTTCCCAGGTCCTTGACCTCAAACTCTCTAGCTAGTTTCTGTTTCAGAATTTGAACTTCTTCAACATCATCACCTGTTATGACAATATCGTCAACATACACAATGAGAGCAGTAATCTTTCCAAGTCTTCGTTTGATGAATAGGGTGTGGTCCGCATTGCTCTGATAATATCCAAATGAGACCATAGCCTTGTGAAACCGCCCAAACCAAGCTCTGGGGGACTGTTTTAACCCATATAAGGCCTTTAACACTTTACACACTTTCCCTGCAGTACCAACTGGAGTAAGACCCGGGGGGGTAGACATATAAACCTCTTCCTCCAAGTCACCGTGGAGGAAGGCATTCTTCACATCAAGCTGTAATAGGTCCCAATGTTTGCAAGAGGCAACAGAAAGTAAGACCCTGATTGTGTTAATTTTTGCCACCGGGGCAAACGTCTCCTGATAGTCGATGCCATGGGTTTGAGTATAACCCCGTGCAACCAACCTTGCCTTACATCTTTCAACAACTCCTTGTGGGTTCTGTTTCACCGAGAACACCCATTTACACCCAACAACTTTCTTGCCATAGGGAAGGGGAACTAAATCCCAAGTATGGTTCTTCTCAAGAGCCTGCATTTCCTCAACCATCGCCTCTCGCCACACAGGGATTGTAAGGGCCTGTTGCCATGATACAGGTATAGTGGCAGTAGAAAGAGAGGAGACAAAAGACATATAGGAGGTAGAAAGAGAAGCATAAGAAACATAATTTGATAAAGGATGCCGAGTACAAGACCGGATACCTTTTCGAAGGGCAATTGGGAGGTCGGAAGGCCCCGAGTCAGGTTCCACTGACTGTTCTGGAAGCATGGCAGGGACCTGTGTACTTGGTCTCGTGATGCGCCGAGTATAAACCTGCAAGGTCGGGGGTGAAGGAGGAACCATAGGGGAGGAGCTCACCACTGGGATAGAAGGGCTCACTTCCATTGGTAGAGTCTCCCCCTGAAGTGAGGGATACAGAGGTGGAACGGGCAGGGAGATGGAGTCTCCCCCTGAAGAGGGGGAAGCAGAGAGAGGGTAGTAGGACTCAGATTCACGGAATGTGACGTCCATACTGACAAAAACTTTCCTGGTAGGTGGGTGGTAACACTTGTAACCTTTCTGCGTAGGAGAGTAGCCAATAAAGACACACTTGAGAGCACGAGGATCCAGTTTGGAGGGGCGTGGTTGGTGTATGTAAACAAAGCAAACACAACCAAACACCTTAGGAGGAAGCCGAGTAGGGGGCACCCGAAGAGTATCAAGGGGGGTAGACTTCCCAAGGACGCGCGTGGGCAGACGATTGATGAGGTAAGCAGCAGTCATAACAGCGTCTCCCCAATAGAATTTTGGGAGATGCATGGTAGATAGGAGACATCGAGCCACCTCCAGAAGGTGGCGATTTTTTCGCTCAGCGACCCCATTTTGTGCGGGGGAATAAGCACAAGTGGTCTGGTGGAGGATGCCGTTATCGGCAAGGTAAGCCTCAAACTGCGAATCAATGTATTCGCGGCCATTGTCACTGCGAAGAATTTTAATCTTGGAGTGAAATTGAGTTGAGACCATACTATGAAAACGTCGAAAGACAGAGAAGACATCATTTTTTCGATTTATCAAGTACAACCATGTAGTACGAGAGAAACAATCTATAAAAGTAACAAACCACTCACAACCAGAAATGGACGGAACACGGCATGGGCCCCAAATATCAGTATGAATAACAGCAAAAGGAGTAGAACTAGGCAACGAAACATTTGTAAATGAAGAACGATGATGTTTGTTAAGACTACAGTCATCACACACGAAAGCATCAAAAACAGCAGTAGACAAAGCAGGAAATAACAACTTCATAACAGAGATAGAGGGGTGTCCCAGGCGACAATGCCAGGAGTACAAAGGGTGAGTGGTGTTGGAGTAAAGAGCCGTAGTAGGAGGAGCAGCATCAGAGTCCAGAACATAGAGGCCATCCACCATGCTACCAGAGCCAATCACCTTCCCCGTCGTCAGGTCCTGAAAGACACAAGAAGAGGGAAGGAAGGTAACTGAACAATGCATGGAGTTAGTTAAATGGCTAATTGAAAGGAGGTTACGAGTAAAGGTGGGAACATGAAGGACAGAGGACAAAGTGAGCGATGAACAGGGGATGGTACCCTTGCCAGCAATAGAGGCAAGAGAACCATCGACAATGCTCACTTTATCTCGTCCAGAAAGAGGAGTATAGGAAACAAAACCTGTGGAGGACCCGGTCATATGATCCGTGGCCCCCGAGTCAATGACCCATTGAGTGGAAGACGGAGAAACGGCAGAATGGGCACCTGGCAATCCCGTGTGCGCGTAAGAGGACGAGGCTGAGGAAGACGGCTCAGTAGACATTCCCTGCATCATACGGCGGAGGGCCAACATTTCATCCGCAGAAAAACCACCAGGAGGGGCAGAGACATCAGCACCCAAGGGAACAGCAGAGGCATCGGGAGTAGCATCAGTAAAGTGGGCCGCCCGGGGCGGAGCAGCATAACGACCCGAGGGACGTCCAGAACCTCGACCTCCACGAGGTGGAGCCCCTCCCCTGGGGTTTGGGAAACCATGAAGCCTGAAGCAGGTATCCCGAGTGTGGCGGGTCTTGCCACAATAATCACATAGAAGATGATCCTTATCAGGATTCTTCAGCCTGAAATCCCGGGGTGGCCGAGTACCAAGAAGAGAGGGGGCGGTAGCGGCCAGAGCAGATCCTTCCGACACCGAGTCTGGTAGAAGGGTCTGACGACGATCAAACTCCTGCTGAACGATGCTGTAGACCTCAGGAAGAGAAGGTATCGAAGGCCGTCCCAGAATCTGGACACTGATCTGGTCAAAATCCCGATGCAAGTCATGAAGAAATTCGAAGATGCGATTACGGTCATCCCTGGTTCGAACCATCGCCTCATCAATAAGACTGACAAAGACCAAAGGATCAAAATGATCATACTCCTGATAAAGCTGTGTGAACTCTAAATAGTATGGGGAAGGTGGTCGGTCACCCTGCCGAAGTAAGCTGATGCGGCGCCGCAACTGAAATATCTGGGCAGCACTGCCACGGCGGGAGTAAGTAGACTCCGCACGACGCCAAATATCGGCGGCATTAGCAAGAAATAGGTAGTTGCGGGCGATGGACTCCTGCATCGAGTTGATAAGCCAAGACATAACCAAGGAGTTCTCCGATTCCCACTGCTGCCAGTCGGGAGAAGTAGGATCTGGTTCCTTCGTTTGGCCCGTGACATAGCCAAAGAGACGCCGACTTTTGAGCGCCAGAGTAATGGAACGGGACCATGAGAGATAGTTACAATCATCGAGGCGAATAGTAGTAATCTGAGGAGTATTATGGTCGGTGGTTCCACGGAAACAAACTGACGGAGGAGGGCCACCGGAACCAGGAGCCGGAGCAACGGCGGTAGAAAGAGCCGGAGAATCCGCGCCATTAGAACCCATTGTGCAGGAACAGAAATCCCGCAGGGAAGGAAGACCGGAAGAGAAATCCGGAGGGAAGAAGGCAGCCCAAAGGTTAGGGCATCAAGAGATTAATCGTAGAGAGACAAAAAAAAATCCACCCATAGAGAGGCATCAGGAAGAAATAGTGGCGCCGAAAGGAGTAGAAGACAAGCACTTCATTTCCGGCGCCAGAGGAGGAGAACTGCGACGCGGAGGTGCGACGGAAGGCGGAGGCGGAGACGCTGCGGCTGCGGGTGCGGGTGCGGCTGCGGGTGCGGAAGGCGGAGGCGCTGCGGGTGCGGGTGCGGAAGGCGGAAGGACGGAAGGCGGAGGCGCTGCGATGCGAGCTGTCGTGCGGAAGGCGGAGGCGCTGCGGGTGCGGAAACGAAACGGATCGGGGTTTTTTAGGGTTGCTCTGATACCATGTTGGAAAGCATCAATAGATCATTCATAATTATTTACATGAAGAAAACCTCTATATATAGAGGGAACACCGGCTACATAAAAGGCTACATATATCATAAAACTTAAATATAATCTAACACAAAATAAACAATGTGATGTCTCAATGAACTTGAACTTCCAATACAGCTCTTGTTGGTTGTTTAATGAATTTTATTACAACAAAGTTATATTATGCTATAAGAGTCCATGGAGACTTTAAAGGTAAAAAATTTAAAATAGCTAATGATTTTTGATGGGTACCCACTAAATAAGTAGGAGAAATTGGGCTGCGAATAGTTGATTCTCTATTTATGTTGCACCGACACCGACATGCGACACGCGATACGACACGACACGATACGCGACTCATCAATTCTTAAAAAAATTATATTTTGACACACTAGGACAGGTATATTTAATATATATTTGTTATAATTATTAAAATTCTAAAACATTTAACAAAAAATAAAAAAAATGAACAATTAACAAATATTCAAATAAACAATATCATATTTAAATATTACTCATCAAATATTCAAATATTAAACTTAACAAAATGTCAAAAAATAATAAAACATTTACACATTACCATTATATATCATCAGTAAAAATAATGGATTCTCAAGCAAACTGTTTCCCTCACTTTCAATCTTCCGTTTTCTAGAGAAATATCCATCCTATTAGTAGATCCACCTTCACTACTTGAAATGCTAGAAGGGGACAAAGACACTTTTTTAGGAGCAAGACTCGCTATTCTAGCATTCACCTTTTTTCTAGTTTTTTCGTCTCAAATAGATCATTCCTTGAGACTTTTACACACTTTCCAATTCCTTTTCTACCAATCATTAAAAATGTGCTCTCACTCTTATATATGAACTTATAAACCATTTTTCACAAAAAATGCACTTCCAAGACAAATTGTCTCCCACATCACCATGAGTAGCTAACTTAGGGACACATGTGTCCGATTGAGCGGGACATGCGAGTCCCGCATGAGCCAGCGTGTCGGATTTCCGACAAGCGTGTCAGAGAGTGTCAGAGAGTCGGACGAGTGTCGGAGAGTCCGACACCGACACGCTGGGCATTTTGAAGTGTCGGTGCTTCATTGTTCTCCATCATAATGGGGGTGCAAATAACCGCACTTTCTCCATTATGAGTGGTTCTATTAGTGGGGAGGAGAAAATCGCCCCGAACTGCCCACTACTGTTGCACCGCTTCGCCCACTATCTCCACATCAAGACCACACATGCGCCCCAACTGCACCCGCTGCACGACCACCGCTCGGCGCCACCAACAGTGCGTCTAATGCCGCACGACCTCTTCCGTCCGTTCGGTTGCCGCAGCACGGCACCTCTGGCCATTCCGCCGCCGCCGTACCTCCTCTGGCCGTAAACCTGTCGCCCCTCAGCGCCTCCGGTCGTACGGCCGCAGCCACGCGACGTCCTCGAGCTGTGTGGCCGCCGCCGCCGCACGACGTCTCCGACCGTGCAACCCCGCCACACAGCCCCCTCCGGCTGTGCGGCCGCTGCCGCACGATGCCACAAGCCGTGCGACAGCCGCCGCACGACCTCCTCTAGTCATGTGGTCTCCATCGTACGACGTCTCTGGGCGTGCTGTTGCCGCCGCACGACCATCTTCGGCGGCCGCAAGGCGCCGCTAGCCGTGCGGCTGCCTCCGACTGTGTGCGGTTGTAGCCGCAGGATGCCTCGCCAACGCGATCTGCGCGGGTGACTCCTCCTGTGCGCGAGAGCACACCCTCATGATAGGGGTGCGCATATTAAAATCCCCCATCATGAGGGTGCAAATAGTCAAATCCCCTATTATAGGGCTGCGCATAGTAAAATCCCCCATCGCGGGGGTGTGCATAGTATAATCCCTCATTATGAGGGTGCACATAGTAAATCCCTCATAATAGGGGTACAGATAATAAACCTTCTATCATGGGTGTGCGGATAGCCACACCCCAAGCGACATAATTAGCGAAACTCCCCCCTCAAAAACTATAAAATTGACCCAGAGCCCTCATTTGAAAGGTCCTTGCCTTCTACGCCTATGAGAGCTCCTGAGTCTTCCTTTGAAGATCTCCATGAGTTCTCCTTTGGTGCTTGAAGATCCTTTTGAGGATCTTTGGCGTTCGAAGATCTCCTTCGGCGCCCGAAGATCTCCTTCAGCGCTCGAAGATCTCCTTCGGAGTTTAAAGATCCTTTGATGATTGCTCGAAAACCTCCTTCAAAGGTCGAAGATCCTTTGAAGCTTGCTTGAAGATTTCCTTCTGTCTTTGAAGATTCCTTCAGTGCCTTAAAGATCTCCTTCGCTCCTCGAAGGTCCCCTCGAGGACAGTTTGAAGACCTCATCCAACTCTGTCCTTTGAGCCCAGTGCCCTGTTGCTGCATTCATCATGCCAGATTGCTTCCAAGCACGTTCCTCAACACTCCACTCCAAGCGACCGCCGATGTCTAGAAGAATTATTGTAACGAGCGGTGTCGTGTAACCCTCGAGAGATAACTTTTGTAACCTCTAGAAAATTATGAAACTTGGTCGACACCGATCCGGCCCCGTGATTTTTTTCCTTTCCGGGGTATTTCCATGTAAAAAACTTCTTCTTTAGTTGTTAGTCCTCTCTATGTCTGTTTGCTCGCTTGGTTCACTCTCGAGTTGAGACGGTTCAATTCGACCGGTCTATAAGAGTGTCAAATGACCCACAACAACGTTGTATAGTTTGTGCCGGACAACAAAAAGGTCTTTGATATTTACATTGAATATGACATAAGTGAGTCTCGTCAGATGAATGTGACAAAATTAGAAAAGATAGATTTTAAAAATGATTATATATTAGGAAAACATTGAGAATAACATTATTTAAGATAAAATAATAGAAAATAGACTTCTTTGGTTTGAGCATCTATAATGAGAGTAAGAAAATGCATAAACTAGAGGAGTAAATAAAATTTTCATTACATTGAATGTTAGAAAATGTATAAATTAGAGGGTGGATGATGCAACATGAGTCTACAGGTGGCGAAGGACCGATGACCTAACTCAAAGTGCAATACATGCGATCACACGATGAACTCAATGGACCTACGACAAACCTATACTGATTTGGATGCATACACACAATCAAAATAAATTTCACTATAAATGCAATTGCACATGCAGTTAATTGTCCAATGTATTAAGCAATAAACAATTAACTAAAATAAAACCTAAGAAGATGCAATAAGTTTGCAAAAATTATATTTGGGTAAAACATAGTGAAAATTCACAAACAATTGAGGTGCAACTAATTTAAGCACGCAGCGAATGGATTCCGCAAATCAAACAACAATTTGTAAAATTAAACGCACATGAAAGTTTTAAGTCCCGCAACAATAGTTTAAACATTCAACATAAAGAGAAAAAAACATCCATACCAAGACTTGCTCATGCATATGGCGGCGTGATTTGGGGAAGGAGAATCGGTAGCGGCAACGATCTTTGGTCGACGAGTGGCTCCACAAGTGGGCAGTAGTGGCTGAACAGGGATCGTTTGGGGCTTACATCAATTTGGAGGGTTGGAATAGGGCCACACGGGGAGGGGCTAGCTGTAGGAGGGGTTGTCGGGGGCGAGGTTGGCTGTAATAGGTGAGACGGGAGGAGGGGTGGGCTTTCAAAAGGCTTGGCGGGTCTTAAAAGGAGGTAGGGGTCGAAATTAGGGTCGTAGGAGTCTAGACATTTTTGGAGAAGAGGAGGGGTGGCAGAGGCGGGGCTGTAGGACGCTCTACGGGGTTAGAGAAGAGGGGGTGACAGAGGCGGTGCTGTAGGAGGCTCGACGAGGTCTGTGAAGGGGAGGGGAGGCAGAGGCGGGGTTGAGGGAGGCTCGACGGGTGGTGGCTGAAGGCAAAAATCACGCACGAAGGAGAAACGCCACTCAGAGACCACAGAGAAAGACCGACTGGTTGCTGAAATGCAACCCTCGATGCACAAACCTGTTGCACATGCAAGAATATATAGGGGAGGGAGGAAATAAAGTGCTAAGGCACCCAGATCAGACGACTAATAACGTTCGGGCCAATCGGGTGCCAAATACAACATGAAATATGTAAAATAATATATAGAAAAGACTCGGACCACCCATCTGGGCGCATCCGCGGACTCGGATTGCCCAAACTGGCCACCAATCACCGCCTCCTGCGGGAATAAACATTTGCGTGTCGTTGAACGTCATCAACTCTCCCGTCTTGAAAACATTCATCTCTGATGAGTGGAGACGGTCATACTCTCGGCATAAGTCCGAGGTGAGTCTCTCGAGTTCCTCAGCAGAAATCTAGGTGTCGTCAGAAATTGGACGGACGATCCAATGAACCAGGTACCGCCGAACAACTCGACCGCCCATCGTAATGAAGTCGTGACTAATGTTATGTAGTGCATCTCTTGGAGGCACAAAAAATTGTGGAAGTAATGTATCTCCGTCTGAAAGTGGAGCAGGTGAAACTGCCGGAAGGGTGGCACGGCCCCCCGAGTGGTGCTCAACTGGCCGAGACTTCCTGGGCATAGTAGGAGTAGAAGGGCTAGAGAGGGATGAGGCAAGATGTGGCTCAGGGGTAGCTGTGGATAGTGGAGCCACATACACTCGCTCATCGTAGTAAGAAGTTAATTCCTCTATATTGAATACCCGGTGGATTCCCATTACTGGGGAGATATCAACCTCATAAGCGTTCGTACCAAGCCATCGAATGACTGTGTAGGGACTCATTCAACAAGCGCTTAAATTTTTTGCTGTTCCCGTTGGGAACCTTTCACGTCGTGTGTCAATCGCTCTTTGCTTCCCCATTTCAAAAATCTGACCCCACTTGTGCTAGTCTGCTAGATTTTCATAATAATCATTGTTTATTGCAAATTTACATCGGACGAATTCATGTAGCTTATGCGGATGATGCAAAACATGCAATAAATATGAATCATGCGATAGAGAGAAGTCAAGCACAATATATGGATGATCTTGCAAACGTAGAACCAAAGACTTGACATACTCATTTAGATGGTGCACAAGAAACACGATTGTCACGACACACTGACAAATAATAGGCTCCACATGGCGAAGATTCCTGAAAATGAGAGGTTTATCAGGAGGTTCTTCGGGTGCAATGTAGAAAAATTCCTTAAACATATGCGCACTAAAGTAACTACCTAAGGTAGTGGCACTGATTTGTACTTGAATGGTGTGCCAAGTGTCTTTAGGATACTCACCCAGTAATAGACAAATAATCGGCTTAAACGACGCCATTACTCGAAGGAATGCCATATATGGTGACAAAAGAACACAAAACATGGATGTGATGGATACCTCTCAAATTATAAACTCATCGGGTGGCTCGCCAGGAGGTGTATACGAAAATTCATCGCGTACGTGATGATCACTAGTGTGAGTGCCTTCTAGGAGGCGAAGCTCGTCAAATGAGACTCTCAGGGACTTAATCCCGAGGAGGTCAATAATGATAGGCCGGTCCTCCAAGAGGAAGACACTAATAACAGTAGTGTCGGTGGGAACAAGTAGGACACCCACAACGAAGTCAATGCTAGTCCCTTGACTCTCACAAGGGAGTGGTGGCTCATCAGGAGGTTTAGCAGGGGATTCATCAAAGCATCCATCAATATGGTCATGAAACCTCCAGATGAGTACTATTGAAAGGTGTGGTGTTCCCAACAACGAGTAAGGTAGCCGCTAAGAGAGAGACACAAGGCTCTCAACTCTCATTCATGATGTGGCTCGAGAAAATGCTAAGGGAAGAGTGGGGAGTGCCCATACTCAAGTGTGGGTCAAACAATATAGTGTCGAGAACTGGATCTTTAGCCGAATGAGACACTATGTCGATCTGCGGAGGATGGATGTACCATCACAATACCAATGTGCCACTCGTCCTTACACTCATGAATTTGCTCACTAACCACTCTAGTATCGCTCTCCGTCTGTATCATACGATCAGGATCAGAGTCGACTCGAAGATCAAGTGGGAACCAAGTCTTGGCAAGAGGAAGTTAATCAAACCAGGTGTTCAACCTCTCAAGTAAGTGAGAACACTACTCGACACAACGGTGGTTTGACCTTTAGATTTTATTTCATGGATTCTTATCAAGGAATTCATTATGTGAGCCAAATCAGCATCCAAGCAATCAAAAATTGGTCTATAACTAAATGATGAAATTCTGCCTCATGTATTTCTATTTGCTGGACACGAGGGTCTTGATATATGATGTGATCCCCACGATGGTGACCTCTATAGAACTCTTAAGGGTCATCTAGACGGTCGTCCCTAACATAATCAGATCGCTCTCGAAGGTGTACGTGAGCCCTACGATTGTGCGGAGGTGATAACGCATATACAAACTCATATTCCTTAACTAGAGAAGATGCGTAGTGATGATGAAATGAACGATACTCAACTTTACTATCATAAGATCATGACGAAGTGTAATGATGATAGCGCGAGGACCTCTTATCGTGGTAGTCATCTCTAACATAATTGAATTGTCTCGAAGGGTCGACACCACCCATGGAAGTGGCATGCCGAGCATGAGGATAATCATCGCAATAATAATAAGGGTGCCTCTCCTGTAAAGACAAAGGATAATGATAATGGTATGACATAGTATAAGACCTATAGACTCAATAACTGCGTATTAAACTAAAGTCCGAACCTGACTCTGATACCAAATTTGATGCAGCACGAGTCTACATGTGGTGAAAGACCGATGACCTAACTCAAAGTGCAATGCAATAGATCACACTATGAAATCAATGGACCTACGACATACCCTATAATGATTTGGATGCATACACGATCAAAATAAATGTCACTATAAATGCAGTTGCACATGCAATTGATTGTCCGATGTATTAAGCAATAAACAATTAACTAAAATAAAACTTAAGCAGATGCAATAAGTTCGCAAAAATTATATTTGGGTAAAACAAAGTGGAAATTCACAAACAATTGAGGTGCAACTAATTTAAGCACGCACCGAATGGATTCCGCAAATCAGACAACGATTAGTAAAATTAAACGCACATAAAAGTTTTAAATCCCGCAACATTAGTCGAAGCATTCAACATAAAGAGAAAAAAGTAACATCCATACCAAGACTAACTCATGCATATGACGGCGTGATTTGGGGAAGGAGAATCTATAGCGGAAACGATCTTCGGTCGACGAGTGGCTCCACAAGTGGGCTGCAGTGGATGGAAAAGGATGGTTTGGGGCTTACAGCGATGGGGAGGGCTAGAATAGGGCCAAATGGGGAGGGGCTAGCTGTAGGAGGGGTCGTCGGGGGTGGGGTTGGCTGGAACAAGGGCGACGGGAGGAGTGGTGGGCTGCGAGAAGGCTTGGAGGGGATGGAAAGGAGGTAGGGGACGGCGTTACGGTCGTAGGAGTCCATACGGGGTCAGAGAAGAGGAGGGGTGGCGGTGGAAGGGCTGTAGGACGCTCTACGGGGTCACATAAGAGGAAGGGAGGCTGAGGCGGTGCTGTATGAGGTTTGACGGGATCTGCGATGGGGAGGGGAGGTGGAGGCGGGGCTGAGGGAGGCTCAACGGGTGGTGGATGATGGCAGGAATCGCACACGAAGGAGAAGTGCCGCTCAGAGTCCTCCGAGGAAGACCGACCGGCTGCTGGAATGCAACCCTCAATGCCCAAACCTGCCGCACATGCAAGAATATATAGGGGAGGGTGAAAATAAAGAGCTAGGACACCCAAATCGGACAACTAATAACGTTCGAGTGCCAAATATAACATGAGATACATAAAATAATATATAGAAAAGACTCGGAACGCCCATCTGGGCGCATCCGCGGACTTGGATCGCCCAAATGGGCCGCCGATCACTGCCGCCGGCGGGAATAAACACGTATGTGTAGTCAAATGCCATCAGTGGATTACTGGATTCATTGTAACATGAATGAAATTTATTCGAGGTAATTTGCATAATTTATGTTTAACACCCCTGGTAGAACTCGACAAAAATGAATAAAAAATGAGGATTTATAAAACCCGGAAGCCCGCCCCTCCCTGTATCTCGTCAACCCGCTGTAGGTCTTCCTCCACTTCAATTTCCAACCTGTCAACCCCACCTCCTACTACAACCCTAAATCAACAACTTGCTGCAAGCCCGTCCAATTTCCTGTAGCCGATTGACTGGCCCTTCCTTCATTTCTTCACTCACCCTCATCTCTCGTGAACCCCATTTCAATCATGTTCCAACCAACACCTTAGTCCAGATTTCTCATTCCACTACTCCGGAATTGCAGCCACCTTGAAGGTTCTCCAATAACCGCCTTTGCTGCCGCCCGCACGCGTGTAAATTGGGGTAATAGTCATTTCCTGTTGTTGTTTATTTTGGCTACTTATATTACGTTGACTTACTATTTTCATTTGCTATTAGTTCCTTCGTTATGCTACTTGCAGGATTTATTCTGTGCTCGCTTAATTTTACCCGCGCCTTGTTCATCTGCAAAATTAATATTTTGTTCTCTTAAATAATTAATTGGGACTGCACGTGCCCTGCTGATAATCGTACAAAAAATTAATTATTGCTGTAATTTTGGAGCGGACCGTTGTGCATTTGCATTTCACTGAATTAAAATTAGGATTGCATTTAGAATCCCCCTTGCGAGTCGTCCTACCACTGCATCAAATTGGTATCAGAGCCCTAGGTTAGGGTCATTTGCATGTTACGTAGTGGTAGGGATTATCGTCAGTCCATGTCAAGTCACAATCACACCGACGATAGGACCGCTAGTTTACAGACGGACATGATACTCGCTGAATTTGAACGATTGGTTCTCGACCAATTTGATCGGATGGGAACCCAATTCAAAACCCTTAGAGGTGATATTACGTGGGTTAACACGATGGTAGACCAGTTAGAGACACCTAGAGGTCGAGTGACCCCTCCCCCTGATGAGGACCCCCATGAGGGCCCATGTGACACTACACCTCATCCGGAGAGGCGTGGTAGAGATATACCTCGCCAAGATCCCCCTCCCTTTGCAAAGTGGAATTATTGTCGTGGTTACGACTATAGGCGAGATCCAGGGAGGGACCACAGCCCTCCTGATTAGCCTCGTCCTCCCCCACCTCGTCGTAGAGATCGAGCCCGATATGATTATGCTCATGAGGATGAGTATGATGACTACCGTGAGCCGCGCCATAGGATGAACCCTGAGGAGGATGATATCACCAGACACATTCGAATTGATGCGCCCTCCTTCGACAGTCACCTGGACTCGAAGGCATTTAGCGATTGACTCATGAACATGGATCACTATTTTGACTGGTTTGAGATAAGCGACGAGAGGAGAGTGCGATTTGCCAAAATGAAGTTGATCGGCCAAACAAAGATTTATTGGTTGAGTCTCGAGAGATTTCTTGAGCGGGATGGTTACTACCCCATCACCAGATGGGATAAAATGAAGCAGCGTTTACAAGATAAGTACCTCCCCGCATCATATCGAAATCAACTATTAGATCAGCTCTACGCGCTACGTCAGGGGTCTCTCTCTGTAGCAGATTATATGTCCCGATTTGACGAGCTATTAGTCCGCAGCGATATTATGGAGGAGCCCGCCGCCACTGCATCATGTTTTCGTGCGGGACATAGAGCGGACATTCGGAGGGAATTAATTCCCCACAATATGAAGACGGTTAAGCAGGTCTTTCAGCTCGCGCTAGAGTACGAGCAGTATTTACGTACCGCTGGCTCAAGACAGGGCTCCACTCGACTAGACGCCACCACAACTACGAGACCCCATCTTGCCACAACTACTGACACCCCTCACGCAGACGCGACGAGAAAAGCTATTGTTCTTGGAGGCCCCAAGTTTGGGGGCGTCCAATGCTATTGGTGTTCTAGCAGAGGGCACTTTGTGGCGCAATGCCCTACTAGGAATTTATTGATTGAGGAGTTGGGTGAGCCCACTACTGAGGCCGAGGACGTTGTAGTTGAGGAGGTTACTACCGTTATTGAGGATGGTTTAGAGAGTGATGCAGAGAGATCCCTAGAGGTGGGAGTCCTCCGACGCATCCTCCGCACCCCACATGCTGAGGATTGGCGCCGCATCACTATTTTTTTCACATATTTCCCGAGCACGGGAGGCCCCTACAAGCTCGCTATTGATAGTGGGAGTTGCGTCAACATTGTGGCTAAGAAAGGACTTGAGAGGATGCAACTGACACCCGAGCCCCATCCCCATCCCCACCGAGTTTTGTGGGTGGATAAATCCACCATTCATGTCACGCAGCGGTGCCTAGTTCATACGATTAGCGTTTACTGAGGACTAGGTTTGGTGCGATGTTATCCTTATGGATGTTGCTCACATTATTCTTGGGAGACCCTGTCTTTACGATCGTGACGCCACGTGTTATGGCCGGTCCAACACGTGTGTATTCTTCGACAAGGGTCGAAAGATTACTCTTACCCCGAATCAGCCCAGGAACCCTTACAAGGGCAAGGTTGACTCATCAATTAGTGTGGGGTCGTCGAGACCCCTACATGTCTTGAGGAGAGGAGATTTCCTGAGAGAGAGCCTAGATACTGGGGTCATGTTTATCGTAGCGTCCACGATGGCGGCCGAGACCCCTAGCGAGGCTGTGATTACTGATCTGGATGTTCGGCTGTGGATGGATGACTTTGTAGACATTATGCCCGAGGAGCTCCCCGATGAGCTTTCCCCACTGAGGGACTTCCAACACACGATAGATCTAATCCCTGGGGCATCTTTGCCCAATCTTCCGCATTATCGCTTAAATCCGACCTAGTATGCCGAGCTAAAGCAGTAGGTTGATGATCTTCTGCGAAAGAAGTTTATACGAGAGAGTATGAGTCCGTGCGTCGTGCTAGCCCTTCTGACCCCGAAGGACGGTAGCTGGCGCATGTGCATTGATAGCCGTGCCATAAATAAGATCACGGTGAAGTATCGTTTTCCGATTCCCTGCCTTGATGACCTCCTGAACTCGATGACTGGTGCCCAGATCTTTTCGAAGATCGATCTTCGCATTGGGTACCACCAGATTAGAGTTAGAGAGGGGGATGAGTGGAATACGACTTTCAAGACGAAGGACGGCCTATATCAGTGGCTAGTGATGCCGTTCAGATTATCGAACGCACCCAACACGTTCATGAGGGTGATTACATAGGTCTTGCGGCCCTATATGGACAAATTCTTGATAGTATATTTTGATGATATATTGATATACAACCAGGGCCGCACCAAGCACTTACGTCATATTTTCCTGGTGTTCGAGCTCCTTCGAAAGGAGCATCCTTAAATCAACTTAAAGAAGTGCTCATTCCTGTCCACATCCATTCATTTCTTGGGTTATGTAGTATTGGCGTATGGTATTTCTGTCGATCCTGATAAGGTCAGGGCAATCCGAGAGTGGCCCACCCCGACGAACATACATGAGGCTCGTAGTTTTCATGGATTTGCCACCTTTTATAGGAGGTTTGTCTGTGCCTTCAGTTCGATCATGGCTCCCATTACGAGCTGCCTTCGTAAGGGAGATTTCATTTGGACGAAGGATGCCACTCGAGAGATCAAGGAGAGACTGTCTACAACTCCCGTTTTACGTTTACCAAATTTCTCCAAGCCCTTCGAGATAGCATGTGATGCGCCGGGAGTTGATATCGGCGCAGTCCTTAGCCAGGAAGGTCACCCGGTGGCCTATTTTAGCGAAAAGTTAAACGAGACCCGACAAAAATATTCAAATTATGATCGAGAGTTCTATGCCATTGTGCAGACATTGCGTTACTGGCGACATTATCTCCTGCACAAGGAATTTATTTTATATTCAGACCATCTGGCGCTGAGATACCTCGACTCCCAGAAGAAATTGAGTCACCGACACGCCAAATGGGTGAAATATATGCAGGAGTTTCACAATGTTCTTAAGCACCGAGCGAGTGTTGAGAACAAACCAACAGACGCCTTGAGTCGCCGAGTCAGCATTCTCCATACCATGAGCACCCGAGTTGTGGGATTCGAGCAGATGGTTCACGCTTATCCAGAGTGCCCTGATTCGGGGGACATCTACACCTACACAACACTTGCGAGGGACCCTCCCGATTCTCGAGTGGGATATTCGATTTCTGACGGGTATTTATTTATGGGTTTACGCCTATGCGTACCTCAGACCTCCCTCCGAGATTTCCTTATTTGGGAGCTTCACGCAGGAGGAGCCGCGGGTCATTTCGGCCGAGATAAGACAATTGCATTAGTTGAAGATCGCTTTTTTTGGCCCGTCCTGAAGAAAGACGTTACTAGAGTTGTGAGACATTGTCGAGTTTGCCAGAACGCAAAGGGGACTCTCCAGCTCACGGGACTATATATTAGTATGGATTTCATTCTCTAGCTCCCTCACACTCTGAGGAAGCTCGATTCCATTTTTGTCGTAGTGGATCGTTTCTCTAAGATGACACATTTCATTCCTTGCCGAAAGACCGCTGACTTCTCCTACGTGGCGACTTTATTCTTTAGAGAAGTGTTTAAGTATCATGGTCTCCCCACTTCCATAGTCTTTGATCGTGACGTACGATTCATGAGCTATTTCTGGAAGACTTTATGGAAGAAGACGGGTACGACCTTGAAGTTTTCCTCCGCCTACCACCAACAGATGGATGGGCAAACTGAAGTAGTTAATCGTAGTCTTGGGACACTTCTCTGTTGCCTCGTTGGGGATAGTCCGGCTAGTTGAGATTCTGTTCTCCCTATAGCCAAGTTTGCGTATAATAGTTCTGTCAATAGGACTACGAGTTTGAGTCCATTTCATATTATGTTAGGATACGAGCCTAGGAAACCCATTGACTTAGTGGATAGTCCCATAGGGACAAGAACCAGTGAGTCAGTTGAGTCCTTCATACATCATTTGCATGCACTACACAAGTCGGTCCGTAGGGATATTGTAACTAGTAATGATTATTATAAGGACCAAACAGATCAGCACCGGCGGGAACAAATCTTTGAGGTCGGAGAACGAGTATCAATTCACATTCGATCTTAGAGGGTCCTGCAAGGACCAACAAAGAAATTAAGCGCACGCAGAATGGGCCCCTATACAGTCGTACGACGGATTGATACGGACGCATATGAGATAGACATCCCTCATGGTATGAGCATCAATCGAGTATTCAATGTAGAGGATTTGACTCCTTACTACGAGGAGCATGTGTACGTGGACCCCTTTACCACACCTCTACCCGAGCCTTCATCTCCCATAGCCCCTCTACCCGAGCCTTCACCTCTTTTGCCTCCACCAGTCCCTCTTTGTTGCCACCAGCAGCGTCACGCCATGCAGATCGCGTTGCACCATTGACAGATCCACCGACACGGCCGTCGGCCGGAGATACATCATTACCAGACGGAGATACATCATTGCCAGACGGAGATACATCAGTGCCAGACGGAGATACATTAGTACCACCTGCTTCTACAGACGACATGCTTCAGATCATCGGTAACGACTTCTATACCGCGGACGGACGAGATATTGTGCGTTACCTTGTCCGTTGGAGCGGCCGGTCCTTGCACGACGCTACATGGGTTCTTCAGAGTAGCTTGATAGATTCACCCCGCGGCTACACAGCGAGTACGACCACCACCATTCATCGGAGTTGAGTGCTTCTAAGCCTGGTGGAGTTGACGAGCGCCAAGACCGACTCGTGTGTATTCCCGCAGGAGGCGATGGACCGCTTCCCGTACGAAAGATCGGAGTCCGTAGTCACGTCCGGATGTTTGAGTTGACTCAATTTCACGTTTGGTGTTTTTTATTATGAGATGTATTTAACCCCCGATTGGTCCAAACAATCTAGCCGTCTGATCGGGGTGGTTTTATTTCTTGTTGTACCGTGCAGTTAGTAGGCGGTTTTCTTTTTAAGGCTTTAAATAAAGGCCGGCGGTTCTAGTGGGGGGGGGGGGCATCGTGAGTTTGGAGAAAAATACCGAACTCAGCGGTCAAGCAATGTGAAGCCGCCATCCTTGCCTCCTCCCGGTGTGACGCCGGATCACTTCCTCCGCCTCTCCCTTCACTGCCTCCTCCTTTCTCCATCTCAGCCCTGCAAACCCCAGAGCCCCGGCCTTCCTCTTGCTGAGCCTCATCACCAACCAAATCCCTTGCCTCCACATTCACCGTAACCCCAAAGCCATGCCCCCCCTCCTCTCCGGTAAACCCCTCCTTCATTTCCCTCTATTCTGCTCCACTGGAAGCCCGCCCCTCCCTGTATCTCGTCAACCCGCTGTAGATCTTCCTCCACTTCAATTTCCACCCCGTCAACCCCACCGCCCACTACATCCCTAAATCAACAACTTGCTGCAAGCCCATCCAATTTCCTGTAGCCGATTGACTAGCCCTTCCTTCATTTCCTCACTCACCCTCATCTCCTGAACCCCATTTTCAATCATGTTCCAACCAACACCGTAGTCCAGATTTCTCATTCCACTACTCCGGAATTGCAGCCACCTTGAAGGTCCTCCAACAACCGCCTTTGCCTCCGCCCGCACGCATGTAAATTGGGGTAATAGTCATTTCCTGTTGTTGTTTATTTTGGCTACTTATATTACATTGGATTACTATTTTCGTTTGCTATTAGTTCCGTCGTTATGCTACTTGCGAGATTTATTCTGTGCTCGCTTGATTTTACCTGCTCCTTGTTCGTCTGCAAAATTAATATTTTGTTCTCTTAAATAATTAATCGTGACTGCACGTGCCCTGCTGATAATCGTATAAAAAAATTAATTATTGCTGCAATTTTGGAGCGGACCGCTGTGCACTTGCATTTCACTGCATTGAAATTACGATTGCATTTAGAATCCCCCTTGCGAGTCGACCTACCACTGCATCAGTTATACTGAAAAATATTCAAATCATATTGCAAGTTGGTAAATCAGTTTTTTAATTTTTGTTTCATCTCCATAGTTCTATTATGAATCTAATCCCTGCTTTAACTATCTTCTTAGATTGTTAATTATGGAATATTTTATGAAATTATGGCAGGTTTTACTGCTACAAGTGGAACAAGAAATTACATTCAGTCAACCAATGATGGCACCAATGCATTGGCAGGTAGAGGGTTAAGAACACAATTGAACTTCTCAAGGCAGGATGCTGTTTCTCAGATCTCTGAAATAAGCATTCCAGAGATGGGAGAGAGCTCGGATGAGGCGGTTGGCAATGCTGGTCAATCATACATGTCCACCAGTTACCCTATCAGCTCATGGGATGATACCAACTCAATAGTTTTCAGCACTACAAATAAACATTCCAGAGATAACAATGGAGACATAATTAGCACTCTCAACAACATTGATTCGCAGGTGAGCTATCTGATGTTGTAATTTTCTGTTCTTATTCTTACTTCTTAAATGATTTCCAAGAAGAATGATCTTTGATGCTCTATTTCCTTTCTAAATCATATTTTTTGAAAGATAAATTGATTCATGGTGTGATAGGTTTAAGTGTTTTGATATTATTATTTAGAAGAATGTTTACATGCAGTGATAAGAGATTATCATCGAGATTGAAGCTTAAATTTGAACACCAAATATGCCAACTATGTTATATTGATCCTAGTTTTAGTATTTTAAAAAACTCTTTGATATGTGTAGAGAGAAATGAAAGGTGTAATTATTCTTCCTCAAAGGGGACAATATATAGGAAATACAACATGACTCACAAACCTAACCCACGGTGTGGGACTAAACCTTGAACATACTAAAATGCCCAAATATAACTCTAACACTCCCCCTCAAGATGGAGGGGAAACCTCCATCTTGAACACAACATAAAAGAGAGGTAAAAGATGGTTGGCACCGTGGGACAAAATAACAGTCACGTAGGACAAACCGCGTGTCATCGAGGATACTACAACCGGGCAAAGGCCACACGATGTTGGTCCACAAACCGACCATGATCACGTTGGATACACCCAGTACAGAAACTAGGTCAACCAAGAATGCCAAACCATTCCTACCACAAAGCGAAGAAAAGAAACGGGGAGATACAAACAACAGACAAAATCAACCTAGGGGCCATGTGTGACTAAGGCAGGAGTCGGAAAAGAGGCATCCGAGTCGCCGTTATCACAAACACTCCCCCTCACGTGGATCATGTGCATGAAGACATAGGCTACACCTGGAGGTCATGTGTGACTAAGGAAGGAGTCAGGAAAGCGGCATCCGAGTCGCTGTTATCACAAATACTCCCCCTCATGTGGAATACGTGCATGAAGACATAGACTACGCCTGGAGGCCGTGACGTACACTCCCCCTCACGTAGATCACGTGCAAGAAGGCATAAATCGCAAAGAGACGCAGACAAACACACCAACATACCAACAAACAACTTAAAAAAAATACAACAGCCACGAAAAAGCTAGACCGGAAAAAAGAGCAACAATTACATGGATCCACCAAGACGGAAGAGGAGGCGGCAGGCCAGAGATGTCGACGGCCGGAGCAGCAAGACCAAAAGAGAAGGCACGGTCCTGCAGACCTAGCGCAGATGGAGGTGCTGGAGGAGGAGGCGCAGCGGCAATAGAAGGCCGACGGGAGAAGCTGAGCGCAGAGGAGCATCCGACAAGGAGCCTTTCGGGCCGGAGAAGAAGTAGGCCCGGGCGGAGCAGCAACGCCATCTACTGTCGACATGAAAAGGGGAAGCACGACAGCATTCGCCGATGGCAGAGGCAGTCGACAAAGTCGTCGGGAGAAGCAGCACACGACAGCAGCAGCAACGGCGGAAGCAGTCGGCGAAGTCGTCGGGAGAAGCAGCCGACGGGATCGATGACGATGGAACAACGCAGAGGAGCAACACAGAGAAGCAGGCGTCAGCGTCGTCGTCGATGAAAGAGCATATGCTGTTGGGAGAAGCAGCCGACGGGATCATCCAACGAAACCACGTCGATGGAAGAAGAGGCCACTCCCGTCGATGTATTCAATCGGACATTCCGTCGACGGGAGCGGGTGGGATACTTCCCGTCGGAAGCCCTAGCAGCCCGGACGCGGCAGGACGGGACGGGGGAGAAGCGCTCGGAAACGGAAACACGGGTCGGGGGAGGGGGGAAAAACAGTGGCGGAAGCAAAACCGGGGAAAAAAAAATTTTATTTAGGTTTCAGATCACTGGCTCTAATACCATGTAGAGAGAAGTGAAAGGTGTAATTATTTTTTCTCAAAGGGGGCAATATATAGGAAATACAACATGACTCACAAACCTAACCCACGGTGTGGGACTAAACCTTGAACATACTAAAATACCCAAATATAACTCTTAACAATATGTAAGTTAAGCATTACAAATTGTTATTGATAAGATTGATGTGTCAAAACTAGAAAAGGATAAATTAATAAACGTTTATCTTATAGGAGCAGTTAAAGTGGCATATATTGAGTATGAGATAGTTGGAAATAGATTTAGGTGATTTAAAAATATTCAATGAAGTGTTAAACTGCACCCATTAGATAAATAGTATTAGAGGATTGTGAACGACAAATGGTAGACACAAATTTATAGGAATAAATTGTTCAAAAATATTTATGAAGACTGTTTAACAACTCAACTAACATTCACGAGGAATGAATGGGAAATGAGGACTCATGAATTCGACCCCAAATGGTTGGGATATGTGGATGATTAAAGATGGGATTCTGTATACTTTTCCAGTCCATTTAGTCCATCCTACTAAATTTTATATATGCCCCTTCCGTGTCTTTTTTATATTATCCTTCAAGTACATCTTAGTTTCAGAGTTCCTCATGACTGATAAAAACTTTACTGTGTTGGCATGATAAATTTTCAGTATGGCATTCCTGGGTCATCACTAGACATGTCGGCCGTTGATAAGCTTCTTCACATTCAGCAGGATTCCGTTGCTTTCAAAATCCGGGCAAAGCGCGGATGTGCTACTCATCCGAGGAGTATAGCTGAAAGGGTTAGTAATTTGAAAATTGTAGCATGTTTTTAATGTATGGATCATTCTTACAGTTAACTGAGTTTCTTAGTGTTTCAGAACTGTGAGCTGTTTTGCAAGGTGTTCTGCATAGATGTTTTTCAAAATTTTGTTTTTTTTGCATTGTATTATGTTGGTTTTCATTTATGATACCTGGAATTTTTGTGAATAGCTGTCTAATTTTTTCCCTGTTTCTTTCTAGGAGAGGAGAACTAGAATCAGCGAGAAGTTGAGGAAGTTGCAGGACATCGTGCCCAACATGGACAAGGTATAATGAAAGAATCGGTAACCTGAAGCTATTGACTTAATTTTTCATTTTTATGATTCCTATATTAGTTTTGGATAATAGAGGAGGCTGTCCATGTTAGATATGATGTACATTCTAAGTGGTAGAGTTAGCTTAGAGTCATCGCGGGTGTTTGGATCACCCTCACTTTTACATGTATGTATTACCATATTACCATTGTTCATAGTGAATACACAAAAATCCTTTATTCCTATCATGATATCAGAGGGAGTTTACGGAGTAGACTGCGGCATGGGAAAAAGAGGTGTCGGAGTAGACTGCGGCAACAAAAGAGGTGGACAAATCAGAGGAGAGAATACATGTGGCGGGGAGATGAAAAGAGTGAGAAACTGCACGTCAGAGGGAGTAATAGATGAGTGTGGGACTGTGGGGTCGAGAGTACAGACACTCACCAGGACACTGACCCTGAAGGAAAGTGGAATGTTGCAAGTTAATAAGATAGAGAACGGTGGAAACAATCTCAACCCAAAAATGAGGAGGAATGTGGGAGGAGATAAGAATGGTGTGGGCTGTCTCAATAATGTGACGATGCTTCCTTCAACGGTGCCATTCTGAGCGTGAGCACTGAGATAGGAAAGATGAGAAATAGTGACGTTGGTAGCTAGCAGATCTCGAAAAGCATGAGAGAGGTACTCCCCCCTGAATCCGAACGAAAAGTTCGTATGGAAGCAGAGAACTGTGTGCGCACCATAGAAAAAAAAGTAACATAAATTTAAAAAATCTCAGAGCAAAATGCATAAAGCACGCCCAACAATAACGTGAATTATCATCAACAAAAATAATATAATACCGGTGTCCGCCCTTGGATATAAAAGGTGCGGGATCCCATACATCAGAATGAACTAGATCAAAAGGACGTTGTAACCTAGACTTACTAGACGAATACGAGAGTTGTAGTTGTTTATCAAGCTTACAACCCGTACAAGGGTGGAACCGATCAACATGAACACGACCAAGAAAGCTATGACTGATGTGAGTCACAAGACGTGAACCACTAGGATGACCAAAACGATTACGTCACTGAGAGAAGCCCACCGAAGGAAGACAAAGAGTAGAAGCTATCGGTGACGAGGAAATGGATGGAAGATGGAGACGATCAAGGACGTACACCCCGCTATGATGACGACCAACTCCAAGGAGTGTCCCAGTCAGACGATCTTGCATACGATATGTAAACCCATTAAAGGTAACAAGACAATCGTGGGATATGAGATGGATGATGGATATAAGGTTCATGGATAACTTGGGTATGTAGGCAATATCGAGAACATGAAAATGGCTAGTATGAAGGAGGCCACAACTGGTGATGAGGTGAGTGCTGCCATCTTCTACCATGATACTAAGGGCAGAGGAGACACTAACATGACAAGAGGCGGGTAACATCATATGTCATGTGAAAAGAGGCTACAGAGTCAAGCAACCAGTCGGAGGGGGAGATACCTGCAGGGGAGGAAGCAGCCGGCTGAAAGGCAGAGGCGTTAGAAGCAGCCGGTGGAAGTGCTGAGGCAGAGGAGCGAGACAGTGAAACCTGCTGGGAGAATTGCTGGGCAATCAACGGAGCAAGCTCAGATACATAGAGAGATTGCGCCAGAGCCGAAAAGTGAGCGGAAGGTGCACTCTGTTGACCAGACTGCTGAGCCCGTTGAAGCTTGCAACACTCAGATTTGACATGACCAAGACGCTGAAAGTAGTGGCAGCAGACATGCGGGCGACGAGAAGCACCCGACTGAGCTGCAGAAGGTGTCAGAGGAGGACGAGCACCAGATGCCATCAAGATGATCAACCGAGGAGGTCAGTGCTGCGAAATTAGTCGGAGAAGAAAATCTGGGCTGCCGAGTCAACCAGAGAAGGTCGTGAAGTGTCGAAGTTACGGAACAGTTGAATCATATCTGAATAACAATTGGAGCGTCAGAAGTCTGGCGGAAGAGCGAAAGAGCAGCTGCGAAAGATGTCGGAGTAGGGATCGGGTTCTCAGGAGATCGGCTGGAAACAACAATCGGCGGAAGATGAAAGTAGCGATTGACGGAAGGGTGTGGTCGACGGAATCAGAACCAGGTGCGGTCGGCGGAATCGGAACCAGGCGCTCGACGAAATCTGAACCAGGCGCTCGGCGAAATCAGAACCAGGTGTGGTCGGCGGAATTCAAACCAGGTGCGGTCGGTGGAATCAGAACCAAGCGCTCGGCTGGAAGCATCGATCGTAATAGATTCCATCGGCGAAATCGGAACCAGGCGTTGCTTGCGGGAGTGGAACCAGGTGCGAAATTAGAGTACGGGATTGAGGCGCGGGATCGGAACCCTACACCTCCTCACTCCTCTCCTCCGTCACACACTTCTCCCTCTGATGAGTTATCCACTTGGGACCGTGTCTCTCCTCCTCCCTATCATTATACTCGTCATCCCCCTTCTATCTCCTCGCCTCCAGTGCCCCAGACTCAGTGCCTGCCTCCTCAAGCGAGTGTCCTGTGGATGATCCTCCTGTGCGCTGAAACCCACCACGTGAGAGGCGTCCTCCCGATTGCCTTAACCTTGGTACCCTACCGCTAGGCCTACCTGCCCTTCCTGATACTGTTTGTAGTACTCCAGAGCAGACTTCCTACCGTGAGGCGTCCCAGATACCTGAGTGGCAGGTTGCTATGTCCGCTGAGTTGGGGGCGCTTGAGCATACTCGTACATGAAACCTTGTTCCTCTTCCACCTGATGTTGTTCCTATTACTTCCAAGTGGGTCTTCAAGGTCAAGACTCGCTCTTATGGATTTGTGGAGAGGTACAATGCTCGACTAGTTGCTCGTGGTTTTCAGCAAGAGCATGTGAGAGACTATGACGAGACCTTTGCTCCAGTCACTCACATGACTACGGTTCAGACTCTTATTGCTGTTGCAGCTGTTCGCCACTGGTCTCTGTAACAACTCGACGTGAAAATTGCCTTTCTTCACAGTGATCTTCAGTAAAAGGTATACATGCTTCCTCCTCCCGGTCTATCCTCTCCTTCAGGCCTCGTCCGTCGCTTGAGGAGAGCTCTTTATGGGCTTAAGTAGGTGCCCCGCGTGTGGTTTGCACGTTTCAGCTCAACCATTACAGTCACCGATTTCCATCCATGTCCAAATGATTCAGCCTTATTCGTGCACTCATCTCATGGTCGGACCCTTTTGTTACTTTACGTGGATGATATGATTATTACTAGTGATGATCCTTCTCATGTGACCTTCGTCAAACATCACCTTCAGCAGCAGTTTCAGATGACTGACTTTGGATAGATGAACTATTTTTGGGTCTTGAGGTCAGCTCTAGAGACCGCGGGTTTCAGCTCTCTCAATAGTGTTATACATCAGATCTCCTATCTCGGGCTGCTCTCTCGGACTCTCGCATAGAGGACACCCCTATGGAGCTCCACCTTCAGCTACGTCCGGCTGATGAGGGTTCCACTGTTTGATCCTACTCGTTACTGCCACCTCGTGGGGAGTCTCGTCTCTCTCACCATTACTCGACCCGACATTGCCCATGCTGTTCATGTTTTGAGTCTGTTTGTTAGTGCGCCAACCTCTGTGCATTATGGTCATCTGCTGCGGCTCCCACACTATCTCAGAGTGACAACTTCACGTGGTCCCTTCTTCTCCAGCTGTAGTTCTCTACAACTTCGTGCTTACTCGGATGCTACCTGGGCTAGTGATCCTGTTGACCATCGTTCTGTCGCTAGTTTCTGTCTGTTTTTGGGTTCTTCACTTTTTTGCATAGAAGTTCAAGAAACAGACTGGTGTTTCTCGTTCCATCACTGAGGCTGAGCTTCGAGCCATGACTACCACCGCTGAGGATATTATTTGGCTCCATTGGCTTCTTGAGGACTTTAGTGTCTCTTCTCTAGATCCCACTCTCCTCTACTGTGACAATACCAGTGCCATTAAGATTACTCTAAACCCGGCGAAACATTCTCTCTCCAAGCATATCAGGGTGGATGCTTTCTTCCTACGTGAGCACTGTGGTCGTGACACTCTTGCTCCTTCCTTTGTTCTTTCCGAGCAGCAGATTGCAGATTTGATGATAAAGCCGCAGACGAGGACCCGACATGCCTATCTACTGTCCAAACTCTCGGTGTATGTTCCCTCGTGAGTTTGTAGGGGGTGGGGGTGGTAGATATGGTGTACATTCTGAGTGGTAGAGTTAGTTTAGAGTTACCTCGGGTATTTGGTTCACCCTCTCTTGTACATGTATATATTACCATTGTTCATAGTGAATACACAAAAAATCCTTTATTCCTATCAGTCCACACATATATTTAAGCAATGTAACTTCTCCCATTTTGCCATTTGTTATGGGCCTAGCTCGGAGGTGGCCGGAGGTGGCCGGAGGTGGCCGGAGGTGGCCGAAGGTGGAGATGCGATGGTAGAGATACTACAACGCCGTGACCACGACTGCCTAAGTGGGGCTTGCTCGTTGGAGGAGAGGGCTACCAAGATTTCACAAGGGGACAAGAACTAGACTTTTCATTCATTGATAACTTCATACAAGATCAAGGGTCTATATATAATACGACCCATGGTATAATTGTAAATACACAAAAGATATTAATAAAATACGCGACGACTACGATTAGACTCATACGACACTAATAACACACTTGACTCGACTTAATACATATAATAATAGAGTCATAACATCTCATCCGCCTCTGAAATCGAGCTTGCCCTCAAGTTCGAACACCACGTGGTGACCGGATCATCTGACAGCTTGATTTCCCTCCAGAACAATGTATGATATCTCGTAGCGACGACGTCGACGACGGTGAGTAGAGGCGATGTCGTTGGAAGTACGAGTGGCAAAAATAATGACTTCGGCAAGGTCGGTGGAGTGGTGATGAGCAGCAGCAACAAGTGGGTCAGGGAAGAGACGACGACGAAAGAACGAATTTGAAGGAGGTGAGGTGGCCGGAGACAAGAACAGGTTCGGCGGGGTCGTCCGAGCGAGGGTTGGCAGAGCAAGTGCCGGAAAAAAGGCGGCCACTGTGGCTGACAAAGGTGGCCCAAGTTGGGGCGGCACCACCACGGAAGGTGATGGGGGAAGGGCAATCACCGCTAAGAGCGGTGGCACGTCAGCGTCCGACGCATATGGAGATTTCACCAGAAGAGGCGACGGTAGCAATGGTGGCAGCTTCGGCGGAAGAACAACTATCAAAATCTCAAGTTTGTAAAGGAGCGTTGTCATGGCGTACCGACGTTGGGCTTGCGCATCCATAGAACTCATTATTTCATGTAGCGTCGATTGGATGGTGGCGGCATCCACGACAGTCAACTTAGGGTTCGTTTGTTTATCCGTTTTTTGGCGTTTCGTTTCCCTAAAACGCACCGCCGGGGAGTATTTCCATTGGTTTTTGCGCCTCCCGCTCCAATCGCTAGCATTTCGCTCCTTCGGAATTTCCTCCCTATGCAACCGCCTAATCCGACCTCCAGTTGCCGCATTTTCAGAAATATCAACCTCCCTGGAACACATCACCGGAACCCATGCCTCACCAGCTCAACCTCGCTGGAACACATCGCCGGAACCACGACCATCATCGCCAATCCCCAATACTATCCTCATCGGAACTACCGGAGAAGATGAAAAAACCGTCTATCAACCGTCGCGGCCAAGACACCGGCGATCCGGCAATCCCGCGAACCACCTCCTCCGCCTACTGCTCCTCCATCTGGAGGTCACCGCCACCGTTGCCAGAACCGGCGAAACCGCCGCCTCCGCCTCCTCCGAGCTCCAGCTCCTCCTACTGGTGCTCCTCCATTTGGAGGTCACCGCCACCACTGCCTCACCGCCACCACTGCCTTACCGCCTCCCCCGCCTCCTCATCCTCCGGCGTGAGAAAATAAAGACTTAGGACATTAGGGATTTTAATAAAAAATTATTAAAAATTATTTTATTATATATATATATAATTAATAAAATATAATACGTAAATAATTATATTAATATAGTTTTAACATTAATATAGCTTTAAGAGTATATTAGAAAAATAGAAAAGAAAAAATAGAAAAGAAAAAATAATAAAAAAATTATAGAAAATATTTCATAATAAAAAATATTTATAAAATGCCACCGCTGTTTTGTCAAACGGTTCTCTGTTTTGAATAGCTCTGCAAACACAGACTATCCAAACACATCTCCATTTCCAGCAACAAGTTTCCAACAGCTCTATTTGCAAACCTGTATTTATAATAACTCTTTTTATAACCGCAGTCGTTCTACCAAATGAAGCCTTAGTGTTCCCCATAATAATAAGATGACTTATTTAATTCAATTAAGAATTAATAAGAGATAGAAATTATTAATAACTAATTAATCAATAAAATGATTAATCAATTAAAATTAATTTCATTAATCTATAATAGCATGGGGGAGTAATTAATTAGAAACGGTGCACAAGGCTCAGTCGTTGGAAATTGCCGAACAGACCAATCCGAGGCTTCCGTTTTAATAAGATATAAAGGTGCATGGAAAAAAAATAGAGGACTGGCTCCACGCGAGTTTTTTTTAAATTAAGATGAAAGGAGCAAACGGTTTGGTGGGCTCAAGAGAAATGGGGTGCAGGGTTCGAGGAAGGGAGCAGGCGGAGATAATTTGCTGAAGGTGCGTGCGGCTTGATGGATGAAAAGGGCGAGCTGCTGTACGAGAGGCTCGAGGAAAAAGGAATGCAGAGGCGTGCTGGCGGCAAACAGAGAGGAGGGCGGAAATGCGCCAGATGAGAAGAGGATGGACACACGAGTTGGGAGGATGTTGATGACGATGAAATGGTGAAGGAGCGCGACAGGTTGGGAAGGTTGCTGGAGGATGCGACTGAGCGAAAGCTTGCGGAAAGACGCCGATTGAGCTTGATGGGAAGCTGTGGGAGTTCGTCGAAACCAGAAAGAGGGGCTAGAACAGGAGACGGGGCGCCGGAGAAGGACGGAGCGCGATCGTCGGTGAGATGGAATGCCGCCATAAGAAGGAGATTTTATATCATCGAGCAGTGGAGCGACAGTGGCACAGTTTCTCGACGGAAGCGATGAAGAAGCTGCGTTGGGTTTGCTCTGGGCGGGGAAGACACTGCGTCGGGCTTGAGGGCAACGGGTGATATGATAGAGGCGTGTTGGAGTCGGCCGGAACAACGTCCTGTCGAAGGGGGATGATGGCTTGTCGAGAGATTTCAGAAGCAGACTCGGGGCGATGTTGGCGTGCGTCGACGGAAGAGGACCGAAAAGCCTCTGATACCAAATTGTTATGGGTCTAGCTCGGAGGTGGCCAGAGGTGGAGATGCGATGACGAAGATACTACGGAGCCTTGACCGTGGCTGCCTAAGCGGGGCTTGGTCGTTGGAGGAGAGAGTTGCAAAGATCTCACAAGGGGACAAGAACTAGACTTTTCATTCATTGATAACTTCATACAAGATCAAGGGTCTATATATAATAGGACCATTGACATAATTGTAAATACGCAAGAGACATTAATAAAATACGCGACGACTACGATTGGACTCATTCGACACTAATAGCATACTTGACTCGACTTAATACATATAATAATAGAGCCATAACACCATTCTCTTGTGTCCCCCACATAATTCAATTTAGTTGATAACCAAGTTTTGAAGTAGAGGCTTGATTTCAAAATTTGTAGTATATCATTATTTTACACGATGTTTATGGTATATGGCAACAAAATTATATAATAACCCTACAAATGCATACAACCACTAACAAAATTCTGCCCCCCCATATATATTAGCTTTTTTCGCATGATATGAACGTGTATATGCAACAAAGTGGTGAGTTTACAAATTCAATGACCCTAATAACTAATGGTCTTATTATTTCAGCAAACAAGTACCTCAGACATGTTGGATTTGGCAGTTCAACACATCAAAGGGCTACAGAGCCAGATTCAGGTGCGTCATGCTTTTTTACTTTTCTGGTGAAATTTAAGAGGCTAATGACAAACTTCTCACCACCTTTATGTCTATTTGGAGAAAAAGAAATATGTTCTTTTGATTTTCTTTTCTCATAGCATTAATAAATACACATTTTTAGTTCCCAGTGTAGCACTTCAAAGGCTAGTAGGCGTGTATAGTGAAGTTAGAAAAATGCACAAGTCAGAAAATAATAGATAAAGTTTTGAAGGATTATAAAGAGAAGAGATGAACTATGATTACTTGAATGGAAATTGTTCAATATGATCTGCATAATTTAGGTTTAGCACATCAAATGATATAAAATTTGAATGATTGAAGCATGATTCATAAAGTAGGCCCTAAGTAGTAGATGTTAAATCTATTAATGATGATGATGATGAATTGTGAAAATTGAAACTAAAAACATATGCATTATCTAAATTCTCAACTATCGAGATTTGGAGTTAAAGCTGCAGAGGAAGCTTACCGTGTAAGTTGTGCTCAAATTATTAGGTATACTATTATTTCTTGCATTCTTAAAATGTGCTAGCCAAATTATGTTTTCTAAAATGTTTTCTATATAGGATTTTTTCCCTTGATCCTTTTACTTATCCTCTACTTGGAAGGATGAAGTTGTTGAGGTAAGTAGAAAATGTGATAGAATCTTAGCTATTAAATTGGTTATATGAAAGAAAATTATTAATGTGATCAGTACTTACACGGCACAAATATGCTTTAGTAAAGTTATTAAAATACAGTTTTGGGAAGTTTAGATGATTTAGTAAGAGAAATCTCATAAAGAGAGAAGATTTTCATAGGAGGAGACCTAAATTGACATATATGGAAGATAAATGTAGATTATACAGTCGTTCATGATGGATTTGGATATGGAGAAAGGAATAAAGAAAGACAAACCATTTTAGACTTTGCCGTTTCACATGAGCTAATTGTGTCAAATACGCTTTTCATAAAGAGGGAAGAACATTTAATTACGTTTAAAAGCGGACCAAATAAGTCACACATTGATTATTTATGAATGAATAAAGTTATTTGTAAGGATTGCAAAATCATATCAGGAGAAATTTTGACAACACAACATAGGTTATTGGTGTTAGATGTACAAATTAAATATAATAAATTTAAGACAAACAAAAATATTACAAAAAATTCGGTGGTGAAACTTGAAGATGGAAATACGGCTGGGCCAGATGATATACCCATCGAAGTATTAAAATGTCTAGAGAATGAAGGAATTTGTGGCTTACATGTTTTTTCAGTAAAATACTAAAGTCAAAGATGATGTCGGACCAATGAAGAGAGTATCTTGGTACCTTTGTATAAGAACAAATGAGATATACAAAATTGTGTTAATTATAGAGGAATTAAATTGATGAGTCATACCATGAAACTATGAGAACGAGTAATAGAAAGAAGAGTAAAACGAGAGACCTAACATCTTGGAGAACCAATTTGGATTCATGTCAGGGAGGTCGATCATGGAAACTATACATCTCTTGAGGAGATTTATTGCCAACTACCAAAAAAGAAAACAAGATTTGTATATGCTATTCTACCTTCATGAAATAAAACTAATGAGATCTTGGTTCAGCCTCAAGAGGTAGGCTTAAGCTAAAGTTATAGAGATATAAAGTTTTGGCAAGAGGCATAGCTAAACTAAAATTGCCTATACCTTGAACATTTAAGTACGAGGACAGATGTAAGAGACTCAGCCACTACATAAATCAATTGAGAGAACACAACCTAATCAACTACAAACATTTACAAATACATGAAACTAAAGACCAAGCAATGAAGAAATTAGGTACTCATCATGATATAGAAATCAATGCAAGACATACTCACAATGGTAAAAATATCTTATAGTACAAAGAGAAGATATAATCTTAGGAAACAAATGAAAAATGCAAGAGTACCCCAAATCTTCCTCTAAGAGATTCCTTCTTCCTTAATTCTAGCTTCACCCTTTACTCGGTTGATATTCAATGGAACCTCCATTAACTTCTTGCTTCTTCCTTCAAGCTCTTTTAAACTAAGAACTAATAACGAGCTACTACCTCCCAAAATGCTACTTTAAAACAAACAACATAAACTCTTTTCTAAATTTTAAATTAGGGAGGAGTTCGTGACACCCACAATCGTGTGTCAGGCCATGTGCCACTCAACGTCGCATTGTAGGGTTTTTGAGGGAAAATAAAAACTTTGGCCACCAAAAATATTTCTGCAGAGTCCGCATGCATGGACATGCACAAGGGTGCACGTAATTTAGAGAATGATAACTTGCTGGAATGATATATGATTGAAGACATTACGACCGTGTGTAGTTAACACACGAGCGTGGGTTGCTTGAAAATAGAACTCATTTTTTATCCATTGTCATCATGATTAGGCACATGATTGTGTTTAATTAACGCATGTCTGTGCAAATTGATTCATCAGAATATGTAGAGAAAGATGCAAGAGAGAGAAAATAACCCAGAATTTTATTATATCTTTAAATACAGGAATACATACACTTATATATAGAGAGAGAGGAAGAGCCTTCTACATCTACAATGTGAGACTAAATAGAATATACATGAACTTATACATGTGCTCCTCCTAATGGGCTTTTTCATTACATCTTAACACTCCCCCGCAAGCTGGAGCATACTGGTCGTAAGCACCAAGCTTGGATAAGAATTGATGACATAATGTCCGAGAGAGAGCTTTCATGAATATATCAGCAACTTGTCCTGACGCAGAGACATGCTCTAACTCCAACTTCTTCAATTGAACTTTTTCCGGAATGAAGTGACAGTCAACTTCAATATGCTTTGTTCGCTCATGGAATACGAGATTGTTGGCAATATGTATGGCTGCTTGACTGTCACAGAACAGGGTGGTCGGAGAGGAGAGTTTGAGGCCCAAATCACTGAGAAGACTCTCAAGCCAGGTGAGCTCAGAGACAACCGTTGCCATAGCACGGTACTCGCCTCAACAGATGAGCGAGCAACAACCGACTATTTCTTGTTACGTCAGGTAATAAGGTGTCCACCATGGTAGTGCAAAAACCAGTTATGGAACGCCTATCATCAAGGGAACCTGTATAGTCAGCATCAGAATACGCAACAAGGGACAAAGATGATGGCGGTTTGTAAGAAAGTCCTTGTTTTGAAGCAGTCTTCATGTATCTGAGAATCCGCTCGACGGCTTGGTGATGAGATGCCCGAGGAGCATGCATAAATCGGCTCACAATCCTAACAACAAATGAGATATCAGGTCGTGTAACCGTAAGATAGATTAGTTTCCCTACCAAGCGTCGGTAGTATTCTAGATTTGTAAGAACAAGATCAGTTCCAGATCCATGTGCAGACAACTTGTGATTCACATCCATAGGAGTGTCTACATGTTTGCATCCTGAGTAGCTTGCATCTTGCAGAAGATCAATGCAGTACTTCCGTTGGGATATGACAAGTCCATCAGGTCTTCTTGCAACCTTAAATACAAGGAAATATCGAAGATTGCCAGGTCTTTTGTCTGAAAAGCTGAGTTTAAATGTTGTTTGATGTTTCGGATCCCGGTGGTGTCGTCACCCGTTATTAGAATGTTATCAACATACAAAAGGAGGATTACAGTGTCTGTTGGTTTATGACGAGTAAAAAGAGAGAAATCAACAGAGCTCCGTGTGAAACCAACCTCGCGAAACACGTTACTGAATTTGTCAAACCAAGCACGAGGAGATTGTTTGAGACCATATATAGATTTTCGGAGATGACAGACACGAGACTCCCCCGTGATCTCAAACCCGGACGGTTGGTGCATATAAACTGTCTCTTGGAGATCGTCATTGAGAAAGACATGTTTGATGTCCAGCTGATGCATAGCAAGGGAGATCAGAACTCGAACAGTATTCGACTTGGCGACCAGGGAGAAGGTTTCGTCGTAATCAAAGCCATATTGTTGAGTGAAACCTCTGGCGACAAGACGGGCTTTGAGACGTTCAACAGTGCCATCTGAAGCATGTTTGATAGAAAAGACCCATTTGCAGCTAACACAAGTCTGGCCGGGAGGGAGAGGAACTAGGTCCCAAGTTTGGTTAGCCCAGAGGGCTGTCATTTTTTCGCCATGCCCGCACGCCACCCCGGGTGTCTGAGAGCTTCCTGCAAAGAGTGAGGAACAAAAATGGTGGAGAGAGAGAGGGCAAATTTGAGAAGAGGCGTAGATAGGCGATGTAGTGAGACATAATTCGCCATTGGATGAGCCGTAGAGGGTGATGCCAGATCGTAAGGCCGCGGGATATCATCGGTAGAAGGGAGCTGCTGTAGGGGATTTTTCCGGGATGAACGACGAGTATAAACAACGAGAAGTGGAGGAGGAGGTCGTGGAGGTAATGATGGCACTGGGAGTGGTGGAGGAGGATCTGTGTGGGGCAAAGTCGTGACGGGACAGTCGGACGAGCACTATTTGAAGGTGGAGGCAGTGTGGAAGAGGTGGAATAGAAGGGCTTATCCTCAAGAAAGGTGACATCATCGGAGATGAGTACCTTTTCGTCCGCAGGAGAGTAGCAAACATATCCTTTCTGAGTGCGGGAGTAGCGAACAAACATACATTTTGTGGTTCGAGGGGCAAGTTTGTCATTCAGTGGTCTAAGAGAGTGGACATAACTGGTACAGCCAAAGATACGGGCATGAGGGAGAATGGATACTTGGAAGGAAACAGAAGAACGAACCGAGAAGCGAAATCAAGCACGGAGGAGGGCATGCGATTGATGAGATGACAAGCAGTAGAGATGACAAAATTCAAATATTTGGTGGGCACCTGCATTTGTAACATAAGTGACCGAGTGACATCAAGAAGATGTCGATTTTTCCGCTCGGCCACACCGTTTTGCTGGGGGGGGGGGGTATAAGCACACGAAATCTGATGGACAATCCCAAACTCGGTGCATAAATTTGAGAATGTGCGGCTAGTATATTCACGAGCATTATCTGTGCGAATTACCTTTAAGGTCACAGAGAATTGCGTACGTGTCTCAATAATAAAGGCTCGAAAGACAAAGGTTAGTTCATTACGATCACGAAGTAGATAAAGACATGTGAGACGCGAATAATCATCAATATAGGTAACAAAATATCGATAACCAAAAACACTGGGGTCTTTATAGGGCCCCCAGATATCAGAATGTACTAAAGAGAATGGAGTATCACTCCGATTACATATAGGTGAAAAAGAAACACGATGATGCTTTCCAAAGATACATGATTCACAAGAAAACTCATGAAAGAAGACACCAGGAAGAACCTTCTTTAGAATCGGGAGAGGTGCATGGCCAAGACGACGATGCCAATCAATGAAGGGAACTGCATAGGATGGTAGGGGGAACATCCAAGAGATAAAGCTCATTTGACAGCCATCCTTTACCAATGATATTCCGGGTTTGACGATCCTGCACAACAAAAGACGAAGGAGAGAAGATTAGGCAACAATCAAGGTCTTGAGCAAGCCTACTAATAGAGAGTAGATTGAAGGGTGATCCCGGAACATGAAGGACCGAGGACAAGGAAAGAGTAGGAGTGAGCCACAGATAAGCAGCTCCAGACACCGGAGTTCTGTCTCCATTTGTCATAGTGATGTACTTGGGATAATCATAGTGCATGTACTGAGGTGGCTTCTGGGAGGTAATGTGGTGAGTAGCACCAAAGTCCACGATCCAGTGAGAGCTATGAGATAGACATGATATACCTTTGGTTGAGAAAGAAGCAATCGAGTCAGATGAGCTATTAACAACCCTTGGAGCTGCTGAAGCTGTAGGCGAAGGTCATTGATATCTTGCTGGGTAGACAAGCGTGACTCGGTTGGAGTAGAGCTTGGGTGATGAGGAGCAGCAACAACTGTAACAGTATGATGAGGAGGCAGTCCATGATTGCGGTAGCAGGTGGCTTCAAGATGACCATCCCGACCACAGTGGGTACACTTGAGAGTAGATTGCCCCGCACGTCCTCGACCTCGAGACATGAAGCAACCTCCCCGATTAGAAGAGCCACGAGCTGGAGGAGCAGGAGTAGGTAAGAGGGGTGCTGGAGCAGAGCCGAAGAGAAGTTGGGAGGCACCTAAGATGGTGGTGTAAATTTGAGCAGCATAGAGTAAATATCAGACAAAGAGGGCGTAGTGGAAGAGAAAAGAATCTAAACTCAGATGCTATGAAGATGACTGGGAACACGGGCCATCATCATAGTGATGCCAACAGATTCCTTCTGTGCCCGCTGAGTTGCAAGATCGGTGGAGGCGGCTGATGTTTTATCCAGAATTCCACCAAAGTTTTAGCCTTCGCAACAAAGGAAGTCAAGTTGCCCGTGGCTCCAGGGTCCAGTGATTGAAGGGAAGAGATAATGTCAAACAAGTGTTGTAAACTATCCTTGCCAGAGTAGAGAGAATGCAGCTCATCCCACATTTCCTTGGCCTTTTCATAATACATGACCATTCGGTATGGCTCGGCGTCCATGGAATTAAGCATCCAGGATTGGTCTCGTCCGTCATCACAGAGCCAATCATCGGTAGGGTCAGTAGGTTTGGCCCGAGTGAGATGAGGAGAAGACCATTGGTCTGTAGAACAGATTGAATGTACCCATTTGACAAAGTTGGCCTTCCCGTTGAGAGAGATGGTGGTTTTGCGAGGCTCATCACGAACTTCAAAAGGGGTGGCAGCAACACGTGCGGGAAGGGAGGGAGCTGCCATAAAGGACATGGAGGCTAGAAGAGAATGGTCGGGCGGGTAGAAGAGAATGGCCGGACGGCTAGGAGACGGCGACCTGACGGATAAAAGCAGGCAAACCGCAGACAAGAGTGTCCAGAGAGGAAAGCGGCTAAGTAAGGCCACGGCGGACTAGCTGGTAGAAGACAGGCTGCGACTAGCACGACGGAAAGAGAGCAAAAGTCACCGGAAGCAGAGGCCGCAACAAGCAACACGCAGAAGCGACAAACCGTGGGAAGCAGGCCGCAAGTCAAGCCACAACGAGTAGAGAGCAGCGGGGAGTAAGTCACAAACAGAGGCCGCTGCGGACAAGGCAAGAGGCTAGCCAACGAGGCCGCTGCGAGTAGAGAGCAGAGAGCAAACACACGGTTAAAAAAATGAGCCCGCGGTTTAGAAGGCAGAGAGCTGCTAGCGGACATGGCAAGCGGCTTGCCAACAAGGCCGCGACGAGTAAAGAGCAGAGAGCAAACGCGCGGTTAGACGTGGTTAGAAAGAGAACCCGCGGTTGATAAAGCAGAGAGCGGGCTGGCAGTTAGAAAGATGCAAGTCGCAGAGAAGAGGGAGCCGCGAAAGCGAGGGGCCCACTAGTCAAGAGATTATAAAAACCACGGGAAAGGAGAAGAAAGGTGGAACCACGAAAAAGGAGGGGGGTTGCGGATAGAAGAGAGAGTACGCCCAGAGGCAGAAAGGCGTGCGGTTAGAAAAAGTCTAACCGCCCAGAGAACAACGAGTTAGGATACCGCAGAGAGGGTTGCGGTTAGAAAATCAGAAGCCGCCCAGAGAGATCGATGACTCTGATACCATGTAGAGAAAGACGCAAGAGAGAGAAAATAATCCATAATTTTATTATATCTTTAAATACAGGAATACATACACTTATATAAAGAGAAAGAGAGGGAGAGCCTTCTACATCTACAATGTGGAACTAAATAGAATATATATGGGCTCTTCCTAATAGGCTTTTTCATTACATTTTAATAGAATGCAATAAAAGACAATAAGGGGCACAACCTCATACATGGACGTGCATCTTGGCCATGCGCAATGAAACGTCTTCTACTTTTGCTCCAAATTTTTATCTTTCCATTGCTTTTCACCACATTGGCTCTAAAGTGTCCACCTGCAAGAAGTATGGCAAAATGTCAAAAATAGCCCAAGAAATAAATACGGATATAATAAAATTAAGACTAGAACCAACTTTATTGAGGCAATAAAACAATGCATAAATACTAGATATCAAGGGCAACACCAAGTAATTCAAACACCCTCCTTTCACGCAGCTCTCTCTGGCTACCCTCACATCCATTACAAGTGAAACTGATTTTAAGGTCAGACGATCTATCTATCTCCTCTCATTTTTATTAAGTCTCCCGTAATATTCTTCAGAAGAAGTTACACTGTCCATACATATGAACTTAGCATTAAGTTGATAGATCCGAGCAATATCATGTCTTTTGGAGTAGTTATTTTCAATCATCCCACAAGTGCTTAGCTTTTTAACAAATCATGAATTGACGAGCGATCCCAGTTTCCATAGAATGAATTTGTCATGTCATAACAGTAAGATTGCCTGTCTACCACTTCTCATAGGAAGAATTCAAGATGGGAGATGCTTTTTTTGTTCAAATTATAAACCCAAGTTCTCTTGCTCCTGATAACCGTCTTCAACAATTGCACACATCGCTCGTCACACTATGGGAGCTGGCCATGCCTAAAATCCTTACCTTAACTTCAAGGAGGGGTTTGCTGAAGGCAAGGCTAGTGACTGGAGTGAAGTTGTAACAAGGTAGTCATACTGGAAGGTGCGGCTGGATCACCTCCTTCTCTGGGATAGTTATATCAACTAATAAATTTGATTTCACATGGGAAATCCAATGATATTTAAAGCAAGGCACTTCAGTATTTTCTTTATCTCTTTTGCTAAGGTGAGAGTCTCAATTTGCTAGACATCCAATTATAATAAGTAGAAACTTGGAACAATAGATAAAGAAAAGGAAAGAAAGAATGTGTTTATATTATAATATGCAATTTTAGTTTGAGTGATGGTAATAATCTCCAACCAAGATTATTCAAAGATTAAATGATACTTATGTATGATAGATTTAGCATCTTGTTAAAGCCCAAGACCAAAATCCCACAAAAGGGCCCATTGTTTTTTTTTCTCTTATTTAGTCTCACATCTTCAATATGTATTTACTTCCTACTCTATTTTTTATCAAGAGGGGTGCTCTCACGTAACATTTTGGATATTTGGAATAATATATATATTTTCAAACTCTCACACATCTTAAGTCCATTATAGGAAAGAATAATATATAAATAAGGATATGACTTCTAGAATTAAGAATTTCAATTGGAGAAGTGCATCAAGAGAATGTAATGCATATATAAAGATAGATTTTATAAAACTTTGTTTTGAATTTTTATGTTTAGATGAGCTTAAATTTGGCAGTACAAGAAGGACAGATGACTTCATTATTAAGTTGGGTGATCACGTATTTCCCGTAGTGAATGTTTTAAATATCTTGGATTGATAGTTCAAAAAGACGGGAGTATTGATAAAGATGTGACACATGGAATCCAAGCGGGTTGTTCAGAGATCTTATGTGATCGTAAAGTACCATTAAAACTTAAAGACAAGTTTTACCGTACTGCAGTTAGACCACCGATGCTCTATGGTTTTGAGTGTTGGGCAGTGAATTATGTACATGAGCAAAAAATGGGAGTTGCGGAGATGAGAATGCTTAGGTGGATGCGTGGACACACGAGACAAGATAAAATTAGGAATTAGTGTATCAGGGATAAGACAGGAGTAGCACGAATTGTAAAGAAGATGTGAGAAGCTCGACTAAGATAGTTTGGACGCATACAAAGGAGACTATTAGAGGCACTTGTTAGGCGTTGTGAGAGTCTAGTCACTAGACATGTTAAACGAGGAAGGGGTAGACCAATAAAGACTTGGAATGAAACTATAAGGAAATACATGATGTACTTAGGTATTAGTGAGATTATGACAAAAGATGGGCACAATGGCGACAAAGGATCCATATAGCCGACCCCACTATAGTGGGATAAAGGCTTGAGTGTTGTTGTTTGTTGTTGTTTTGGGTTTTTATGTTTAGATGAGTCTCAATGCCGGTCATTGAAAAAGTCTCTGATAATCGAAGTTGTGCGTACCATGAATGAAAATGTTAAGATGGATGGTGGTAAAACTAGGAAGAATACATTGACGAATAATTATATTAGAGGTTTGGTGAGAGTAACATCCCTATAAGAAAAAGTTGTGGGAAATAAATTTGTTTTTTCAAAAATGTAAAACCATTTGATTTTGTATTTTGATCATTTGGTTTTTAAGTATTAACTCCTTACAAGAATTCTTCACACAAGGATATTTAACAGATGATCAAAATACAAAGTCAATCGATCAAGTTTGAATTACATTTGTAATTTTACATGATAACTTCTATAAATGACATTAAAATTCGTGTTGTTGTCTTGACATCTCTGGGTATCGTTATTCATGATGAAAAAAACGCTTAATGCTTTTGAGCTTATTGTTCCAAAATAGAGATCCAGCCACAGTTGAAACTTATATAGGAGGATACTATAGTTCTTAAGGATGAGGATTCTTGATTCCTTTTATTTGACAAAATTATTTGGGTTTTCTCCACAGATTCTTAAGCAAGGGCAAGCAAGTTGCACATGTGTAACCAATGATGAGCAATCTTGAGTTAAAGAACATTGTTGATTCTACCAGGGTTTGTCTAATTGTCTGCGGGGTTTCTTCTCAACAATTCATCCTCATCATCAAATTCTTATAGAATTTTCTATTTTTGTATCATCAAATTAGGTTTTTTGATCTTAAATTTACACTGTAATTTCTCATTCTGCCATTGTATATTATGAGCACTTTTTTTTTTTAATTTCACTATTTTCTTCTTTTTCTTGCAGGCCTGTGTGATTATGATTTGTTAAGGTATGGTATGGGTTGTATTGCTCTTGACCTTCAAAATAATGTTTAGTCCCATTCTCTCTAAAAATGGAAAGTTGGAGCAAAAAAATATACATATAAATATGGAACTTAATTAGATTTCTACTACCAAATATTCCAATAATCTAATTACCAAAATTTATCCAATGTGCTCTGATATCAATTATCTAGATGCAATAGTAGGAAGAAGAGAAATATTAGAAAAATAGATAAATAAAGGCAAATGGTAAGTGCAAATCAATTTAGGATACATGCAGCTCAAATTTTTAAATAAAATCTATTAAAACTGCCTAAAACTAAAACCCTAAAACCCGAAAGGTGCAAACCAAGCACCGCCGTCTCTGTTCTCGCGAAATAACTTTCGTTGGGAGCTTCGTCCGCCTCCGCATGTGCGTCATCCGCCGGTCGTCATCCGCCAGCAGCACCTCCTTCCGCCGGCAGTGCCTCCAACCACACGCGGCGTCACCGGCCGCTGCCTAGGGGGGCTTTGCGGTCGAAATCTCGCCTCGCCGATTCCCTCCGTCACGTAGTTCCGACCTCCCCGCTTCTAGCGTTGGATGGCGACAGAGTAGTTTTGATGCGAAGCGCCGTATCGATCTCCAGTGTCCTCTTTGTAGAAGCTCGTTCCCATTCGCCTGTCGAAGACAGTTGGCATGGCTTTTGACAATATTGAAAGTGATGATCTCAGACGAGGGATTTCTGAGCTCGAACAGAGTCAAGCTGTTAAGAAGCACAGATTTGTTGATCTGCACGAAGTAGTTTGCACTCAAAATGCACGTAACATTTGCCGTCAGGGGGCCACCCATCATAGAGCTGTCACGGTTCCGGTTTGGTTCCGGTTCTCTAAAACCGTGAACCGAACTATAAGGTAACGGTCTCTTTGACCGGTTCCAGTAGAACGGTTCCTCGGTTCGCTAAGAACCATCACCGGCGTTCTATCGCAGAGATGTTTTTGTAATTTGAAAGTAGGTGGGGTGCAATTTGTAATTTAGCAAACGAGGGGAGATCAAAATAAATGGCCATATATATATATATATATATGGATATTTAGCATAAAAACAACCAACACAGAATGAGTGATGTGTCGCCTATGAAAAATGCAGAAAAAAAAATCCTCAAAATGTTCTTCATATGTCATATACATACACATTTATATAACAAATAAATATATACAAATTTATTCTTCATTTTTAAATGAAAAAATAATATTCCAACTCCTAATTTAAAACATAAATATTTTTGCAAATTTATTTCTGAAGAAATTTCCAATAAAAACTATGTAAATTGCAAATTCATTAGAGTAAGCAAACACTCTTATTTGCATGTCTTTTTGCAATAAATGAACGAAACATTGTGATGTAGAACAAAAAAGTTCAAATCACGTTGCGAAATGGAAGAGATGTGTGATTAAAACATTCAGATCAGAAAAATAAATAAATAATGTACGAACAAAATATTGCGTCTCGGTTCTTGAAGGGATTATAGTGATGCCCGTGACCCTCTGGAATCAGATTTCTCGTCAATGGAGTTGGTACGGTGGTACCTGAGCTGAGAGCGGTAAAGGGGCGGAGTTCAATGAAACCAGCTCGACGACGACAGAGTCGGGTATTTTGGGATAGCGGGAGAGGATATGTGAAGCACTACAGCCTGAAACCTTGCTGCAGCACTGCGCTGTTAAGGCACTCAAGTATAGTTGAACAACCTGTACAGTTGTATGTGACAGCTGCGGATTGAATTTGACATATTTTTTCTAGGATATTATCAAAATATAAAATAAATACTTAATAATGCACAGTACATACAACGTTTAAAATGATAATGGCTGCATCTTTTTTTTACTTAAATATATGTGTAGATACACACAGAATTTAAAATGATCAATACTTTGCATAAGGGATACTAATAGTGTTGCAAACGGGTTGCGGTTCGGTTCCGTATCCGGATCGGGTCACAGTTCGAGACTTGCATGTTGCGGTTGCGGTTCCGGTTCCAGTCCGTACCCGGACATTTGCGTCCAAAATCAAACCGGAAATATTAGCGAGTTCGATTTACATAGCTCTACCCATACATAGTGTAATTTTAAAAGAACTCCCACTCAAGATGTGCAAAAATATCAACTAAGCTCATATTGTCAAAAAATCTAGGCAAATCAATGAGCTAAGTTCTTTAGTGGGTCAATCAGTCACTTGCTCTTGAGTAACTACATGTCCCAGCTCTAGTACATCATTATTCAGCTTTTCCTTGATGAATGATATGATCTCTACATGCTTGGTTCTGTTGTGTTGAACGAGGTTGTTTACAATGTTAATAACTGACTTGTTGTTATTGCCACAATGTCATTTTTATGCTTCGATCCATCGCAAGCTCTACCAGCGAGGCTTTTGACCATAACATCTCTCCTACACTTAATGCCATGGCCATGCACTCTACCTCGACTATGGATCTCACAACTACATTTATCTTCTTACTCTTCTAGAAGATCAGATTGCCCCCTAAAAATGTGCAATATCTAGACGTGGACCTGCTATCATCGGCGCAACCAGCCTAGTCAGAATCACAATAACCCTTGATGTTCAAATTCTCATTCTTTCAGAAGATCAACCCCTTTCTTGGTGCACTCTTCAAGTATCTTAGAATATGGTACACAACATCCATATGACCATACCTAAGATCATGAATATAGCGGGCCACCACACTCACAACAAAGGATATGTCGAGATGTGTATGACTAAGATAGATCAAGAAGCCTATCAACCTCTGGTACCTCTCTATCGATTGGATCTCTCGTCTCAGCATTGAGTTTGGACTTCTGATCAATGAGAGCAACCACGAGCCTGCATCCTGTAACAACTCGGTTTTATATTAATGATAAATAAATAAATATAAACCTAACCTAAACTCCCCCCTTATAAACCGAGTCGACCAGCCCTTCCCCCGTTCCTGCATCCCGCAAGCCGCAAACCCATCGGCCTAGGGTATTTCTCCCGATCCCACTCTTCCGCTTCCGTCGCTGCTCCCGCACGAAGCCGCCGCTCCCGATCCGCTTGTCTCCCGACTCCAGTGCTCAGCCGCCACTCGCCTCCCTGTCCTCTGACGACTCCTTCTGCTTCTGTCAGCATCTCCTGCTCATCTCCATGGCCGACAACTTCTCCCTCCTATTTGGCCGGCAACCCTCTTCTCCTCCAAGGGTCGACTGCTTCTTCTCCCTTCCTCCAAAGGCCTGCCGCAACCGCCTTCTTCTCCTCTCTAGAGCAAGGGGTTCTTCCTCTCCTAGGGCTGCAACATCAGCCCTTTTCTTCGTCGATTTGGCTGTGGATTTCAAGAGAAATGCCTAGGGTTTGCTCGTTTTTCGCCTCTACTCAGATTTTGGGCTCCGGATCGTTCCCCTTTTGGTATGAATCTTCCTTCTTTCACCCTTATTCAGTTTTGTTCTTTAACCCTAATGTGTTATTATGCCCCAATTTGTGTTTATGTTTGTGAATCCAAGCTTGTGCCCATCTTGTAATCCGCTTACTATGTTATGTTTGTGATTTCCAGTGTCGCTCCTCGGTTCAATTGTTATAACCGCGCAATCCCGCTCCGAATTAGGGTTTCCCCTAACCTAAGCGCCGCCAAGCCTCCGTATCCGCGTGGAATCTCTTCTCCCCTCACTCTTGAGGGAGGTAAATTTCTTAGCCCCTCTCTTATTTGAATATTGCGATAATTTATTGCTTGTGCTAACGTTAGGGTTTTTGTTAACTCATTGTCGTATATGGTGGTGCTTCAGCAGGTCTGATATTAAGTTTTCCGTTTTCGCTTGTGCCGCAATTTGGTCTCCTCCGTCAGCTTCAGCTTCTTGAGGCAAGTAGAGATCTTCCTCTCTTGCAAACATTAAACTTTATTACCTTGTCTGATCTTATATTTGTCTGAATTCGTCCTTGATTTCTTGTTTCGACAAATAATTTAGACCTCGAATCCCTAAATAGACTTGTTATCCGTTTGAGGTTCTCGCGATAGGAATACATAAGTCATGAGTGTAAATGATGATATTTGGATAATTGGGAGACGAGTTAGTGAACGATAGTTAATTGGATATATAAATTGATGGATTCTGTCTCTTTTAATGAATAATTCGAAGAATCGTAGAACGTTAATCACGAGCAATGATGTCACGATGATAATTATAACGAATTCTAGTTAGCAAATATGTGATTGGTGTTTTGATATATCAAGCTCGTAGTGTATACTTTTTACGTGGAAAATACCTGTGTCAAAAGATGATTTAACCTAGATGAGTACTTGACTTCCCCGATCCAATACATGTCAGCTTACCTCCGCGATATACTCGATAAACCTTCTCGGTATTATGAAACATTAACCCCTCGAACCCGTAAGAGTCAAAACTCATTGTTTGATTCTTTTTGTGTCGTCGAATTCGGTTTCCGATGTCCGTCTGGTTTCTGATGTCTGTCTGGTCTCTTAGGTTTGTTCTAAGAATTGAGCGAATGTTGCTCCGTAGCTCAATTCCTCTCTTAACGCCTTTATGAACTCTAATTTTGTACTGCTGAATCGCTAAGTTTGTATCAGGTCTTGATGTGATAAATAATCACCTAAGTATGAAGTTCGAAAACAAATCCGTAGTTGTAAATAAATCCTTGAACTGCATCTAACTGGGCATCTATCTGCCGACATGGTCACGACAAATAGGATTTCTTTTCTGACAAGACTTGCACACGGATCTGATCGTGAGCCATGTGCGCCCGTTATAGCACCTACACCATTCATCGATCACGACTTACAATATATTACATGAATAATTTTAGGCTATTTTCCGGAGTAGTCTATTAAACAAACTAGTTCTGTTTAGCTCTTTTGTTTGTTTATCTCGAATAGTTTTGCTTTATGAAAAAACTGGTACTCATACTTTTCCGCTTCACTTACTGTTTTGTACCTTTAGTTTGCTCACCTGTCTATCCCAATGCTCTGAGGCTTTTCCTTTGTGTTTTGGAATTTCCTTAGCTTTCGTGTCAGCGCCGCCAGGTTCCTGAGCCTGATTTGCATCAAGCTTCTGCTTTCCAATGATTGATTCTTCTAGCCGTGTCAGGTTTGATGTTTTTGATTCATTTTTTTTACTGCCAGATGTTTTCTTTATGTGATAATTATGAACAATTGCTAGGCTATTTAAATATTTATGTACTAGAATTGAAATTAATGCATGTGCACCCGCTGTTGAATCATTTACATGAAAACTATAGTAGTGGTCTGTAAAACATGAATTTTGCAAAATACATATGCATTTTAAAACGCTGAAAGCTTCCGCATAACAAAAAGCAAACGTTTTTACTAAACAGTAACTATTTTGAAACTATTTTTAGTATTTTTTTGCATCCGCCTTAGCCGACATGGATTCCTTTCCGCCCATGCCTGTGGCATCACGGCCCGCCCGAAGCGCACTCTGACTTTGTTGAGACGGGTCGTGACAGTTGGTATCAGAGGGAGGTTTGCTCCTAAAGATGAAGTATTTTGAAATTATCAAATATTTTGAACCTTATTATATAAATATATGTACATGCATCATTTCTTCATTCAGCTTGTCATTATTTGTTTTTCACGGCTGAAACACGCACACACTCACTCATAAGCATTAGTAGTATGCACACGAATGTTAATGGGTTATGAGCAAACTTAACATTTTTTGTGCATATGAATTTCCACTAGGATATACACCGCTTGCGAATATTAAATTGTATGGGCGGTTTAATATTTTCAAGTGCGTTGACATTAGAGTCCTAATATGCATGACATGTTAAGTGATATGGACGCTTAGCATGACATATGTATCCATTCATTTGCATTCATATCATAAATCATTGCACACGTGTGAAACCAAGAACAACAATAATGATTGTACACACATGGATTTTCTATTTGCTTGACATTGCACATGATCTCGGTATTGCTCTTGCATGATTATTACCTAGAGTTTTCCAATGAAAATGTTGTAATTATTACATAATTTATGTACCTGACAGTAGGAAATGTGTTAGAATCTCTAATTTTTAGTCCCCAATATTTGTAATTAGTCCTTTCTGTTTCGAGTGTCTGACAATCTTATCTGGTCATCCTGTATCTCCTTCTAGATATCTTCTAAGTGTGCAAGAAATGAGATTCTTCTTGTGAATTGCTCTGCTGAATTACTTTAGCGTGATTTTGTGCTCTTCCATCCATTGGGCGGCTCGCTTCTGTCGATACTTAATCGTCATTCAGCTTCTTTTCCCTGTTGATGTTCTATTTTCGCTTCGTGCGAGATCTTTTCGCTCTCGGATTCCTGTGTTTTGCTTCTCAATTTTGAGCTAATGGAAGAACTTTCCTGTGTTTCCTGAAGCAAATCTTTTGTACCTGACCGAACCCGCTAAGTCAGAAGAGTTCTCCTGTGAACTTGAATCTGACCTGCGTTGCAAGTATCTGTAACTTTTCTCTTGATTATAGTAAGTCTCCGCGCTTGTTCTCTTCTCTGTTTCTTTGTATTCATAGCTAACTTATATGCCTTGATTTGCAACATTGTTGGAATGAATGTCATCTGAATCTTCGTTGTTTTTTTTTACCTATTCAGAGATTCTCAGAAAGTTTCGGGACAAAACTTCCTAAGTAGGGTAGAATGTAACAACTCGGTTTTATAATAATGATAAATAAATAAATATAAACCTAACCTAAACTCCCCCTTATAAACCGAGTCGACCAGCCCTTCCCCCTTTCCCGCATCTTGCAAGCCGCAAACCCGTCGGCCTAGGGTATTTCTCCCGATCCCGCTCTTACGCTTCCATCGCTGCTCCTGCACGAAGCCGCCACTCCCGATCCGCTCGTCTCCCGACTCCAGCGCTCAGCCGCCGCTCGCCTCCCTGTCCTCCGACGACTCCTCCTTCTGCTTCTGTCGGCATCTCCTGCTCATCTCCATGGCCGACAACTTCTCCCTCCTCTTTGGCCGGCAACCCTCTTCTCCTCCAAGGGCCGACTCCTTCTCCCTTCCTCCAAAGGCCTGCCGCAGCCGCCTTCTTCTCCTCTCCAGAGCCAGGGGTTCTTCCTCTCCTAGGGCTGCAACATCAGCCCTTTTCTTCGTCGATTTGGTCGTGGATTTCAAGAGAAATGCATAGGGTTTGCTCGTTTTTCGCCTCTACTCAGATTTTTGGCTCCGGATCGTTCCCCTTTTGGTATGAATCTTCCTCCTTTCACCCTTATTCAGTTTTGTTCTTTAACCCTAATGTGTTATTATGCCCCAATTTGTGTTTATGTTTGTGAATCCAAGCTTGTGCCCCTCTTGTAATCCGCTTACTGTGTTATGTTTGTGATTTCCAGTGCCGCTCTTCGTTTCAATTGTTGTGACCACGCAATCCCGCTCTGAATTAGGGTTTCCCCTAGCCTAAGCGCCGCCAAGCCTCCGTCTCCGCATGGAATCTCCTCCCCTCACTCTTGAGGGAGGTAAATTTCTTAGCCCCTCTCTTATTTGAATCTTGCGATAATTTATTGCTTGTGCTAACATTAGAGTTTTTGTTAACTCATTGTCGTATATGGTGGCGCTTTAGCAGGTCTGATATTAAGTTTTTCATTTTCGCTTGTGCTGCAATTTGGTCTCCTCCGTCAGCTTCATCTTCTTGAGGCAAGAAGAGATCTTCCTCTCTTGCAAACATTGAACTTTATTACCTTGTGTGATCTCATATTTGTCTGAATTCGTCCTTGATTTCTTGTTTCGACAAATAATTTAGACCTCGAGTCCCTAAATAGACTTGTTATCCGTTTGAGGTTCTCGCAATAGGAATAACGCAAGTCATGAGTGTAAATGATGATATTTGGATAATTGGAAGACGAGTTAGTGAACAATAGTTAATTGGATATGTAAATTGATGGATTATGTCTCTTTTAATGAACAATTCGAAGAATCATAGAACGTTAATCACGAGCAATGATGTCACGATGATAATTATAACGAATTTTGGTTAGCAAGTATGTGATTGGTGTTTTGATATATCAAGCTCGTAGTTTATACTTTTTACGTGAAAAATACCTGTGTCAAAGGATGATTTAAGCTAGATGAGTACTTGACTTCCCCGATCCAATACATGTCAGCTTACCTCCGCGATATACTCGATAAACCTTCTTGGTATTATGAAACATTAACCCCTCGAACCCGTAAGAGTCAAAACTCACTGTTTGATTCCTTCTGTGTCGTTGAATCTGGTTTCCGATGTCCGTCTGGTTTCTGATGTCTGTCTGGTCTCTTAGGTTTGTTCTAAGAATTGAGCGAATGTTGCTCCGTAGCTCGATTCCTCTCTTGATGCGTTTATGAACTCTAATTTTGTACAGCTGAATCACTAAGTTTGCATCAGGTCTTGATGTGATAAATAATCACCTAAGTATGAAGTTCGAAAACAAATCCGTAGTTGTAAACAAATCCTTGAACTGTAGCATCTAACTGGGCATCTGTCTGCCGACATGGTCACGACAAGCAGGATTACTTTTCCGACAAGACTTGCACGCAGATCTGATCGTGAGCCATGTGCGCCCGCTATAACACCTACACCCTTCATCGATCACGGCTTACAACATATTACATGAATAATTTTAGGTTATTCTCCAGAGTAGTCTATTAAACTAACTGGTTCTGTTTAACTCTTTTGTTTGCTTGTCTCGAATAGTTTTGCTTTATGGAAAAACTGGTACTCATACTTTTCCGCTTCACTTACTGTTTTGTACCTTTACTTTGCTCACATGTCTATCTCAATGCTCTGAGGCTTTTCCTTTATGTTTTGGAATTGCCTTAGCTTTCGTGTCAGTGCCGCCAGGTTCCTGAGCCCGATTTGCATCAAGCTTATGCTTTCCGATGATTGATTTTTCTAGCCGTGTCAGGTTTGATGTTTTTGATTCATTTTTTTACTGCCAGATGTTTTCTTTATGTGATAATTATGAATAGTAATACATGGACAATTGCTAGGCTATTTAAATATTTATGTACTAGAATTTGAAATTAATGCATGTGCACCCGCTGTTGAATCATTTGCATGAAAACTGTAGTAGTGGTCTGTAAAACATGAATTTTGCAAAATACATATGCATTTTAAAATTCTGAAAGCTTCCGGATAACAAAAATTAAACCGTTTATACTAAACAGTAACTATTTTAAAATTATTTTTAGTATTTTTCTGCATCCGCCTTAGCAGGCATGGATTCCTTTTCGCCCATGCATGTGGCATCACGGCCCGCCCGAAGCGCACTCTGACTTTTGTTGAGACGGGTCGTGACACACGCCAACATACATGTCTCTGTCAGCACATCTAGCACATATTTTCGTTAAGAGAGAACAATTCTCTTTGCACTACGAGCTATCTCACTCTCAAAGAAATATCTTAATTGCCCCAAGTCCTAACTCTAACTCCTTGCTCAAACTCATCTCCATCTCAGCAATTTTTACTCTCTACATCACCAGCAATAATCATATCGTCCACATGCATAAGAAGCATTTTAGTGTGAAATCCACACCGCCTAAGAAAGTTTATGTGATTATCATTAGTATGTTGATATCCCATGCATATTATAGCTCTCCTAAACCTGCCAAACCAGGCTCGAGGAGACTGCTTCAACCCATAAAGAGACTTCTTGAGTCTACACACTTTACTAGCTATTGTTTTGTGCCAAAACTGGTGGTACCTCTATGTACACCTCCCCCAACAGATCACCATGAAGAAATGTATTCTTCATATCAAGCTGGTGTAATTTCATCCCCCATTCGCTGTCAAGGATATCAGTGTCTGCACTGTGCTCATATTCTCCACGGGTGCAAAGCTCTCATCATAGTCAATGTCATAAGTCTGACTATACTTCTTTGTTACCAATCGGTCCTTGTAACATTCAACCTGACACTCTGGGTTTTGTTTCACAGTGAAGATTCACTTGCACCCAACTGTCTTCTTGTCTGGTGGTACTGATACAAACTCCTAGATTTTTTTCCTTTTCAGAACCCCAAGTTCCTCTAGCATTACAAATTTCCACTTTAGATCTTCTCCAGAAACCTGCCAATACTTAGGAATAGTGACAATGTCCAAATATATAATGAATGCTCCATGTACATGGGATATGTGAGAGTATGAAACAAACCGGGTTATATTATGGGGAAATTTGTATCGATCAGATGAGACTCCCGCATTACTGCTGGAAGCCCTCATTACCGATAGAGGAGTGGGAGGAGAGAGTTCATATCACTTCTGTATTCTGAGTTTGAGGTGGATGGTGTGTCTCATGAGTCGGAGTAGAACGGGGAAAGGGACTTGGCACAAGTGGCGATGTATGCACTATAGGCATGGTTCCCTCATTCCGCTTTCTTCTCCTCATATACATTCCAAGCTCTCCCTGAGCCCGAGGTCCACCATTCTCAAATCCATTCCCCTCATGCACCGATAACGTAGCTGACTCCACACTTGGAAAAAGAGGACAAGGGATACTCACTATCTTCCTCCCACCACTACTGCTATCCTCCTCCTCTTGTCACATACTGTCTGTAACGAGTGAGTCCTCAAAGGTCGAGTCAACCTGAGAAGAGTAGTAGGACCCAAGCTCTCTAAATGTAACCATACTAATGAACACCCTTCTCTATGCTAGATTCCAGCATACATACCCCTTTTGAGTAGTTGAATACCCAATAAAAAACCCTTCATAACTCTTGAATCCAACTTGACCACATTTGATCTATTCTTCTACACGAAATACACACAACCAAAGGTTTTAAGAGGAAGAATATCTCCAGTATTGCCTCTCAGCATCTCAATCAGAGTTTTCTACTACAATAGTCGTGAGGGCATTCTTTTGATCAAATAGGTCGCGGTCAGGATTGCTTGCCCCCACAAGTACTTTGACACCTTATTGATATCATCATTACTCCGATTCACCTCAATGAGATGCAAGTTCTTCCGTTTGGATACCCCATTCTACTCTAGCATGTATGGACAAGTGTTGATGTCGGATGTAACGGCCCCGAAACTCAAAACAGAAACGGGCAGCGCGTTTTAAGCTAAGTTTGGGTCCTGGTAAGGGCCACACGACCTAGGAAACGGGCGTGTTTAGGGTCGTGTCGTGCTCGGGTTGCACGATTTTCCGTGAGGTCGACGAGTTGCAGTCGACGATCGTAGAAGGTTGAGAACACGGCCTAAGACACGGGCGTGTCCAGGGTCGTGTCCTGCTCGGGTTGTTTGTCGGGCTGTGTGGAAAGAGTTACACGGCCTGGGACACGGGCGTGTCTGGCACACGACCTGTGACACAGGCGTGTTACAGGGCCGTGTCCTCTTCGGGATGTTTTTGTCTTGTATCGATTCAGAGAACACGCCCCGCAACACGGGCGTGTACTCTATGACACGGGCGTGTCTAAGCCCGTGTCCCGTTCGGGACGTGACAGTTTCAGCGCCGATTGAGGCACACGGCCTTGGACACGGGCGTGTCACAAGCCGTGTTCGGTCCAGTAAATTGATTTTCTGGGCGAATCGTGGCCGTTCGTTTCCTTCAAATAGGATCCGACGGCTCAGCCTTTCCTTTGCCGGTTTATGGCCGGGAATAGGGTTGGAAACCCTCATTCCACTTCAAGTTATCTCAGTTATCTCTTTCTAAAACTTTAGAGAGAGGGGAGAGCAAGGAGGAAGAGGAAGAAGAAATCCAGCCGCCGGAGAAGCTTCGGAGCCCTGATTCTCGATCCGAGTCCAGATCTGCGAAGGCGAGGTCGATACGGTGCTTTCCATCCGACTAGATCTTCATGGCGTCGAAGAGAAATGCTAGGGTAACGATTCTCTTCTTGGACATGTGAAGTCCCCTTTCCTTTTTGCATAGAAAGTTCACTCTCGCGAGTATGCAGTGAGCGTGAGGTATTCCTTCGGGTAGACATGAATAGTCCCGGTTGTTTTGCATGTAGAGTCCGGAATCGAAGTACGGACATAAGCATGGTGTGTGAAGCTTACCCGAACAAGTTGGTCTGGATCAGTAATGTTTCATTATGCACGAATGGTCGGAGAAGACTCCGTGCCGATGGTTGTTTTTGGGTTTTGTACGCGGTAGATTGCAACAGGGAATCTTGGGGATTAACTCCAAGGTGCACCCGAAAAGCTGGGTAGAAGCGTGATTTTGCCAACTTGGTTGCCTGGGAGCCAACTTTGCACATAACTGGGTTATGTAAGATTTGAGTAATCGATTTGGGACTCGGGGAAGCTGGACCCGCGCATATGACTTAAATTGACGTTGCAGTGTGGGAAACGGGTTAGGCGGAACCGTACCCGCTCTATGTGGTTCGGTTAAAGAGACCTAAGGTACATGGTACTTACCGTTGGCATAGATGGAGGGTCTTAGGCTTAGGCCGGAAAGATTATAATGCTCACAAGATTTGCCGTCCTGGAGGTTGTGGTCAGACCACGGATTTTACCAGGTTCACCGAGTAAGTGCCCTGAGAGCACGGGGTGTGTGGCTGTGCGGGCCTGCACCTATGGTGTATTGTGCAAATATTTTATTTTCACTTTAATCGTTGGATTATACTAATGCAATGCAGGGAAGGAGCACCGCCACCCCAAAAAGGGGGTGGGGTCGTTATAATTTGGTCAGCTTTAGATGACCGTTGCTTTTATTTGTCACCGATGCGGTGGATTGTTGCTTGCAGGTGCTGCGGAGCTAGTGGCAAGTAGCGGGCTGAAGCCCTGGTTGCGGAGCCGGCCCTCGAAGGACATGCAAATGTTTACTTGTTTTATTCATGTGTGACCGGTCTGCGTGCCGATGTTTGTAAAACACTGTTTATTTAAGTAAACCTTTTGTAAGGCCATAAGACCAAGTACTTTGTGTATTTTGTATGTTCATTCCTATTCTGGGTTGTTAGTGGACATTTATGCTTTTGGCTTGGGTTCTTTCTTTGCAACTTTTAAATTGCTTCCGCTAGAATGTACTCTGAGTAGGACGTGTTGGTGTAAGAATGGTTTCATTGAGTAACCCACCGGTCTGTCCGTGGTATATAGCGTCGGGCCCCAGTCGGACCTACTGCTATATGTTATGCGACGGATATGGGTGTTACAATTTTGTATCAGACTACCGGTTTCGGTCATGCTTAAATGAATTTGTGTGCGAATTCTTTTAAGGGGTGGTGAGCATATGTGTGTGCGTCATCGTTATAACATAAAAAAGAACCCATGAATGCCCACTTAGGAATGAAAATACACATGTTTGAGGAACCTGCGTGTTCCTATAATTGCTTTTGCAATATTGTTCGGTCACTTAACGGTGTTTTGTACGTCTATAGATGAGCAGGAGTGATGCAGAGCCTTCAGAAAATCCACATTCTGAGGCATGTAGCGCACCGAACCATGTGCCTACAACACCTCCCTCAGCAGAAATCATAAGATTGGTGGCTGAAACGGTGTTCACTATGATTAATGCTCAGCCTGCAAGGCAAATGCAACAGTCTGCCCCTGCTGTGGAGCAAGTACCGCTTCAAGCGGCGGAACCAAGAAGGGTGGAGCAAGTGGTCGTGGAGCCATTGATGCCTAGGAGAGCAACTGAAAAGCAGCTCAAGCATGTTATGGGCTTCAACCCTCTGGTGTTCTTGGGGACGGGAACGCCAACCCAAGCTGAGGATTGGCTCTCCTGAGTAAAGAGAGTCTTGACAGCTACGGAGACGGAGGAGTGGCAGAAGACGACTATAGCCACTTTCTTGTTGGACGGCGATGCAAGGCTGTGGTGGGAAGGTTTAGAGCTACACCACTTGGGGGGAAGGCAACTCACGAACGTCTCGAGGGAGGAGTTTTCGAGATTGTTCTTGGCAAGGTACCTTCCCTCAACTTAGAGGATTGCGATGGAGAAAGAGTTCTAGAAGCTGGTGTAAGGAGAGAGTAGCATGGACGAGTACCTCCACGAATTTACTCGTTTGGGTTGGTATGCAAGCGATACATTCGCTGATGAGGAGCGAAAGACAAACCGATTCTATGAAGGTCTGAGGGATGACCTAAGGATACTGCTCTCGGGGCCTATGACGCAGGGTTTTCTAACCTTGGTCAACACGACCCGGTCTTTGGAGAAAGATATGAAGAATGTGCAGGCGAAGAAGGACTCTAGTGTAAAGAGGACAGAGTTCAAGGTGCCGACTACCTCAAAGTCTGGTTATCGTAAGTTCAATAAGAAGGCTAGGACTTCGGGTCCAACCCCTTCTTCTGGTTCTTCGGGGGCAACTACAGGCCGAACCCCGGGCGCATGCTACAACTGTGGGAAGTCGGGGCATTTTGCCCGTGATTGTTGGAGCGGACGCCCAAAGTACGAAAGGAAGCCGGGAGCAACATACGAAGAGAAGGGCACGACGGTTGAGTCCACCGCATCGCACTATGCTCCAACTCAACCGAGAATCTATAACCTTGGCCAGCAGGAGGCCATAAAGCAAGCTGATGTGGTGACAAATACGGTTTAAATTTATAGCAATTTAGCTTTACATACTTGGTACCTTGCGCATGATAGCTTATTATTGTTTGTAATAGGATTCGTTTTGATTTTTGATAATCCGGCAAGAGCACTCTTCGATACGGGAGCTTCACACTCCTTTTTGTCCGAAGGATTTATATCGCGCATCAGAGTACCTTCTTCGATGGCGAAGGACAAATTGGATGTGTTGTTGCCTAACGGGTGTTCAATGCGCGCGGATAGAATATGTTGCGTAAAGATACAAATTGGGAGTCAGGAGTTTGACTTGCAAGCGTCGTTACTGCCGCTGGTGGAGTTCGACGTGATTTTTGGTATGGACTGGCTCGCGGAGCAGCAAACATACATTGATTGCAATCGCAAGGAGGTCAAGTTGGGAACTGGTTGTGAGATGACATTTGCAGGCTTGAAAGGGTCGAGCAAGACGTTAATGTCTGCTCTTTAGGTGGTTAAGGCAGTTCGTGCCGATGCAGAGCGGTTCTTCACACTAGTGGAGGCTTCGAAGCCTAAGCCTACTTTGGACAGTATCTTAGTGGTATCCGAGTACCCTAACGTGTTCCTTGACGATCTCCCTGGAGCTCCACCGCAGCGAGAGATTGACTTCACAATTGAGCTAGTACCAGGTGCCAAACCTGTGTCACGCTCTCCGTATCGGTTAGTGCCTAAGGAGATGGCGGGACTGAAGGTTCAACTTGAAGAGCTGTTAGAAAAGGGTTATGTGCGTCCAAGTTCGTCGCCTTGGAGCACACCGGTCCTTTTTGTTAAGAAGAAGGACAGAAGCTTGCGGCTCTGTATCGATTATCGAGAGCTGAACAAGTTAACGGAGAAGAACAAATACCCGATCCCAAGGATTGATGATCTGTTCAATCAGTTAATCGGGTCATCAGTGTACTCGAAATTGGATCTTATGTCTGGGTATTATCAGTTGAGGATAAGAGAAAGTGATATCCCCAAGACAGCTTTCAGCACGAGGTATGGGCATTACGAGTTTACTGTCATGTCGTTTGGGCTGACTAATGCGTCATCCGTGTTCATGGATCTGATGAACAGAACTTTCAGAGTACCTGTACCACTTCGTGATAGTCTTTATCGACGACATATTGGTGTACTCGTAGTGCGAAGAGGATCACTTCAAGCATCTACATTTGGTGATGAAGACGCTGAGGAGGAACCAACTATACGCCAAGTTCTCCAAATGCGAGTTTTGGTTGTCCTCAGTAGCGTTCCTTGGTCATATAATCAGTGGAGAAGGGATTGCGGTGGATCCGACGAAGATAGTTGCGATACATGAGTGGCCTGTGTTGTGTTCAGTAGCACAAGTCCAGAGTTTTCTAGGGCTTGCCGGCTACTATAGGCGCTTCGTAGAGAACTTCTCGCGGATAGAGTTACCCCTCACGACTTTGACGAGAAAAGATCAATAGTTTGTGTGGTCGTCGGAGTGCGCGCAAGCTTTCGAAGAGTTGAAGAGTCGGTTGACCACGACGCCTATTCTATGTTCGCCGGTTGGGACTGAAGGCTTTGAGATCTACAGTGATGCTTCGGGCAGTGGTTTGGGTTGTGTTCTACTGCAGCACGGGAGAGTGATAGCTTATGGCTCGCGCCAGCTGAAGGTGCATGAGAAAAATTATCCGGTCCATGACTTTAAGTTAGCGGCCGTGATATTTGCTCTGAAGTTGTGGAGACATTACCTGTACGGGGTGAAGGTCGATATCTATACCGACCACAAGAGCCTGAAATACTTGTTGGATCAAAAAGATCTAAACATGCGGCAGCGGAGATGGATGGAGTTCCTGGGGGACTACACATTCAAGATTCACTATGTGCCTGGGAAAGGCAATGCAGATGCGGACGCATTGAGTCGCAGAGCCCCTGCGCGGGCCAACTGGTTGTCGGTTCATGACGAGCGGTTGATTTGGGAGCTGGAGGCATTAGAGATCTCTTGTGTTGACAAGCAGTGCCGAAGCACAGCTGAACTGGACAGAGGTGCAGTATGACCTGGCTGATCGGATTCGGCAGGCTCTGGATTTGGATAACAACATGAAGCAAATCATGGATGAGGCTTTGGATGGGTCAAATTCCCAGTTTGATGTTGTTGATGGATTGTTATGGAAGGACAATCGTCTGTGCGTCCCAAATGTAGGTAAACTGCGGGAGTAATTGATGTACGAGACTCATCATACCAAGTACTCGATTCACCCAGGGAGTACGAAGATGTATCATGATATGAAGAAGTTGTTCTGGTGGCCAAGACTTAAGAAGGACGTGGCACTTTATGTGACAAAGTGTCAAACGTGCACCTTGGTGAAGGCGGAGTGCCAGAAGCCCGGAGGTTTCTTGAAGTCCTTGCCTATCCCGGAGTGGAAGTTCGACGATATTTCTATGGACTTTGTGCATGGGTTGCCAAGGTCGCAGAAGGGGAACGACGCCATCTGGGTGATCGTAGATCGATTAACGAAGGTGTCACACTTCATTCTTAATAGGAAGGATGATTTGGTGGATAAACTGGCAAAACTCTATGTGGATAACATTGTTCGACTCCACGGTGTGCCCCGCAGTATCGTGAGCGACTGGGATGGGCGGTTCACGTCCAATGACTGGAGGTTGGTGCAACAAATGTTGGGAATCAAGCTGAGTTTCGACATGACCTTTCATCCGCAGACGGATGGTCAGACCGAATGAGTTAATAGGATCATTGAAGTCATGCTTCGCATGTGCGTCTTGGATTTCAGGAAGCAGTGGGAAGATCACTTGTACCTGGTAGAATTTGCTTATAACAATAGCTACCAAACGAGCATTCAAATGGCGCCCTTCGAGGCCCTTTATGGTAGGAAATGTCGCACGCCGTTGTCATGGTTGGAAACGGGTGAGACGAAGCTATACAAACGACAAGAGGTGGAAGACGCCACATCGTTGGTACGAACTATTCGAGAACGACTGCTGATCGCTCAGGACAAATAGGCTAAATACTATAATGTCAAGTATCGAAACGTTGAGTTCGCTATTGGCGACTGGGTGTATTTGAAGATTAAGCCGTTCAAGGGTGTCTCACGGGTACGACGCTTGAAGAAGCTGAGCCCAAGGTACCTTGGACCGTTTGAGATTCTGGAGCGAATTGGTGAAGCAGCTTATCGTTTGAAGCTATCGGTGGAGTTGAGTTGTCTACACGACGTATTCCACATATCGGTGCTGCGGAAGGCGGTGCAAGAGCCTTCGCAAGTGATCGCGGTCGATCAAGTACATGTTGATGTTGGGTTGACGACGAAGGTCAAGCCCGTACGCATTGAGGACTCGAAAGTCAAACGATTGCGTAACAAGGACATCAGGATGGTCAAAGTTCGATGAGACAACTGCGGTCGTGAGGAGCTTTCGTGGGAGCGAGAGCAGACCATGCTCGAGGAGTATCCCGAACTCTTCTTCTCAGGTACCGTTTAAGTTTGGGTACTTTCTTTTCCTTTCTGTAATTTCGGGACGAAATTCATTTAAGGGGGGTGGGGGAGATTTGTAACGCCCCGAAACTCAAAAGAGAAACGGGCAGCGCGTTTAAACCAAGTTTGGGTCCTGGTAAGGGCCACACGGCCTGGGACACGGGTGTGTCCAGGGCCGTGTCGTGCTCGGGTTACACGATTTTCCGTGAGGTCGACGATCGTAGAAGGTTGAGAACACGACCTGAGAAACGGGCGTGCCCAGAGCCGTGTCCTGCTCGGGTTCTTTGTCGGGCTGTGTGGAAAGAGTTACACGGCCTGGGACACGGGCGTGTCCTAGAGAGTGTCTGACACACGGCCTGTAACACGGGCGTGCCACATGGTCGTGTCCTCTTCGGGATGTTTTGGTCTTCTGTCGATTCAGGGAACACGCCCCGCAACACGGGCGTGTACTGTATGACACGGGCGTGTCAATTGTGACACGGGCGTGTCTAAGCCCATGTCCTGTTCGGGACGTGGCGGTTTCAGCGCCGATTGAGGCACACGGCCTTGGACACGGGCGTGTCACAAGCCGTGTTCGACCCAGTAAATTTATTTTCTGTGCGAATCGTGGCCGTTCGTTTCCTTCAAATAGGATCTGACGGCTCAGCCTTTCCTCTGCCGGTTTATGGTCGGGAATTGGGTTGTTGGAAACCCTCATTCCACTTCAAGTTATCTCTTTCTAAAACTTTAGAGAGAGGGGAGAGCAAGGAGGAAGAGTAAGAAGAAATCCGGCCGCCGGAGAAGCTTCGGAGCCCCGATTCTCGATCCGAGTCCAGATCTGCGAAGGCGAGGCCGATACGGTGCTTTCCATCCGACTAGATCTTCATGGCGGCGAAGAGAAATGCTAGGGTAACGATTCTCTTCTTGGACATGTGAAGTCCCCTTTCCTTTTTGCATAGGAAGCCCGCTCTCGCGAGTATGTGGTGAGTGTAAGGTATTCCTTCGGGTAGACATGAATAGTCCCTATTGTTTTGCATGTAGAGTCCGGAATCGAAGTACGGACATAGATATGGTGTGTGAAGCCTACCCGGACAAGTTGGTCTGGATCGGTGATGTTTCATTATGCACGAATGGTCGGAGAAGACTCCGTGCCAATGGTTGTTTTCGGGTTTTCTACGCGGTAGATTGCAATAGGGAATCTTGGGGATTAACTCCAAGGTGCACCCGAAAAGCTGGGCAGAAGCGTGATTCTGCCAACTTGGTGGCCTGGGAGCCAACTTGCACATAACATGGTTATGTAAGATTTGTGTAATCTATTTGGGACTCGGGGAAGCTGGACCCGCGCATATGTCTTAAATTGACGTTGCAGTGTGAGCAACGGGTTATGCGGAACCGTACCCGCTCTGTGGTTCGGTTAAAGAGACCTAAGGTACATGGTACTTACCGTTGGCATAGATGGAGGGTCTTAGGCTTAGGCCGGAAAGACTATAATGCTCACGAGATTTGCCGTCCTGGAGGCGGTGGTGAGACCACGTATTTTACCGGGTTCACCGAGTAAGTGCCCTGAGAGCACGGGATGTGTGGCTGTGCGGGCCTGCACCTGTGGTGTATTGTGCAAATATTGTATTTTCACTTTAATCGTTGGATTATACTAATGCAATGCAGGGAAGGAGCACCGCCACCCCAAAAAGGGGGTGAGGTCGTTATAATTTGGTCAGCTTTAGCCGACCGTTGCTTTTATTTGTCATCGATGCGGTGGATTGTTGCTTGCAGGTGCTGCAGAGCCAAGTGACAAGTAGCGGGCTGAAGCCCTGGTTGCGGAGCCGGCTCTCGAAGGCCATGCAGATGTTTACTTTTTTTTATTCTTGTGTGACCGGCCTGCGTGTCGATGTTTGTAAAACACTGTTTATTTAAGTAAACCCTTTGTAAGGTCATAAGGTCAAGTACTTTGTGTATTTTGTACGTTCATTCCTATTCTGGGTTGTTAGTGGACATTTATGCTTTTGGCTTGGGTTCTTTCTTTACAACTTTTAAATTGCTTCCGCTAGAATGTACTTTGAGTAGGACGCGTTGTTGGAAGGATGGTTTCATTGAGTAACCCACCGGTCTGTCCGTGGTATATGGCGTCGGGCCCCGACCGGACCTACTGCTATATGCTATGCGACAGATAAGGGTGTTACATCGGATTTCCCGTGATCATATGTACTCCCCAAACATTGTGTTGGTGTACTCTGTTTCATTGTCAGACTCAAACACCTTCATAATTGCACGGTATTGAGTTCAAACACCTCCTTGGAAATCTTTGAAGTAGGCAAACACATCGCTCTTATTTTTCATCAGATAAATCCAAGTCACACGAGAAAAGAAGTTAATAATAGACACAAAATATCATAATCCAATCATAGTAAGTGAAAGACACGGTCCCCAAACAGCAGAATGCACTAAGTAAAAAGTACAAGAACTCCTACTACCATAACTGGAATAAGAGTTTTGGTTAGTTTTCCCAATTCACCCGCATCACATACAAGTTTTTCTTGATTAGCTTTCTCAAACAAAAGAGTATACACCGACTCAAAACAACAAAGAGGGATGACCTTGGCACCGATAAAGTAGCAAGAACAAGCCCTCCACGCTCTCCCCAACTCCTCCAACACCCTTTTTAATGAATGAAAGAGCTGAGTCCATACTTTCCCTATCCATGTATCACAAGCCCTTATGTCTTGTGTTAGTCCCAAGTTTCCTGTCAGTCTCCTCCTTGAAGATCACCTTTAGAATATCAAACAAATGCCCAACTATGCAGACATCGATCATTTGTCGAGCTGAAAACCGAAGCAATAGATTGAAAGAAACTGAAGCAGATAGCACATATAGCTGAAAAACAAAAGCAGCCGATCAAAAAAAACTAACACTTATTACCATTATCTGCAACTATTCAAATAGCTAGAAAATTGAAAAGGCAGAAGCAGATTGAACACTTATTATCATCAAGTGCTACTATACTAAGCACATATTGTGAAGAATGAAATCCCAAACCCAGATCTCAAGTCTTCACTCTCTGAACGCAAATATTCACACTTGTGAACCTATCACTCCTGTCCCTCACACCCCCTAACATTACATGAACCTTATATAGTTATATCTAGCCGAGGAACGAGCTACAAACAAAGCAAATACAATATATACCGAAAATGTCTTTTAAACCTGTCAGTATCTATACTCCATAAATTGTAATGCACAAAAAGAGAGCACCAAACTTGACTTTTGTTCCAAAAAGAAACAAGAAATTAGCCACAATACCAATTAGATCTGCTCCAATCCCAATAGCAAAATTCCAACATTTACTGTGGCCATTGAGGAGTTTAAATGCAAAAGTCAAAAGGAAAATATTAAACAACATTAAGAAAGGAACAATTAAGCTCCAGGTGCCTGAAAAATGGCAGTATGGTCAGTGAAAGTGGCAGCCCAGTATGGAGAATAAACTTGTTACAGCTTTTAAGCAAAAAGCCAAATGGGGATCCAAGTTCCAAGAAATAGCAGCAATACTCCAATTCCTTAAATATCATAAATGACAGTATTATTAAATCAGAGCTGGGAGTTCCCCAACCAAGAAGTAGTGAAAAACCAGGAATGTCAATAAAACTTTAACATTCCCACATCTAAACCAGCATGTAAGAAAACAATGCACAAATAATGTTCTTAAACCAAGTAAATTAATAAGTAGTGCACCAATGATGCTCTTAAAAATTACACAGTGCCTAAATATTACAAAAAAACTAATTTTCAAACACCATCCATTCGCTCTTCAAGTGATCTGGCAAAATCGTAAATGTCATGCTAAGGGATCATAAATATGTCATACTAAGGGTCAGTTTGTTTGAGCTTTTTCCTCCGTTGCGCTGACATCGGAACTGATTTTTTTTTGCCTGTTTGTTTCGGCGTTGCGTCGGCATTGGAGGAGCAAAATTCCAGTCTTAACGCTCCTTTCCGGCAGCTGCTCCAATCTCCTTTTCAATGTGAGCGTTACCAACGCAACCTCTGGCGAAGGCGGTGGCGTTGCTTAGCCGGTGCTCTGGCCAAGGGGCGGAGCTTTGGCGAAGGGCTGGTGCTTTGGCGAAAGGGCGGTCTTCCGCCGGAGAAGGGGCGGTGCTCTGGCGGCGGGACAATGCTCTGGAGGTGCTCTGGCGAAGGAGCGGTCTTCCTCCGGAGAAGGGGGGGGGGGTGCTCTGGTGGCGGCGATGGTCGCCAGAGAGGTCCCCCCTCCCCGACACTGACGAGATGCTCCGCCGCTGCCTCCCCTCCCCCCTCTCGTGAAAATTTGAGTATCTAAGGCTCTGTTTGGGGGGACTTATTTTCACCGGTCAAGCGGTTACGACCGCATGAATCAGACATTAATTATGGTCCAATTCATGCGATCGTAATCGCTTGACCGGTGAAAATAAGTCCCCCCCCCCAAACAGAGCCTAAGTCTTAAGTTTGATTTTATTATTATTAATATTATTATGATTATATTATGATTATTATATTATTATTATTATAATATTATGATTATGATTATTATATTATTACTATGATTATATTATGATTATGTTTAGTATTATTATTAATAATATGATTATTATTAGTAATAAATTAAATTTATAATAAATATTAATTATAATTCATTTTAATTAATATTCTTATAATTTATTTTAATAATTAAATGTAACAGAAATGCCACCGCTATTTTACCAAACCGTTTCTCCATTCTGAACAGTTCTGTCATCGCTATTTTACCAAACTGTTTTTTCATTTTGAAAAGCTTCATTCCCACAACTCCAATCTCACAGCTCCATTTTCACAGCTCATTTTGTCACCGCCATCGCCGAGACAATTTGAACCTTAGTGACATCATATATAACTAAGCAAATTCTTGGCTTTTAGTAATTCACGTTTTTCTGATCTGGTAGCTAACTAAGTGTTGCATATATACTTGCAATATTGCTCGATGAATGAGAAAACGAGCTAGTTGTATTAGTACCGTGTTCTTGATTCACAGAATTTGCCAACTTTTCTGTGGCCAATGCAACAACATCAACCCCTCCAACAACTATTTTCTTCCTTGGGAGCTACATTTGTCATCTAATCTAGGATTATCACGTGCGCTATCCTCCACAACAAACTCGACATCAATCTCTTTCATCGTTTCTGTAGCAGTTGTCGCATGACTACCTGTCAATTTATCGTTATTGCACAACACAGATAAATCAAATTAATTTACAATCACTTTATCTTTGTAGACTTGTAGTGCTTAATAATTGGATGAGCCTACATGCATAAAAATATTCATAATTATCAAAGAGCATTACAAAAGTATATATATTAATACTGAAAAAGTATACCTTCACATAATTTGCCCATAATTCCTTAGAGTCAAACTTGATCATGTTTCTTTCTTAGTCTCATCGAAAGCCAATCATGTCTATCTTAAGAGTAATATAATATTATTGAACTCATGTGGTTTTATTACTTTGGAGACAACTGAATAATTTTAAGCCACAACTTATAGTCTCTTCCCAAAACATCTTTTCCTTATATATATATATATATATATATATATATATATTCTATCTTATGAGTAACATAATATTGTTGAACTCAAATGTAGTTTTATTACTTTGGAGGCAACTGAATAATTTTAAGCCACAACTTATATATATATGTATGGTATTAATCCACTTGATTTTTATGTAAACTATTAAGGAGGTAAAAATTCATCGTATATGTGAGACTAATAGGTTTTAACCCTTATCATTTTAGGTTAAGGAGGGAGAGGTTACTAGATGGGTGTTGGAGGAGGGAAAGATGTTGTAGGAAGAGAAGTATAAGTTGTGGCTTAAAATTATTCAGTTGCCTCCAAAGTAATAAAACTACATTTGAGTTCAACAATATTATGTTACTCATAAGATAGAATATATATATATATATATATATATATATATATATATATATATATATATATATATATATATTAGCATCTTCACACTTGCTATGCCCACATAACTAATATATGTGATATACAAATATAAAACTTTAAAAACATTTTTATCTCATGGTGTGGTCCCCACACATTTATCTCGAAACAAATTTCCAATATGAACCTAAATTGAATAGACACATTTATCTCCAAACAAGTTGCCAACTCATCAGACAACTTGGGCCCGCGCAAAATTTGATCGTTAGTTTTAGGATTTGCTACATTTTAGCGATCATTTACAAAAATGAATTGATAAAAAAATCATTTAGTCTCACACTGATTTGAGTCTTTTTTTGACAAGCTTGAGAGCCCATAAAAAAAATCATATGGTAACATAGCTAACCACACAAAGTAGGCTTGAATATCTTTATCTAAGAATTTGCTCTCTCTATAGTCTACATGTTAGTAATTTAATAATTTAAAAGTTTACTTTTTTATGATTTAATAGAAAACATTAATTAGTTATTAATAATTTTTTTTAAAATTCAGTATTTTTGAGCTGTTATAATCATGTCTGGTGGTGTTGAATTTGAACGTGATGAGTACGAAGTATATCAGCAACAAAGATTAGATATTGATCTAAATGTTCTGGATGATAACAGCAGTGACGACTCACTTGATAATGATGATGAAAATATTTTTGAAACTCAAAAATAGAGTCAAAGGAATCTTTGAAAGATCAATTTCGATTAATCCTAGTTGGGTTGATCGCATAATTATTGATAATACATTCATTCAATTTGTTAGAACAATAAAAGATTGGGTGGTTGAAGAAGATTTGATGGAGAACATTCACAAGATAACCAATCATGGACTTTATAATACATTGTGATTTGCAAGTTGGAACTTTTTTCAAAACAAAATGAGAGATGTACTGCTCTATTAGTGTTTGATCTATACAGAATCATATAAAATTTAAAACTTTTCTTTCAAATCAGTGCATATTAGTCATAAAATGCTTAGAGAATAATAATTCTTGATGATCATGTCCATGAAAACTAAGGACTATTGATTCCAAAAAAACACGGAGGTGTTTGGTTGATTTCAAAATTTTTTTGCTCGTATATATATATATATATATATATATATATATAAATGATCACAGATAATGCACTGCAAGATTTATTGCAAGATTTATACCTCTCGTCCTTCAAACACAAATAAACAATAAACGGGCAAGATAAGAGGTCGTATTAATATAGTGTCCAGATTTTTGCCTAAAGTATTAACAGTGTTAGATAACCGACTAATTTAACTGAATCAAATTTTATTTTAATAACTCTATAAAATCATAGTTGCAGTTTCAATAATCGGTTCTAGATCGGTTCTCGAGTACCCGAGCATAAAAACCGAGAACTGACCCAAATTACTTGGTTCTAAGTTTTGTGAATTTGAAATCGAACCGAGATCAATGAGAACCAACCCAAACTGCTCGGTTCGGTTTGGTTTCGGTCCATGTTCACATGATGACGATCCCAGTTTCTATAATTCGCATTAGGGGCATGCACTTTATCGACCATAAGTGTAGCCATCATGCACTCTACTCGCTTTGAGTTTTGCTTGTTCAAGAGGGTTATCCGCCTTGCTAGAAGGAGACAGTATTTTGTTACCAGAACTAGTGTACGTGTAGGGATGAAAGGAGAAAAACAAAATGGGGGCGCAAACGAGATGTAGGAAATCCAGAACGGAACCAAAGGTGGATTGATGAAAATCTAAGAAACTAAATGATACCAATTTGATGCAAGGCCGCCCAAAAATAGAAGGGCTCTTGATGGGTCCCCTTAGAAGCGTTAGCCACACCCCATGCAAAGGGGGTGTGGATATCCGAAAATCCCCCACTAGCCGATTGCGATGTAACCGCCACTGGCATAACCACTCGCGGCGTAACCACCCACGACGTTCCCTCCTGGGGATTAGTCCTCTACCGCCTCCATGGAGAGGGGCGGCCTCCCGTTTGCCAAAATCAGGAAGCCAAACTGGCCGCCCGATCTCAGCCGCCACCCTAGAGAGGGGCGGCCTCCCATCTACCCAAATCGGGCAGCTAGTTTGGCCGTCCGATCTCATTCGCCTCCCCTATAAGGGGAGGACTCCTGTTCCCAGATCGGGTGGCCAAATTGGCCTCCCGATCTTAGTTGCCTCCCTTGTGAAGGGATGCCTCCCACTCGCCTGGATCGGGCAGCCAAATTGGCCTCCCGATCCCTACTACTGCCCCTATTTGGGGCGCCCGCCTGTTCCCCAATTCGGGCGGTCAAATTGGCTGACCGATCTATGTGGCCACCCAAATTGGGCAACCCCTTGGCCTCCCAATTTGGGCGGCCTCCTTGCCGCCCAGGTCGTGTGATGTTATCGGTCGTCACCCCCATTTGGGGCGACACCCTTGCCGCCCAAGTTTGGGGGCATTTTTGGCCGCCCGACCTTGGAAGGGAGCGCCTTGCCCCGGCCGCCGCTCTCGCCGGCCAACCGTCTTCGCCACAGGTTGGGCAGTTGGCCCGATTAACTCAGGGGCATGGTTGTCATTCTCATAAAATCGTGATCTGTGTGCCCTGTTTCAGGCATTTCCATTCGTCCGTCTGGTAGTTACCAGGACAAATTACTGTGTTGCCCCTCTTGAAATCTATATATAGACCTAAATTCTCCTTCATTTTAACCTCTTCTTAGCCACAAAAAATCCTCTTACGATTTTTCTCTCCTCCTTTCCTCCTACGGTTTTCTCTCTCCTTCTTTTCTCCTATGATTTTTGCTCTTCTCCTTTCCTCCCTACAATTTTCTCTCTCCTCCATTCCTCATCTTATTGCACACTCCCGTGCGTGCCCCTTCCTTGCACGCTCTTGTGTGCATCTCTTCCCTATGCGCTCTTGTGCATACCTCTTCCCTACACGCTCTTGTGCGCGCCGCTTCCTTGCTCGCTTTTGCGTGCACCTCTTCCTGACGCGCCTTTAACATGCCCCTATGCGCTCCACTTTCCATACCGCTCCTTCATGCTCCCCCCTTCTTGTCGGTCGAAGTCCGACAAGACCGCCGAAATCCGTCAAGACTGTCGAGTACTGCAAAGACCACTGAGGTCTGTCCTATTCGCTGAAGCCACCCGCAAGATTCATCAAGCATTTTGAAGATATCAGAAGGTCCAATAATTGCCTTCTGCCGCCAGTCGCCCATGTAGTGACCAAGTAAACAGCAAGCCTTAGAGTCAACAGACAAAGCCCGCCAGAGCTCCCAAAGTTCATGTGCCTTGCACTGCCGGCAGTATACAAGACCAACTTCAAATCCCTTGAAGGACCGCTTGACTACACATAAGCAAGTGATGCGTACAACAACCCCAATGCCCTCAACTCAGTAACAAGCCTACTAGTCGACAACGAGTCAACCACTCCAGAATCCTTTAAATGACACAAGTGTTGGAACCGGCAAAGCCGACTCCACCTAAAGCTCGGAACTACCGAGGCAGCTCGTGCTTACTCCCTTGGGATCACCCTCCAGGCGAAGAACTAGACCGGAGGCTTCATTGAGGAGGTCCCACCTCTTACCCGGAAGAGACTAGAACTAGAGCTCTTCCCCTCCCTAGCCAAAACTGAGCTAGGTGCCTTAGGAGAGATAAGAGGAGTCAAGAATGCTTCCCCTCTAAGGCACCTTACCGGTCTATTTATAGGCCTCTGAACTGGGACTGCTAATAACCAAACTATGCCGCTGTGAAAATACCAGAATATCCTTGGCTGGGTCTGCCAACAGCCAAACTCCGCTATCTTAAAAGACTAAACGCAGCCCACGCAGGGTAAAAGAGTAAAAACACCCCCGGGACCCAGAAGGTGGGCCCGACCTTACCTGAACCGACCCTGAAACCAAGACGACCCTTCCCTCGAGGCACCTCTCACTAGGGTCCTCTCGCCAGGCCAAACCCTCTCGACTCGCCTGGGCCCTCTCTACTCGCCGGGCCGAACCCTCTCTCCTCTCGCCTAGGCCCCTCTACTCGTCGGGCGAACCCTCTCTCCTCTCGCCTGGGCCCCTCTACTCGCCGGGCGAACCCTCTCTCCTCTCGCCTGGGCCCCTCTCGCCGCGGAGCTTCTCTTCTGAGCCCTCTCGACTCGCCTAGGCCCCTCTCGCCGGGCTGCGAGCCCGAGGTTGTACACAATCCCCGCTCTTTTCGAGGTTGGCATAAGCTCGGAAAGATAGTCCAACCGAGGCTTGCGATGGTACAGCCAATTTATTGAGGGAATCTTCTGGTGGGCCCCTTGCCTGACCTATAAATATAGAACCTCCCTCCCCTCAAGGGGGTGTTTCCTCTCTTTCTCCTTCCTTAACGCTTGTTCCTATGTCTCTCAGCCAAAGTGTTCGGGACCGCATCGCGGCCGTGCGCCAGCGGAATAGGGCGACAGCGGTGGGTCTGAACAAAATCCCAGCCCGTGCTCCTCCCTCGCTACCGCTATCCGCATCTCCTCCTAAGAAGACGAAAACTCCTGAGCCTCATATTCTGGCTGAGGAACCCTCTCGCACCTATCCAAGGGGGTCGACGCCCCCGCCTCCTGCTAGCCTCAAGGGAAAAGAAGTACGTTCTTCCAACCCCTCCTGGTTTCTTGTCGCTGCCCATCCTTTATTTGTTGTTTATTCTCAGAGATTTTTGGAGGCCTCTCAACGTCCCGAGACCATCCGTATAAACATTTCCGAACTCCCTTCTCAACGCCTCTCGCCCCAGGATTCCACTCCTTCTACGCCGGTGACGAAGAGGGATGACCCTTCTACCGCCTCGGACCGCACCCGCCGATTTGGTAAGAGATCTTGTCACTGACTTGTTTCATCCTTGTCATTCCTTCCGCCACTCTCAGCCACCATTGGTCTTCTGGCAGGTGCGAGTGGGGGGCCTGCCGAGAGCACTCTGGCCGCCGACTCGCCAGCTGAGGGTCATTCTGGGCGAGGAGCCTTCTCGCCTCCTCCGCCAGTAGACGAGATTGACGATTATCTGGGCGATCCCGCGGATCCCATAGAGATGAAGCGAAAGGTGGCCGAGATGCTGCGGAAACACGCGTTGCTCATTCAAGCACTGGAAAAAGGAAAGCAGGCCGCGGACCACCGAATTGCTTGGCTCGAGATGGAGTGTGTTCGCCTGTCGAATGAGATTGATGTCGACACGGAGGTGGACCAGACTGATCCTCTAGCAATTCTGAACGATGTCGATCAAAAGCTTCGTCTCGCCCGACGCGGTGTTGCGGCTGCTCGCGCCTTCCACTTCCCCCATCGCCCCCCCTGCGTGAGAGGCCGTGGAGGACGATGGAGGTGGGACAAGAACTGACGGAGCCCGAGCGTTCTTTCCTCCTGCAGTCGCCTCTCGCTTCTCGTCTTCCGCCCAATAACTCTCTTTTCTTATCCTGTAATAAGATTGACTGGTATAGCGCCTGCTGTGCGCTCTTTGAACTCGCCACCCGCCATGTGCGGGATCAATTAATTTCATAATTTGTCGGTTTAATCGTCACTACTGCTTCTTATGGGATATTAATTAATTTTTATTCAATATTATTGACTTTCATCATTAGCTGTCTGCCCCCCAGTCTTTTCACCGCTCTTTTCTCGAGAAGGCCGCTCACCCGGCGTTCCGCTGCCCGAGGCCCGGAGGGCGAAGGGTCGGCCGACTCTTCCCCTCCCCTGACGCAACCCCTTTGCCCGTACTTCCCCGCTGGGGAAGGTTATAAATACTCCCCCCCTGCTGGGGCAAGAGGTACGCTTTCTTTAGACTTCCCCTCGCGAGTAGCCTTCTTCCTGTGGCTCGCCTCGCGCTCCAGCTCCTCCAGCTTCTTGCGCTAACTCACTCGTCTCACTCGCCAGCCACCTCCCTTCTCTTCCTGCGCTCATAATGGTAAAGAAGAGGTCCGAAGAGAATGAGGGGCGCAGCCGCTGCGGAAAGCGATTCACCGATCATGACTTCCCCCCCGGTCGCCTCCCTGCCGACGATTATGAGTCCTTTCGGAGTGATTATCTGCCGGAAGGCTTTGAGTCGCGCCCTCCCCGGGTCGGCGAGAGCATCAACACTTTCTACCCGGGAGAACTCGCCTTCCCAATTTCCCACTTTGAGGCTGGGCTTCGGCTTCCCTTTTGGCCAGAGGTAAAACAGGTCCTGAAGTACTTCGGCGTTGTACCCGCTCAGCTGAACCCGAATGCCATCTCCGTCAACATTGCATTCGCCTGTTATATGCGGAGGGAAAGGATAGAGTTTAGCCTTACCGTCTTCCGTAAGATGTTCGTGTACCATGCCAACCAGGACGGAGTGTCCTTCTTCACGGGGCTGAACCTGAAGGTGTGCGAGACCCCCAACAAGAACCACCACTGGCTCACCCACTTCGTATTCATTCGCGGGAACCTAGGCGGAGTTCCTCTCGCGCCGGTGTCTCCTGCTGAAATCTTCTACACCTCCCCTCAGGTGGGCGGCACGGACAGACTTCTCTGCGAATACCTTGCAGGGAAGAATTTTGAAGTCCGGTATCTGAGGAGAGGGCTCGCCTCTCTACCCCCCGTGCTCCCTGGAGAAGGTACACTTCGAACTTCTCTTTTCGTTATCCCTTGCCTCTCTCGCGAGAGCTCGTCTGCTGATGTTAGTTCTCTCTTTTCTTTTCAGGAGAGAGGATCGTGCCAATGCATCCCCCCTATCGAAGCACTATTAAGCCTTCCCCCGATGTGGCTCTCGCCACTATGGCGGCCGAGGCGGCCAGGGAATCGCTGGCCCCTCCCTCCCAAAAGAGGGTGGCCGAGGATTCCGCGCCGCTCCGCCTTAGCCCCTCAAAGAAGAAGATGAAGATGAAGATGAAGATGAAGAAGACCGTCTCCTTCCCCTCTGGGAAGGGCAAATCTCCTGCCGATCTCGCGGGGATGCCGGGATCACTGAGCCCAATTTCCATGGGGTCTCTGTCTCCCCACTCGCCTCCTCTAACTTCTCCACGCAAAGCGGTCTCGCTCCCCAAAGGGGCATCCCCCTTCGCTCCCCCGGCGAGTTCATCCTACCCTACTCCTCGATCCCCCTCTCGCGAGGGGACTTCTCAGATTCCTCCGCCGTCCAGTCATCTCAACTTCGACATGGGGCCTGCGGTCCCCGACGGCAACAATGACCCCTCTCTGATCTGGGACAAGGGGTCCTACTGAGTCTCCATCTCCACCCTCCTGCCCTCCTAGAGAGAGCAGGCTGAGCCCAGCGCTCACGCTTTCTCCTTGGGCTTCGGCCTATATGGAGGCCTTACTCCCGATCCACTCGACGCGGCCACTACGCGAGACCTGGTCCTGAGGACGGCACACTCGTAGCTGCGCACCTTAGAGCTGTCGCACCGCCTCTCGCGGCGCCTGATTTTCAACACCAAGAGCTGGAAGGAGATACACACCAAGCTGGAGGCCGAGTGTGAAAAGTCAGGGGATCTCGCCCAGCGGCTAAAGGTGTCCGAAAGCCTTCTGGCGAAAGCGAGCGGCGGAGTGGTAAGTCAATACCCTGCCAATGTTCTACGGGCACCTGCCCCGGTACCCTCTCTTTTTTCCTCTTTTTCATCTCTTCCTTTCCCTCGCAGGATGCCGAGACGGCCGATCGACTTCGTTCGCGGGTGGAGGAGCTGGAGACCGAAGTAAGAGAGCTGAAGGCGGAGAATGCCAGGCTTAAGGAAGCTCCCCTTCCCCGTTTGCAGGCCTCTCCACCTCCTCTCGCGCGCTACACCAACGATGATGTGGAAGAGTTCTGTAGGGATGCGAACATAAGGACCGCCGAGCTCATTCTCAAGATGATGCGAGAGCTAGGTGTTGTAAAAGACGACTGCGAGGACATCACTGCTCGAGATCTTGTACCCGAGATCTATGGCGAGGATGAGGATCCTTCAGCGAGTGAGAGGGGCTAGGGCCTTATTTTTCTTTTTGCTGAGATTGTAACACTTCATCTTCCGTAGTTGTAGGGTGTTAAACGCTGTTATAACTCACGTTTAAATTCTCACTTTTTTGCTCGCCTCTCGCTTCTCTCTTATCTTGTGAATGCGTTGTCTTAAAATATTGGTGACTCGTGTGCATGTACGTATATATATTCTTGCTCGCGCCTTCTTAAAGCCAGCCCTTTCTTTTATATTGGGATTGCTCGAGTAAACCTCGAGATTGTTGATAGGCGAGAGAAGGCTGCCTTCCCTCTCGCCTAACTATTGCCTGTGGGCTTGGCTCCTGGGGTGAGTTGGTGAGCCTCCATGGTTTTCTATGAGCGAGAGGAGTATTTCCTCGCTTTCGGCTCGCGGGATGGCTCCTCTCGGCGCGAGTGGACAGGGAGGGTCTGCTATCCTCCCTCTCCCCCCTTTTCTCCTTCCTCTCTTTTTTTTTCTTTATGCAATGACTTCCCCCGAAGCATCCCTTCCTTTGCTAAGGGGAATAAATTTTCCTGATCAGCCAACCTCCGTTGCTGCTGGCGGACATTAACACGAAAACACAAACCCTTGTTTGCGGAGGGCCCGAGAGCGTTGAGTCCCTCCTCTTCTCTCTCCCAACCACCGAGTGAGCCTACAGCCCTGCCAGCTTGATGAGAGCCTGGTCAGCGGGTCTGCTCGGGGTCTCCTCTCCTCTTTCTCCTCCAACCACCGAGTGAGCCTACAGCCCTGCCAGCTTGATGAGAGCCTGGTCAGCGGGTCTGCTCGGGGTCTTCTCTCCTCTTTCTCCTCCAACCACCGAGTGAGCCTACAGCCCTGCCAGCTTGATGAGAGCCTGGTCAGCGGGTCTGCTCGGGGTCTTCTCTCCTCTTTCTCCTCCAACCACCGAGTGAGCCTACAGCCCTGCCAGCTTGATGAGAGCCTGGTCAGCGGGTCTGCTCGGGGTCTCCTCTCCTCTTTCTCCTCCAACCACCGAGTGAGCCTACAGCCCTGCCAGCTTGATGAGAGCCTGGTCAGCGGGTCTGCTCGGGGTCTCCTCTCCTCTCTCCTCCAACCACCGAGTGAACCTACAACCCTGCCAGCTTGATGAGAGCCTGGTCAGCGGGTCTGCTCGGGGTCTCCTCTCCTCTTTCTCCTCCAACCACCGAGTGAGCCTACAGCCCTGCCAGCTTGATGAGAGCCTGGTCAGCGGGTCTGCTCGGGGTCTCCTCTCCTCTTTCTCCTCCAACCACCGAGTGAGCCTACAGCCCTGCCAGCTTGATGAGAGCCTGGTCAGCGGGTCTGCTCGGGGTCTCCTCTCCTCTTTCTCCTCCAACCACCGAGTGAGCCTACAGCCCTGCCAGCTTGATGAGAGCCTGGTCAGCGGGTCTGCTCGGGGTCTCCTCTCCTCTTTCTCCTCCAACCCCCGCTCTCATCCTCTGAAGGAGGGCGTCCTGAGGTATAGTGTTAGCATATTCAAAAGAGGGAGGATTATTAACGCTAGGCTCAAGTAAATTCAAAGGACTTTTATTACTATGGATAAAAACGTTTCAGATCATCGCCACTGCGGGCGCAGTCCAGGGGTACCCCGTCCACATCCTGGAGGTGATACCCCCCTGACTTTAAGACTTCTTTCACTATGAAAGGACCTTCCCAATTGGGGTTGAGCTTCCCCACCGAGGCTCCCCTTCCTGCAGCATCTACCTTCTTGAGTACCAAATCCCCTTTTTGAAACTGCTTGACTCGGATGTGCTTATCGAAGTATCGGGACATCCGGCGCTTGACCTCCTCCTGCCGGACTGTTGCTAGCTCTCTGAGTTCTTCCACGAGGTCGAGGGAAAGCCTCTGCTCCTCTCCATTATCGAACTGCCACCTTTCCTCTCCTTCTATGGCTGCTGTGACCCTGGGCGATTCAACTTCGAGTTCCACAGGTATGACGGCCTCGGAGCCATGAGAGAGCTTGAAGGGCGTCTCTCCTGTGGCCGTGTTAGGTGTAGTTCGCAGAGTCCACAGGACAGAGGGGAGCTGTTCCACCCAGCTCCCCCTCAAATTCTCTACTTTCTTCTTCAAGAGGTTCACTATAATCTTGTTTGCTGCCTCGACCTGTCCGTTGCTTCGTGGATGGTGGACCGAGGCGAACCGAAGGTCTATGCCGAGCTGTGCACAAAAATCCACAAACTCTCTGCTAGCAAATTGCGGCCCGTTATCGGTGACTATGGCTAAAGGAAGCCCGTGCCGGCAAATAATCTCCCCCCATACGAAATTCCTCACCACCTGTGAGGTTACTTTTGCCAGGGCCTTAACCTCTAACCACTTCGAGAAGTAGTCCACCATGACTAGTAGGAACCTCCTCTGACCACTGGCTTGAGGAAACGGTCCTACCAGATCCAATCCCCATATGGCGAAGGGCCAAGGAGAGGTGATCGTTCGCAGCCTTTGCGCTGGAAGGAGCTGCAAGGGAGCAAACTCTTGGCACTTTCTACACCTTTTGGCAAGCTCTTCTGCATCTCTTCGTAGGGTAGGCCAAAAATAGCCTTGCCTTAGCACTCTCCCTTCCAAGGTTCGACTTCCCGAATGGCTCCCGCACTCTCCCGAATGGATCTCTTCCAGCACCTTTGGTGCTTCTTTCTCGGATACGCATCGGGCTAACAGTCCAGACAGCGTTTTTCGATAAAGTACTCCTTCCTTCAACAAATAGTATGCAGACTTGTATTGGATCCGTTTCTTCTCGAGATCCCCCTCAGGCAGTCGCCCCGACGCCAGGAAAGTCACCAAGGGATCCATCCAAGACCTCTCCTGGTCGATCTCCATCACCTCCCCCTCTTCTATGGAGGGTCTGAAGAGCTCGGTCATGGTCCCTCCGGCCTGAGGGCCATACTTCGCGAGCAGGTCTGCCCGAGCATTCTCCTCTCGAGGAACATGCTGAATGGAGAAGCTGTGGAACTGTCCAACTATGCCTTTTATCTTCACTAGGTACAACTGGAGAGTCGGCTCCCTCACCTCGAACTCTCCGCTGATATGTCGCGCCACCACCAGGGAGTCCGTGAAGACCCTGATGTCCTGTATACCCAACTCCCTGGCCAACCGAAGTCCGACGATGATGGCCTCATACTCCGCCTGATTATTGGTGAGGGTGAAGTGTATTTTCAGAGCTTGCTCAATCCTAGTCCCCTCAGGACTCATTAGGATGACCCCTCCCCTGAAAGAGTTCCTACCAGAAGCTCCGTCTACCAGCATCTTCCATGCTGCTACGGGAGGTACCCCCATTTCTTCGGCCTCCCGTACGTAGTCCGCCAAGAAATCTGCCACCACTTGTGCTTTAATAGCTTCTCGAGGAACGTAGGAGAGGTCGAATTCACTGAGCTCTATCGACCACTTGGCCAACCTCCCCGAGTGTTCGACCCCCTCGAGGATACGGCGAAGGGGGTGATCCGTCACAACCTGGATGGCATGGGCTTGGAAATAGGGTCTGAGCTTCCGGGCCGATACGATGAGAGCGAAGGCCAACTTTTCGAGGATGGGGTACTTCAGCTCTGCCTTCTTGAGGACTATACTTACATAATAAATTGGGAACTGCCTCTTCCCTTCTTCGCGGACGAGGACTGAGCTGACCGCCCCCGTCCCTACCCCGAGGTAGAGGAACAAGGTCTCCCCTTCCCTCGGCCCCTGAAGCAGCGGCGTCTGAGTGAGTTGCTGCTTTAGAGCCGCGAAGGCTTTCTCACACTCAATGGTCCATTCGAACTCCTTCCCTCCCCTTAGGGTTCGAAAGAAAGAAGAACACCTCTCCCCCGCTCTGGAGAGGAACCTGCTCAAACCGACTAATTTACCAGTGAGACGTTGGACTTCTTTGACATTCCTAGGAGACCCCAGCTCCAGTATCGCCCTCACCTTGTCAGGATTGGGCTCCACCCCTTCAGGGGTGAGGAGATGTCCTAAAAACTTCCCTCGGCTGGCCCCGAACACACATTTCAAAGGGTTAAGCCTCATCTTGTACTTTCTAACGGTTGCAAAAGTCTCCTGCAGGTCTAGGACATGAGACTCAAGGTCCCGACTCTTCACCATCAAGTCGTCCACGTAGACCTCGAGGTTCCTCCCCTTCTGCTCCCGGAAGATCCGGTCCATCATCCTTTGATAGGTTGCTCCCGCATTTTTTAGCCCAAAGGGCATCATGTTATAGCTGAAGCAACCGTCCTCCGTGACGAAGGTGACATCCTTGACGTCCGGAGGGTGCATGCGTATCTGATGGTACCCTGAAAAAGCATCAAAAAAACTCATTAGCGAGAAACCGACGGCTGAGTCAACCAGCGCGTCGATCCGAGGCAGGGGGTAACAATCCTTAGGACAAGCTTTATTTAAGAGAGAGAAATCGATACACATCCTCCACTTGCCCTCCTCCTTTTTCACCATTACAACGTTGCTCACCCATCCCGGATACCTGTTAGCCGATATGAATCCCGCCCGGAGCAGCTTCTCTACCTCTTCTCTGATGGGCCCGGCCATCTTGGAGGCGATGGCTCTCTTCTTCTGCTGGATGGGGCGAACCCCAGGGTCGAGGTTGAGACGATGGCACGCCACATCCGCGTCGACCCCCGGCATGTCTGCTGCGCTCCAGGCGAAGACATCAATGTTTTCTTCTACACACTTCCGAATTTCTTCCTGGTCCTGCAGAGTGAGCTCGCCGATGATCTTTATCTTCTCTTTTCTCCCATCTTTGGTGAGGATCTCGACCTCCAGAACTTCTACCGCCGCTCTCAACCTTAAGGGTTCTTCCTCCTCCTGCTCTCTCGGCTCTTCCTCTAGATTCTTCGACCCGCACCCCCCTCCTGAGACTTCCACAGCAGCCACCCTCTCCTGGGCCTTTCCTCCTTCTCCCTTCTCCAACCCTTCTCCTTCATCCATCCCCTCCTCCACTACCAGACTTCCTTCCACTCCCGCTCCTGCTCTTCCCAGCTCCTCTCCTCCAGCCACCTGCTCTCCAGCCATCACTGGCTCCACCGCAATGCCCCTCTCCACTACTATCTCCAACTCCTCTCCTCCAGCCATCTGCTCTCCAGCCATCACTGGCTCCACCGCAATGCCCCTCTCCACTACTATCTCCAACTCCTCTCCTTTAGCCATCTCTTCTTCCGCTACCAGATCTTCCTCCACTCCTGCTCCCACTCTTCCCAGCTCCTCTCTCTCCATCCTTGCTCCCAGCTCCTCCGCATCCTCCATCCACGAGATGGTGTTGACCGCCGTTACGTAACACTCCCGAGCCGCTTTCGGGTCCCCTCTCACCCTGATCTGGGTTCCCCCCGAATTGAGCTTCAGGCACTGATGAAAGGAGGACGGAACGCATCTAAAGGCACTGATAAGGGGGCGCCTAAAGATCGCGTTGTAACTGCTGGGAGCGTCCACTATCACGAAATGACAATTCCTGGACAACCCCCCCAAGGTCACCTGAAGTCCTACTCCTCCCTCAACCTCCTTCCTTTCTCCTGAAAAACCAAACAACGGCCCATCCGCCGCCAACACCCTTCGAGACTCCACCCTCATCTCGTTGAAAGCCTTCTTGAAGATTACATTAACGGAACTCCCATTGTCCACCAGAATGCGGGATACCGTGAAGTTCTCGATGACAGTCCTGATCACCAGCGCGTCACAGAAAGGGTCTTCGTGGTCAGGTAGGTCCCTTCTGGAAAACGTGATTTTCTCATCCGGGGGCGGGGTTTACGACGTCGAGGCAACGCTCCGACGATACATAGTGTGAAGACTGGCCTTGCGGGTGGCCTCGATCCCCACCCCCATGAATCACTCCAATCCCCCCTCGATCTCCTGTATCCGAACGGTCTACACACCGATCTTCCTCCCCGACTCCCGGCACCTCTACTATCCGCACTGCCGGTTGTCGGTCTTCTCCTCCTTTTCCTCTCTTCAACTCCAAGAACTCGGGACATGTTGCCGTCGCGTGACACTCCTCCTCGTGGAAGTCACAATAGGGCAAAACTCCTTCCCCACGTCTCTCTTCTGTGGGATTCCTCCTCCTCCCTGCTCCCATTCTTCCACGGTCTCTTCCCCTTCCCCTTCCTCTGCCTATGGCCATAGCTTGCTGAGGTGGGGGTGGGAGCGGCCTCGGACCATGTCCCCATCCTAGCGGGTGAAACCTTCCTGGTCCTTGATAAAAGTTTCTTCCCCCCTGCGGAGGACCTCTCCCAGGTCCCTAAACCGGGCCTCCTGGTTGTCTCCACCCCGGCTCCGGGTGCACGGGCCCTCTCAGTTCCTCTCTCCTCCTTCCTTCTGGTTGCCTTCCCCCTCCAGGCTCCCTCTGCTCCACTTCTGTCAACCTTGCCAACTTCCTTGCGAATGCCGGGTTTGCCGCCTCCATGGCTATTTCTTTCGCGACCTTCTCCATCAACCCTTCGAAGGACAACGGCGCCTTCCTGGTGAGGCTCATCTTGAAGAAGCCTTCCCTTAGCCCCACGGTGAAAGCCATCTGGAGGGCGAAGCCAGGCACCTCCTGAATGTCCAACATCTCCTCCTGGAAGCGGTCTACGTACTGAGCCAAAGACTTGTCTGCCCTCTGCTTGATCAGGAAGATGGACTCCGGGTTCCTCTTCCTCTTTTTGGAGGTTGAGAACCGCAGCTGGAAACTTCTGCTCAGATCCTCGAAGCAATAAATAGAACCAGTTGGGAGTTGGTGGAACCAATCCCTAGCCTTATCCTTCAAAGTGATGGCGAAGAGGCGGCACTTGAAGGCGTCCGTCATGGGTCTGATGGAAACTGCGTCTTCAAACCACTGCAAGTGCTGGAGGGGGTCATCCTTCCCCACGTAGTAGTTCATTTCCGGCTCACGGAACCCTTCTGGAACGGATGCCGAGAGGACCAACTCGCAAAAAGGAGATCCTCTCGCCAGTGACTTCGCCTGGTCCACTCGCGCCACGAGGTCCACCGGCGCGGCACTCGCCGGATTAGGGAAGAGCTCCCTTCCTTCCACCTCTCGCCGACTTCCTTCCGCCATTACCTCTTTTCCTGGCCGCCTCCCAGGTGCATCTTCACCTATCCTCGCCAAGTCGGCCCCTCCCCTGGGCGCGAGATCTGGCACTTGAGGAGAGGGGGTCTCGCACTCGCCTCTTTGTGCGAGTTGTTTGAGGAGATCCATGATCCCTCCAATGGACGACATGAACTCTGTCCTCCCAACATACTCCTCCTGGCTGGGGGACCTCTCGCCTCCTCCTCCCGCATCTCCCGCCATGGGATAACCCCTCGTTCTTCCGCACAGGCTGCAGCTCCACGCTCACCACACCAAAAATGTTGGAACCGGCAAAGCCGACTCCACCTAAAGCTCGGAACTACCGAGGCAGCTCGTGCTTACTCCCTTGGGATCACCCTCCAGGCGAAGAACTAGACCGGAGGCTTCAGTGAGGAGGTCCCACCTCTTACCCGGAAGAGACTAGAACTAGAGCTCTTCCCCTCCCTAGCCAAAACTGAGCTAGGTGCCTTAGGAGAGATAAGAGGAGTCAAGAATGCTTCCCCTCTAAGGCACCTTACCGGTCTATTTATAGGCCTCTGAACTGGGACTGCTAATAACCAAACTATGCCGCTGTGAAAATACCAGAATATCCTTGGCTGGGTCTGCCAACAGCCAAACTCTGCTGTCTTAAAAGACTAAACGCAGCCCACGCAGGGTAAAAGAGTAAAAACACCCCCGAGACCCAGAAGGTGGGCCCGACCTTACCTGAACCGACCCTGAAACCAAGACGACCCTTCCCTCGAGGCACCTCTCACTAGGGTCCTGTCGCCAGGCCAAACCCTCTCGACTCGCCTGGGCCCTCTCTACTCGCCGGGCCGAACCCTCTCTCCTCTCGCCTAGGCCCCTCTACTCGTCGGGCGAACCCTCTCTCCTCTCGCCTGGGCCCCTCTACTCGCCGGGCGAACCCTCTCTCCTCTCGCCTGGGCCCCTCTCGCCGCAGAGCTTCTCTTCTGAGCCCTCTCGACTCGCCTAGGCCCCTCTCGCCGGGCTGCGAGCCCGAGGTTGTACACAACAAGAGACAAGCCATAGAGGATAAAGGCATGCAAAGCACGTCGCTCGAGCTTCCAAGCCCTAGACACTAGGACGAGCATAATGAGTCACATCCGCTTCCGATCACTAACAGAGGTTCTTAAAGTACGGCTAGCGTATCGCTCCCCACAACTCGCGATTAAATACTTAGCTCAATGAGTGGTGGTATGTTACACTCCAAGCCCTTCTCTCCCTCTCCTAATAACTATACAGAGAGGCGGTCTGTCGTACTCGACTTCTTCAAAAAACCCTGTACAACAACCAATAGATAGTGGAGGTTTGGCCGACACAGATCCAGCCACATGGTTTTCACCCTATTGACGGGTTTTCCACATTAAAAAATTGCTTTATCAACTTTTCCTTTTCTGTGATTATTTGCACGCTTGACCGCTCGACGGGCTAAGATGGTTCAGAAGACTCGATCTACCAGGAGCCTTGAGCGATCAACAATAGTTTGAAACCATTTGTGGGAACGCAGTTCCCCAAAATTCAAATAAGAATCCGAATACAGTAGCCACAACACCACGATACTCATGACTAGAGATCGTGGCATGAAAAGCCGCCCACACTTCTAAAAGATCAGCCCCTGGGAGGCACATCGATCCAGCTCCACCCTACTCGCTCGCAAACCTGTCCCTCGTGGAAGAAAAGTTTCTCAGTGCATCCAGCCCAACGCACCTAAACCATCTAGTCAGAGTGATGGAAGACAACACCACAACCACCCAAAAGCAACAAGTATCAAGCATGCAGCGAAAAAGCTCACACACGAATAAATTTGTGCCATGATTGTTGAAGAGCAAAAGCAAGCCGGGCGATATGATGCTCACTGTCCCCACTCACCATAAGCACCAGAGATCCTGGTGCATCCAATCGTGAATGGATTTAATCTTCAGAACCTTGAAATGTTTGACAAAATAGATGACCCATAGGATCATATCGACCATTGCTCAACTATCATGAGGATTAGCGGAGCCACCGATCAACTGATGTGCCAAACATTTCCAACAACACTGAAGGGGCAAGCCCGCATTTGGTTCTACTCTTTAAAAGGATGGATTGACAACTTCACAAATCTTTTACAACACTTTGTCGACCAGTTTATCACAAATCGTAGGATAATTTGGGACCCCTCCAACCTTTTGGGGGTCTGTCAGAGCGAGGGTGAAACCCTCAAGGACTTTTTTTGCTCACGTCTGAAGCATGGTAAATTCCAAGAATAGACCCTCAACTTTTGCGTAGCCTGTTCCTGGGAGGGCTCTGGCTCGACAAGTTCTACTCACCACTAATAAGGGAGAAGCTCATATTGCAAGGCTCATATTGCGCTAGAGGAGTCAGTCGAAACACATCGACAATAGTTCAAAGAAACTTTAAAGCAAAAAGAGCGAAATCAATTGCCACCTCAAAAGAAGAGCAATGATAGTCGTAGTGAACCACATGCCCATCAACATCAGAGTCATCCTCCTATCCAAATATTCAGGGCCAATATACTCTATGCAATATAGGACAAGGTGGTGCTACGCCGGTTCAAGCCGATCGCTCCAAACAAAGGAGACCAATCACAACATTACGAATTCCATCACGAGCACATGCACGACACGAAAGACTGTGTTAGACTGAAGAAAGAAATCAAACGCCTTCTTTGCCAAGGGATCCTAACAAGGTTCTTGTGAAGTAGAACGCCAAATCAGTCAGCACAGCCCATGTGATAGAATTGATTTCAAGATAACCCAAACACCTAGGGGGGGTGAATAGGTTCTTTTTCTTTTTTATTTAAGGCAGAATAATTTTTCAGTTCTTTAAATAGAATCTAACTATTCTACAACAATCACAACACAGAATTCACAATCACACATACATCACAGATTGCACATAGATTTATAGTGGTTCCCCAAGGTCTGGGTACATCCACTTTCCCCCTTTACCTATCTAGCAGTGTGCTAGATTCGGCGTAACTTATTCCTTCATCTCAGATCCACAGATCTTACAGCTCAGAACCCTGAAAGGTTCCTACAACTCAGAACCCTATAAGGTTCCTAAAACTCAAAGTGTAACCACACTCCTATAGCTCAGGCTAACAACCCTACCTCAGCCTTGTCATAAGGCCTACAACTCATAGAATAATTTATCCTAAACTCAGGCTCAAAAGCCCTACCACTCAGAGATCTTGATCTCCTACACTCAGCCTTTATAATATAGGCTTACAACTCAGATCTTTGAAAAGATCCTACAAAATTTGATAAGTGTTTTAGATGGACTCTTACCCTTGTTGAGTGAGAAGGGATAAAAGGTTTCTTGATCAGCTTCTTGATAAGACTGATGGCTGAAATCAACCTATTCTTAGCTTTCTTCAAATCTTCTTGAATATGAACTCAGTAGGGTTGATCTCCTATGAAGTTGACTGACTACCAGCTCCCTTCTTAGAATTCAGAAATAGATCTGTATTCTTCTTAGCAGATTTGTTCAAGATCTGCTCCTTAGGAGACTTGTAAATGTCTCCAACTTTACTTCAATAGCTGAAGATCTCTCTCAATCTCCAGAACTTCTGAAGTTACTTTAGAATTCTTGCTTGAATTCTCCTTAGACAAATTCTGAGTAGATTGACACTTCAGATTGTTTTCTTAGATCTTCTCACGAAAATCTTCTTCTGTGTGACGAGCTCTTTCTTGATCAATGATCAATACTTCAATAATTGTTTGTGTTGTTGTTGTTGTTCTTGTTTTTGATTTGACAGAATCCATCTATATATATAGACTTCATCCATGGTAACCAGCTGATCCGGTTTCTAACCAACTTCTGACAAGTCTGATAGCTTCAGCAAACTTGTTGGAATACACAGTTGTCAAGTTTCCAGTCAGTTCTTGAACCTTTGTCTTTGTCAGCAAAGCGTCGAGACTGATTGTCATTATGTGTCGACACAAGTAGATTAAGTGTCGACACAGGCTTTGGTGATGTCTACACAGCTCCTTTGGTGTCGACACAGTTACTTGACACTGCATCTGTAGAATGTGTCGACACTGCTTCTTTGTGTCGACACAAACACTGCTTCTTTGTGTCGACACATACACTTCTTCACTTCACAACAATTAATATTTTTGAAACTCTGCTGTGTGTCGACACAAGTCCTGTGTGTCGACACAGATGATGTAGTCACAGAATTCTGTGTGTCGACACTGCCTCTAAGTGTCGACACAGTTGATGTCGACTAATACTTCTGTGTGTCGACACAGTTGCTTCTGGTGTCGACACAACTTTTCCAAGTGTCGACACAGGCTTTCTTAAGTGTCGACACATGGACTTAGAAACTTTGTCCTGCATATTAGCATATATACTTAACCCGCACATATAATGTAATATCCCATTTCCAGCTAGACCCCTAGGAGTCGGTTAGTTGTGACGGAACCCCAGGAAACACATAAAATTGAAATAAAGCGATCAATATTTCGGGTCACGGGTTGGTCACGCCCGTGACCGACCCGTCACGCCCGTGACCTGGGCGTGACTACTTCGACGATCGTCGATCTCCACGAGACGATCGTCGAACGTGCTGTCTGGGTATGTCACGCCCGTGACCAAGGTGTCACGCCCGTGACTATGGGCGTGACCCCATCGACGATCGTCGATCGCCGTGAGACGATCGTCGACCTTGCGGCCCGGGCATGTCACGCCCGTGACATGAGTGTCACGCCCGTGACCTAGGGCGTGACCAGCCTTCGACGATCGTCGATCTCAATTCGACGATCGTCGACCCAAAATCTGCCGTTCGGGCCTGTCACGCCCGTGACCCCAGGTGTCACGCCCGTGACCATCCATTGACTATCGTCGATCTCAGTTCGACGACCGTCGAACCCAGAATTGGCTATTCGGGCTTGTCACGCCCGTGACCTATGTGTCTCGCCCGTAACATTGGCCGAAACGACGGTTCAGGCCCGAAATTATTCTAACACGCGTGGTAATAAATGCTGGTGTGGGAAGTTACACCAGGAGTAATTTCAGGCCGTTTTCCTTCTGTAATTATATAATAAATGAGGAAGATATGGTCCAATAGGAAGCCGCCAGCTGGACACACCTGTTCAGTTTCCACCGTTTCTTATCCCTTCACTGTAACCGAATCGTTAAGGGGAGAACCTTCATGGCCATTAAGGCTTTACCCATTCATCTTCCCACTATCTGACTTATAAAAGCCCACTTGGGGCAAGAGGAGAAGGTTACACGCTCAAGTAATCAGATCAGATCCTTGTTCTTGCTGTAGGAGAAGTTCAGCAACGCCACCACCGCGCCATGGCACCCCGTCGTTCTTCTCGCCTTCAAACCACGAACAAGGTCCTCCTCTGCTCCTTCTCTTTCATGGGTAGATCTTAGGATTCTTAGAAAGGAAGTTCGCGCTCAATGGAGCCGGACTCATCTCTCGTTTTCATGGAAAACCATGAAAAAGATATTTTGAGTTCGCCGGAAACCGCCACCTCCGGCGGCCAAACCACCGCCGACCGATAGCCGTCGCCTCAACGGAGGTGGTGGTGGTGATGGCTGGCCAGGGAAGTGACCGGACGGCCGGCGATGGATCACGGAAATGTTACAGGAAAAATGGCTTCCTGTGTTCTGGTTTTCGGGTTCTGTAGAAGATGAACAGTAAAAACGGTTTATAATATATAACTTATGTAAATTCTTTTATAAGGAAAAATATACTTGGATTAGTATATTTTGAGGCTGCAAAACGAGACACTTAGAGGCCGAATTAGGAAAAATGACCAGTCACAAAAGTTGTAGCCCTCTGGGTCTACTTTGATTTAAAATTGATTTTTGTAACGGCCTCCCCAGCACCATGCTCGCAAGGACGGCCGCCGGCACCCGCAGCACCACGCTCGAAAGGGTTCAGCCTAACCAGGTCTGCAGACCATGCACCCCAACCCCTCTCCGTGCCTGTTTTTCAGCAGCAGTAGGTTGTTGCCACTGGGGATCGAACCCAGGACCTTGATAAGAGACTCTTTACCACAGCTCTCATCACCAACTGAGCTGCAGCTCAGTTGGTGATGAGAGCTGTGGTAAAGAGTCTCTTATCAAGGTCCTGGGTTCGATCCCCAGTGGCAACAACCTACCGCTGCTGAAAAACAGGCGCAGAGAGGGGTTGGGGTGCTTGGCCTGCAGGCTTGATGTGATAGGCTGACTACCAGTAGTGGGCCCGGGTCTGGACTCTGGTAGGCCGGCGGTGCCAGCTGGGTCCCGCAGGGTTGGCGGGCCTGGACCGTTATATATAAACTCAAAATAACTTCAAATATATCTTGATGTATATCATTGAAATAAGTGAGGCTTCTTCAAATCAGGTACACATTTGCCCATGTACCCAACAATCTCCCCCTATTTGGAGAAGTCATAACCCTTTAGTCAATGATATACACCACTTATAATAAGCAAACATTATGATGTATATAAGCATTATATGACAGGGTAACTTATAAACAAAACAAATACCAAAATGTCATTACAGAATAATAATACAAGCTCAATGAACATGCAACATTGTTTTATTTATACTTGTCAAACAGTTTCCTAACAACTAATTACATAGATTTCTTTTAACACTAAAAATTACATTATTCTAGCAAAATCTAGTAAATCTATCCTAAGGCTGATCAGGCTCCTTGATGACTATGCCTTTTCTTGGCTTAATCTGAGCTTGCATAGTAGGTTCTGCATCATCAATGAGCTTCTTTCCTTTCAATTCTGCCTTCTTCTGAGCTTCAGTCTTAATCCTCCGCCTTTCAAAATAATGAAAAGGCTTAGGGAAGTATTTGCTAGGCTCCTGAGCATTAGGAGGTAGCTTCCCAATCTTAGCCTTTCTTCTGTGTTACACAATGGCTTCCTGCCTTGCCTCATACTTCTGTCATTCTTGTTCATTATACCACTTGCCCCTTTCATGAACCTGATCTTTTACAGCTTTCCAGGCAGTCAGAATGATATTCCTGGAAGTGAGTCTCCATTGCTCAAAATCAGGCTTTAACTCAGCCTGTTCTTTGAACCTTTTCTTTGATAGTTGAGCTTCCTGTTGAGCTTTTAAGGCAGCTTTTAGCATTTCAACTTTCTCTATAATAATATTATCAACTTCCTGTGGAGGACTGTACATTGTCTGAACCTGTTATTGAATCATATCAAAATCTGCTGGAGGGTAAATGATCTGAGCAACTTCAGGTTGATCACCTTCAACATAAGCAGGTTGCAAACCAGATTCAACAACATTATCATCATCACAAAGGGGTGGATATCCCAGAGGGGCTCTGATGCTATTGGATATCCAGTTGGCATGATCTGAGCCTTCTTTGACTAACACCCTCTCCCCCTTTATGACTTCTCTTTCAATGTGGTCTCTTAAATCATCTTTTTGAAATCTTACTTGACCATCAAGAAAATTTACACCATCTTTATAAAATGATTTTAACTTAAGAAGCTAATCAGAGATTATTTTCTGAGAAGTAGTAAGGGCTGTTTTAAATGAATCTAAGGCTTCCTATAGCTTCTTATCAAATTCCTCTTTCTCTTTAGCTCTTTCTACAGTCATTGCAGTGACTGTTTTCTTTATTTAAGTGACAATCTCATTATGAGATTCAGTCAGATTGTCATTCATTCTAATATGATTTTCAAGGACATATCCTTGTTTAACAGCAATGTCATCTACTTGAGCCTTGACTGCTACTTGCTGCTCAGCCAGAAATACTACAGCATTGCCCCCTTTGTGGAAACAATCTGTCATTTCTTTCTTATGAAGATTTACTTCAAACTTGATGGATTTAATATCCTGAGCCAAATCAAATTGTAGTGACTTATGACTTTCATCCACATACCTCTCTAGAGCCATTCTCTGCTCATCTAATTTAACTTGCAAAGCCATCATTAATGAGCTGTAATCAGCCTCTGGGGCAGATTGTGAAGTAGTAGTTTGCAATGCCTTCTTATAGCTCTGGTTCCTTCTCTTAAAAACCATCAGTTTCCTTTTCTTGGCATTTATAATTTCCTCATCTTCTGAAGCAGATGAACTGGGGATGTCTACTATTTCCTTAGGACTAGGAGGCAGCTCTTTTTTAGTCCTATGCTGCTCCCCCTCAATGTCAGCCTACTCCCCCTCAATCCTTACTTGCTCGCCCTTACTTGTTGCTCCCTCAATATCAGGAAACAACTCCTCAAGAGTAAACTCTTGTTCAGTGTATACTTATGGTACAACTTTCTCAAGAGCATCAAAAACTACATATGTATCCTCCATGATCACATCTAGTGCTGGACTGTTGACATGAGGTCTCTCAAGAATAGATTGTGAATCTATTTCACTTGCCAAGTGAATTCTCTCTTCCCCTTGTACCTGTGTAGTAACTGTCTCCCCCTGCACTTGTGCATTCTCAGTCAGGTCCTGTACTTGTACACTATCTAGCTTCCCCTGCACCTGTGCATGATCAGTTATGTCCTGTGTAGGTGATCTCTCAGCAGCTTCTTAGCTTGCTATATCAGGTATGTCCTTGGTGAGGACCCTATTCCATTTGGAGATGATCCTGATGTCCATTCTTCTCATATGATTAATTTTAGATCCAGGGATCTGGTGCATGACTTCTGGAATGGCTCCAGCCAAATATAAACTCATCAGTCTAGCCAAATTAGGCTTCTTTATTCCTTCCTTAATCTTCTCAAATAGTACAACAAACCAATCTGTGTTGAGCTTAAAAATTATCCTTGTCATGAGGTTGAACATATAGGCAAAAATCCTATCATGTCCCCATGGCTTACACATAATTACCTTGCCTACCACTTCTGAAAGGAATTTGCCTTGCTGATTCATCCCTTTCCTGTTAATTGCTGCTCCAATCTTCAAGGTGGGATCCAATCCACACCATTGTAGTGTCTCCCTTATTTTTGATACTAGTACTTCTTCTTCATCCTGAGTTCTTGAAAGATGAAGAATTTTTCTCAAACTTTTCAAGGTCACTTTGACTCTTGCTCCATGAACTATTGATTTAATCTTAAGTCCTATTGAGTCTACTGCAGCCGCGCCATAAAACTCAAGAATCTCTTTCTTCCACATCTATGTTGGTTCGGATACCAGAAACTCCAATCCACTGTCAGTAATCAGGGTAATTACCCCTTTAATTTCTGACTCCGCATCATCAAAGGCATGGCGAACCAACTCATATTCTTCGTTAATATTATATTCAACCTTTGGCGCCATTGGGATGGTGAGAAAACTTGGATTGAGAGAAGAGAGTTTGTCGACACAAGATTTTAGTCACGAAAACCTGGAGAGTGTGTCGACAAAATATGTTCTTGACCTATTTATACCCTTCTAGACAAAGAAGGTCAAAAGGCGGGCAAAAACAGGCTAAATGTGTTGACACTGTTGAAATGTGTTGACACATACTTCTAATGTCTTGACAATGGTGTTGACTTCTATGTGTCGACACCTATTTATGATGTGTCGACACTTGACATACTTAGAAGTTCATCAGAAATTCTGTGTCGACTCTTATTGTAAGTGTCGACACAATTTCTGGATGTGTCGACACCACTACTCTGGTTGTGTCAACACCACTAACTGAAGTGTCGACATCACTTCTCTGGATGTGTCGACACAGATTTACTGAAGTGTCGACAACACTTCTCTGAATGTGTCGACACTGATTTACTTAGCCAAATTTGATCAACTAATCTATGTTCAACATTCCTAATTCAATTTTAAATTTATTGAATTTAGTTTCATATAGAGGCTTAGTAAACACATCAGTAATTTGATAATCTGTTTTGACAAATTCTAGTGAGATATCCTTTTTCTCTACATGTTCTCTAAGAAAATGATATCTAATTTCTATATGCTTAGTCCTACTATGTGAAACAAGATTATTAGCAATAGAAATAGCACTAGTAGAATCATAAAACAAAGGTGTTCTACTTACCTGAATACCATAGTCTTCTAGCTGGTGCTGAATCCACAACAGCTGTGCACAGTAACTTCCTGCTGCCACATATTCATACTCAACTGTGGAAATTGCCATACTAGTCTGCTTCTTACTGCTCCAAGACATCAAACTTCCTCCTAGAAATTGACAGGTGCTTGTTGTGCTTTTTCTATCTTCTTTGCAACCTGTAAAGTCTGCATCTGAATAGCCTGTTAGTAGAAAATCTCCATTCCTAGGGTACCAAAGGCCTAGATTAGGTGTTCCCTTTAGATATCTCAAAATCCTTTTTACTGCAGTGTAATGAGATTCTTTAGGGCATGATTGGTACCTAAAACAGACACATGTTGCATACATAATGTCTGGTCTACTAGCAGTTAGATATAGAAGAGAGCCAATTATTCCTCTATACAAAGACTCATCTACAGGTTTACCTGGATCATCTTTGCATATAGGCATACTTGTTCCCATAGGAGTTCTCATGGTGGAGGATGATTCCATACTATACTTTTTAATTAACTCCTTTGTGAACTTAGACTGAGATATGGACAAGCCATCATCAGTCTGTCTTACTTGAAGTCCCAAGAAGAACTTAAGTTCTCCCATGCTGCTCATCTCAAATTTCTCTTGCTTAAGTTTAGCAAACTTCTTGCAAAGGTTGCTTTCTATAGACCCAAATATTATGTCATCTACATAAATCTGGACTAAGATTATCTTTCCTTTGGACTCCCTTAGGAATAGAGTTTTGTCTATTTTCCCCCTTAAGAATTTGTTCTCAATAAAGAAAGTAGACAGGATTTCATACCAAGCCCTTGGGGCTTGCTTTAACCCATACAAAGCTTTCCTAAGTCTATAAACATAATCAGGTTTGAGAGAATCCACAAAACTTTAGGGCTGCTCTACATAGACTTCTTCTTTTAGATTTCCATTTAGGAATGCTGATTTTACATCCATTTGGAATACCTTGAAGCATTGATATACTGCATAGGCAAGGAACATCCTAATTGCTTCCAGTCTTGCTACTGGGGCAAAGGTTTGATCAAAGTCAATACCCTCTTCCTGCCTGTATCCTTTTGCAACAAGTCTTGCTTTGTTATTCACAATGATCCCATTCTCATCCGGTTTGTTCCTAAAGATCCACTTTGTTCCAATGATATTGTGGTCTTTTGGTTTAGGAACTAACTCTCAGACCTTGCACCTTCTGAACTGATTTAGCTCCTCTTGCATGACATCAATCCAATGTGAGTCTAGTATAGCTTCTTCAAATTTCTTTGGCTCTAGTTGAGATAGGAAGCTTGAGCAAAGCACTGTGTTCAAGTTCCTGCTTCTGGTTTGCACTCCATGTCTTGGATCACCAATTATCTGATTTGCTGGATTATCCTTTAAATGTCTAACAGTTGGATGTAGACTATCTTCAGGTTGATCACCTCCAGTCTCTTCAATATGCTACACCTCTTGGTTTTCATCAGCATCTAGAGAGTCCTATACTCCCCCTGGACAGTAACCACCATTTTCCACTTCCTGCTCTGCAGTTGACTTTTCTGTAATGGTAAGCTTGTCCATTCTCTCATTTATACCTATAGAACTGCATGAGCTACAAGGCAACTCACTGTTAATCAGTCTTGTTTCATCAAAGAAAATATGTACAGACTCTTCTACAACTTGAGTAATCAAGTTATAGACCCTATAAGCCTTACTATTGTTGTTGTACCCAACAAATATCCCATCTTGGGATTTGGCAGCAAACTTAGTTAGATAAGACTTTCCATTGTTAAGGACATATCACTTGCAACCAAAGATCCTAAAATAGGATAAGTTTGGTTTTATACCCTTCATGATCTCATAGGGAGTCTTTTTGTGGCTTTTGGTGATAGAAGCCCTATTGATCACATGACATGCAGTGTTTACTTCCTTAGCCCAAAAATATTATGGGAGAGAAGTGTCACTCAATAGAGTTCTACCAGCCTCAATCCGTATTCTATTCTTCCTTTCAACAATACCATTTTGCTGTGGTGTTCTAGGTGAGGAGAATTCTTGAAAAATCCCAAATTCTTCACACAGTTTTGTCATACTCTCAGATTGAAATTCAGTGCCATGGTCACTTCTTGACCACGGTACTGTCAAATTCATTCAGAATTTGCTTGACAAAGCTGTATAAAACACTTGGGGTTTCTGATTTTTGTCTCATAAAGAACACCCAGGAATATCTAGAATAGTCATCTACCACCACAAAAGTGTAGACCTTCCTACCTAGACTATGAACAGGCATATGACCAAATAGATCCATATGTAAGAGGTATAGACACCTCACTGAATCCTTGTTTTCAAGGCTATGAAAGGAGGATTTTGTCGGTTTGTCTTTTTGACAAGCTGAGCATATCCCATCCTTTATACACTTAACTTTTGGACCATTCCTTACTAACTCTTTGCTAAAGAGTTGGCCAATTTTTTTGTAGTTAAGATGGGCCAGCCTCTTGTGCCATTTGACACAATGAGAGGCTCTCTCATCAGCTACAAGATAAATAGGAGAACCATTGTTCTTACACTCAAAGTTAAGACAGTACACATTTCTTTTTCTATATCCTGTCAATATGACCTTTTGATCACTTGATCTTTTGATATGACAACCATTCTTAATAAATGAAATGTCATATCCTAAATCACTCAGCTGACTTATGCTTATAAGGTTGTGTTTCAAACCCTTCACATAGGCCACTTGAGTGATAGTAATCTAGTTATTAGAAATGTTACCAAATCCTTTGATGATTCTCTTTTCAGAACCACCAAAGATTACTTTAGACCCATTTATGATAGGTAAGTACTCCTTCAACAACTCCCTTGTTCCAGTCATGTGCTTGGAACATCCACTGTCCAAGTACCATATAGGGGCATGGTAACTTGGACTCACCTGCAATAAAGAATTACCTCTCCTTAAAACCCAAGTAAGTCTTGGGTCCTTAGTTCAAGTTAGCTTCATACTTAACAAATCTACCTGCTGCTCTTCTAACAGGTAGACTGTTGTTCTTCCTGACACTTGTGTTGTGCCAGCAATTTATGACATAATGGCCTGTCTTGCCACAGCACCATCATTCATACATGTTGTATCTATTTTTAGATAAATTCTTGGCAGTCTGGTTGACAACAAAACTTTTGTTTTGTGTTGGTACTGTTGCAGCTACACTCACTATTTTCTTAAGAACATGGGGTTTATGGACATGGGCTGCCTTATTGACATAAACACTCTTATCATTCAGAACTTCAGTCTTACTATGACCATGAGTATTCTCAAGGTCATACTTGTTAGAAGGCACTTGTACCTTTCTAAAAACTACAGGACTTTAAAATTTAGTGGCTGGACTGAGGCTTTGCCCTTTCTCTTGAATTGGACAGCCCCGGTGTTACCTTTAAAGCCTATTCAAGCCTTACCCTTTTGAGCCACAAACTCATCTATTAAGGGTAAAACTGGTTTTGGCTTGGAATAACTAGCCACCAAATCTTTTTTCCTTTTGAAGTCTGGCTTCCAGACTTTTAATTAGATCATTTTTGTATGTGATTGTGCCCATTTGAATAATAGTTATAGTTTTTAGTTTGGCAATCTCATTTATTTTTTGATCCAACTCTTTCTCTAAATCAGATGCAGCCATCTTAAGATCTGCAATTTCCTTAGCCTGAGTTTTGGCCAGGTTTTTGCTTTTCTTTAGTGCCTGCAACAAGTCCCCATATTCATCTATCAGCTGATGAATATCACCTTCAAACTCAAATCCATCCACATCACTTGATGCAGATGTAGCTGACTCTGTGCCAGTACTACAATCTGAATTTCTAGAAATACATTGTACCTTACTAGGACCAGACTGATCCTGACGCTTGTCTTCTTCAAACACAGCCATCAGTCCCATGCACTGATGGTCTTCTTGTTCATAGATAGATTTCAGCAGTTGCATAAACTAATCTTCTTCATCTGCTACATATAAACCAATGTATGCCTCAGCTTCAGATTCAGACTCTGAAGATGATTGATCTGTCAAGCTCTTCTCCTTCTTGGCAACAAAGGATTTCTCCTTCTTGCTCTTTTGTTGAGTCTTATTTTTATCAGTAGTCTCCTTTCTTTTGTCTGGACACTCAGCCACAACATGTCCAGGCCTATTACAGCAGTAGTAAACTATCTTTAATGTTGTAGATTTGCTAGGCTTAGACCTGCTCCTGTCCTTCCTAGATGACTTCCTCTTTTGATAATAGTCATCCACATGCTGAGATGTGGAGGGCCTAGACTTCCACTGCTTCTTCTTGAGGAATCTCTGAAACTGTCTTGTGAAGGCTGCAAAGTCTTTATCTGGATCACTGCTGTCAGAACTTTGGTTGTCTGAAATATCTGAAGTAATTTCAGCAGCTATCTTAGGAGGTGATGGAGACATCCTCCTATTCTTCCTAGTGGCTTCCACCTTGAGGGCCATAGACTTTTCTCTATGCTCCCCTTTTGCACTTTTCTCTTCCTCTTTCCTAGCCATCAGTTGCATCTCATATGACAGCAATTGTCCAAACAAAGTTGGAGGAGAGATATTTGCAAGTTTGGCCACTTCCCTAATGGCACAGATCTTAGTGTCCCAATCCTTTATCAAGGATCTTAGAAATTTATCATTTAGTTCATATGTACTGAAGATCCTTCCATAGGATATCAGCTCATTTACTATTCTATAGAACTTTTTATAACACTCAGTTATACCATCTGACTTTCCTTGTCTAAAACTCTCATATTCCTGGTTCAGCAGAGATTTTCTATCTTGTCTGAATTCTTCAGAACCCTCCATGTAAACTATCAAGGTGTCCCACATTTTCTTGGAGGTCTTGTAGTGAATCAAATTTTGAAAGGTTGAATCATCTATGACACTTACTATGATATTCTGAGCTCTTTTATCCATAGTTGCCAGGATGATCTCTTCCTTTGTCATTTCTGAAAAATCCTTGGGAGTTCTTTGATTTGCATCTAGAACTGATAGTTTCATTGGAATATAAGGACCTTCCTTTACTTTAATGTAGATCCTTGGATCAGAAGCCTCCATAAAAAACCTGACCCTTTCTTTCCATATTCCAAATATCTCTTTCCTGCAAATGGGTAATTTCATAGAACCTAGTTCCTTATGATTTTATCCTGAACCAATTTTCTTGATCTTGAATCTGCCTTATGGATCTTACTCAGACTGTTAAGTCCTTCTTTGAGTAACCTCCCTCTGATACCACTTGATACAATTAATTTCAAGATAACCCAAACACCTAGAGGGGGGTGAATAGGTTCTTTTTCTTTTTTATTTAAGGCAGAATAATTTTTCAATTCTTTAAATAGAATCTAACTATTCTACAGCAATCACAGCACATAATTCACAATCACACATACATCACAGATTGCACATAGATTTATAGTGGTTCCCCAAGGTCTGGGTACATCCACTTTCCCCCTTCACCTATCTAGTAGTGTGCTAGATTCGGCCTAACTTCTTCCTTCTTCTCAGATCCACAGATCTTACATCTTAGAACCCTGAAAGGTTCCTACAACTTAGAACCCTATAAGGTTCCTACAACTCAGAGTATAACCACACTCCTACAGCTCAGGCTAACAACCCTACCTCAGCCTTGCCACAAGGCCTACAACTCAGAGAATAATTTCTCCTACACTCAGGCTCAAAAGCCCTACCACTCAGAGATCTTGATCTCCTACACTCAGCCTTTATAATATAGGCTTACAACTCAGATCTTTGAAAAGATTCTACAAAATTTGATAAGTGTTTTAGATGGACTCTTACCCTTGTTGAGAGAGAAGGGATAAAAGGTTTCTTGATCAGCTTCTTGATAAGACTGATGACTTAAATCAACCTGTTCTTAGCTTTCTGCAAAGCTTCATGAATCTAAACTCAGTAGGGTTGATCTCCTTTGAAGTTGACTGGCTACCAGCTCCCTTCTTAGAATTCAGAAATAGATCTGTATTCTTCTTAGCAGATTTGTTCAAGATCTGCTCCTTAAGAGACTTGTAAATATCTCCAACTTTACTTCAACAGCTGAAGATCTCTCTCAATCTCCAGAACTTCTGAAGTTACTTCAGAATTCTTGCTTGAATTATCCTTAGACAAATTCTGAGTAGATTGACACTTCAGATTGTCTTCTTAGATCTTCTCACGAAAATCTTCTTCTATGTGACGAGCTCTTTCTTGATCAATGATCAATACTTCAATAGTTGATTGTGTTGTTGTTGTTGTTCTTGTTTTTGATTTGACAGAATCCATCTATATATATAGACTTCATCCATGGTAACCGGCTGATCCGGTTTCTAACCAACTTCTTACAAGTCTGATAGCTTCAATAAACTTATTGGAATACATAGCTATCAAGTCTCCAGTCAGTTCTTGAACCTTTGTCTTTGTCAGCAAAGCGTCGAGACTGATTGTCATTATGTGTCGACACAAGTAGATTAAGTGTCGACACAGGCTTTGGTGATGTCGACACAGCTCCTATTGTGTCGACACAGCTACTTGACACTACATCTGTAGAATGTGTCGACACTGCTTCTTTGTGTCGACAAAGACATTGCTTCTTTGTGTCGACACAGACACTTCTTCACTTCACAACAATCAACATTGTTGAAACTCTGCTGTGTGTCGACACAAGTCCTGTGTGTCGACACAGATGATGTAGTCACAAAATTCTGTGTATCGACACTACCTCCAGGTGTCGACACTGCCTCCAGGTGTCGACACAGTTGATGTGGACTAATACTTCTGTGTGTTGACACAGTTGCTTCTGGTGTCGACACAACTTTTCCAAGTGTCGACACAGGCTTTCTTAAGTGTCGACACATGGACTTAGAAACTTTGTCCTACATATTAGCATATACTTAACCTGCACATATAAACTCAAAATAACATCAAATACACCTTGATGTATATCATTGAACTAAGTGAGACTTCTTCAATTCAGGTACACATTTTCCCATGTACCCAACACCATGCCAACGAAGGATCAACTACATGCCTGCTAGAAGGGGTTGGGGGAAACCGCCTGCCTGCTAGAAGGGGTTGGGTGGGAGAATAACTCCTACCCACGATCACGAAACTGTGCCAACACCTCATCTCCTGCCCAGCCAACTTTATCTACACTAAGACATTTGTTTCATATTTTATACTCTGTTTCTACGAATTAGTGATCTAACTTCATTTATTTCATATGTTTTAGATAAATAACTACAAATAGGTAAGGTCACCAGAACTAAACCTGCTGTCGTCAGGGGCTAAACCCCTTGGCGGTCGGCGCCTACCAAATAGGTAAGGTCGCAAAACCTACACCTGCCATTGTTATGGGCTAACTCCCTTAGCGGTCGACGTCCTCCAAAGAGGTAAGGTCGCAAGACCTACACATGTCGTCGCCAAGGGCTAACCCCCTTAGCGGTCGACACCCACCAAAGAGGTAAGGTCACAAGAACTACACCTGTCGTCGTCCAAGGCTAACCCCCTTGGGGGTCGACATAATGCTCCTGAATTTTTGATAATTTGTTGTGATATTATTTTTGCATAATAATGATGTAAGGGCGATACGTTAACACGAAGTTAACAGTGCTACGTCGTTAGTGGGCTTTTGTGTCCGTTTTGTCAAGTCGACTGAATTTCAAGCTTGTTGGAGTGTAGGCTATTTTTCTGACTTTAGGAAATTAAAATATCTAATTTTAATCGTGATTGTCAAGTTTTGTTGCGATCAGAGCTATTTTGGAAGCCCGGTGAATTTTTCAAGGATTGAAATGAATTATCGTTGTGGGTCCATTGATCCCAATGTACTGAATTTGAAGATGGACCAGCAAAATAATGTATACACATGTTGTGATCTAACTTGTGTTCAAGGTGAATTAATGCAGTTTGTCCTGATAAGCTATGATGGGACAGGTAGCCTAAGTGGCTAAGACAGGTAAGTTCTTATCTAAGTGGTGGAAAGACAGATAACTGTCTAAGTCCACAGGCATTGAGTGAAGATCAGTCACTCAACGCCAGATGACTTATAGCGCTGAGTGAATCCAATACAGTCAAAGCCAAGGCAGTGGCAAGCTGAGAAAATGACTAAGTCCAAAGGAATTGAGTGAAGTCAACTCACTCAACGCCATACAACAAAAAGCTGTGAGATAGGCTAAAGCAGTAAAAGCCTAAAGGTGGAATGTGCTGAAATGTGGCTAAGTCCACAGGAGTTGAGTGAAGTCAACTCACTCAACGCCATGCTACTAAAGAGAAAGTTGGCTAAGTGTTTTGGCGTTGAGTGATGAAGACACACTCAACGCCATTCAGCAAAAATGCTATAAGTTGAACTGGTTGAACTAAGTTCAGAATTTGTCGAACTGAGTTCAGAGTTTGTCGAGCTCAGCTCACCTTTCATCGAGCTAAGTTCATAGCTTGAGTTTAGAGTTCATCGAGCTCAGCTCACCTTTCGTCGAACTAAGTTCAGAGTTCGTCGAGCTCAGCTCACCTTTCGTCGAGCTAAGTTCATAGCTTGAGTTCAGAGTTCGTCGAGCTCAAGGCTGTAAGTTGAACTGGTTGAACTAAGTTCAGAATTTGTCGAACTGAGTTCAGAGTTTGTCGAGCTCAGCTCACCTTTCGTCGAGATAAGTTCAGAGCTTGAGTTCAGAGTTCGTCGAGCTCAGTTTAGTTTTCATCGAACTGGGTTCAAAGTTCATCGAGCTCAGTTCACCATTCGTCGAACTCAGTTCAAAGTAAGACAGTCCAAGCCCAGTGGTTTTAAACACAGAAAATTATCTAAGGCAAAAAGCGTTGAGTGAGGCGTGCTCACTCAACGCTCTCAACGCCTTTATGTAGAAATTAGTTAAAAGCAAATAGCGTTGAGTAAGGCATACTCACTCAACGCTCTCAACGCTTCAGCTGCTGAAGAAGGAGATATATGGCTAAAGCAGATGTCATTGAGTGAGGGTTGTTCACTCAACGCTCTGAACGCCTAAAAACAGATTTATATTCTAAGTAGTTTGGCGTTGAGTGAAGGCTACTCACTCAACGCCAAGAGGCAGTAAATCTGTCCAAGTGTTTTGGTGTTGAGGGATGGTTACTCACTCAACGCATATGCTAATGTTGCTTGATTTTTGGCTAAGTCCACAGCTGGTGACGTCAGCAAGTCAACATATTTCAAATATGTGGCAGGATGGCTACAGTACGCGACAAATTTGCCGCAGACCTACTGTACGACAGTTGGCGTTAAAGAAAAATTACAGCCAACATTAAAAGTGTGGGACCCACTGCTAAAAGAGCCGTTGGATCTCATTAAATAAAAGGAAGTGCTCTTTACAGAAAAAGAGTTAGTGACAGTTCTTCTTCTTCTCCGGCATTGTTGTGGAGCTAAAGAATAGGAAGCCCAAGTCAGAAAGACAAAGAGCAAGTTAGCTATTGAGATCAACATTTTTAACGACAAGTTTGCTGGTGCCATCTTCATCTGCACCAACAAGGAAGCTTAGGGTGATTCTCTGAGAAAGATATAGCAGCAAGAGCCAACCTTTGCTGTGGGAGCTCCACAGATCCAGCCAATACTTTCTATAAGAACATACACTTGACGAGCTGTGAAGAAGAAGTTGGAGCTGAGTTGTTAGCTCAGTTCAGAAAGGAGCAGAGAAACAGATCTGCTAGTTGCTTCCAGCATAAGCCAAAGCTTTTACATCTTTGTTGATGCGAAGAAGAGAGAGCCGAATCTTTGGTTAGGTTGAGAAAAAGGCAGAATAGTATTCTGCAAGTTTCTTCCAGCTCAAGTGCATAAACTTGTTGCTGTGAAGTAGTTAGGACTGAGGTGCACTCAGTCCAGTAAAGTTGATACAGGAAAACTCTCCTGGTGTCATAGTGGGGGGCTAAGTCTAACTCATCCAAGGCTGATTGTCACAGAGGAATTCCTCTTGTGAGCAATCAAGAACCACATCAATCCATTTCCATCTTGTAGGATCCTTTTGGATCTGAGCTATAGGAGTGATACAACACTCTGAGAGTAGGGCCTAGTGCTTGAAATTGTAGGGCTGAAAAGCCTGAGTTGTAGGCCTTAGAGATAAGGCTGAGGTAGGTGGTTTGAGGACCACTGAGTTGTAGGAGCACTGCAGGGCTTTGAGGTAGGAACCTTTGTGGTTCTGAGGAGGGGTTCTGAAGAGAACCTGAGTGTAAGGCTGAGGGCCTGAGGTGTAAGCTCTTTGGAGCATTTTGGAGAAGTGTCTAGTCCAACAAGACTGTTGGATATGTGGGAGGGAAAGTGGATATACCTAGTTGGGGAACCACTATAAATATCTGTGTGCTTTGCTGTGTCGTTTTCTTTGTGCAGGGTAAATCATCTTGAAAGCAGAAATTAACCAACCACTCAAGCAGTAAACTAAAAGAAAAGAACTAATAAAGAGACCAATAATCTATTCACCCCCTCTAGGTGATTTAACTATCCTTGAAAATAAAGACTTTCAAGTTGTATCAGAGGGAGGTTACTAAAAAAGGACCTAATAGTCTGAGTTGACCTCCAAGGATGGATAAAAGGCTAAACTTATGTGTTCAAGGATGAACCATAAGATGTGGAACTCTATAGAGCAGCCAATCTACAGAGAGGACAAGATCAGCATTAGGCTATTGGCTGCTCTTGGTGATGACAAAGTCCTTCCAGATGCAAGAGCAAGAATTAGGGCCCCTCTATCACATTCAGAGAGTGACATAGAGGTGGATGAAGCTGAAGAAGGGGAATGCAGATGTTATGGACAAATAGCTACCCCAGAAGTAGAATCTTACCAGGATCAGCCTGGTCAAAATAAGGTACATTCCCCATCTAGCTCATCCTCAGAGTCTGGATATGAATCCTGTACAAACTCTGATGTATCCTCATCTAGTGATGATGAGGGTCCTTTGACAGATGATGATATCAATCAATTGATTGACAATCATGCTGCCCTTCTGAAAGCTTTCAAGGAAAGCAAGCTGCTTGTTAAGAAATAAGCAGAGGAAATAGCCTCCCTACAGAAGACTACTTCTCAGCTGGATGAAGTTTCATCCTTCCTATGTGTAAAAGAGAGGGAAGCAGCTCATCTGAAAATCATGGTAGATATCCATGTTGAGTCCTTAAAATACAAGGACTCTATTATCATGAATCTTGAGGAGAAACTTGATAGGGAGAGGAGAATTGTGGCTAACTTCTCTAATATAGATTCTATCAAGAGAAGATTTGAATCTGAGTGGATTTATAAAGCAATCCAATCTTAGAAAAGAGGCCAAGTTCCTGTCAGGCCTCAGTCTGAGTGCTTAGTGAAAGTGAGGGGATAAGATACTTACTACTCTAGAGGAGGGGTGAATAGAGTATTCAAAAAGAAGAGACTCTAAACACTTCTCTTCGAGCTATTTGTGGAATAGAAAGATAAAAGCTTTAAACCTAAAGCCTAAATGAGTGTAGTGAATAAAAAAAGAAGCTAACTGAAGTTTCAGTTGAGCTTATATCCTAACACAGCAATTAGCAACCTAGTTAAAACTATCACAGCTACAGAGCATTGATTAAAATAAGCAACCAGACAACACAAGAGCTTTATAGTGGTTCCCCAATTGGGTAAATCCACTCTTCTACCACCCTGGTAAGAGTACACTACAGGTTTTTGATTAGGTGCCCTGCCACCAGTAGATCTGCTTCAGGTAGATATAAAGACCCTTCAGGCTTTTGATCAGGTGCCTAAAAACCAAACAAACAGGTTTTTGATCATGTGCCCTGCCACCAATAGTTCACTTTTGAAGGGAGTAATAACCCTTTTACAGGAGGTTAAAAGAGAGAATTAAAGATGTCTTCTCTGTGTTCAGAGAAGCAAGTGGATAGCTCTGAATATATCAAAGCTCCCCTTGGCTTAGAGAATGTCCAGGAAGAAGCTTTGCTTCAGGGTATAGGATCTCCAAATTGCTTGAGATGACTTTCTGATGCAGCCTTGAAGAATACTCTAGATTTTGAATGAATGTTCTTCTTTAGTAGCTTTTGCAATCTGGGAGAGTTTGCAACAATGAATGTTCAGCAATCTGGGAGGTTCTTCTTCTTGAAGGCTTGAACTCTGGGTATTGATTTTCCTGAAGACAGGATGAACTCAGGAAGAAGAAGAACTTTTCTTTCTCTTGAGATTTCTGGTTCTGTGTCTGCTGTGTAAATTTTTCTGTTGTGTATGTATGTGTGTTTTTATCTTCAGCCGACTGCTCTGATAATATAGAAACTTCTCTTCTTTTGAATAAAGCCTCGAGCCCTGCACTTGAAAACGTTCGAAATAATAAAATAAAACAAATAAAGAAACTGCACCTGTAATCTTTTCTGTCATTCCCAAAAAGGAATTAAGGATACTAAAAATATCCTATCAATTTGACTTTACAAATTGGCACAGGAAACAAAGCCTAACGGCTATATTACAGCTGTAGAAAATCACGATTTCCTCTAATAAAACAAATAATTTATTATGCCAAATCTCTTAATTAATGCATAAGGATTATTGCAAATAAGCAAAAGAATATAAGCATTAAATTAAGCAGAATATTCTGAATAAAATATGTCTTAAACAAGAGGAAATAAAACAATGATTCAAATGAAATGAATATTGATAACAGCAGACATAAGTCATCGACCATAGATCGAAGATCGTCGATCTGAAAAAGCAGATCGTCGACCTGAAGAAAAACTGTATTAACAGAGATCGTCGACCAAGGCTACACGATCGTCGATCTGAATAAGCAGATCGTCGATCCAACTTCAGAGTTCATATAACTCTGAGATCGTCGATCAGCAATCGAAGATCGTCGAGCGATATTCGATTATCGTCGAGCACAATTCTACTTAACCAATTTTCATTTCAATCCAATCTCAACTAACCTAACCTAAGGGTAGACTAACCTTTAGTCTAACCATTGACCATAGATAATTCTTGGGTCAATTAAGCCTAATTGAGATGACATGGCCCAAATTAAAACTAGGGAACCAACAATCTCCAACTATTTGGGTGATGTCACTCAAACAAAAACAAATCTAATACAAGCAGATAAGAATAAACAACAATAGATATATCATCAAGCAGATTTGAATAAATTAGATAGTCAAAACAAATATCACAGACATTTATCAACAGATTCTGAAGGAGGAATAGAAGTAGCATGAGAGAAAGTGATTTTTCTTTTAGGATCATATGCATCCTTCTTTGATAACTTCAAGTCCTGCTCCCCAATAATCTTTAGTTCTCCAGCTTTAGGCAGAACAGCTTCAGGATGTTTTTCCATATACTTTGAAGCATCAAAAACTTCTGAACTGACTTGGAACCTGTCCAATTCTTTCTTTCTGTATTTTGACATAGTAGAAAATCCTGTGATATCTTTACCTTCAGCTTTAGCTTTCCTGATTTGAGCAGCTCCCACCAATTCTAGAAGTCTAGCCATTTTGAAGTTAGGATCAAGCTCTTGACTTTCATAAGTATTTTCATCAGCTGGATTCAATGGATTTACAGCCTTAGATTTTACTGATTGAGCTAGAAAACTCTCAGCTTGCTCTTGAGATGGCTTGACATTTGAAACTTTTGGCTCTTGAATCACAAGGTTAGATGGAGGAGCACATTACGCATACTTCTTGCTTGATTTGTCAGAGTATATAACTCTTTTTTCCTTTGACATCTACTGGCTTGGCCTAAGCAGGTTTTTCCTTTGAAGGTGACAATTTTGTTTTGGGAGGAGACCTAGGAGCTGGAGGAGGAGAGAAGGTTGGTTGTTTATATACAACTTCCTTTACTTGCTCTCTTGGACTGTCTGAATGCCTAGACTGCCTCTGATTGTAAGAACTGTTGGGAGGAGGCTGCCTGCCCTTCTTCTTATAGGTAAATGACTGATTTTGACAAGCAAGAGGAGCAGAAGATCTAGGAGCAACATTTCCTAAAGCACCAGCAGAGGGAGGAGGAGGAGGACCTCTCTGAATCCCCTTGGGAGGAGGAGAGCTCTTCCTGCTCTTCTTCCTTGCTTTCTGAGCATTTTTAGAATACCACATCCAAGCCTCAAAATTTTTAGATTTAGGATCAATCCCTTTCAGAATATAGTAGGGAATATTATGGTCTGGGTTAGGAGGAGCTGGAGCTATGACCTTTCTTTTCTTTTGAGCAGTCCTTTTCTTTTTCTTATTACCTTCTGAATCATCAGAATCCTCATCCTCATCCTCAGAATGTGAGGACCGAGGTTCTGCATATAGATCATCAATTTCTTTTAACATAGCTTCCTCTTTTTCTTTAGCTTTCAGAAGAGCCTTTTCTCTTTCTTCTTCTAATATATCTTGAGCCAAGAGAGAATCCAAATCCGGACCTAGGGAGTCATCCCAAAGAGTAGAGGGCACAGAAGATACAACAAATTCAACTTCTGGAACAGCAACTGACACATCTTTATCTGAAGACTCTACTAAATTCCACTTAGCTTCTAAGAAGGAGGTAATAATTCCTTCTAGATATCTGGCAACTACAGGAGTGGAAATCTCCTCAAGACAAAATTTGAAAGCAAAAGCTGCTTTAGCTATTGTTTCAGAAATATTAAAACTATCCAAAATCTGAAGGCTCATTGGTCTTTGATAGCACATAATGGCCTGAAGGGGATCAAATGTACAAGGGGAGGACTGACAGATATAATGGTCTCCATAGGATGAGAGTGAAGACTCATCATCTGAATCAAGAAATGCATCCAGTTCATCTTCAAGAACTACTGGAGTATCTATATCTAACACTATCCTCTGTACTGAATCTGGAATGACTTTATCTGGAACTGCATCTGAACACGTTTCTAGCTCCATTGCTTCTGGAGATTGCACAACCTGACGAGCCCAAGCAGAGCCTTAATCATCTTCATTGAGCATCTCCCCCTGCCTGGGTTCAGTGGGAACTAAACCCAGGCCCCTAGATGAAGAAGGGACTGAGAGGGCAGAAATAGAAGCAACAAGTGATGAGATGGAGAGAGTAAGGGGGGCAATGGCTTCATCTATCATGGTTTTGATGGATGGAGTAATGAGGTCTAGGATATTTGTAAAGAATTCTGGTGTAATTTGAAATGATGGAGGAATGATGGATGGGGAATCATCAAAATTGATGTTCTTCTGAACTGGGGCTTCATCAATTAGGGAATTATGATGAGATGGATGATCATTAGTGGGTGAATGATGATTTGAAGTGGCTGGGGAATGATGAGGAGAAGGAGTAAGCAGATTGAACATGGAATCTAAGTTGAAGTTTGTGAAAGAGAGGGTAAGATCTATCTCAACTCTAGAGGGGGGGTGAATAGAGTATTTTAAAATAATTTTTCACAGTTGAAATAAACAGCACATATAAAATTCAATTTATGATATAGTGTAGAGTGCTAGTAAGAGGTTAAAAACTAAGAAGTAAAAAGCACAGCACACAGCAAACTAATCACACAAACAAACCAGAAGACACAAGGAAATATAGTGGTTCCCTAAAAACCTGGGTACATCCACTCTTCTACCACCCTTGGTAGGAATCCACTCAGGATGAGTTGATCAGGTGTCCTGACACCAATGAGCTTTTGATAAGGTGCTCAAAAACTAAAACTAGATTTTTTGATAAGGTGTCTTGCCACCACTGAGTTTTGACAAGGCTCTCAGAACCAGACAGAACTTTTGAAGGGAGTTCAAGAACCCTTTTACAGCAGGAAAAGAAAAATAAGAGTGAAAGGTGTCTTCTCTATTCTCAATCAAATGAGAGAAGCACAAGTGGATTGATGATGTCAAAGCTCCCCCTGAGATGTAGAAAGGTTCAGGAAAAGAAGCTTTGCTCTAGGGTGATAGGTCTTCAGAACTTTGATCTCCAACAAAGGATGGTTTCAGCAAGAAGGCTGAAAAATGAGGTGTCTGGAGTTCTGAGATGAGATTGTGAACACTTTTCAGTCAGCAAGAAGATTTTTGAAGTTACAGTTCTTCTGTTGTTCTTCTGCTATCAGTATTCTCTATTCTGTGTGTTCACTTTCTTTCTTGTCAATCTGTGTATATCTTTTCTCTTGTGTATTCTGTATATCTTAAGAAACAGAAGAGAGGAATTGAAATTTTCTGAAGTTTCCTTGTCCAAATTAGCCGGTGGGAGTCATAAATGTCTTCCAAAAAGAGTCTTGTCTTCTAGAGGAAAGTCCAGCAAACATTCTCTGAATAATTCCTTGAAACTTGCTCCAGAATAAAGACAAACGGCTGGGAGATCTTCTGACATAAATGCTGATAATATTCAAAAACATTCCAAAGAACAGCAGCATTTGAATTCCTGAAAGCGTCGATCTCTCTAAAAAAACGTCGATCTGAGCTCTACGATCGTCGAACTGAGCTCAGAGATGAAATGAGACAAGCAGACAGAAAACGTCGATCTGAGCTCGAAGATCGTCGAACCGAGCTCAGTGACCTGAGAAATAACTTGAAGGAGGGATCGTCGAACTGAGCTAGAAGATAGTCGAGGGGAGTTCGACGACTAAGCAGAAGCTAGCCAAAAGCAGATAGTCGATCTGAGCTCGAAGATCGTCGACCGGAGTTCGACGATTTATTGAAGTTGAGCTCAGAGAGCGTCGAACGGAGTTCGACGATTCGTCGACCTGAGCTCGACGAAAATTGCCTTAGACTTAGCTCTTCAACCTTGATCTTGGAATGGTCCTGGGGGCAGCTCCAAACCTAAGTTCTAAGCCCTAGACTCATTCTAATGTTGACCTTCTCAACTATACAACTAGGTCAACTGGGATTCCTAAGACAAGCATAGTGATCCTTACCCAAATTAGTAATAGGGTGTTCCAATAATCTCCCCCTATTTGGGTTTGGATTACTATTTACAGATAATCATAGGGAATAAAAAGCATACAACAATACAGAAGCTAATACAAAATTGCAGAGAAGATATATAGCAACAAAGCAGATCACAGATAAATAGCAGCAGATATCCAAAGGTGGATGAAATGTTTAGCTTACACAGTTCACTTCCTTTCAGTTCCCTTTTTAAATAAAATTTCTCTATTAGGATTCTGACTTTCTTTCTTTGACCTTCTGTCATCCTCTGCACCTAGAGAAGTTTGAGATTTGGGCCTTGGAACAACAGCCTCAGGGTGCAGCTTCATATAGTCTTCTGGATTGAAGAATTTCCTTGATGCATATCTCTCTAGTTCTTTCTTTCTCTGCTCTGATAAAGTAGTTATGTTTGAAGTATCCTTGCCTTATTCTCTGGCCTTTTTTATTTGATCAAGGGCAGCCAATTCTTTCATTCTGGCTGTCCAGGACACAGGGTTGTTCTCAGGATCTTCAAAAGGAATAGGAGGTTCATATCTGTTGAGAGATTCAGAAGCAGGAGAAATACTTGAAGCAACTGTGTCTTTCAGCTTGTAAGGGAAAGGACCTGAAGTAGAGTCAGAGTGGCCTTGTCCTTCCCTTTGATAGGATCTTTGTCCTCTTTGATTTCCTCTGTAATTACCCCTTCTGGGTTGATATCCTCTTTGATGTTGTCCCCTTTGGTAGTATCTAGGATAGGATTGAGAGGAGCTTTGTCTTGAAGCTGGAGCTTGAGAGGCTGAGCCTGATCCAGAATCTGGAGGAGGAGGAGGAGGAGGCTGATATTGTGAAGAGCCTTTTTCATACTTATCAAGCTTCCTTCTCTTCTTCATGGCTTTCAGTTGGTTCTTGGAGAATTGCATCCATGGCTCAGAGATGGGGCAGTCATGCAAGATGTAGTATGGAATATCATTGGAGTCTTTGGCTTTGGCAGGAGGGACTGACATCATTGCTTTACTTCTAGCTTTTCTCTTCTTGGCAATAGTGCTAACAGAATCATCAGAATCAGTCCTGTACTGATCACTCTCAGAACTTTGAGGTTGATCATACAGATCATCAATTCTTCTGATATGCTCTTCTTGAGCTTTAAGCTTTGCAGAAACAGCAGGAGCAGGAGGAGAGAGAGCAGCAGCAGAGCAGACAGAATCAGCAGTAGACATTAGAGCAAGAGCAGCAACAGCAGGAGTGGGATCTACTAAGTATGAGGCAAGCTCTTCATCAGCAGTCTCAACAGCAATTTCATCAGCATCAGTTGCTGGAATCATCTCTATGTCAGCAGTAGCAGCAGCAGCAATTTCAACAGAAAGAGGCACAGTGGCCTTAGTAGCAGCATCAGAGATATCCACAGCCTTCCAAGACTTGATGTAGGAATCAATATGGCTGGGATCACAGATAGATACAGGCACAATGGCCTTAGACAAATCTTCAGCAGGAGTTGCAGGCAGACAGCTGAAATGGACTGTATCAAATATAGATAGCAGCCTCTGCAGATTCAGTGCAAAAGCACATCCAAGAGCTGGAGCTGGAGCAGACATATGATCAGCAGCTGGCACAGCCACTTCTTCATAAGGCATCTCCCCCTGCCTTGGTTCAGAGAGAGGTGAATCAAGGCACCCAGAAGAAGGGATAGCCTGGGAGGAGGAAAGGGAGGCAAGCTTGGTAGACAGCTCCTAGACTTGCTTCAGGAGTGGAGCCAGGGAAGACTCCAGTAGAGATGCCAGCTTGGGAGCTAGCAACTCATACAGCCTGTCTGCCAAACTAGGAAGATCTACATGCTCAAGTGGGGCTTGAGCAGAGGTAGGAGCAAAGGAGAATGGAGGGATGGTGGCTGAAACTGAAAATGTGGAGGAAGGTGGAGAGGGAATGGTTGGTTCAGAGGATGGAATTATGGAGATAGAGGAGGTTGAGGTGGAGATAGGGGAAGTAAGAGAGGGTGTGAAGGAGGGTTGAGAGAGAATGTCATGGAGCATTTGTTGAAAGGAGGAGGTTGAGGGTGGCTCAGGAGGAGTAGAGGGTGAATCATCCATGAAGGAATCATCTATAAGTGAGCAGGATGGTAGGGTGAAGGTTGAATAGGAAAAGAGAGGATGGAATTCCTCTGAGGTGGATAGTGGAGGGGATGACATAGGTGAGGAAATGGTAATTGGGGAGGAGATGATTATGGTGGTGACTGGTGGTGAGGAGGTGACGGCTTGGGTGGATATGGCTGGAGGAGGGGAAGAAGCAGACAGCTCTTCTGCTGGAGGAGTGACTGAAATAGTCCTTGTGCCTGAATGAAGTGGTGCAGCAGCCCTGGAGGGGTTTATGATCTGCCTGTCCCATTTACTGAAGAGGGCACAGGAAAGCCTCTTGGATGCATTGATGAACATGCCAGAGGAGGTTAAAAGGTCAGGGCACCTGTTGTGCAGATAGACCCCTAAGATTCTCCCACAACTAACTGCAGTCTTATTGATCTTCTTCTTAATCAGAGTGAAGAAGATGGAGCCCCAGTCAAGGTGTTTCTTATCTAATAAAGCTCCCATCAGGCAGAACTGATATCTGGATATGGTGTCATGAGCTGAGTGCTTGGCCAACAACACCTTCCCAACTACATCAGCCAGGAATTGAAATTCTATAGCCAGATTTTTCTTCAATAGCTTATGAGGGTTGACTGCATTGTGACCCATCCTATCCAGCATGGAGTCATACTCCTCTCCAGACAGTTCAATGGAGTCTTCTCCAGTACTGAGTTGAAAAACTTCTGTTAAAAGAGCCGGGGATAGAAGGACCTGAGTCCCCTTAATGGTGCCGACAACAGAATTCTCAGTCTCGTCTGTTGCGGTATAACACCACTCTTTAATTTCTTCTGAGGCGATCTTCATCCTTGTAGTCATTATTGGAGTCAGCTGTTGTTCTCTGAATAAGTTTAGGATGTCCTTGAAGCGCTGGTCGCTTCCATCGAAGGAGCTTATGTCGATGTCAAAGCCTGTGTCGAACTTCATCTTAGCAATAGCAGCACTTGATTCAGCCATATTCACCTGCAACAGAAAACCAAAAACGACCAAGCGTAGAGAATTTGGAGGGAAAAGAAAGAAAGTTGCAGAGTATGAAAGCGCAAAAGGAGAACGACAGCTGAAAAAAGATTTTATATTAGGGTTCGACGGCGAAAAGGAAGATCGTTGAGCTCAGCTCGACGAAACGTCGAGCTTAGCTCGACGATTTGGGCTACAGAGGGAATCTGAAGAGTCTTCAAAACCGGCGATCTTCGTTCGACGATGTTGAAAAACGTCGAGCTCAGCTCGACGGCCTTTGATCAGAAAGAGAGAAAGCCTAGTTCTAGCGAGGGCTCTGAACTCAGATCGACGACTGAAAAAGCGTCGATCTCTGGTCGACGATTTTTGGAAAATCGTCGATCTCTGTTCGACGATTTTGGGGAAAACGTCGAGCGCAGTTCAGAGTCTAGACTCATTCTACAGACACAAAAAGAGAGAAAATTTTTAGCCTAGTCTTGGTCTGTTTTAGCTTTACAAAATCTTGTAATTTAATTTAGGCTTCCTCCATCTAACATGCCTAACTGATTGAGGAAGAAGGTGTGTTTCTTTTCATCCAAAGGCTTGGTGAAAATATCTCCCCTTTGCAAATCAGTAGGAATATATTGAAGTTCAATTTTATTTTTCTCTACATTATCTCTTAGAAAATGATGCCTAATTTCTATGTGTTTTGTCCTACTATGGAGGACTGGATTTTGTGCTATAGAGATAGCACTAGTATTATCACAGAAAATTTTTGACTTCTCTAAGTTGTAACCATAGTCTAGAAGCTGATTCTGTATCCACAATATTTGTGAACAACAACTGCCTGCAGCCATATACTCAGCTTCAGCAGTTGAAGTTGACACAGATGTTTATTTCTTACAAAACCAAGAGACAAGTCTATCACCAAGGAACTGACAAGTTCCACTGGTGCTTTTCCTGTCTATTCTGCATCCAGCATAATCAGCATCTGAAAATCCAGTTAAATCAAATGCTGAATCTTTTGGATACCAGAGACCTAGATTTGGACAACTTTTAACATACCTAAGAATTCTCTTAACTAAGATTAAATGTGACTCTCTAGGGCTAACTTGGAATCTAGCACAAATACATGTGGAAAACATTATATCAGGCCTACTAGCTGTAAGGTACAATAAAGAGCCAATTATTGCTCTATATATTGTCTGATCAACAGGTTTCCCATGTTCATCAGCATCTATTACAGCATTTGAAGGCATGGGTGTTTTCATACATGATGCATCAGACATACCAAATTTCTTAACCAATTCTTTTGCATATTTGGTTTGAGAAATAAATATGCCTTCAGCATGTTGCTTGACTTGCAGTCCTAAGAAGAAGGACAGCTCACCCATGCTACTCATTTCAAATTTAGAGTGCATAAGCTTGGAAAACTTTTTGCATAATTTTGAATCAGTAGAACCAAAAATAATGTCATCTACATAAATTTGCACTAGTAGGGTATGGGACTTATGGGTTCTAATAAAAAGAGTTTGGTCTACTCTCCCCCTAACAAAATCATTTTCCAGAAGAAAGCATGCTAGGGTCTCATACCATGCTCTAGGAGCTTGCTTGAGACCATATAATGCTTTATGCAATTTGTAAACATAATCAGGGTGAGTTAGAGAGATAAAACCTGGAGGTTGTCTAACATAGACTTCCTCTTTGATGTCCCCATTGAGAAATGCACTCTTTACATCCATTTGATACACTTTGAAACCTTTGTGAGCAGCATAGGCTAGGAATATTCTGATGGCTTCCAACCTTGCAACTGGTGCAAATGTCTGATCATAGTCTATTCCTTCTTGTTGAGAGTACCCTTGAGCAACTAGCCTTGCCTTGTTTCTGACTATAACTCCTTGATCATCCAGCTTGTTCCTGAATACTCACTTTGTTCCAACAATGGGATGATCCTTTGGCTTAGGCACTAGTTCCCAAACCTTGTTCCTTTCAAATTGATGCAACTCCTCTTGCATTGCAATGATCCAGTGTGGATCTTGCTCTGCATCTTGTATGGATTGAGGCTCAATTTGAGATAGGAAGCAAGTGTGCATCAGGTTCTGGTTGACCTGATTTCTAGTTTGCACATCAGCTGAAATTTCTCCAATTACTTGGGTGATTGGATGATCTCTTGTTGTTACTAAGTCAACAGGGAGTGTTGATTGTTCACCAGCCTGTGTTGTTATTGTCTCCTCTAGTGGGACAGCAGCTGGCTCTTCAGGATGATTTTCTTCAAGATGTTGAACTTCTTCTTCATCATCACTGCTCTCATTCTTTTCAGCAACTTGCAATTTGTTCAAGTCTTCAGCTAGAGAATGTACCTGCAAAGGTTCTATGGTAGAAGCATTCTTCTCCTTGAAGGACATGTTAGCTTCATCAAAAATAATATGAACAGATTCTTCAATTTTACAGGAAGATTTATTATAAACCCTATAGGCCTTGCTGATCATGGAGTATCCCAGAAACACTCCTTCATCAGCTTTAGCTTGGAATTTTGCTAGATATTTCTTGTCATTGTTATGAATAAAACAAGTGCAACCAAAAACTTTAAAAAAGCCTATTTTAGGTTTCTTCCCTTTGAGAAATTCATAGGGAGTCTTGCCCTTTAGTTTGTGTATCAGGCTTCTGTTCAACACATAGTTGGAGGTGTTCACTGCCTCAGCCCAAAAGGACAGAGGTAGGTGAGCATCTGCCAATAATGTAGTTGCAGATTCAATGAGTGTTCTATTTTTCCTTTCAGCTACCCCATTTTGTTGAGGAGTTCTAGGAGCTGAGAAAGTGTGCCTGATCCCTTCACTTTGACAGAACTCTTGCATGAGAAGAGAATCAAACTCTGTCCCATGATCACTTCTGATCAGGGCAATGTGAGTGTTGAACTCAATCTGAATGCATTTGAGAAAATCTGTCAAACACTTGAAGTTATCAGACTTCTTCCTCAGAAAGAATACCCAAGTGAATCTTGAGAAGTCATCTACAATCACTAAAGTATAGGATTTCCCTCCTAGGCTTTGTACAGATATGGGTCCAAAAAGATCCATGTGCAACAGGTACAAAATCCTAGGTGAATCACTCTTATTAATTGATTTAAAACTACTTTTAGTTTGCTTGCCTAATTGACAAGCCTTGCAAAGTCCTTCCTTCTTGTAGGGACCAGAAGGTAGTCCTTTAACAAGGTTGTCTTTGGATAGCCTAGCAATGGTTCTAAGGTTAATATGCCCTAGTCTCTTATGCCATAAAATATTAGATTTTGAAATGGAATTGAACAGGCAAATATCTACTACAGATGAATGAAAATCCATCAAGTAAATGTTACCTCTTCTGTTACCTGTCAACACAGTTGTGTTGTCCTCTGACTTGACCTTGCATATGGCTTTGTTGAATGTCACTTGATATCCTTCATCACACAGTTGACTGATACTTATCAAGTTGTGCTTGAGTCCTTCAACATATGCCACCTTCTTGAATGTGACTGAGCCAATTTGGACTGCACCATATCCTTTTGTAGTTCCAAAGCTTGAGTCTCCAAAAATTACTTTGGGTCCAAGCTTGGCTTTGATGGAAGTGAAGTTGTCCTTGTCCCCTGTCATGTGCTTTGAGCACCCACTATCCAGATACCATTGATGGTTTGATGCTGAATTGGTCTTCACCTGCACAAAAACAGCTTATTTGTTTTTGACCCAGTTAACCTTGGGCCTAGGTTGATATCCTTTGAATTCTGAAATAAAGGACATCCTAGGTTGATCCTTATAACCTTCAGGATGGTATCTCCTAGGAGGTACTATCCATTCAGTATAGGGATTAAAGCCTTGGGATGTGGGACTTCTAGGATTGAATCTAGATGTGCCATTGAAGGAATGTTCACAGTCCTGATTTCTGTTCGACGATCGTCGAACTGAGGTCGACGATCTTGGGTCAGATCGTCGATCTCTGTTCGAAGATCGATTATGCTGAAGTTCAGAGTTTGGATATCGTCGAGCTGAGGTCGACGATCTGTAGTTAGATCGTCGAGCTCTGTTCGACGATCGTCGAGCTCTTCTCGACGCCATCTGTTGAACTGAATTTTTCTCTGACAGATCTGCATTCTTCCTGGGTACCTCTATTACTCCCTTTTCTTTGTCAGAGACAAACTTGATTGGAGTTGTCAAAATTATAGGTTGGCTGGATAAGGCACCCAAGCCCAGTGTGCTATTAAATCTAGAGTTCACTGTGCTTGTGATGTCCATCAGTCTGATACTTCTCCCATTTAGGGATTCTTCAAACTTTTTGGCCTTTGATAGTTCACTTTTCAGTGAGGCTATCTCCTCCCTACAGCATTCTAACTCCTCAGAGAGTTTGAGGTTCTTTGAGTTTAGGACACTATGCTCAGATAATTGATTCCTGAGAGAGATTATCTCCTTCTCAGATTTTAATAGATCTAGACACAGTGTCTTAAATTCATCTTTGAAGTCCTCAGAATTAAAATCAAAAGAGTTGATTACCTGATCTTCATCTGGTTGAGTTTCTGAATCTGATTCTGATTCTTCATCAGAGTTTTGCTGTGAGGCATTGATAGCCATCATGCAAAATTCTTTTTCATCTGCATCATCCTCATCATCACTGGAACTGGATGAGGCTTCAGATTCTTCTTCAGTCTCACTCCATGTCTCAGCAACAAAGCCCTTCCTTGTATGTTTGTTCTTGCTGGAGGAGGCTTTGTCTGAGCTATTCTTCTTGTAATCCTTTTCTTTTCTTCTTTCTCTTCTTTCCTTCTTGTCCTTATTCTTGTTTTCTGGACAGTCAGGCACAATGTGGCCTGGTTTCCTGCAACCAAAGCATATAATTTCTTTATTGTTGTTTGATTTATCATACCTTGGTTTATCATGACCCTTGTATGGTCTCTTTCTGAAGTCTTTTCTGGCCATCTTGTAGAATCTTTTGGCCAGTAGACTTATGAGCTCATCATTTCCGGTAGCTTTATCTTCAGGCTCCTCTTCTATAGCTTTGAAGGCTATGGTCTTTTCTTTCCTTGTGGCTGGCGAGGTAGCCTTTTGTTCTTCTTCTCTATTTTTAATGAGCAGCTCATAGGATTTGAGCTTGCCCAGGAGAGCTTCAGTAGTAATCTCATTTAAACTTCTGGCATCCTTGATTGGCCAGATTCTTGAATCCCAAGTGCTGGGGAAGCACATCAGGATTTTGTCATTCAGCTCAGTCAGTGAGATTTCTTTGTCTAGGGTTTTTAGCTCATTGACAATTAGACTTAGTCTATTGTACATGTCAGCCACTGATTCAGCTTCTCCCTTTTTGAAGTTCTCATATTGGCTTATCAGATGAGATCTTCTATCTTTCCTTTCATCAGCAGATCCTGAGACAATTTCAGAGAGTTTGTCCCAGATTTCTTTAGCTGAGTGGCATTCAGCTACCTTCTGAAAAATTTAATCAGACATTATTTGGGCTAAGATGTTCATAGCCTTAGCATCTGCAGTCTTCCACTTCTTTATATCTGCATCTGTTCCAGAAGGAGGTGGAACAGCACTTGTACTTGAGCTTGCTGGTGGAGTAGGACAAACTGTCAAGACAGAATTGAAAATGTCTTCATCAATAGAATTCATGTATAATCTAATCCTTGCCTTCCAGAGTGCAAACTTAGAAAGGTTGCACACTGGTGGTCTGGTGCTTGCATAATCTTTGTTCTGTGCCATGTCTTTAAATAAAAAGATAGATGTATAGAAAATAATCCCCTTAAGAGATTGATCTTATCAAGGATCTTTTTGGTTCAGGTGTTAGCCTGTATGAGCAACCAACCTCCCTCTGATACCAATTGAAAGAGAGGGTAAGATCTATCTCAACTCTAGAGGGGGGGGGGGGTGAATAGAGTGTTGGGTACATTGGAAAATATGTACCTGATTTGAAGAAGCCCAACCTAGCTCAATGATATACATCAAGGTGTATTTGATGTTGTTTTAAGTTGACATGTGCAGGTGAAGAATTGATAAAGTATGCAGAAAAATTCTAAGTCCAAGTGTCGACACAGAGGAAGCAGTGTCGACACACAGAAGAAAAGAGTCGACACAACACTGGGAAGCAGTGTCGACACATAGCAGTTAGTCTACAACTACACTGGGAAAAAGTGTCGACACAGAAGAAGTAAGTCGACACATCACTGGGAATTTGTGTCGACACAGAAGAAAAAAGTCGACACAACTCTGGGAATTTGTGTCGACACAGAAGAAAAGCGTCGACCTCAACATTGGGAGAATGTGTCGACACAGAAGAATATAGTCGATCTCAAAATTGTCGACATCAGCTGAATGTGTCGACACAGAAGAAAATAGTCGACCTCAAGTTTGTCGACACCAGCAGAATGTGTCGACACATTGTGATTAAGTCGACACATTAAAGCAGATTTAAGAAATGAATGTGTCGACACCTGAAGGCTAAGTCGACACTTACTAAGTTATGATTCTACAACAACTGTGTCGACACACAGGACTTGTGTCGACACACTGAAGAGTCAAGATCAAGTTATTTTCAGAAGAAGCTGTGTCGACTCAAAGGCAACTTAGTCGACATCACTGAAGACTGTGTCGACACCAAAGTCAATTGTGTCGACACAGTTAGACAGATGGTCTCGACACTTTCTGACAGACTGTGTCAACAACTTGTGGTTCAAGACTAAGGCACAGGATTTGTTTGAGGACTTGACAGCTGTGGGTCACCACCGGTTAACTGAAGCTGTCAGACTTGTCAGAAAACGGTTAGAAACCGGATCAGCCGGTTACCATGAAGAATGTCTATAAATAGATGGATTCAGAAGGAGAAAGCAACTGTTGAAAAACATTGTTGAGAATCAAAAAGTTGAGAAGGATTACGATCCAATTCATTTCAAGAAAGTGCTAGGCACTTAAGAAGATCTTCTCCGGGAGATCTAAGAAGACTATCTAAGGATAGATCTAAGAAGAGTTCTAATCAGAATTCAGAAGAATCTTTCAAAGTGCTGGATAGAGAGAGATCAAGCCTGAATTAGAAGAAGAAGAAAGAAACCACCAGTGGATTCTCAAGAAGCTGTTTGGAATCAACTCAGCTAAGTTCATTTTCAAGAAGCCTTGAAGAAGGCTCAGATACAGTTGATTGCATCAGCTGATCAAGAATTGTCTTGGCCTTTTCTCTCTCAACTTTGGCAAGACAGATTAATAATCTTTTCTATATTTCTGTAGGATCTGTTTACACAGATCTGAGTTGTAAGCCTATGATATAAAGGCTGAGTGTAGGAGTGTTGAACTCTGAGTGGTAGGGCTGTTTGCCTGAGTGTAGGAGAAGGATATTCTCTGAGTTGTAAGCCTTGGGGCAAGGCTGAGGTAGGGCAGTTGTGCCTGAGTTGTAGGAACCAGTTGGGTTCTGAGTTGTAGGATCTATTGATCTGAGATAAGAGGAAGTTTGGCCGAATCTAGCATACTGCTAGATAGGTGAAGGGGGAAAGTGGATGTACCCAGACCTTGGGGAACCACTATAAAACATTGTGCAATCTGTGATGTTTTATTTTCTGTGATTGCTGTGTAAATTGTGTTAGCTATTGAATTGAATTCTGCCTAGAAGTTTTTATAAGAAAAGCAGAACCTATTCACCCCCCCTCTAGGTGTTTAGGCTGCCTTGAAAGTTAAACTATCAAGTGGTATCAGAGGGAGGTTCCTCAAAAAGGACTTAACAGTCTGAGGTAGATCTGAAAGGCAGATTCAAGATTCAAGAAGATGGGTTCTGGAGAGAATCATAAGGAGCTAGGGTCTATGAAATTACCCATATGCAAGAAGGAAATCTTTGGGATCTGGAAAGAGAGAGTCAGATTGTTTATGGAAGCATCTGACCCAAGGATTTACATCACAGTACAAGAAGGGCCCTTCATTCCAATGAAGATATCTGTTCTTGATGCAAATATCCAAATACCAAAGACTTATTCAGAAATGACCAAGGATGAAATCATCTTGGCAACCATGGATAAAAGGGCACAAAATATCATTGTCAGTGCCATAGATGATTCAACATTTCAGAATTTGATTCACTGCAAGACCTCCAAGGAGATGTGGGACACATTGATTGTCTACATGGAGGGATCTGAAGAAGTAAGGCTGGACAGAAAGTCTATGCTGAATCAGGAGTATGAAAGCTTTAGACAAGGAAAATCTGATAGCATAACTGAGTGCTATAAGAAATTCTATAGAATTGTGAATGAGCTAATATCCTATGGAAGAGTCTTCAGTACCTATGAACTGAATGACAAATTCTTAAGATCCTTATCAAAGGATTGGGATACAAAGATCTGTGCCATAAGAGAAGTGGCTAAATTGGCAGAAATATCTCCTCCAACCCTGTTTGGAAAGTTGCTATCCTATGAAATGCAACTTATGGTAAGGAAGGAGGAGGAAAGAAACTCAAGAGGAGAGCATAGAGAAAAGACTGTGGCATTTAATGCTGAAGCCACCAGAAAGAATAGGAGGAAATCACCATCTCCTCCTAAGGAAGTTGAAGAAGATAGTTCTGAAAATTCAGATAAGGGTTCAGTTAGCTGTGATTCAGATGCAGACTTTGCTGCATTCACTAGGCAATTCCAAAGGTTCTTGAAAAAGAAGCAATGGAAGTCTAGGCCTTCCACATCACAGCAAGTTGATGACTATTATCAGAAGAGAAGGTCATCAAGGAAAGAGAAAAGCAGATCAAAGCCCAGCAAAGCCACTACTTCAAAGATTGTCTTCTATTGTTGCAATAGGCCTGGACATGTAGTGGCTGATTGTCCTGACAAAAGGAAGGAATCTTCAGAAAAGAAGAAGACTTATCAGAAAGGCAAGAAGGAGAAATCCTTTGTAGCAAAGAAAGATAAAAGTCTGTCAGACCAGTCAACTTCAGAATCAGATCTGAAGCTGAAGCATATATTGGACTATATGCTGCATCTGAGGAAGAGGAGTTTATGCAGTTGCTAGACTCCATCAATGAACATCAATACATGGGTTTGATGACAAGATCAGAAGAGGACATATGCCAGAATCAGTCTGGTCCTAATGAGGTAAATTGTCCTTCCTGTACATCTGTTTGTAGTACAAGTGAAGAATCAGCTACATCTGCATCAAGTGATGAAGATGCATCTGGATCTGAAGGAGATGTCTATCAATTGATAGACAAGTATGGGGACTTGTTGCAGGCCCTTAAGAAAAGCAAGAACCTGGTTAAAACACAGGCTCAGGAAATTGCTGAACTAAGGGCAGCAACAACTGAGTTAGAAAAAGTCCTTGATCAAAAATTAAATGAAATTGCCAAGCTGAAGAATATAACTATTATTCAGATGGGCACAATTAATTATACTAATGATCAAGTAAAGGGTCTGGAGGCCAGACTTAGAATTGAAAGGGATTTAGTGGCTAGTTACTCTAAGCCAAAATCTGTCTTACCCTTGATAGATGAATTTGTCACTCAGAAGGGTAAGGCTGGATTAGGATTTAAAGGTAACTCCAGGACTGGCAGATTCAAGAGGAAAGGCAAAGTCCCTATTCAGCCACTAAACCTTTCAGTCCCCATAAGGTTTAGTAAGGAGAAAGTGCCTTCTAACATATATGATCATGAAGACATTCAAGGTCATATTAAGACAAATGTTCTGAAGAACAAGGGTGTTAAGGCAAGCAGGCCTACCTATGGTCATAAACCAAATGGTTTTAAGAAATCAGTAGGTGAAGTAGCAACAGCACCAGCAATGAACAGAAATTCTACTGACAAGGATGTATCTAGATCTAGATACAATAAGTTTGAATGTTGGTGCTGTGGCAAGAGGGGCCATTTTGCATTGGACTGCTGGTATAACACAAGTGTTACAAAGAATAAGAGTCTACCTGTTAGAAGAGGTTATGATAACTTTATTAATGCTAACCTGAACCAAGGACCCAAGACTTACTTGGGTTCTAAGGGTAAGTAATTCTGTATTGCAGGTGAATCCAAGTAACCATGCCCCTATATGGTACTTGGATAGTGGTTGTTCCAGGCACATGACTGGAACAAAGGGGCTGCTGAAGGAGTATTCATCTGTCAAAGATGGACATAAAGTGATCTTTGGTGGATCTGAAAAAGGAGTCATCAAAGGGTTTGGTAACATTTCTTCTAACCTAATTACTATCACCCAAGTGGCCTATGTAAAAGGTTTGAAACATAATCTAATAAGCATAAGCCAGCTGAGTGATCTAGGATATGACATTTCATTTGGTAAGGATGGATGTCATATCAAAAGGTCAAGTGATCAAGAGATCATATTGACTGGGTATAGGAAGAGAAATGTGTATTGCCTTAATTTTGAATGTGAGAATAAGGCTTCCCCATTTGTCTTGTAGCTGATGACAATGCTTCTCATTGTGTTAAGTGGCACAAGAGATTGGCTCATCTAAACTACAAGATAATTGGCCAACTCTTTAGTAAAGAACTAGTGAGGAATGGGCCTCAAGTTAAGTGTATAAAGGAAGGGGTATGCTCAGCTTGTCAAAAGGGCAAGCAGACAAAAACCTCATTTCAAAGCCTTGAAAACAAGGATTCTGTGAGGTGCTTATACCTCTTGCATATGGATCTTTTTGGTCCTATGCCAGTTCACAGTCTAGGTAGGAAGGTCTACACTCTAGTGGTTGTAGATGACTATTCTAGATTTACATGGGTGTTCTTTCTGAGACAAAAATCTGAAACCCCAAGTGTATTACTTAATTTTGTAAAGCAAATTCAGAATGAACTGAATAGTACAGTGGTCAAAATCAGAAGTGACCATGGTACTGAGTTTCAATCTGAAAGCATAACAAACTTGTGTATAGACTTTGGGATTTTCCAAGAGTTCTCCTCACCTAGAACACCTCAGCAAAATGGAATTGCTGAAAGAAAGAATAGAACATTAATTGAAGCTGGTAGAACTCTATTGAGTGACACCTCTCTCCCAGAATATTTTTGGGCTGAGGCAGTTAACACTGCTTGTCATGTCATCAATAGGGCTTCTATCACCAAAAGCCACAGAAAGACTCCCTATGAGATTGTGAAAGGCAGAAAACCAAATCTATCCTATTTCAGGATCTTTGGTTGCAAGTGCTATATACTTAACAATGGCAAGTCATATTTGACTAAGTTTGCTGCCAAATCCCAGGATGGGATATTTGTTGGGTACAACACAAATAGTAAGGCCTATAGAGTCTTCAACTTAACTACTCAAGTGGTTGAAGAATCTGTGCATGTTGTATTTGATGAAACAAGATTAATCAATTGTGAGTTGTCTTGTAGATCAAATGACTCAACAGGTATAAGCAAGAAGATGGACAAGCTCTCCATTGCTGAAGCTTCAAAGGAAGATGGAGCATTGGAAAATGAAGGCTGCTGTCCAGGAGGAGTACAAGAGATAATGGAAGCTGATGAAAACCAAGAGGAACAGCAGAATGAAGAAGCTGGAGATGCTCAACCTGAAGGGAATCTTCCTCCAGCTATAAGATATCTGAGAGATCATCCAACTGATCAGATAATTGGTGATCCAAGACAAGGAGTGCAAACTAGAAGCAGAAATCAAAGCATAGTTTTGCATTCAAGTTTCTTGTCCCAGATGGAACCTAAGAAGTTTGAAGAAGCTATCCAAGACCAGCACTGGATTGATGCTATGCAAGAGGAGCTGAATCAATTCAGAAGATGCAAAGTCTGGGAGCTGGTTCCTAAACCAAGAGGCCACAATATAATTGGCACTAAGTGGATCTATAGGAACAAGCTAGATGAGAGTGGGATAATAGTGAAGAATAAAGCAAGGTTAGTTGCAAAAGGATACAGGCAGGAAGAAGGAATTGACTTTGATCAAACCTTTGCTCTAGTAGCAAGGCTGGAGGCAATCAGAATGTTCCTTGCCTATGCAGCCTACCAAGACTTCAAAGTATACCAGATGGATGTGAAGTCAGCATTTCTGAATGGTGATCTTAAAGAAGAAGTATATGTAGAGTAGCCATCAGGTTTTATAGATTCTCTTAAACCTGATTATGTGTATAAGCTTAGGAAAGCTTTGTATGGGTTAAAACAAGCTCCAAGGGCTTGGTATGAAACCCTATCTACCTTCCTCATTGAGAATAAATTCTCAAGAGGAAAGATAGACAAAACTCTATTCCTTAGGGAATCCAAAGGAAAGATCATCTTAGTCCAGATCTATGTTGATGACATAATCTTTGGATCTACTGAAAACAACCTTTGTAAAAAGTTTGCCAAACTTATGCAAGGGAAGTTTGAGATGAGCAGTATGGGTGAACTTAAATTCTTTTTGGGACTCCAAGTAAGACAGACTGATGATGGATTGTCCATATCCCAGTCTAAGTTCACCAAAGAATTAATTAAGAAGTATGGTATGGAGTCATCCTCCACCATGAGAACTCCTATGGGAACTAGTATGCCTGTATGCAAAGATGAGACAGGTAAACCTGTTGATGAATCATTGTATAGAGGGATAGTTGGGTCTCTACTATATCTCACTGCTAGTAGACCTGACATTATGTATGCTACATGTGTCTGTGCTAGGTACCAAGCCTGCCCTAAAGAATCTCATTATACTGCAGTCAAAAGGATTCTGAGATATCTAAAGGGCACTCCTACTCTAGGTCTTTGGTACCCTAGGAATAGAGATTTTCAACTAACAGGCTATTCAGATGCAGATTTTGCAGGATGTAGAGAGGATAGAAAGAGCACTACAGGTACTTGTCAATTCCTGGGAGGAAGACTAATATCTTGGAGTAGTAAGAAGCAGACTAGTGTGGCAATTTCCACAGCTGAGTCAGAGTATGTTGCTGCTGGAAGCTGCTGTGCACAGCTATTGTGGATGCAGCATCAGCTTAAGGATTATGGTATTCAGGTAAGTAGAACACCCCTTTTATGTGATTCAAAGAGTTCTATTTCTATTGCTAATAACCCAGTTTCTCATAGTAGAACTAAGCATATAGAAATCAAATACCATTTTTTTAGAGAACATGTAGAAAGAGGAGACATCTCATTGGAATTTGTAAAAACAGATTATCAAATAGCAGATGTGTTTACTAAGCCTTTAGATGAAACCAAATTCAATAAATTCAAAATTGAATTAGGTATGTTAACCATTGATTAATGTATTAACAAAATCATTAACAATGCAATTGAAGTGGTATATAAATAAGTAAAGGTAATAACAACAACATAATCAAGTGTTAAAAAGGACACATTGAAGTTACAGAAATTGGCTAAGTAAGAATGTGTCGACACATTCAGTAGTAATGTGTCGACTCAGAGAAATTATGTCGACAAGTCAGAAGTATTGTGTCGACACAGAGAATATGTATCGACACTTAAGAGTTATATTGTCGACTTAACCAGAAATATAATGTCGACTCAACCAGGAAAATGGTGTCGACACTTACAGAATATGTGTCGACACTTATCCTTAGAGTCGACACAGAATTTCTGTTTATCTAAGGTGTCGACATAACCACAAATTGGTGTCGACACATAGTAGGCTGAAGTAATGTCGAGTCGGTAGAAGTTTGTGTCGACACATTCCGTCTGTGTCGACACATTTTGACTGTTTTTGGCGCCTTTTGAACTTCTTTCAACTGCGGCTATAAATAGGTCAAAATCTCATTCTGTCGACACGCTTCCAAGGTTTTCGAGACTAAAACCCTGTGTCGACAGTCTATCTTTCTCTCTTCTCTCAAGCTTTCTCGACAAAACGATGGCGCCAAGGATTAAAGATAACATCAATGAAGGGTATGAGTTGGTGCGCCAGGCCTTTGCAGAGGCGCCGCCAGATGTCCAAGGAGTTATCACCCTCCTCTCTGAGTCAGGGTTAGAATTTCTCATCTCACAACCTACTAAAATCTGGAAGAAGGAGGTGCACGAGTTCTTTATCTCTGCATCAGTCCACTCTACTGGCCTCAAGATTAAGTCCACTGTTCAAGGGACTAAGGTGAAGATTAATCAAAGAAGTATAAGAAAGATCTTTCAATTGCAAGTAGTTGAGAATGAAGAGGAAGTTCCTATATCTAAGACAAGGGAAGCCCTTCAATGGTGTGGACTGGACTCAGGATTGAAGATTGGAGCTGCCTTCAACAGGAAGGGTATGAATCAACAAGGGAAATTCTTGTCAGAAGTAGTTGGAAAAGTAATCCTCTGCAAGACAGGTGGACATGATAGGATTTCTGCCTATATGTTCAGCCTGATGACCAGGATAGTTTTTACTATTCCTACTGATTGGTCAGGGGTGATCTTTGAAAAGATCAAAGAAGGAATCAAGAAGCCTAACATGGCTAGGATCATGAGCCTGTACCTCACTGGAGTGATTCCTGAAGTGCTGCAGCCATTGCAAGGGAGTAAGATTAATCATATGAGAAGAATGGATATGAGATTGTTCTCCAGGTGGGATAGGGTGCTGTCCAAGGATGTGCCTGAAGAGAGCAGGCCAGACACCCCTGTGAAATCCCCTACACAAAATCAAGAATCTGAACAATTACAAGAAGACCCCCTGAGGACACAGGTTGAAGATCAGCCAGACACAACTGTTGTCCAGGAAGTGTCAACACCTGCACAGATGCAGGGGGAGCCAGTTTCCACTCCTGCTCCAAAGGTATCTACTCCTGCTCAGGTATAGGGGGAGCTAATGTATTTTACTATAAAAGACATTGCTCATATTCTTATTACTACACAGGTTCAGGGGGAGCTAGTGTCCACTCCTACTCCAGATACAACAAATACTGAAGTGCAAGTACAAGAGGAAGCACAGTTAAACTTGTCTCAAGATTTAACTGCTGCAGAAGTAACAGCTCAACTGGAATTTACTATGGAGGAGTTGTTCCCAGATATTGATACTACTGCTGATAAAGAAGGAGGTGGACCAGATATTGAGAAGTCCATAGGTATGGACATTGATCAGGAAACTGAAATTGAGCCACAGGTTGAGGGTGAGCCAGTGGATGTTGAAGCTGAGCAACAGGTCCCTGGAACTGATACAATTCATCATCCTCAAGAAAGAATTCATGTAGATACTTCATCTGAAACAGAAACTGAAGATGCCAGGGTGGCAAAGAAAAGAAAACTTGTTGTCTTCAAGAGAAGAAGCAAGAATTATAAGCAGGCTTTACAGACCACACCTCTACAAGTATCTCCAGCCTTTGATTACAACAAATTTATGATAGATCTACAAGTAAAATTGGATGAACAAAGGTTGGCTATGGAAAAATATGTTGATGAGAATAGCAAGTCACTTCAGTTTGACTTAGCTCAGGATATCAAGTCCATCCAGTTTCAGGTCAACTTGCATAAAACTGAAATGACAGATTGCTTCCACAAGGGTGGCAATGCTGTGGTTTATCTAGCTAAACAACAGGAGGCTATCACTACAAAGGTGGATGGCATTGCCTTGAAGCAAAGTTATGTTTTGGAAAATCAGATCAGAATGAATGATAATTTAACTGAATCTCATAATGAGATCATTGAGGAGGTAAAGAAGATTGTTCCAGGTCTGCCTGCAGATAGAGCCAAAGAAAAGGAAGAATTTGATAAGAATTTTCAAGCTGCCATTGCATCTGTTAAGACTGCCATCTCCACCTCTCAAAAAGAAATATCAGAAAAGCTTAACAAGTTAAAACCATTTTTCAAAGAGGGTGTGAATTATTTGGATGGCCAAATCCGATTTCAAAAGGAAGATCTAAGAGATCATGTATCTAGAGAAGCCATAAAGGGGGAGAGGATGCTAATTCATGCAGGCTCAGAGCACTCCAAATGGGTGACCAATAGCATTCGAGCCACTTTGGGATATCCCCCATTGTGTGATGATGCTATGGTAGCTGAATCAGGAATACAATCAAATCTACTTGAAGGCACTCAACCTGAGGTTGCCCAAGTCATTTACCCCCCTCCAGATTTTGACATGATTGATCAGAAGGTTCAAGGAATGTATAGTCCTCCAAAGGAGGTTACTAATATTGTCTTTGGAAAGGTTGATAAGCCTGAGGCTACTCTAAAAGAACAGCAAGATGCTCTAGTAGCAAAGAAGAAATTCAGAGAGCAGGCTGTACTGAAGCCAGATTATGAGCAGTGGAGTCCTACTTCAAGGAACATAATACTCACTGCATGGAAAGCTGTACAAGATAAAGTTCATGAGAGAGGCAAGTGGTACAATGAAATAGAATGGCAGAAGTATGAGGCAAGACAAGAAGTAATAGTACAATTCAGAAGGAAAGCCAAGCTGGGAAGACTGCCATCTGATGCTAAGGAGCCAAGCAAATACTTCCCTAAGCCTTTTCATTATTTTGAAAGGCAAAGGATCAAGGAAGAAGCTCAGAAGAAAGCTGATCTTAAAGGAAAGAAGATAGCTGAAGATTCAGAAGCTCCTGTGACAGCTACAATTCAATCTGGCAAAGGAATTATAATTAAAGAGCCTGATCAAACCTGATTTTGTTTCAAGTTCTTTTATAGTGTTTTGTAATGTTATGATGTAATCATTAAATGTAAAACATTGTAATCCAACATTACCCAGTTATAAACAAAATGTTGTTTGGCATATTATAATGTGCATTCTGTGATGATTTGTTTTTATGTTTTGTTTATATTAAAGTATTCCTGTTATGTCATTAATCATCATTTAGTACTGTTTATAAATGGTGTATATCATTGGCTATAGGGGTTATGACTTCTCCAAATAGGGGGAGATTGTTGGGTACATTGGAAAATATGTACCTGATTTGAAGAAGCCCAACCTAGCTCAATGATATACATCAAGGTGTATTTGATGTTGTTTTAAGTTGACATGTGCAGGTGAAGAATTGATAAAGTATGCAGAAAAATTCTAAGTCCAAGTGTCGACACAGAGGAAGCAGTGTCGACACACAGAAGAAAAGAGTCGACACAACACTGGGAAGCAGTGTTGACACATAGCAGTTAGTCTACAACTACACTGGGAAAAAGTGTCGACACAGAAGAAGTAAGTCGACACATCACTGGGAATTTGTGTCGACACAGAAGAAAAAAGTCGACACAACTCTGGGAATTTGTGTCGACACAGAAGAAAAGCGTCGACCTCAACATTGGGAGAATGTGTCGACACAGAAGAATATAGTCGATCTCAAAATTGTCGACATCAGCTGAATGTGTCGACACAGAAGAAAATAGTCGACCTCAAGTTTGTCGACACCAGCAGAATGTGTCGACACATTGTGATTAAGTCGACACATTAAAGCAGATTTAAGAAATGAATGTGTCGACACCTGAAGGCTAAGTCGACACTTACTAAGTTATGTTTCTACAACAACTGTGTCGACACACAAGACTTGTGTCGACACACTGAAGAGTCAAGATCAAGTTATTTTCAGAAGAAGCTGTGTCGACTCAAAGGCAACTTAGTCGACATCACTGAAGACTGTGTCGACACCGAAGTCAATTGTGTCGACACAGTTAGACAGATGGTCTCGACACTTTCTGACAGACTGTGTCAACAACTTGTGGTTCAAGACTAAGGCACAGGATTTGTTTGAGGACTTGACAGCTGTGGGTCACCACCGGTTAACTGAAGCTGTCAGACTTGTCAGAAAACGGTTAGAAACCGGATCAGCCGGTTACCATGAAGAATGTCTATAAATAGATGGATTCAGAAGGAGAAAGCAACTGTTGAAAAACATTGTTGAGAATCAAAAAGTTGAGAAGGATTACGATCCAATTCATTTCAAGAAAGTGCTAGGCACTTAAGAAGATCTTCTCCGGGAGATCTAAGAAGACTATCTAAGGATAGATCTAAGAAGAGTTCTAATCAGAATTCAGAAGAATCTTTCAAAGTGCTGGATAGAGAGAGATCAAGCCTGAATTAGAAGAAGAAGAAAGAAACCACCAGTGGATTCTCAAGAAGCTGTTTGGAATCAACTCAGCTAAGTTCATTTTCAAGAAGCCTTGAAGAAGGCTCAGATACAGTTGATTGCATCAGCTGATCAAGAATTGTCTTGGCCTTTTCTCTCTCAACTTTGGCAAGACAGATTAATAATCTTTTCTATATTTCTGTAGGATCTGTTTACACAGATCTGAGTTGTAAGCCTATGATATAAAGGCTGAGTGTAGGAGTGTTGAACTCTGAGTGGTAGGGCTGTTTGCCTGAGTGTAGGAGAAGGATATTCTCTGAGTTGTAAGCCTTGGGGCAAGGCTGAGGTAGGGCAGTTGTGCCTGAGTTGTAGGAACCAGTTGGGTTCTGAGTTGTAGGATCTATTGATCTGAGATAAGAGGAAGTTTGGCCGAATCTAGCATACTGCTAGATAGGTGAAGGGGGAAAGTGGATGTACCCAGACCTTGGGGAACCACTATAAAACATTGTGCAATCTGTGATGTTTTATTTTCTGTGATTGCTGTGTAAATTGTGTTAGCTATTGAATTGAATTCTGCCTAGAAGTTTTTATAAGAAAAGCAGAACCTATTCACCCCCCCTCTAGGTGTTTAGGCTGCCTTGAAAGTTAAACTATCATAGAGTATTTTAAAATAATTTTTCACAGTTGAAATAAACAACACATATAAAATTCAATTTATGATATAGTGTAGAGTGCTAGTAAGAGGTTAAAAACTAAGAAGTAAAAAGCACAGCACACAGCAAACTAATCACACAAACAAACCAAAAGACACAAGGAAATATAGTGGTTCCCCAAAAACCTGGGTACATCCACTCTTCTACCACCCTTGGTAGGAATCCACTCAGGATGAGTTGATCAGGTGTCCTGACACCAATGAGCTTTTGATAAGGTGCTCAAAAACCAAAACTGGATTTTTTGATAAGGTGTCTTGCCACCACTGAGTTTTGACAAGACTCTCAGAACCAGACAGAACTTTTGAAGGGAGTTCAAGAACCCTTTTACAGCAGGAAAAGAAAAATAAGAGTGAAGGGTGTCTTCTCTGTTCTCAATCAAATGAGAGAAGCACAAGTGGATTGATGATGTCAAAGCTCCCCCTGAGATGTAGAAAGGTTCAGGAAAAGAAGCTTTGCTCTAGGGTGATAGGTCTTCAGAACTTTGATCTCCAGCAAAGGATGGTTTCAGCAAGAAGGCTGAAAAATGAGGTGTCTGGAGTTCTGAGATGAGATTGTGAACACTTTTCAGTCAGCAAGAAGATTTTTGAAGTCACAGTTCTTCTGTTGTTCTTCTGCTATCAGTATTCTCTATTCTGTGTGTTCACTTTCTTTCTTGTCAATCTGTGTATATCTTTTCTCTTGTGTATTCTGTATATCTTAAGAAACATAAGAGAGGAATTGAAATTTTCTGAAGTTTCCTTGTCCAAATTAGCCGTTGGGAGTCATAAATGTCTTCCAAAAAGAGTCTTGTCTTCTAGAGGAAAGTCCAGCAAACATTCTCTGAATAATTCCTTGAAACTTGCTCCAGAATAAAGACAAACGGCTGGGAGATCTTCTGACATAAATGCTGATAATATTCAAAAACATTCCAAAGAACAGCAGCATTTGAATTCCTGAAAGCGTCGATCTCTCTAAAAAAACGTCGATCTGAGCTCTACGATCGTCGAACTGAGCTCAGAGATGAAATGAGACAAGCAGACAGAAAACGTCGATCTGAGCTCGAAGATCGTCGAACCGAGCTCAGCGACCTGAGAAATAACTTGAAGGAGGGATCGTCGAACTGAGCTAGAAGATAGTCGAGGGGAGTTCGACAACTAAGCAGAAGCTAGCCAAAAGCAGATAGTCGATCTGAGCTCGAAGATCGTCGACCAGAGTTTGACGATTTATTGAAGTTGAGCTCATGGAGCGTCGAACAGAGTTCGACGTTTCGTCGACCTGAGCTCGACGAAAATTGCCTTAGACTTAGCTCTTCAACCTTGATCTTGGAATGGTCCTGGGGGCAGCTCCAAACCTAAGTTCTAAGCCCTAGACTCATTCTAATGTTGACCTTCTCAACTATACAACTAGGTCAACTGGGATCCTAAGACAAGCATAGTGATTCTTACCCAAATTAGTAATAGGGTGTTCCAACAATTTGGTATCTCAGCTAGATGAGCTGGTGTTGGGGAAGCAGATTGTGATGGATGGTTCACAGGAGAAGAATGAATTTCAATGGAGGTGGATGGCACGGAGGACTAAGCAGGAATTTCTTCACTAGGGTGGGAAGTGGCTTCAAGAGCCCTTGTGCCCTCAGATGTTGTAGGGGCAGACCCAGCCTTTGATGGTTTCTAAATGGTCCTTTTCCACTTAACAAACAGGGAAGGATCAATTCTCTTGTTGGCATTTATTGCTGTAGGAGCAGAGCCTAACAGCTGGGAAGCTTTCTTAGATAGAAAGAACCCAATCAACCAACCTTGAGTCACCTCTTTCTTGTTATTCTTTTTCCTAATCAACTCAAATAGCAATCCAGCCCAGTTGATTGCTTTCTTATTCACTATAGTTGACATCAAAGCAAATTGTTGCCTGTTGATGTTGTCATGGGCTGAATGCTTTCCAAGCAAAACTTTTCCAACCAAGTTAGCCAAGAACTTAAATCCAATAGATAAATTTACTTTCAAAAGCTTAGATGGAATGCCTTCTGCATGTCCCATCTCTAGCAACATCCTACCATATTCAACAGTATCTTGCTCATAATCATCTGATCCATTCTTTAACTCAAATATTTCAGTCAAAATTGCGGGAGTAAGAATTACCTCCACGCCATTAATGGTTCCTTTCAACGCTTCATCATCGGAAGAAGAAGTATAAACCCATTCCTTTATCTCTGATAGATGGAGTTTGATCTTTGTAGACATAAGCTTCTTGAGTCCTTGGTTGTCGCATAACTGCAGCATTTCTCTGAAAATTTGTTCGCAGTCACTGAAGTAATCGAAATTGACACTGAATTCGACGTCAAACTTCATCACGGAAAGAGTCGTAGATGCAATCGCCATGGAATTGACGAGAAGAATCGCAAGAAGAGAGAGGAGAAAGCGCGGGATAGTCATGGAAGAAGAATACGAAAAGGCGAGCTCCGTCGACGATCTTCAGACCTAAATAGATGATCGGTTTGAAATAAACTAGATTCGTCGATCTTTGAATGAAGATCAAGAGAATCGGTCGTCGATCGTCGATCGACGATCGATTTCCGGAGCAGAGTCGTCGATCATCGATCGACGATTCCTGTCTCTAAACGCAAAGAGTTATCGTAGACGGAGGGTCGACGATTTAGCTCAACCTGTTCAACGATCTTCGAACACCGTTCGACGATCTCAGAACAGATTTCAACTTAGCAGATTTTTACACTTAGTCAGATCCATTCATCATGCCTAGTTGATTCAAAAATAATAGATGTTTCTGTTCATCTAATGGATTTGTGAATATATCACCTCTCTGAAGATCTGTGGGTATAAGTTCGAGATTTATTTTATTCTTGTCAACACAGTCTCTAAGAAAATGGTGTCTAATGTCAATGTGCTTAGTTCTAAAATGGTGCACAGGATTTTGTGCTATGGAAATAGCACTGGTACTGTCACACATAATTTTGGTGTTTTTGTGTGTGTACCCATAATCCAAGAGTTGATTTTGAATCCACAGTATCTGTGAACAACAACTAGCAGCTGCTATATATTCATCCTCTGCAGTTGAGGTTGAAACAGAAGCCTGCTTCTTGCAAAACCAAGAGACTAATCTCTCACCTAGGAACTGATAAGTCCCTGAGGTGCTCTTCCTGTCAACTCTACAGCCAGCATAGTCAGCATCTGAGTATCAAATCAACTCAAATTCTGATTCAGCTGGGTAACAAAGTCCTAAATTTGGGCATCCCTTCAAGTATCTTAAGATTCTCTTAAGAAGAGTCAAGTGAGATTCCTTGGGGTTGACCTAAAATCTAGCATAGAGTCATGTGGCAAATATTATATCAGGCCTACTTGCAGTTAGATATATAGGGAACCAACAATGGCCCTATAATTTTCCTGATCAACAGGTTTGCCCTTTTCATCAGAATCAATAACTACATTAGTAGCCATAGGAGTGTGCATTGCAGAAGCATCTGCCATCCCAAACTTCTTTACCAATTCCTTAGCATATTTAGATTGGGAGATGAAGATGCCATCAGCATCTTGTTTCACTTGGAGACCAAGGAAATAAGACAGCTCACCCATACTACTCATCTCAAACTTATAATGCATTAGGTCTGAGAACTTTTTGCATAGTTTGGGATCAGTGGAACCAAATATAATGTCATCCACATAAATTTTGAACTAACAGGATCTTGTCCTTATGGTTCTTAATAAAAAGGGTTCTATCAACTATGCCTCTAACAAACTTATGTTCTAACAGGAAACTAGCTAAAGTTTCATACCATGCTCTAGGAGCCTGCTTAAGTCCATACAAAGCTTTTTGCAACTTAAAAACATGAGAGGGGTGAGTTGAAGAAGTGAAACCTGGGGGTTGTTCAACAAACACCTCTTCCTTTAGCTCTCCATTCTGGAATGTACTCTTTACATCCATTTGGAACACCTTAAACTTCATGTAGGTTGCATAGGCTAGAAAGATCCTTATTGTCTCTAGCCTTGCAACAGGAGCAAATGTCTGATCATAATCTATGCCTTCTTCCTGTCTGTAGCTCTGTGTTACAAGCCTTGGTTTATTCCTTATAAAAATTCCTTGAGCATCCAACTTGTTTCTAAACACCCATTTATGCCTATAACCAGTTGACCTTTTGGTCTTGGAACCAAATTCCAAACTTTACATATTTCAAACTGATTTAGCTCCTCTTGCATAACAATGATCCAGTGGGGATCTTGCTCAGCATCTTTTATGGTTAGGGGCTCAATCTGTAAAAGAAAACAAGCAAGCATCACATCTTGACTTAGTTGATGTCTAGTTTGCACACCAGTTGAAATGTATCCAATCACTTGAGATGTAAGATGATCTCTAAGTGTGACATAATAAGTTGGTGGTATGTGATCTTCAATAGCAGTTGGAATTAATTCCTCAGGTGGAATTAGATTGGCTGTTGGTAGAGTTGCACTCACTTCTACTTGGTCTTCATCACTGTCTTAATCAACCATCTGAGGAGTTGGTTGAATCTCCTGAGTGAATTTCAGCTCATCCAAATTCTTGAATAATTCAGGTACCCTATGGTGAATTTACCATATCCTTCAGTCTGACCACAGCTGGAATCACCAAAGACTACCTTTGGTTCCAACTTGGCTTTGAAGCTTGAAAGGTTATCTTTATTTACAGTCATATGCTTGGAGCATCCACTATCCAAATACCACTTGTCCTACGTGATAGGATAGGTCTTCACCTGCAATAAGATAAATTAGACATTATGGACCCAGGTAACCCTTGGTCCATTATTCTTCACATAGGAAAAACTAGAAATGAAAGAGTATGCAGGTTGAGGGTGATATCCTAAGGGATGAGATCTCCTAGGTGGGATAATCCAATTAGCAGACCTAGGGTTTCTATTAAACTTATTGTTTCTGTGAGCATTGTTGTGATTCTGGAAATTTAGTTCTGCTCGTCGATCGTTGTTCGACGATCGGTACCCAGATCGTCGATCTTGGTTCACAGAAAAGGATTCTAGATTCCACAATCGTCGATCTCTGTTCGACGACTCAGGATTAGATCGTCGATCACTCATTGCTAAGTAGTTATACCCAGCATGTGAGTTCAGAGATCGTCGATTGTCGTTCGATGATGGGTGCAGCGATAGTCGATAGGCGTTCGACGATTTTTGTATTTCTATGAATTTCTGTTTCCTTTTGTCTCTCTTATTCTTATTTAAAGCTTTCTTAGGCTTTTGAATAACCTCAGTGTTGTGTATTCCTTTTTCAGAAACAAACTTTACTAGAGTAGAAAGATTGTATTCAAGGAGCAATGGGGGTTCACTAGGGGAGGCACCTAAGCCTAACTTATTGTTGCCTGTCCTAGTGTTGGCAGTGCTTGTGATTTCTAGCAACTTAAGGCTTCTGGCATTAAGTGAATCTTCTAACCTCTTAGCTTTAGCTAGTTCTAATTTAAGAAATTTAATTTCTTCAGATGATCTAGTTAGTTCAGATTCTAACCTAATGTTTTCACTAGATAGAGATTCTGATCCAGCTAGTTTATCTCTAAGCAACTTAATCTCCTTTTCCGAGCTAAGTAAATCTAGGCAAAGAGTTTTAAATTCATGCTTAAATTCATCAGAGGTAAAATCATAAGATGCAATTACCTGGTCTTCATCAGATAATTCATCCTCCTCATCTTCATTCATCTCTGCAGCTGAGTTACAACTGCAGGCATTGATTGCAATAAGGCAAATCTCCTTAGCTTTCTTCTTTTCTTCATCATCTTCACTGGAGCCTGAGGAAGAGGAGTCTTCCTCAGTATCACTCCAGGTTTTTGCAACAAGACCTTTCTCTTTCTTCTTATATTTGTGAGAAGATGTCTTTGAATAGTGCTTCTCATGTTCCTTCTCTTTTCTCCTTTCCTTATGCTTTGTCTCTGGACACTCAGGAAGAATGTGTCCAGGCTTCCTGCATCCATAACAAACAATTTCTTTAGATGGGGTTTTATCATACCTTGGCTTTTCATCATATTTTGATGACTTTCTTCTGTTGTCCTTTCTGCCCATCTTGTAGAACCTCTTGGCAAAGAGTGCCATCAGTTCTTCATTTGATTGAGTCACTTTGGACTCATCATCAGCCTTAAGAGCAAGGGTTTGCTCTTTCCTTGTTGGAGTAGATGCTTTGGCTTAAGCTTCAGCTTCCCTGGTCTTCAGTACTTGCTCAAAAGATTTGAGCTTGTCAAGGAGAGCTTCAGTTGAAATCTCTGTTGTACTTCTGGACTCCTTGATTGGCCAGATTCTGAGATCCCATGTGCTGGGGAAGCACATCAGTATTTTATCATTGACTTTTGTCAATGTAATATCCTTATCAAGTGTCTTCAGCTTATTGATAATGGAGTTGAGCCTTGTGTACATAGCTTCTACTGTCTCAGCCTCTTCCTTCTTGAAGTTCTCATATTGGGATATGAGGTTGGACCTTCTATCCTTCCTCTCATCAGCTGAACCAGCTACAATCTGATTTAGTGAGTCCCACATGGCTTTTGCTGAGGTGCAATCAACCACTTTCTGGAATGTCTCATCAGACATAGTCTGAGCCAGAATATTCATAGCTTTTTCATCAGCTATCTTGACCTTCTTGTAAGTTTCATTATAGTTAGGAGGTGGCACTGCACTGAGATTTGCAGATGTTGTAGCAGTAGCTGCAGCAGGTGGTGTTGGTGGCCCTGTTAAGATAAAAGAAAAAAATATCTTCATCAATAGAGTTCATGTAAAGTCCGATTCTTGCCTTCCAGATGCCAAATTTGGCTAAGTTGCATACTGGAGGTCTGGTGCTAGAATAATCTTTGTACTGGGCCATGAATCTAATGTGAGTGTTTATGGTATCAAAGTATCTTATCACAAGATCTTATGGTTTAGGTGTTAGCCTGTTCAACCAATCAACCTCCCTCTGATACCAATTGAAAGTGAGGGGATAAGATACTTACTACTCTAGGGGGGGGGTGAATAGAGTATTAAAAAAGAAGAGACTCTAAACACTTCTCTTCGAGCTATTTGCGGAATAGAAAGATAAAAGCTTTAAACCTAAAGCCTTACTGAGTGTAGTGAATAAAAGAAGAAGCTAACTGAAGTTTCAGTTGAGCTTATATCCTAACACAACAATTAGCAACCTAGTTAAAACTATCACAACCATAGAGCATTGATTAAAATAAGCAACCAGACAACATAAGAGCTTTACAGTGGTTCCCCAATTGGGTACATCCACTCTTCTACCATCCTGGTAGGAATCCACTACAGGTTTTTGATCAGGTGACCTGCCACCATTAGATCTGCTTCAAGTAGATCTAAAGACCCTTCAGGCTTTTGATCAGGTGCCTAAAAACCAAACAAAAAGGTTTTTGATCAGGTGCCCTGCCACCAATAGTTCACTTTTGAAGGGAGTAATAATCCTTTTACAGGAGGTTAAAAGAGAGAATTAAAGATGTCTTCTCTGTGTTCAGAGAAGCTAGTGGATAGCTCTGAATATATCAAAGCTCCCCTGGCTTCGAGAATGTCCAGGAAGAAGCTTTGCTTCAGGGTGTAGGATCTCCAAATTGCTTGAGATGACTTTCTGATGCAGCCTTGAAGAAGTCTCTAGATTTTGAATGATGTTCTTCTTCAGCAGCTTTTGCAATATGAGAGAGTTTGCAACAATGAATGTTCAGCAATCTGAGAGGTTCTTGTTCTTGAAGGCTTGAACTCTGGGTATTGATTTTCCTGAAGACAGGATGAACTCAGGAAGAAGAAGAACTTTTCTTTCTCTTGAGATTTCTGGTTCTGTGTCTGCTGTGTAAATTTTTCTGTTGTGTGCGTATGCGTGTTTTTATCTTCAGCCGACTGCTCTGATAATATAGAAACTTCTCTTTTTTCGATTAAATCCTTGAGCCCTGCACTTGAAAACTTTCCAAATAATAAAATAAAACAAATAAAGAAACTGCACCTGTAATCTTTTCTATCATTACCAAAAAGGAATTAAGGATATTAAAAATATCCTATCAATTTGACTTTACAAATTGGCACAGGAAACAAAGCCTAACGACTATATTACAGCGATAGAAAATCACGATTTCCTCTAATAAAACAAACGACTTTATTCTGGCAAATCTCTTAATTAATGCATAAGGAATATTACAAATAAGCAAAAGAATATAAGCATTAAATTAAGCAGAATATTTTGAATAAAATATGTCTTAAACAAGAGGAAATAAAACAATGATTCAAATGAAATGAATATTGATAACAGCAGACATAAGTCGTCGACCATAGATCGAAGATCGTCGATCTGAACAAGCAGATCGTCGACCTAAAGAAAAACTGTCTTAACAGAGATCATCGACCAAGGCTACACGATCGTCGATCTGAATAAGCAGATCGTCGATCCCACTTCAGAGTTCATATAACTCTGAGATCGTCGATCATCAATCAAAGATCGTCGAGCGATATTCGACTATCGTCGAGCACAATTCTACTTAACCAATTTTCATTTCAATCCAATCTCAACTAACCTAACCTAAGGGTAGACGAACCTTTAGTCTAACCATTGACCATAGATAATTCTTGGGTCAATTAAGCCTAATTGAGATGACATGGCCCAAATCAAAACTAGGGAACAAACAATCTCTAACTATTTGGGTGATGTCACTCAAACAAAAACAAATCTAATACAAGCAGATAAGAATAAACAACAATAGATATATCATCAAGCAGATTTGAATAAATTAGATAGTCAAAACAAATATCACAGACATTTATCAACAAATTCTGAAGGAGGAATAGAAGTAGCAGGAGAGAAAGTGATTTTTCTTTTAGGATCATATGCATCCTTCTTTGATAACTTCAAGTCCTGCTCTCCAATAATCTTTAGTTCTCCAGCTTTAGGCAGAACAGCTTCAGGATGTTTTTCCATATACTTTGAAGCTTCAAAAACTTCTGAACTGACTTGGAACCTGTCCAATTCTTTCTTTCTGTATTTTGACATAGTAGAAAATCCTGTGATATCTTTACCTTCAGCTTTAGCTTTCCTGATTTGAGCAGCTCCCACCAATTCTAGAAGTCTAGCCATTTTGAATTTAGGATCAAGCTCTTGACTTTCATAAGTATTTTCATCAGCTGGATTCAATGGATTTACAGCCTTAAATTTTATTGATTGAGCTAGAAAACTCTCAGCTTGCTCTTGAGATGGCTTGACATTTGAAACTTTTGGCTCTTGAATCACAAGGTTAGATGGAGGAGCACATTACGCATACTTCTTGCTTGATTTGTCAGAGTATATAACTCTTTTTTCCTTTGACATCTACTGGCTTGGCCTAAGCAGGTTTTTCCTTTGAAGGTGACAATTTTGTTTTGGGAGGAGACCTAGGAGCTGGAGGAGGAGAGAAGGTTGGTTGTTTATATACAACTTCCTTTACTTGCTCTCTTGGACTGTCTGAATGCCTAGACTGCCTCTGATTGTAAGAATTGTTGGGAGGAGGCTGCCTGCCCTTCTTCTTATAAGTAAATGACTGATTTTGACTAGCAGGAGGAGCAGAAGATCTAGGAGCAACATTTCCTGAAGCACCAGTAGAGGGAGGAGGAGGAGGAGGACCTCTCTGAATCCCCTTGGGAGGAGGAGAGCTCTTCCTGCTCTTCTTCCTTGCTTTCTGAGCATTTTTAGAATACCACATCCAAGCCTCAAAATTTTTAGATTTAGGATCAATCCCTTTCAGAATATAGTAGGGAATATTATGGTCTGGGTTAGGAGGAGCTGGAGCTATGACCTTTCTTTTCTTTTGAGCAGTCCTTTTCTTTTTCTTATTACCTTCTGAATCATCAGAATCCTCATCCTCATCCTCAGAATGTGAGGACCGAGGTTCTGCATATAGATCATCAATTTCTTTTAACATAGCTTCCTCTTTTTCTTTAGCTTTCAGAAGAGCCTTTTCTCTTTCTTCTTCTAATATATCTTGAGCCAAGAGAGAATCCAAATCTGGACCTAGGGAGTCATCCCAAAGAGTAGAGGGCACAGAAGATACAACAAATTCAACTTCTGGAACAGCAACTGACACATCTTTATCTGAAGACTCTACTAAATTCCACTTAGCTTCTAAGAAGGAGGTAATAATTCCTTCTAGATATCTGCCAACTACAGGAGTGGAAATCTCCTCAAGACAAAATTTGAAAGCAAAAGCTGCTTTAGTTATTGTTTCAGAAATATTAAAACTATCCAAAATCTGAAGGCTCATTGGTCTTTGATAGCACATAATGGCCTGAAGGGGATCAAATGTACAAGGGGAGGACTGACAGATATAATGGTCTCCATAGGATGAGAGTGAAGACTCATCATCTGAATCAAGAAATGCATCCAGTTCATCTTCAAGAACTACTGGAGTATCTATATCTAACACTATCCTCTGTACTGAATCTGGAATGACTTTATCTGGAACTGCATCTGAACACGTTTCTAGCTCCATTGCTGTTGGAGATTGCACAACCTGACGAGCCCAAGCAGAGCCTTAATCATCTTCATTGAGCATCTCCCCCTGCCTGGGTTCAGTGGGAACTAAACCCAGGCCCCTAGATGAAGAAGGGACTGAGAGGGCAGAAATGGAAGCAGCAAGTGATGAGATGGAGAGAGTAAGGGGGTAATGGCTTCATCTATCATGGTTTTGATGGATGTAGTAATGAGGTCTAGGATATTTGCAATAAATTCTGGTGTAATTTGAAATGATGGAGGAATGATGGATGGGGAATCATCAAAATTGATGTTCTTCTGAACTGGGGCTTCATCAATTAGGGAATTATGATGAGATGGATGATCATTAGTGGGTGAATGATGATTTGAAGTGGCTGGTGAATGATGAGGAGAAGGAGTAAGCAGATTGAACATGGAATCTAAGTTGAAGTTTGGTATCTCAGCTAGATGAGCTGGTGTTGGGGAAGCAGATTGTGATGGATGGTTCACAGGAGAAGAATGAATTTCAATGGAGGTGGATGGCACGGAGGACTAAGCAGGAATTTCTTCACTAGGGTGGGAAGTGGCTTCAGGAGCCCTTGTGCTCTCAGATATTGTAGGGGCAGACCCAGCCTTTGATGGTTTCTGAATGGTCCTTTTCCACTTAACAAACAGGGAAGGATCAATTCTCTTTGAAAGTGAAGGGATAGATACTACTCTAGAGGGGGGGTGAATAGAGTTATCAAATTTTGCACTAGACAAAACTTAATGGTCTACCCAACTCCCTTGGAGTGAAGTGCGGAATGAAAAGATTATAGATATAGATTTAACCTTAATGCCTAACACAGGTGATGTGCACAAACTCAAGCTAACTGTAATTACAGTTAAGGCTTGGAAAACCTAATCAGCAACTAGCAATCCTAGTTATATCTATTCACAGCCACAATACAGGAATTAAACAAGTGAATCCAGACGACACAAGGAAATTTATAGTGGTTCCCCAAACAACTTGGGTACGTCCACTCTTCTACCCACACGGTAGGAATCCACTCAGGTTTTTGATCAGGTGCCCTGCCACCAACAGGATCTGCTTCAGGTAGATCCAGAAACCCTTTAGACTTTTGATCAGGTGTCTAAAAACCAAGCACAAGTTTTTGATCAGGTGCCCTGCCACCAAGGGATACTTTTGAAGGGAGTAATAACCCTGTACAGGAGGGGGAAGAAGGTTAAGATGTCTTCTCTATTTTACAAAGATTAGGGAAGCACAAAAACTTGCACTGAGCTAGAAAGCTCTAAAGAATCAAGGCTCCCCCTGGCTCAAAGATGTCCAGGTGAAGTCTTGCTTCAGTGCAGAAAACTCTTCAGAAAGCTCTGAAGGAAAAACTACAAGAAGATAAAAATAATAAAAATAAAGATCTTCAAGCAACTATCTTCTTCTTCTTCTTCTTCAAAAGAACTCTGAGTTTGAACTTCCTGAAAGCAGGAGAACTCAGGTTGAAGAAGAGTCGAAGATCTTAACACTTCTCAGTTAGATGGAAATTGCTGAGAGCAGAAGACTTGATCTTGATGAAGGCTTGAATGCTTGAAAATATCTGGGTAACTAGTTAGCTAGCTTGAATCCTTCTTCAAAGGGTCCTTTATATAACATCAGCAAGCAACGACTCTCTTCAATTTGAATAACTTGTCTTCTTCTGAGACTTGAGACCTGAGCTGTAAATATCAAGAAGACAAAACAATCTCTGCAGCAGAAACATTCTATAAAAGGAATAACCCTTTTTCTAGGAAGCTGCAGGAAGCAATTTGATAATAAAGTACTAAATAAAGTCATATCAGAAACAAACTCTTTATAGCAAAAAGAAGACTTTTCAGTCTAACGGCTATAAAGGGCTGACAGCAGATAAAGTAAATTATAATGTCAGCTAATAAGACAAACAACTTTATCTAAAAAGATTTTACACAGGCAAAAAGAATAGAGCAGATATGCCTGGAAATATTATCATAAAACTTAAAACAACGTGCCAGAAAATGTATTAATTAATTAAATATAATAAATAAATACAAAATATAAAGGCAGACAGAAAACGTCGAACGACCTTCGGAGATCGTCGAACTATCGGGCAGATAGTCGAACGATCCAGATAGTCGAACTATCAAAGGAGATAGTCGAACTATCACAGCAGATAGTCGAACTACCAGAAGATAGTCGAACTATCAGATAGTCGACCTATCAACAGATAGTCGAACTATCAGGGCAAAACAGATAGTCGAGCTATCAACAGATAGTCGAGCTATCAGATAGTCGACCTATCAACAGATAGTCGAACTATCAAGAACACACAGATAGTCGACCTATCAATAGATAGTCGAACTATCAGATAGTCAAACTATCAAAGCAGATAGTCGAACTATCAAGCGAGAACAGATAGTCGACCTATCAACAGATAGTCGAACTATCAACGCAGAACAGATAGTCGAACTATCAAGCGAGAACAAATAGTCGACCTATCAACAGATAGTCGAACTATCAACGCAGAACAGATAGTCGAACTATCAACAGATAGTTGAGCTATCAGATAGTCGACCTATCAACAGATAGTCGAACTATCAGATAGTCGAACTATCAAAGCAGATAGTCGAACTATCAAGCGAGAACAGATAGTCGACCTATCAACAGATAGTCGAACTATCAACGCAGAACAGATAGTCGAACTATCAACAGATAGTTGAGCTATCAGATAGTCGACCTATCAACAGTTAGTCGAACTATCAAAACCAAACAGATAGTCGACCTATCAACAGATAGTCGAACTATCAGATAGTCGACCTATCCAAGCAGATAGTCGAACTATCAAAGCACCCAGATAGTCGAACTATCAACCGATAGTCGAACTATCCACGCAGACTGAAAGTCGAACAACTGATAGACGATCGTCGAACAGTTAGTCGACGATAGTCGAGCGGCGTTCGACGATAGTCGAACGAACAAACTACTTAGCCAAATTCTCAATCTGGAAAAGTGAGGACTCTACAGCTAGACTACTAACCATTGACCATAGATAATTCTTGGGTCAAGGGACTAAAAAGGCAAGACTAAACTCAAATCAAACTAGGGTACCAACACTCTTGCTGGCATTTATTGCTGTAGGAGCAGAGCCTAACAACTGGGAAGCTTTCTTAGATAGAAAGAACCCAATCAACCAACCTTGAGTCACCTCTTTCTTGTTATTCTTTTTCCTGATCAACTCAAATAGCAATCCAGCCCAGTTGATTGCTTTCTTATTCACTATAGTTGACATCAAAGCAAATTGTTGCCTGTTGATGTTGTCGTGGGCTGAATGCTTTCCAAGCAAAACTTTTCCAACCAAGTTAGCCAAGAACTTAAATCCAATAGATAAATTTACTTTCAAAAGCTTAGATGGAATGCCTTCTGCATGTCCCATCTCTAGCAACATCCTACCATATTCAACAGTATCTTGCTCATAATCATCTGATCCATTCTTTAACTCAAATATTTCAGTCAAAATTACGGGAGTAAGAATTATCTCCACGCCATTAATGGTTCCTTTCAACGCTTCATCATCGGAAGAAGAAGTATAAACCCATTTCTTTATCTCTGATAGATGGAGTTTGATCTTTGTAGACATAAGCTTCTTGAGTCCTTGGTCGTCGCGTAACTGCAGCATTTCTCTGAAAATTTGTTCGCAGTCACTGAAGGAATCGAAATCGACACTGAATCCGGCGTCAAACTTCATCACGGAAAGAGTCGTAGATGCAATCACCATGGAATTGACGAGAAGAATCGCAAGAAGAGAGAGGAGAAAGCGCGGGATAGTCATGGAAGAAGAATACGAAAAGGCGAGCTCCGTCGACGATCTTCAAACCTAAATAGACGATCGGATTGAAATAAACTAGATTCGTCGATCTTTGAATGAAGATCAAGAGAATCGGTTGTCGATCGTCGATCGACGATCGATTTCCGGAGCAGAGTGATCGATCATCGATCGACGATTCCTGTCTCTAAACGCAAAGAGCTATCGTAGACGGAGGGTCGACGATTTAGCTCAACCTGTTCAACGATCATCGAACACCGTTCGACGATCTCAGAACAGATTTCAACATAGCAGATTTTTACACTTAGTCAGATCCATTTATCATGCCTAGTTGATTCAAAAATAATAGATGTTTCTGTTCATCTAATGGATTTGTGAATATATCACCTCTCTGAAGATCTGTGGGTATAAGTTCGAGATTTATTTTATTCTTGTCAACACAGTCTCTAAGAAAATGGTGTCTAATATCAATGTGCTTAGTTCTAGAATGGTGCATAGGATTTTGTGCTATGGAAATAACACTGGTACTGTCACACATAATTTTGGTGTTTTTGTGTGTGTACCCATAATCCAAGAGTTGATTTTGAATCCACAGTATCTGTAAACAACAACTAGCAGCTGCTATATATTCATCCTCTATAGTTGAGGTTGAAACAGAAGCCTGCTTCTTGCAAAATTAAGAGACTAATCTCTCACCTAGGAACTGACAAGTCCCTGAGGTGCTCTTCCTGTCAACTCTACAGCCAACATAGTCAGCATCTGAGTATCCAATCAACTCAAATTCTGATTCAGCTGGGTACCAAAGTCCTAAATTTGGGCATCCCTTCAAGTATCTTAATATTCTCTTAAGAAGAGTCAAGTGAGATTCCTTGGGGTTGACCTGAAATCTAGCATAGAGGCATGTGGCAAACATTATATCAGGCCTACTTGCAGTTAGATATATAGGGAACCAACAATGGCCCTATAATTTTTCTGATCAACAGGTTTGCCCTTTTCATCAGAATCAATAACTACATTAGTAGCCATAGGAATGTGCATTGCAGAAGCATCTGCCATCCCAAACTTCTTTACCAATTCCTTGGCATATTTAGATTGGGAGATGAAGATGTCATTAGCATCTTGTTTCACTTGGAGACCAAGGAAATAAGACAGCTCACCCATACTACTCATCTCAAACTTATAATGCATTAGGTCTAAGAACTTTTTGCATAGTTTGGGATCAGTGGAACCAAATATAATGTCATCCACATAAATTTGAACTAACAGGATCTTGTCCTTATGGTGCTTAATAAAAAGGGTTCTATCAACTATGCCTCTAACAAACTTATGTTCTAATAGGAAACTAGCTAAAGTTTCATACCATGCTCTAGGAGCCTGCTTAAGTCCATACAGAGCTTTTTGCAACTTAAAAACATGAGAGGGGTGAGTTGAAGAAGTGAAACCCGGGGGTTGTTCAACAAACACCTCTTCCTTTAGCTCTCCATTCTGGAATGTACTCTTTACATCCATTTGGAACACCTTAAACTTCATGTAGGCTGCATAGGCTAGAAAGATCCTTATTGTCTCTAGCCTTGCAACAGGAGCAAATGTCTGATCATAATCTATGCCTTCTTCCTGTCTGTAGCTCTGTGCTACAAGCCTTGGTTTATTCCTTATAATAATTCCTTGAGCATCCAACTTATTTCTAAACACCCATTTATGCCTATAACCAGTTGACCTTTTGGTATTGGAACCAAATTCCAAACTTTACATCTTTCAAACTGATTTAGCTCCTCTTGCATAGCAATGATCCAGTGGGGATCTTGCTCAGTATCTTTTATGGTTAGGGGCTCAATCTGTAAAAGAAAACAAGCAAGCATCACATCTTGACTTAGTTGATGTCTAGTTTGCACACCAGTTGAAATGTATCCAATCACTTGAGATGTAAGATGATCTCTAAGTGTGACATAATCAGTTGGTGGTATGTCATCTTCAACAGCAGCTGGAATTAATTCCTCAGGTGGAATTAGATTGGCTGTTGGTAGAGTTGCACTCACTTCTACTTGGTCTTCATCACTGTCTTAATCAACCATCTGAGGAGTTGGTTGAATCTCCTGAGTGAATTTCAGCTCATCCAAATTCTTGAATAATTCAGGTACCCTATGGTGAATTTACCATATCCTTCAGTCTGACCACAGCTGGAATCACCAAAGACTACCTTTGGTCCCAACTTGGCTTTGAAGCTTGAAAGGTTATCTTTATTTACAGTCATATGCTTGGAGCATCCACTATCCAAATACCACTTGTCCTACATGATAGGATAGGTCTTCACCTGCAATAAGATAAATTAGACATTATGGACCCAGGTAACCCTTGGTCCATTATTCTTCACATAGGAAAAACTAGAAATGAAAGAGTATGCAGGTTGAGGGTGATATCCTAAGGGATGAGATCTCCTAAGTGGGATAATCCAATTAGTAGACCTAGGGTTGCTATTAAACTTATTGTTTCTGTGAGCATTGTTGTGATTCTGGAAATTTAGTTCTGATCGTCGATCGTTGTTCGACGATCGGTACCCAGATCGTCGATCTTGGTTCACAGAAAAGGATTCTAGATACCACAATCGTCGATCTCTGTTCGACGACTCAGGCTTAGATCGTCGATCACTCATTGCTAAGTAGTTATACCCCGCAGGTGAGTTCAGAGATCGTCGATTGTCGTTCGACGATGGGTGCAGCGATAGTCGATAGGCGTTCGACGATTTTTGTATTTCTATGAATTTCTATTTCCTTTTGTCTCTCTTAATCTTATTTAAAGCTTTCTTAGCCTTTTGAATAACCTCAGTGTTGTGTATTCCTTTTTCAGAAACAAACTTTACTGGAGTAGAAAGATTGTATTCAAGGAGCAATGGGGGTTCACTAGGGGAGGCACCTAAGCCTAACTTATTGTTGCCTGTCCTAGTGTTGGCAGTGCTTGTGATTTCTAGCAACTTAAGGCTTCTGCCATTAAGTGAATCTCCTAACCTCTTAGCTTTAGCTAGTTCTAATTTAAGAAATTTAATTTCTTCAGATGATCTAGTTAGTTTAGATTCTAACCTAATGTTTTCACTAGATAGAGATTCTGATCCAGCTAGTTTATCTCTAAGCAACTTAATCTCCTTTTCCGAGCTAAGTAAATCTAGGCAAAGAGTTTTAAATTCATGCTTAAATTCATCAGAGGTAAAATCATAAGATGCAATTACCTGGTCTTCATCAGATAATTCATCCTCCTCATCTTCATTCATCTCTGCAGCTGAGTTACTGCTGCAGGCATTGATTGCCATAAGGCAAATCTCCTTAGCTTTCTTCTTTTCTTCATCATCTTCACTGGAGCTGGAGGAAGAGGAGTCTTCCTCAGTATGACTCCAGGTCTTTGCAACAAGACCTTTCTCTTTCTTCTTATATTTGTGAGAAGATGTCTTTGAATAGTGCTTCTCATGTTCCTTCTCTTTTCTCCTTTCCTTATGCTTTGTCTCTGGACACTCAGGGAGAATGTGTCCAGGCTTCCTACATCCATAAAAAACAATTTCTTTAGATGGGGTTTTATCATACCTTGGCTTTTCATCATATTTTGATGACTTTCTTCTGTTGTCCTTTCTGCCCATCTTGTAGAACCTCTTGGCAAAGAGTTCCATCAGTTCTTCATTTGATTGAGTCACTTTGGACTCATCATCAGCCTTAAGAGCAAGGGTTTGCTCTTTCCTTGTTGGAGTAGATGCTTTGGCTTAAGCTTCAGCTTCCCTGGTCTTCAGTACTTGCTCAAAAGATTTGAGCTTGCCAAGGAGAGCTTTAGTTGAAATCTCTGTTGTACTTCTGGACTCCTTGATTGGCTAGATTCTGAGATCCCATGTGCTGGGGAAGCACATCAGTATTTTATCATTGACTTTTGTCAATGTAATATCCTTATCAAGTGTCCTCAGCTTATTGATAATGGAGTTGAGCCTTGTGTACATAGCTTCTACTATCTCAGCCTCTTCCTTCTTGAAGTTCTCATATTGGGATATGAGGTTGGACCTTCTATCCTTCCTCTCATCAGCTGAACTAGCTACAATCTGATTTAGTGAGTCCCACATGGCTTTTGCTGAGGTGCAATCAGCCACTTTCTGGAATGTCTCATCAGACATAGTCTGAGCCAGAATATTCATAGCTTTTTCATCAGCTATCTTGACCTTCTTGTAAGTTTCATTATAGTTAGGAGGTGGCACTGCACTGAGATTTGCAGATGTTATAGCAGTAGCTGCAGCAGGTGGTGTTGGTGGCCATGTTAAGATAAAAGAAAAAATATCTTTATCAATAGAGTTCATGTAAAGTCTGATTCTTGCCTTCCAGATGCCAAATTTGGCTATGTTGCATACTGGAGGTCTGGTGCTAGAGTAATCTTTGTACTGGGCCATGAATCTAATGTGAGTGTATATGGTATCAAAGTATCTTATCACAAGATCTTATGGTTTAGGTGTTAGCCTGTTCAACCAATCAACCTCCCTCTGATACTAATTGAAAGTGAGGGGATAAGATACTTACTACTCTAGAGGGGGGGTGAATAGAGTATTAAAAAAGAAGAGACTCTAAACACTTCTCTTCGAGCTATTTGCGGAATAGAAAGATAAAAGCTTTAAACCTAAAGCCTTACTGAGTGTAGTGAATAAAAGAAGAAGCTAACTGAAGTTTCAGTTGAGCTTATATCCTAACACAACAATTAGCAACCTAGTTAAAACTATCACAACCATAGAGCATTGATTAAAATAAGCAACCAGACAACATAAGAGCTTTACAGTGGTTCCCCAATTGGGTACATCCACTCTTCTACCACCCTGGTAGGAATCCACTACAGGTTTTTGATCAGGTGCCCTGCCACCAGTAGATCTGCTTCAGGTAGATCTAAAGACCCTTCAGGCTTTTGATCAGGTGCCTAAAAACCAAACAAAAAGGTTTTTGATCAGGTGCCCTGCCACCAATAGTTCACTTTTGAAGGGAGTAATAATCCTTTTATAGGAGGTTAAAAGAGAGAATTAAAGATGTCTTCTCTGTGTTCAGAGAAGCTAGTGGATAGCTCTGAATATATCAAAGCTCCCTCTGGCTTCGAGAATGTCCAGGAAGTAGCTTTGCTTCAGGGTGTAGGATCTCCAAATTGCTTGAGATGACTTTCTGATGCAACCTTGAAGAAGACTCTAGATTTTGAATGAATGTTCTTCTTCAGCAGCTTTTGCAATATGAGAGAGTTTGCAACAATGAATGTTCAGCAATCTGAGAGGTTCTTCTTCTTGAAGGCTTGAACTCTGGGTATTGATTTTCCTGAAGACAGGATGAACTCAGGAAGAAGGAGAACTTTTCTTTTTCTTGAGATTTTTGGTTCTGTGTCTGCTGTGTAAATTTTTCTGTTGTGTGCGTATGTGTGTTTTTATTTTCAGCCGACTGCTCTGATAATATAGAAACTTCTCTTCTTTCGAATAAATCCTCGAGCCCTGCACTTGAAAACTTTCCAAATAATAAAATAAAACAAATAAAGAAACTGCACCTGTAATCTTTTCTATCATTATCAAAAAGGAATTAAGGATATTAAAATATCCTATCAATTTGACTTTACAAATTGGCACAGGAAACAAAGCCTAACGACTATATTACAGCTATAGAAAATCACGATTTCCTCTAATAAAACAAATGACTTTATTCTGGCAAATCTCTTAATTAATGCATAAGGAATATTACAAATAAGCAAAAGAATATAAGCATTAAATTAAGCAGAATATTCTGAATAAAATATGTCCTAAACAAGAGGAAATAAAACAATGATTCAAATGAAATGAATATTGATAACAGCAGACATAAGTTGTCGACCATAGATCGAAGATCATCGATCTGAACAAGCAGATCGTCGACCTAAAGAAAACACTATTAACAGAGATCATCGACCAAGGCTACACGATTGTCGATCTGAATAAGCAGATCGTCGATCCCACTTCAGAGTTCATATAACTCTGAGATCATCGATCATCAATCGAAGATCGTCGAGCGATATTTGACTATCGTCGAGCACAATTCTACTTAACCAATTTTCATTTCAATCCAATCTCAACTAACCTAACCTAAGGGTAGACGAACCTTTAGTCTAACCATTGACCATAGATAATTCTTGGGTCAATTAAGCCTAATTGAGATGACATGGCCCAAATCAAAACTAGGGAACCAACACTTAGAAGGCCCCCCATGAAGAAGTGCAAAAGGCCCATCCTAGACCTTTTGTATTTAATGCACCAACTCCATCTCTCTTGAGCAAGCTAGTTGCCTTTTCTCAAAATCTCCATGCTCACACTCTGACCAAGGGTAAATCTGCTAGGATGCAAGACTTGGAATCTTCCAAGGGCACCAACATGTCCTCTTCAAGGAGAACTGCTGCTGATAGACCTTATGAAAAACCAAGCTCTTATCATGTTAGACCCACTCTCAGTCAGACTATGGCTAAGAGAATTTGGAACAAGGAAGCTGCTCTTCCTTCTATTCAGTCTGCAATCAACCATGTTGCCAGACCTGCTCAGAAAAGAAGATACAATATTCATGAGTGCTGGTGTTGTGGCAAAGTGGGCCACTTTGCCATAGATTGTTGGCACAACCCTAGTATGCCAAGGGCAAAAGAAAGTCTTCCTGACAGGGCTCCTGTAGGTAGACATTTGCTTTTTCAAGCTAAAAAGAACCTAGGACCCAAGTCAGCTTGGGTTCCTAAGGGAAGATAATTCTGTCTTGTAGGATAGTCCAAGTGACCATAACCATTTATGGTCCTTGGACAGTGTTGTATCAGACCCAAGTCTGGATACACAAAATGATTCAACTTATCATCATGCACTAAATGTCAATGACAAGTGCAATTATTAAGGGGGAGCTTACAAAGGAAAGTCAGATGAACATCAAAGGCTAAAGCTCAGAAGCAAGGTTGCTGGTATGCTCAGAAACTGTGAATCCCACATGGGCTTCAAGTCTACAGAGCAGAGATAAGTATAATTCACATTTCTTTAATTCTACTACTTAATTTCAAAATTATTTACTCATGTATGAGATAGGGTAATTGGAACAAATGACTAAGAAGATGTAATAAAAAAAACTCTTCTTAATAAATATGATTGTGGCTTACATGTTCACCATGCCACCAAATGTAATTTGTCTCAACATACCCAAAGATATATTGTATATGGAATACTAAGGTAGATAAGTATCAAAATTTTGTTGAGCCAATTGAGGTTGGGGGCTAATACACTCAAATGAAATTATTGTAAGGTTACTGAAATTATGTCTAATTGTACCCCAATAAAACACATTTTAGAATGTGTACTGCAGGTCTATATTACCCCTGCAAGTTAGGTCAACACAGTTAGGGGCTATGTGAAAATTTAATTACTAAAGAAAACTGATATTAAGCTAAATAAGCCCACTTAAGAAATATTGGAGAAAAAACGAACTGCGGATATGTGTCGGGATTCAATCCTGGCCATTGATCAAGATTAAACAACAAACATGGATTAGTGACTTTCCGCCTTCTTTTTAGCAATACCTATAAATAGAAGGGCTTGTGCAATAAGCCAAGTCACTGTTTCTTTCCCTCTCCCGCCCAGATTCGCTATATCGACAGGAAGCCGCTTTCGTTAGCATTCTCAAAATTCTCTAGAGAAATGGCGCCCAAGGGACCGAATTTCCTCTTCGAAGGAGCAGAGGTGGTTCGAAATGGATTCGTTGATGCTCTGAAAGAAGTTTAGTAGCTGCTTAATCTTCTACATAAATCTGACCTAGCCTTCATCCTAACGGAACCCTGTCTTCTATGAAAGAGGGAAGTATTGGAGTTATTTAACAATGCCAAAGCGGATGCTTCGGCTGGTAAAATTAAAACCATAGTAAGCGGAAAGAAAATCAAGATAACCCCCCGATGGTTAAAAAAGGCTCTGCAGCTGCCAAAGCTCTCTACAACCGAGGACGAAGAAGAGCTATTACTGAACAATGCAAAATCGACAATAAAATAGTGTGGACTTTCCAAGCACACAACCAGATCAATTCAAAGGAAAGAACTCAACCTGAGAGGCAAGTTCCTAGCCGATGTCATTGGGAAAGCTCTGATATGCAAAACAGGATCCCATGACAAAATCTCAAAAAGGATGTTTGAACTAATGGCTAGGGTCATACTGTCCAAGAGAACTGATTGGGAAGAGTGATGTTTGAAAGAATAGTGGACTACATGACTGAACCCAATTTGGGGAGAATCCTGTCACTATTTCTGTGAGAAACTGCTCCAGAAATTCTGAATCTGAAACTTGGTGCAAGAATACACCACATGAGAAGGATGGACATCAGGATGCTTGAGAGATGGGACAGGGTCCTTCAGCCCTGTGGTCCAAAAGCTATGGAGAGAAAAGGAAAGGGAATTGCTGCTACTGAGCCTAGCTCTTCTAGCAGCTCATCTGAGGATGAAGAGCCTCATGATCCTGATCTATGTTCATCTGCTAAAGTGTCCAGGAGGGACATGAATATCCAGGTATCCGCCTCATCTAATCTTACCCCTCTTAGTCGTATGAGCAGACTAGGGTCAGATTCTATTCCTGAAGTGGATGAGACTGCTGCCGGTTAGCTGGATCTGCTGGAGAGAAAGGAGATGATTTGCCTCCAGCCAAGGATGCTGGGAAAATAGCAGAGGAAATTGTTAACAAAATATCTACATAAATGGAGGATGATGCCTCAAGATTTGAAGATGTAGATATGCATATACCTATGTATGAAGATAAGGAACTGTAAGATAAAGTCTTGGAAATTCCTAGTGCTGAGGAAAGGATTGCTCAAATTGAGAGGGGGCAACTAATGCAAGAGATAATGCATGATACATTATTTGTAGGGGAGAAACTGAAGGTTCCTCCAATAGAGGTTGCTGCTGTTGCTGACCTGCATGCAAATAAAAGCATGACAGAGTTAGAGGGGGAGATACAATCTGATCTCCTTGCTCGTGAAGTGCATGATCTAGTTTCCTCAGAATCAGAGGAAGGGGAATCTAGTCATGAGAAAGGACAATCCTCAGCTTATACAGTGGATGACCCCGCTCTAAGAACAGAAGTCAGGCAGGTCCAGCAGACCCAAAATGAAGGCACACCAGCTGTAACTGATCAAATATCACCAATGCTCCAAGCCCAGCTGAAAAGCTTATTAGATGAGCAAAGAAGATCCCTAGAAAATTTTGTAGATGATTCCTTAAAGAACATCAGGAATGAGCTGGATACTGAAATCAAATCAATACGATTTGAAGTAAACTTACTAAAGGGTGAAACTGTGAAGTTTTTCACCAGGGTTGCACCAGCTGTCGACTATACAATGGATAAGCTTGATGATGCAAACAAGAGTGTGATCATTACCATACAAAATTAAGACATTCAGACCCAGAACTCACTGGCTGTACACAATGCTACCCATGTATTGTTGAATAAGCAGACTGTTGCTATACTAACAAAAGCAGATGAATGCACCAAACTGCTAGATGACCACTTACTGGTGGTTAAAAAAAATGTAATTGCTGGATTTAATCATCTGGAGCTCAAGAGATCTGAAGATAGCACCTCCCAGACTACTCAAGTAATTGAAGAAGTCAAAAAGGGGGAGAGAAAAGTCATCAGAATAAATACTGAGAATATGGTCTGGTCCACAAATGCTGTGAGAGGCTCATTGGGAATGGATCCACTGCAATATAATAACATTCCAATGATGCCTGACCATATACAAGAAGCTTTGAATAATATGTATAACAGTGAATCCCAAGCTCAAGAAAATCAAGAATATGTTCAGTACATTAAAGAAGGTGACAGTGCTAATGCCTAGTGGGGAGAGAAGACTACTGGTGCTCAGAATCCTTCCTTCAGCCCCACAGTAGACCGATCACTACAGGTCAAAGAAAGAATCACTGATGATGCTGAAGAGGAGGCCAGGCTAAGGAAAAAGAGATATAAAGAAGAAGTTGAACAGAGGCCTGATTTCGAGCAGTGGAGCCCAGAGTCTAGATCTATTATTCTGCTTACTTGGGACCAGGTCAAGAATAAGAGATCAAACAGAGATAAATGGTACAAAAAGACTGAATGGGATAAAATGGAAAAGAGAGACACGGAAATTAGGATTTTTTGGAGGAACAAAAAGGCAAATCTTCTCTGTTGGAACCCTAGTTCAGATTTGGGCAATAAATACTATTAGGATGCTTTTAGATTGACCCAAAATGTATAGTCAGGGTCATAGGATTATTTTTAGGTCTGCCTCAAAAAAAACTCCAGAGAAATGTTGCAGAAATCAATTTTGTCAAGTGCAGAAAATCAGTTCGACGATAGTCAAACTCAGCTCAACGATAATCAAACTCAGGTCGACGAAACTCAGAGTTCTATCTCTGAGTTGAGCTAGATGATCTCCGATCTCCGGTCGACGATTGCTGATCTCTAGACAGAATCTCAGCTCGACACAAAGGTTATTCAGGTCGACGATCTCTGAACTGAGGTCGACGATTTCCTGTGCAGTTTTTCAGACAGATTTGTTTACAGCTGGCAGAATTAATTAAGATCTTAATTGCAGGCTTTATGATTCTCAGATTTAATACCATATATTCTCAATTGAATATAGCCGTTGAAGGGGAGCATTAAATATGGATTAAAAGCTAATTAACTCCCAAGGCTCTTTCCCTTCTCGGAAATGAGTCAGCCATTAAAGTCAAAGTTAATTCAAATGTTTGAATACAGCTCGGGAGAATATATACAGATTGGATTTTTGCAGATATAGAGAGACAAGAAGAAGAAGTGACTGATAACGAGACCAAGCAGAAGTCAGAATAGAGATTCTGAAGAACACAACAGCTTTCTATCATACGGTGTTCTTCATCATTTGCTCCAGGCTTTGAAGAGACAACTATCAATATCAGTCTAGAAGCTTGCTGGAGAGCAACATCAATCTGAAGGCCTACACCTTGAAGCAAAGCTTCCACTCCTGAATCATCTACATCTCAGGGGGAGCTTTGACATCATCAAATCCACTAGTCTTCTCTCAGATCCTTGAATAGAGAAGAACACCATCACTCTCTCATCCCCACCTCTATACAGGGTTTTAATTCCCTTCAAAATTATTCTGGTTGCAAGTCTCCTTCCAAAAGACTTGGGTTGGTTTTTGGGAATCTGATCAAAAGCTCATTGGTGTCAGGAACCTAATCAAAAATCTGAGTGAATTCCTACCAGGGTGGTAGAAGAGTGGATGTACCCAGGTTGGGGAACCACTATAAATTTCCTTGTGTTGTTTGGATTGCTTGCTATTCTTTTCCTTTTTTATCTTTGTGTTGTGACTTTTTACATTAACTCTAGTTTAGAATAAAGTTAAGATCTATCCCCTTACTTTCATTCTCACTCCTAATGCTGTGGAACCATCTAAATATTTTTCCAAGCCTTTTAGCTATTTTGAGGGACAAAAGGATAAAGCTGAAGCTAGAGCTACTAAGGCTAAGACTGCTGATAAGAAAGGAAAGAAGATAACTAGAGATGAAGACAAGCTGATAAAGAAATCCAGAGGCAATGAAATTATGATAAGGAAACCTTAAACTTAAAATGTTTCAGGTTCTGCTTACAGGGCTAGGGATGAAACACTGTGCTTATATTGTTTAAACATCTATTATCTATATGATTAAATAGAACAACGAACCATTTGTTATTATCTGTCTAATTCATCATTTGCCTTGATTTTGACTTAACTGCTACATCATTTGAGATGTCTATAATTTTTCTGAATTCTGCTGTGATGCTGTGTTTTAAATATTTATAATATGAGTATGTTAGTGTATACATTGGCTTAGGTTTTGATTTCTTCAAATATGGGGAGATTGTTGGGTCCATTGATCCCAATGTCCTGAATTTGAAGAAGGACCAGCAAAACAATGTATACACATGTTGTGATCTAATTTGTGTTCAAGGTGAATGATTGCAGTTTTTCCTAATAAGCTATGATGGGACAGGTAACCTAAGTGGCTAAGACAGGTAAGTTATTACCTAAGTGGTGAAAAGACAGATAACTGTCGAAATCCACAGGCGTTAAGTGAAGATCAGTCACTCAATGTTAGATGACTTATAGTGTTGAGTGAAGCATATACAATCAAAGCCAAGGCAGTGACAAACTGAGAAAATGACTAAGTCCACAGGCGTTGAGTGAAGCCAACTCACTTAACGCCATACAACAAAAAGCTGTGAGATAGGATAAAGCAGTAAAAGCCTAAAGTTGGAATGAGCTGAAATATGGCTAAGTCCACAGACGTTGAGTGAAGTCAACTCACTAAATGCCATGCTACTAAAGAGAAAGTTGGCTAAGTGTTTTGGCGTTGAGTGATAAAGACACACTCAACACCATTCAGCAAAAAGGCTGTAAGTTGAACATGTTGAACTAAGTTTAGAATTCATCGAACTGAGTTCAGAGTTCATCGAGCTCAGCTCACCTTTTGCCGAGCTAAGTTCAAAGCTTGAGTTCAAAGTTCGTCGAGCTCAGCTCACCTTTCATCGAACTGAGTTCAGAGTTCGTCGAGCTCAGCTCACCTTTTGTCGAGCTAAGTTCAGAGCTTGAGTTCAGAGTTCGTCGAGCTCAAGGATGTAAGTTGAACTAGTTGTACTAAGTTCAAAATTCGTTGAACTGAGTTCAGAGTTCATCGAGCTCAGCTCACCTTTCGTCGAGCTAAGTTCAGAGCTTGAGTTCTCAATTCATCGAGCTCAGTTGAAATTTCGTCGAACTGAGTTCAAAGTTCGTCAAACTCAGTTCACCATTCATCGAACTCAGTTCAAAGTAAGACAGTCCAAGCCCAATGGTTTTAAACATAGAAAATTATCTAAGGCAAAAAACATTGACTGAGGCATGCTCACTCAACGCTCTTAACGCCTTTATGTAGAAATGAGTTAAAACCAAATAGCGTTGAGTGAGGCATGCTCACTCAACGCTCTCAACGCTTGAGTTGCTGAAGAAGCAGATATATGGCTAAGGCAGATGGCGTTAAGTGAGGGTTGTTCACTCAATGCTCTAAATGCCTAAAAATAGATTTATATTCTAAGTAGTTTAGCATTGAGTGAAGGCTACTCACTCGATGCCAAGAGACAGTAAATCTATCCAAGTGTTTTGGCGCTGAGTGATGCTTACTCACTCAACTCCTATGCTAATGTTGTTTGATTTTTTACTAAGTCCACAACTGGTGATGTCAACAAGTCAACATGTCAACATATTTCAAATAAGTTGCGGGATGGCTACAGTACGCGACAAAGGTTGTCGCAGATCTACTATATGACAGTTGGCATTAAAGAAAAATTGCAGCCAGTATTAAAAGTGTGGGACCCACTACTAAAAGAGTCATTTGGTCTCATTAAATAAAAGGAAGTGCTCTTTATAGAAAGAGAGTTCCTCCGGCATTATTGTGGAGCTAAAGAACAGGAAGCTCAAGTCAGAAAGACAAAGAGCAAGTTAGCTGTTGAGATCAACATCTTCAACGACAAGTTTGCTGGTGCCATCTTCATCTGCACCAGCAAGGAAGCTTAGGGTGATTCTCTGAGAAAGAGATAACAGCAAGATCCAACCTTTGTTGCAGGAGCTTCACAGTTCCAGCCAATACTTTCTAAAAGAACATACACTTGAGGAGCTATGAAGAAGAAGTTGGAGCTGAGCAGTTTGCTTAGTTCAGAAAGGAGCAGAGAATCAGATCTTTTAGTTGCTTCCAGCATAAGCCAAAGCTTCTACATCATTATTGCTGTGAAGAAGAGAGAGCTGAATCTTTGGTTTAGTTCATAAAAATGCAGAATAGTATTTTGCAAGTTTCTTCCAGCTCAAGTACATATACTTGTTGTTGTGAAGTAGTTAGGAGTGAGGTGCACTCAGTCCAGTAAAGTTGACATAGGAAAACTCACCTAGTGTCATAGTGGGGGGATGAGTCTAACTCACCCAAGGCTAATTGTCATATAGGAATTCCTCTTGTGATCAATCAAGAACAAAATCAATCAATTTCCATCTTGTAGGATCTTCTAGATCTGAGCTGTAGGAGTGCTGCAGCACTCTAAGAGTAGGGCCTAGTACCAGAAATTTTAGGGCTGAAAAGCCTGAGTTGTAGGCCTTAGAGATAAGGCTGAGATAGGTGTTTTGAGAACCACTAAGCTGTAGGAGCACTAGAGGGCTCTGAGGTAGGAACCTTTGTGGTTCTGAGGTAGGGTTCTGAAGAGAACCTGAGTGTAAGGCTGAGTGTTTGAGGTGTAAGCTCTTTGGAGCATTTTGGATAAGTGCCTAGTCCAACAAGACTGTTGGATAGGTGGGAGGGAAAGTGGATGTACCCAGTTGGGGAATCACTATAAATATTTGTGTGCTTTGCTGTGTTGTTTTCTTTGTGCAGGATAAATCATCTTGAAAGAAGAAATTAACCAACCACTCATGCAGCAAACTAAAAGAACTAATAAAAGAACCAATAAAAAGACCAATAACCTATTCACCCCCCTCTAGGTGATTTAGCTATCCTTGAAAATAAAGACTTTCAATCATTATCGTAAATTATGGAAATAAATTGTAACTCGATATCGGCTTGGACTCTGATTTCGACTTTGTTGTTGGATTCGTGGGAACGGTATTTACCTTTGGCACAAATTTCATCGAAAAATAAGTTGGCCTTAGTCCAAATCTTCAAATGAAATGTTAAAAATTATTTAAATATCATATTATATTTGTTACTATTAAGAGCTAATGACAATACATAAAGGAAGTTAACATACATCTAACAATTTGAATTTCAAATTTTTCATAATAAATTAACTCAACAAACACAGAATTTCTTTTATAAGTTTATCTAAATAAAAACATCATTCTCACAAGATACATATGATTGAATATCATTACAACAACCTTAATGAAATTAAAAAAACAAAATGCTAATAGAAGTAGAATTGAAGTTGAATTTAAACCTTGAGCAAATAAAGAATTTGTGTGACAATTTCTTTATTTGTCTCTCTAACACTTGTGGAGGAATTACTTAAGGTTTGAAACCTTAATTGTCCACAACAAAGAAGATGATTCGTAGTAGTTTTAAACAAACAACTACCTCAGTTTTCTTCTCAATATTTGAAGGGATAAGGACTTAATTTTTCATCAAACCTTCTCATTCAACTTGAAGCCTCTTCACGGTTTTCTTCAACAAGAGTTTTCAATGGCCGAACCTTCCACTTCTTATGCAAGTGTTTTGGATCTGAGATCCAAGTGCTCGGCTTCCTCCTTTCTTCAATCAAGTCGTGGACTTGATTCTCTATTCCTTTGAGATCGCCCTCAAGTGAACAAAACCGAAAACCTTGGTCTTGGCAACAAAGTTCTTCACGGTTTTCCTTCTTCACCTTTTCGGAATTCTTTCTCTCTTTCTATTATTAGAACACACGGCTTTTAGCTAATCTCAAATCATCACAATAGCATTTATAAAGAGTTAGTTAATCAAAAACCGCAACCTTTCATCAAGGGGTGCCACCCTTTCGTTTTTTGTTTAAGAAACCGCCATAGGTAAGCAAGAAATCCGGCCCTTCTTAAAACAGTTTTTATTAAATAAAATGGCTGGTTTTAATTTCGAAAATAATTAAGATTATTTTAAATAAAAACCTTAATAAAACTCATAAAAGACCTTACAAAATATTTCATAAAAGTAAGGTTTAACAAGAGAAATACTTAGGCATTAAGTTAACAATTATTGTGTTACATGTGATAACCTTTCATGATATGAATTATCTTTCTCATCATGTAATCATTTTCAAAACAATGCTTAGATACCCTACATCATGTTTAACATAGACTTGATCATATCATTACACACCATCAACATAAAAGGACATATTCCAACTTAAACATTTGAATAAAATAAAAAACATGAACTATTGTGCTCATACCAACAAACCACACATTGTCTTTCTAATGTTGTTAGAAGCAATAAAGTCATTCATAAGAAGAACCACATTTAAAAAACATAAAGTGCTTTTGGTTAGTAGAAAAGTTTCTTTCTACTTGGAGATGTGTACCCTTCACGGTACCATTTGTTTGGAGCAAATAGATTCACATCATCTTCTTTCCAAGTTTTAACATAACACTTGTTCATATTCAGTTTCCTGAAAAGAAAGGATATAGTTATTAAAAAAATAAAAACAAGAAGTACAACAATGACAATCCTAGTTAAAAATTACCTCAACAAACTCCCCCTTTGGCATTGTTGTCAACTTTTTAATTTTTTAATAATAGTCATAGCAGTCTCCCCCTATGACCATTCTCCCCCTTTGACAACCATGCCAAAGGATAGTAGCCCCCTTCCTGGATGATCAGGTAATTACTGCTAGGGATTTGATCCCTAAGCGATTCCTTATATCAATAAATTGAATTTTTGACAAGGGTTTAGTAAATATATCGGCTAGTTGTTCCTTTGTAGAAACATAGGTTAGAATAACATCCTTGTTGGTGACATGTTCTTTTAGGAAGAAATATTTTATAGAGATATGTTTTGTTCGATTGTGCATAACAGGATTCTTTGAGATATTAATTGCACTTGTGTTATCACACTTTATCTCTAAAGGTTTATCAATTTGAATACCAAAGTTTTTAAGTTCTTCTTTCATCCATAAAATTTGTGTGCAACATGTCGTTGCAGCAACAAATTCTGACTCAGCTGTCGATAATGTAACTGAATCTTGCTTCTTTGAGTGCCATGCCACAAGATGGTTTCCTATAAAGAAGGCTCCTCCACTTGTACTTTTACGTTCATCGATACAACCGGCCCAGTCAGCGTCTGTATAAGCCATAATAGTGTCATTTGTTTTATTTGGGTAGAATAACCCAAAATCAATAGTACCTTTCAGATACCTTAAGATTCGTTTTCCAGCACTCCAGTGACTCTCTTTAGGATTACTTTGAAATCTAGATATTAGACATACTGAGGGCATTATATCTGGTCGAGTTGATGTTAAGTATAAGAGACTTCCTATCAAGGATCTATATTGTTTTTGGTCAATTTCTTGTCCGTCCATATCTTTTGATAACTTCTCATTTGTACTCATGGGAGTACTAATGGGTTTACAATCTTTCATTCCAAATTTGTCAAGTATTTCTAATATGATAGTTCACCTATCATTGACATTTCAAAAGTATTTTTCATTTCTTTCACAAAGTCATTGCATGAGGCTAAGTCTTTTGAACCCAATAATATATCATCAACATATATGAGAACAAATATTAGATTATCTTTAGTGTGTTTGATATATAAGGTATTGTTCAATTGACTTTTTACAAAAGTAGCTTTGTGTAAAAAATCATCTAACCGTTCATACCAGGCACGAGGAGCTTGCTTTAATCCATACAATGCCTTCTTTAATTTGCATACATGTGAGGGATTTGTGCGTTCAACAAATCCTTCGGGTTGCTCCATATAAACCTCTTCTTCTAGGTAGCCATTTAAGAAGGCCGATTTTACGTCCATTTGAAAAATTTTAAAGTTTAAGTTTATGGACATTGAAAGAAACATTCTTATTGACTCCATTCTTGCGACAGGAGCAAAAGTTTCCTCATAGTCTATACCTTCTATTTGGGAATATCCTTTACATACCAGTCTAGCTTTATTTCGAATGACAACACCTTTTTCATTTAGCTTATTTCTAAACACCCATTTTGAACCAATAATATTTTTATTTTTAGGTCTTTCTACAAGTTCCCAAGTGTTATTTTTTAGAATTTGATGAATTTCTTCAGTCATAGCATGTAGCCAAGATTCATTAGCAAGAGCATCTTTTACAGTTTTTGGTTCATCTATAGCTATCATGGAGTATAGTGTCCTTGGTGAATTTCTTCTTGTAGTGACCCCTTGACTTGGGTTTCCAATAATTTGACTTTCAGGATGGTTTTTGTGGCATGTTTTGATTTTTCTTGGAATTGTTTCTGCGTTTTCATCCACATTTGAGTTTAAGGATGCATCACTTGATGAATCAGAATTATCTAGTTCAGGTGTAATTTCAATTTGTTCATTTACTATTTGGTCATCATCTTTTTCAGAATCTACTTCTATTTGTCTGAAATTAGATTCTTCAAATTTAACATCCGAGCTTTCAACAATTTTTTGACTTTCTTTTAAGAGACATCTATACCCTTTACTGGCCAAAGAGTATCCAATAAATATAGCTTCATCACTTCTGTTATCTAACTTTCCTAGATCAGCTTCTTTCTTCTTAACCCAACATTTGCTTCCAAAAACCTTTAGATATTTAACTGATGGTTTTTTATTATACCACAATTCATATGGTGTTTTTTGAGAATCATGTTTTAATAAGCACCTGTTCATTATATGAACAGCTGTTTGAACTGCAAAGGTCCAGAAGGTATCACTTAGCTTACTTTCATTAAGTATAGTCCTAATCATTTCTTGAATAGTTCTATTTTTTCGTTCCGCAACGCCATTTTGTTGTGGTGTTCTAGCTTCAGTTAATTGTTTATTAATTCCATTATCAATACAGAAGTCTTTGAATTCTTTTGATATAAATTCCCCACCCCTATCTGTTCTTATACTTTTTATGCTCTTTCCTGATTGTTTTTCTACATGAATTTTATAGTCATAAAAGCTTTTGAATGCCTCATCTTTGCTCCATAAAAGAGTGATACATGTTAACCTTGTGTAGTCATCTATCATTGTCATGAAATATCTCTCACCATTATACCCCTTTGTCCTAAAAGGGCCACACAGATCCATGTGAATGAGATCTAGAAGTTTAGAGGTATTAATTTCTTTGCTAGGATGTTTAACTCTAACCATTTTTCCTTTCATACAAGAATAACAGATAGGATTTACCGGTTTTTTAATTTTAGGAATGTCACGAACAGCTTGACATTGATATAATTTTACTAAATTGTCAAAACTAATATGGCACATTCTCTTATGCCATAACCAGTCATTTTCTTCTTGAGTTATCATACATTTTGGATTGATGGAATCACTCATGATGTACAGATTTTCTTTGTTTCTTTTTCCTAAAGCCACTACATTGCCATTTTTGTCATAAACTTTTACACCTTCTTTATTGAATGTTACTTCATAATCTTGATCACAAATTTGACTTACACTTAGCAGATTATGTTTTAATCCTTCTACAAATAAGACATTTTTTAATTTACCATTAACAAGTGAGACTTCACCTTTTCCTTTAATTTCTGCTCCTTGATCATTTCCAAATTTAACTGTGCCTCCTAGATAGTTTTCTAGATTTTTAATTTTCTTTAATTCTCCTGTCATATGACTAGTGCAACCACTGTCAATTATCCATGTATTGGATTTACTTTCTTTTAATGCTTTTAGGGCAGATTGAACAACATAGCAATGATAGATTCCATTATTGTTTTCAAAAACATTTGAGGAGTTTAACTTATTGCAGGTTCTTATAGTGTGACCATATTTTTTGCAGTAAGAACAACTATTAACAGTGCGAAAAGATGATAAAGATGAATAATTATAAAAATTGCAGTCAATAGATTCATGACCATAATAATTACAGATATAACAAATTTTATTGGAGAGAGGTTGACAGGTATACCTTTTTGGCATGAAAGTTCCAGCACCTTTGACTTTGAGATTCATTTGATTTTCACCCTTCTTTGTTCCTTCTGATGATTCTCCTGTATGATAGCCTAATCCACTCTTATCATGTGTAGATCTTTGCATAGATATGAGACTATTCAGCTTGTTTGTGGAGTCTTCAAACTTGAACAACCTTTGAAGATCATCCTTGAGTTTTTGAACCTGCAGTGTTAGTTCTTGAATTTGCTTTCTATCAATGTCCCTGTCTCTCATTAGTTGATTTACGTTATTCACCAAATCAGTAGCTTCAAAAAACTCATCACTGTCAGTTAATTCATTATTGGTTACTGAATTTAATTTCATTTCATGAAGATTTTCAGATATGTTTTTCATTTTCTCTTCCATATGGTCTCCTGCATCAACAGAGGAACAAGTATCAGATAAGTATGAAACTTTAAAATGATTATTTTTAATTTCGGTTTTTAACAAGAGAATTTCTTCTTTTAGATCACTAATCATAGTCATTGATCTCTCTACATGATTTTCTTTATAATTATTGCATCATTTAGAGTTTCACCTAGACCTCGAATAGAATTTACGATTTCATTTGTTCTTTGCATGAAATTTTCTATGCTTTCATCATTTTCCATTTTTATTGATTCAAATCTACTCCTGTAAGTTTGTAATTTTGCCTCTTTTATTTTGCTATCTCCTTCATATAAATTTTGAAGTTTTAGCCATATACTTTGAGCAGAAGAACAGTTCATAACTTTAACTAATTCCGAATCAGTTAAGCCAGACATTAAAGCTTGCATTGCTTTATTATTTTTATTTATCCTTCTTATTTCATTTTGATCTTCAAGGATATTTATTCCAGCAGTTTGCACATACTCATTTTCTATAAAATCCCAGACATCAATTCCTAATGATTTAATATAAATTTCCATTCTTTTCTTCCAATAACTATAATCTTTTCCATTGAACAATGGAGCTCTATTCATGGCACCTCCTTCATTAGTCATCATTTTTAAAAGAAACTTATGACCCTAATCGGTAAAGATTATAAAATGGGCCCTCCCCTCTGATACCAATTGTTACTATTAAGAGCTAATGACAATACATAAAGGAAGTTAACATACATCTAACAATTTGAATTTCAAATTTTTCATAATAAATTAACTCAACAAACACAGAATTTCTTTTATAAGTTTATCTAAATAAAAACATCATTCTCACAAGATACATATGATTGAATATCATTACAACAACCTTAATGAAATTAAAAAAACAAAATGCTAATAGAAGTAGAATTGAAGTTGAATTTAAACCTTGAGCAAATAAAGAATTTGTGTGACAATTTCTTTATTTGTCTCTCTAACACTTGTGGAGGAATTACTTAAGGTTTGAAACCTTAATTGTCCACAACAAAGAAGATGATTCGTAGTAGTTTTAAACAAACAACTACCTCAGTTTTCTTCTCAATATTTGAAGGGATAAGGACTTAATTTTTCATCAAACCTTCTCATTCAACTTGAAGCCTCTTCACGGTTTTCTTCAACAAGAGTTTTCAATGGCCGAACCTTCCACTTCTTATGCAAGTGTTTTGGATCTGAGATCCAAGTGCTCGGCTTCCTCCTTTCTTCAATCAAGTCGTGGACTTGATTCTCTATTCCTTTGAGATCGCCCTCAAGTGAACAAAACCGAAAACCTTGGTCTTGGCAACAAAGTTCTTCACGGTTTTCCTTCTTCACCTTTTCGGAATTCTTTCTCTCTTTCTATTATTAGAACACACGGCTTTTAGCTAATCTCAAATCATCACAATAGCATTTATAAAGAGTTAGTTAATCAAAAACCGCAACCTTTCATCAAGGGGTGCCACCCTTTCGTTTTTTGTTTAAGAAACCGCCATAGGTAAGCAAGAAATCCGGCCCTTCTTAAAACAGTTTTTATTAAATAAAATGGCTGGTTTTAATTTCGAAAATAATTAAGATTATTTTAAATAAAAACCTTAATAAAACTCATAAAAGACCTTACAAAATATTTCATAAAAGTAAGGTTTAACAAGAGAAATACTTAGGCATTAAGTTAACAATTATTGTGTTACATGTGATAACCTTTCATGATATGAATTATCTTTCTCATCATGTAATCATTTTCAAAACAATGCTTAGATACCCTACATCATGTTTAACATAGACTTGATCATATCATTACACACCATCAACATAAAAGGACATATTCCAACTTAAACATTTGAATAAAATAAAAAACATGAACTATTGTGCTCATACCAACAAACCACACATTGTCTTTCTAATGTTGTTAGAAGCAATAAAGTCATTCATAAGAAGAACCACATTTAAAAAACATAAAGTGCTTTTGGTTAGTAGAAAAGTTTCTTTCTACTTGGAGATGTGTACCCTTCACGGTACCATTTGTTTGGAGCAAATAGATTCACATCATCTTCTTTCCAAGTTTTAACATAACACTTGTTCATATTCAGTTTCCTGAAAAGAAAGGATATAGTTATTAAAAAAATAAAAACAAGAAGTACAACAATGACAATCCTAGTTAAAAATTACCTCAACAATATATATATAATCTCTTTATAAAAGTCGGTCCAAACTTTAGATCTTAGGTTTCCGAATTTCCTTCTTATTCTTGTTCTATCGAACCAGAGCATGCGTGAGAGAGGAGCCATCTTTCAGGGAGCTTTTCGATGGCTGCCGCAGGAGCTCTAGTGAATGGAATCTTTATCGGAGTATAGATTTGGAAAGCCCTTGCCGAGATCTACGCGCGTGCGCGAGTATTTTCGATTTCGTGGATTTTTGACGTTGGAGTTGAAAGTCTTTTGTTTTTAAGGGCCGCTAAACACCTAGAGGGGGGAGTGAATAGGTTTTTGATCTCTTTTGAGATTTTATTCTTTTATGTGAATTGTGAGTTAGTTACTACCAGCTTTCAAGACACACCACAAAAGCACACCGAAGGTTTATAGTGGTTCCCCAGATTATGGATACATCCATTATCCCTCCCACCTCTCTAACATTGTGTTAGATAAGGCACTTCTCCAAATCTCGGCTCCTTAGAGCTTAAAACACAAATCCCTCAGGATCTCTTAGTCTCCTCTAAGACTTACCTCAGGCATAAAGCCCTACCTCAGAGCAAGCTTGCTCCTACTACTCAGTGATCAGCAGATCACCTACCTTATGCACATAAGATGCCCTACACTCAGGCTAGGAGGATAGCCCTACCTTAGAGAGAATGACTCTCCTACAGCTCAGGCACAAAGGCCTTACCTCAGATCCAAAGCTGGATCCTATCTCAGACCCAAAGTTCCTACATTCAGAGAGAATGACTCTCCTAACTCTGGCAAACTGCCCTACCTCAAGCACAAAGGCCCTACAACTCAGATCCACACATGATCCTACCTCAGACAAAACTGCCCTACCTCAGATCCAAAAATGGATCCTACCTCAGTCTTTATAAAATTGGCCTACACCTCAGATCCAAAGGATCCTACAAAAAAGAAAGTGGTTATTGTTATTGATATTGCACCAAAGAAGTTCCCCGAGTCTACTACTTCCTGAGCTGAGTTATCTCAGCCCTAACTTCTTATCAGCAACAAGAATGTTGATCTTCAGTAAGCTGCTATTTGTGTTAGAAGTAACTAAGAAACCAAGTCATTGAACTTGCTATTGAAGACTGAAGAGTTGACAGTTTTTTTGATCTTCAAACAGCTAACCTTGACTGTAGAAAGTTGAAGGCCCTGCTTAGTCTTCTTTCTCAGAAAGCTTTTCTGAACTTGCTATAGCTGATGAAAACTGCTACAACTAACTGTAAGAACTTTGAGTTCAGCGAGTTTTAAACTTCAGCTTCAAGCTCTGCAACAATGGCGAGGAAGAAGACGATGAAGTTCCGCCTCTTTTCAAAATGATAAACCATAAAAGTTGCATTTGCATCCGCCAAACTTATCCCTTTTATCTTCCGCCGTCCAATGGCTATTTGACCTGTGGGACCCACTGAAGTTGTTGGCTGCAACTTTGCTTTTATAGGAAAAGTCATACAGTAGGCCAGCGACGCCATTTGTTGTGTACTGTAGCTTTTCCGCAACAATTTGAAACTTTGCTTACTCATGCTAACATCAACATCTATGGACTAGCCAAATTCACAGTTTTATCCCAGGTGTTGAGTACGTTGAGTGAACTGACTTCACTCAACGAATCTGGACTTAGCAAATTTCTTCTGTACCGCCAGGCGTTGAGCGCGTTGAGTGAACTTGCTTCACTCAATGAATCTAGACTTAGCCAATTTCTTCTGCACGGTCGGGCGTTGAGTGCATTGAGTTAATAACCTTCACTCAATGATTTTATCCTTAGACAATCTTTCTGCTATTTAGGCATTGAGTGCGTTGAGTGAACTGGCTTCACTCAACGCATCTGGACTTAGCTGCTTCATTGACTGCCTGCCTTTATGCTGAGGCATTGAGTGAACTGGCTTCACTCAACGCTTCTGTACTTAGCCGCAAATTTCTTTATGAATGCATTGAGCGAGCCTTCATCACTCAATGCTTCTGCCTTTGTCTGGCTCCTTGTTGATGAGGCATTGAGTGAACTTCCTTCACTCAATGCTTATGTACTTAGCCAATCTTCTTGATGAGCTTGCGTTGATTGAGCTGTTCTCACTCAACACATCTGGACTTAGACAGATTTTTCTATCTATCTCTCTTTAGGCTTTGACTGATCATTGCTCTGTCGATGCCTTCTTCTTTGGCATTGAGTGAGCTGTCCTCACTCAACGATTCTTGACATAGCCATAATTCTTGACAGAATCTTCAAATGCTTGAGCTTGACATACTCAGCTTTACTCAATGCCTCTTGATATATGGCATTGAGTGAACTGCCTTCACTAAACGCCTGTGAACTTAGCCGCATTTCTGTCTTGTAAATTGTTGGGCTTTGACTGTCCACCCTTTACTCAACGATTTTTGGAATCTGGCATTGAGTGAACTGGCTTCACTCAATGCCTATGGACTTAGAAGATTTTTAGTCTTTCAAGCATCGTTCCTTGGCATCTAGTATTGAGTGAACTGGCTTCACTCGACGCATTTGGACTTAGACAGATTTTTGTCTCTCCACCTTTCTACTTTGTGACCACCTGTCACAATCACTTAGTCAATCTGTCTAAACTTGTTCCAAGGAACATCCTGCACATGATGAGCTTGAACAACATCAAATACAACTATGCTCTTAATGTTGATGGTGATGCCTCTTCAAATCAAATCTAGGGAACATTGAGGGCAATATTCTCAACAATCTCCCCCTATTTGAAGAAGGCAGAACACCCAGCAATACTAAGAAGCATTTTCTCATAAAGTGTATAAATTCAAAAGAAGCTGTAAGCCTTCTCATACCACATGAAAATTTGAAGCAGCTTACAACACTCCTTACTACTTAACACTTAAGTGGAGGACTTTCCTCAACCCACTTGAGGGTGGAAACATAATATTCAATGTCTTAATATTGCTCTCTTCATATTACTTGAATGTTTTCAAGTAATATGCACTTACTTAACATGACCTGGTCATGTCAAGTATTGCTTCCACATCTCCTCCTGGGCATGTATGCCCACCATCTCCCCTTATCTAGCAAGTATTGCTCCACTCAGTATTCTACTAAGTATGCTCTACTCCTCCCCCTTTAGGGTTTAGGGTATTTCCCATCTCTCCCCCTTCCTGACTTCTTCAAAAAAACATTTTCCTAATGAGGGAGGTGATATGATCAAGGGAGAAATTTACTCTTGATCCTAGCCAACATCTTGTGTTGATTCCACTTAAGAAATTATCCTAGTGATCAAACTACTTGACTAGATATCATACCTTTTGTGTTGATAGCACTGATACAACACATTACTGCAGCCATTTGACTCTGGAGTGGTCCATTGATCCACTTGAGCTGCCTGTTATCATTGTTCTACTTGAGCCAATACCACTCCTATACCACTTAAATCTTATGCAGAATGCAGCTGTAGTAAGGGATGTGATGACTATTCCTCTTATCCTATAGTAGCATATCTTTACAGCAGCAGCAACCATCCACTAGGGTTGATCTCCCCCTCAAACTATGCATAGTCCTGAGAACCTGCTGATCAGTTGTGATGATCTTTGATCCAATGCAGCAGCTGGCTGCCTCTTAGCAAGAAGTTCAACTTATTCCTACAACTGCTTGATTTGCTCTCCCTCAATTGGAGCATCAACTCTCTTCTCTTTACTAGACACTTGAGTCTATCTTAGTCTTGATACCACTTGATATCACTTGAGAGTCTTATCTACCTGCAAGAAAGGTGAGTTCTGTTACAGAAATATTACATGGAGCAACTGAAGCTATACCAAGTTCAACATACCCAATTCAAACTTGAAGACGTTGAACTTGACTTCATCTAGTGGCTTAGTAAAGATATCACCCACTTGCTTGTCTATGGGGACAAACTCAAGACAGATATCTTCCTTTTCCACATGCTCCCTAATAAAATGATATATAATCTCAATATGCTTAGTCCTGCTGTGAGAGATAGGATTTCTAGCAATTGAGATTGCATTAGTAGAATCATAGAATATATGGGGTTATACTTATTTGAAGGTTATAGTCCTGGAGCTGATGCTGGATCCACAATAATTATGCACAACAGCTTCCTGCTGAGATATACTCAGACTCAGCTATTGAGATTGTAATACTGGTCTGCTTCTTATGGCTCCAAGACACTAGTCTTCCTCCTAAGAACTGACAGGTGCTTGAAGTTCTCTTTCTGTCCTCTTTGTAGCCTGCAAAATCTACATCTGAATAGCTTGTTAGTTCAAAATCCCTATTTTTAGGGTACCACAGGCCAAGATCTGGTGTGACCTTAAGATACCTCAAAATCCTCTTTGTAGTAGAGTAGTGAGATTCTTTAGGGCTTGCATGATACCTAGCACAAATATATGTAATATACATGATGTTTGACCTACTTGCAGTAAGATATAGAAGGGATCCAATTATCTCTCTATACAAAGTTTCATCAACAGGTTTCCTTGCCTCATCTTTACCTATGGGCATGCTTGACCCCATGAGAGTTTTCATGGTAGAGACATTCTCCATACCTATCTTCTTGATCAACTCCCTAGTAAACTTATATTGTGAGATGGACAATCCATCTTCAGTCTGCCTTACTTGGAGGCCCAAGAAGTACTTAAGATCACCTATACTGCTCATCTCAAACTTCTCTTGAATAAGTTTGACAAACTTCCTGCAAAGGTTATTATCAGTAGACCCAAAAATTATGTCATCTACATAAATTTGGACTTAGATGATCTTGACCTTAGATTCCCTTAAGAATATGGTCTTGTCTATCTCCCCACTTGAGAATTTGTTCTCAATGAGGAAGCTAGATAATGTCTCATACCATGCTCTAGGGGCTTACTTTAACCCATATAGAGCTTTCCTAAGTCTATAAACAAATTCAGGTGAGTTAGAATCAACAAAACCTGAAGGCTGTTCAACATAGACTTCTTCCTTTAAGTCACCATTAAGGAAGGCTGACTTAACATCCATCTGGTAGACTTTAAATCCTTTGAATGCAGCATATGCAAGGAAGAGTCTGATGAATTCCAATCTTGCTGCAGGGGCAAAGGTTTTATCAAAGTCAATATCTTCTTCTTGTCTGTACCCCTTAGCTACTAGCCTAGACTTGTTCTTGATTATAATGTCATTTTCATCAAGTTTATTCCCTTAAATCCACTTGACTCCAATGATATTATGTTCCTGTGGTCTGGGAACCAGCTTCCAGACCTTACATCTATTAAACTGATTCAATTCCTCTTACATTACTACAATACAGAACTGATCTATGTTGGCTTCTTCAAATCTCTTGGGCTCAACCTGTGATAGAAAACTTGCATACATTGATGTATTAAGGCTCTTGCTTCTTATCAAATCTCCTTGGTTTGCATCACCAATAATCTAGTGTCTTGGATGATCTCTTAGATGCCTAACAGCTGGAGACAATCTTCTTTCAATATTTGCTTCAGTGGCAGCATCTTGCTGATCTTCATCCACTTCAGGTGTGCCTTGCCCTTCTTCTGGAATATCCACTCCATCTTGGACTAATGGAGCAACATCTTTGATGGTTAGCTTGTCAATCATCAGCTCTGTACCTATAGTACTAGAAGAGGAGCTTGGGAGCTCACTATTAATCATAGTTGACTCATCAAAAACTTCATTAACAGAACCTTCTATAACTTGACTTTCCAAGTTGTAAATCCTATATGACTTATTATGATTGTTGTACCCAACAAAGATCCCATCATAGGACTTGGTAGTAAACTTATTCACATAGAACTTCCCATTATTCAGCACATAGCACTTGCAACCAAAGATCTTGAGATAAGCAAGGTTTGGTTTTTTGCCCTTCATAATCTCATAGGGAGTCTTCTTGTGACTCTTGGTGATAGAGGCCCTATTAAAGACATGAAATGCAGTATTAACTACCTCAACCCAGAAATATTCTGGGAGAGATGTGTCATTCAGCAAGGTCCTTCCAGCCTCTATGAGTGTTCTATTTTTCCTCTCAGCAATCCCATTTTGCTGGGGTGTTCTTGGAGAAGAAAATTCTTAATGAAGCCTTTTCTCTTCACAGAACCTTGTCATGCTATCAGACTAGAATTTAGTCCCATGGTCACTTCTGATTTTGACTACAGTGCTTTCTAGCTCATTCTAAATTTGCTTGACAAATGTCTTGAAGATATCACGAGTTTCAGAATTTTTCTTCAGAAAGAAAACCCAAGAAAACCTAGAATAGTCATCAACCACCACAAGGGTGTAGACTTTCCTACCTAGACTATGAACTGGCATAGGACCAAACAAGTCCATATGCAAGAGGTATAAGAACCTCACAGAATCTTTGATACCAATGCCCTTGAAGGAAGCTTTGGTATGCTTGCCCTTTTGGCAAGCTGAACAAATGTCTTCCTTGGTGCATTTCATCTTGGGACCATTCCTAACTAGCTTTTCACTAAAGAGCTTGCCAATAGTCTTATAATTTAAATGAGCTAGTCTCTTATGCCATTGTACACAATATGAGACTTTCTCATTTGCAATAAGACAAATAGGAAAGTCTTTATTAAGACAAAGGAAATTTAAGCAATAAACATTTCCACTTCTAGTGTCTGTCAAGACGACCTCTTGGTCACTTGATCTCTTAATATGGCACTCATCCTTATGGAAGGAAATGACATAGTCAAGATCACATAATTGGCTTATACTTATGAGGTTGTGTTACAACCCTTCAACATAAGCCACTTTTGAGATTGTGACTATGTCATTGGTAATCTTACAATAGCCTCTTATCACTCCTCTATTTAAACCACCAAAGATAACTTTGGGTCCATCCTTCACTGGAGTGTACTCCTTTAAGTTGCTTCTCGTCCCAGTCATATGCCTGTAATATACATTATCCAAGTACCATATGGGGGTATGAGCACTTGGACTAACCTGCAATACATATTTTACCTTACCTTAGGCCCCAATAATTATTAGGTCCTAGGTTCTGATTAGCCTAAAAATGAACATATCTTCCTGCAGATTTTTTGACAGGAAGACTAACACTAGCTCTTGGCACGGTAGGATTATGCCAGCAATCTAAGACAAAATGCCCCACTTTCCCACAAGACCAATACTCATGAATGTTGTATCTTCTTTTCTGAGCAGGTCCTGTAGTGTGGTTAACTAACAACTGAACAGAAGGAAGAGGTGTAGCAGCCTTCTTCAAGTTCCTTTCAGTAAGTGTTGAAATTGTTGAAGTGAAAGTGGTAGCATGAGCAGACTATTTAGGTGGACTATGCGGGCAATCTTGGCAGTTTCGGTGCCCAGACCGGGCGGTCTGTGCAGAATGAACTGGCGACTAGCTAGGTCAGCCAGTGTTCCGCGACCTGTTCCCCAGGTTGTTTTCAGGAGGATAGGATGGTTATCTGCTCTGTTGTCAGCTTGAACAACTAGCTCTAGAGTTCGCCGGTTTTGTGTGGACAGGTTTTGTATCCGCTCATGTTGTGCTTGCTCTAGGGATGTCTGGTGGTGTGAACTTGGTTTTTTTTGGACCGAGTCTAGGTCGGCTTAGTTCAGGAGGTCGCGCGACCTATGCAGACTGTTTTCTCTGTCCGCCTAGCTCTGTAGCAGTGTATTGTGCGACCTGGCTGCGAGCTTGTTTTCTACAATCTGGAGGTTAGTCCCCAAGTGGGCGGACTGAGGGTGTACTCGCTGAGTCCGCTTGTTTGGTGGTCTTGTCTAGCTAGGCTTGACGACTTGTTAGAGGCTTGTTTCCGGCCTTGGATGTTCTACCTTGGCAGACCTGCTCCTAACAAGGTCGCAGCGGTCTGGTGTGTATCCGCATTCTTTGTAGATACACTTTGTGTTTGCACTAGATAGGGCGGTTATCCTATCATCTTGTGCGGTGATCATAATCCTCTCCGCGCCTATAAATAGGACCCCTCTATCACATCAGATGGTTCCAAGTGAACAGTAAGTCAACTCGCGAAAAGTTTCTGCGGTTAGGGTTTTCTATCTGTACGGTTTGAAGAGGTTTGACAGGTTTGTGCTGTGTAGGTTGTGCGGATAGTGCTGAAGAGCAAGGAACTTGGTTTTGACTGTAGTTACGGACAGTGCAGTCTTTATGGGTAACAACCAGCGGTTTATAGCAGGTCGCGGTTTGCGACTTAGCAGTTTCTCTTCTGCAACTTCTTCCTAGTTCAAATAATTTGTCCGCCTCTGGGTGGCTTGTTCTGTTCGATGGAAGCAGTCCGCTCGATCTGGCAACCTTGCGGTCAGGAGACTTGCAGTTCAACGGCTAGAATTCTTTCTTCAGCACTAGAATAACGGGTAGTCCGCGCAGTTTGTTGCAGTCTTGCGATAAGACGACTTCGGTGGACTCCTTGGCAGTTAGTAGCAGAGCCAGCGATTACTCCTTGAGGCCGCGCCGTTTATTTTCAACTTGCAATTTTCTTGCTCCATCGGATACATTGGCAATCATGTCTCGCCATGTATTCCTCGCTGTGTAAAGATTTTTTGATTAGTACAAGACTCTTACTCTTCTAGTTATTTTTTTGGGCTTAGGGTGGTTGAGTGTTCTTGGGGCTGGTGTCCCATTTTCCTCTTTCACAAAAATTTACATGGTATCAGAGGGATCAGAGGTTGAGCAATGATCAACCAGAAGTTACTGGTCTGCTTCTGAGAGTCTAAGTAGCCAAAGTGTCTACAATGGAAGGAGGTTATGCAAGAGGTCTTAGAATCGAACTGCTTACACCGACTAACTATAAGAAGTGGAATTCATGCTTGCAGAGTTATCTATTGGGCGAGGACCTTTGGGAAGTCGTCGGAGGAGACAAAAAATAGGAAGTTACTGCTACTGCGAATGCTGGTGCTGATGCGGTGAAAGCCTGGAGGAAGAATAATGCTAAAGCTGAGTTTGCTCTCAAGCGTTTTATTTCACCAGAACTCTTTGACCACATCATTAGATGTGGGTTTGCTGCGGAAATTTGGACTTCCCTTGATGGGTTGTTCAACAGAGAGAATGTAGCTCGGCTACAGTTTCTGAAGAATGAGTTGGCAAGGGCCACTCAAGGTGATCTGCCCATTTCAACATTCTTCCTGAAAATGAAGAACCTGTGCGCTGAGATTTCAGCGCTGGACCCTGATAAGCCTATTTCTAAGGCAAAGCTGAAGAGTCACATAATCTTAGGCTTGCGGAAGGATTATGTGGCCTTCGTCACTTTAGTTCAAGGCTGGGCTACTCAGCCATCTTTGCTGGAGCTTGAGAACCTGCTGGCTTTGTAGGAGTGTTTGGACAGACAGATGGCTGGGGTCACTATCTCTAAAGGAGGTAGTGAGCCGCTCTTCTCAGGGAAGAAGACGAAATGGGAAGAGAAGAAGAAGAAGTCTGATGCTGGTGAGGGACCTTTTACTTCATATCAGCTAGAGGGGAGCGCTGCTCCTAAGCGAGGTTAGAAGAAGAAAGAGTGCTTAAGTGCTACAGGTGCAACCAGCCAGGACACTTCAAGAGAGATTGCAAGGTCAAGCTGCAGCCTGGGTATATTGCAGACAAGGAGGAGGCTGAGTCCAGTGCTGAGGAAGCTGGATGGGGAAGTGCTTTCATGACGGGCACATGTGTCCGTGCCTTGTCCACTGTCGACTACCAGGATGACTGGATCGTGGACTCAGGGTGTGGTTACCACCTCACTGGGGATGAGTAATTGTTCTCCTCTCTTCAGACATTCTCAGGTAACGAAGCTATTATAACCACTGACGATACTGTTCATGTAGTAAAGAAGGAGGGTGTAGTTTCTTTGGGTATTGATAATGGTCCACTCACGTTGAGGAGTGTCTATCATGTACCGGGCATGAAGAAGAACCTCTTCTCTGTGACCAATACAGTTGATGAGGGTTATCACGTTCTATTTGGTCCTACAGAAGTTAAGTTTATCCGCAACGTGTTAGAGGTTAAGGCTGATGTTGCTCACGTAGGAAGAAGGGTGAGGGACTTGTTTGTGTTATCAACAAGCTCCTATGTTGATCGGATGAGAGCCAATGCTAGTGCTTTTATCTGGCATGAGCGGCTGGGGCATGTTGGGATGGACAAGCTGAAATCCATGATAGTGAAGAGCCTTGTGAAAAGCTTGCCTAAGTTGTCATCCTTCAATGATGGTCATGTTTGCGCGGGGTATTAATATGGAAAGGCTCATCGCCTTCCATTTGACAAATCGTTGACCAGATGTAAAGCACCGTTGGAGTGTATCCATGGTGATCTGATGGGGCCGACTGTCACTGCCAGCCTTGGAGGCAGCAGGTACATGTGTTCCGTTTGTTTGTGGAGTTCAAGGACCTGGTGGAGGGCTGGCTTGGCCTGCAGATCAAGAAGTTGAGAACAGTCAACAGAGGTGAGTTTGTTTCAACTGAATTCTCAAACTTCTACAGGAAGCACGATATTCAAAGGGAGCTCACTTGTGTTCATACTCCACAACAAAATGGAGTAGTAGAACAGAAGATCCATCATTTGACAGAAACCTGCAATTGTTGGCTTCATGCTAAAGACATTCCAAGGTCCTTCTAGGCAGAAGGAATGGCTTGTGAAACTTATGTCATCAATCAGATGCATCTGAGTCTGATCAATATGAAGTATCCCTTTGAGATGATGTTTAAGGAGAAGCCTATCATGGAACAACTTCAGGTGTTTGGATCGACTTGTTACGTTCACATCCCATATACTCTAAGGACTAAGCTGGATGAAAAGGCAAGGAAGCTTGTCTTTGTGGGCTATGATCAGCGGAAGAAAGGGTGGAAAGGTTTGGACCTAGTGATGAAGAAGTTCGTGGTTTCAAGAGACGTGGTCTTCGATGAGCTGACGTCATATGGAGGTGGCTACTCTATGGAGCTGCAGGAAAGCAGAGGAGATGGCAAGCAGGAGGAGACTGTTAAGGATCTTCTGGTGGAGCTTCCTGTGTCACCAAGAGCTCCAAGTGTTTCTAGCTCCAGGGTGGAGGCTTCTAGTTCAGGAAGCAGGGGGAGCGTTGCTCCAAGTTTGCCTGGGAACGGAGCTGATTCAAAAGAAGCAGTTGAGGTGGTTAGCAAGGATCAGACCCTTCGGAGATTGAAGAGGACCATCAAACCATCGGCTCGATATAGCGAAGGAAACGCGGTGAGCTTGGTCTCTTGATTCTTCGCAGGCCCTCTGGATGAGCGAGAGCCTTCTAGATTTGAAGATGCTACTGGGGTCAAGGAGTGGGAAGATTCCATGGATGAGGAGATGGCTGCTCTCAAGAAGAATGAGACTTAGGACCTTGTGGCCAAGGTCGATGACATTACTCCTGTGACATGCAAGTGAGTCTACAAGCTGAAGAAGAAGGCGGATGGGAGCATCGAGCGGTACAAGGCTCGCCTTGTAGTTTGAGGTTTTTCTCAGCAGTATGGAGAAGACTATGAAGAGACGTTCAGTATTATGGAGAAGATGACTTCTGTTCGGGTGGTGATGGCTTTGGCAGCTTGCCAGGGCTGGAAGATGTGGCAACTAAACGTAAAGAATGCTTTTCTTTATGGGGAGATCGATAAAGATATCTTCATGGTTTAGCTGCCTTGATACGTGTCTAAATATCATCCAGGACACATCTACAAACTCCAGAAGGCCCTTTATGGTTTAAACCAAGCTCCGAGGGCATGGTATGGGAAGATCACAGAGTACCTCCAGTTCTGCGGATACTCTGCCTCAGATTCAGACTCGATCCTATTCATCAAGAAAAGGGGGAGCTTCATGTCTTGGTGCTGTTGTACGTGGACGATATGATCGTCATGGGGAATTCCGAAGAGGAGGTGGCTAGGATCAGGGCAGAACTAGCCATTCGGTTCGAGATGAAGGACTTGGGTGAGGTCCACCACTTCCTTGGACTCGAGGTGGAGAGGAAAGAGAAAGGCATACTTGTTTCCCAAAAGGGCTATGCGGATCGGATCGTTCAGCGATTCAGCATACGTGAAGGGAAGAGTAGCTCTATTCCTCTTTAAGTTGGCATCAAGCTTCGACGAGGTGAGGGGAGGATACTTCCTGATCCTCTAGCGTTACGTGCTCTGGTGGGGAGAATTATCTATTTGACGATTTCGAGGCCGGACATTGCATATGTTGTAGGCTGGGTAAGTCGATATATGGTGGAACCTAAGAAGTCTCATCTGATTGCGGCAAGGAGCATTCTGAAGTATGTGAAGTCCACTTCTGACATGGGTCTCCTTTATGAAGGAGATACGAGCTTCAACCCGCACAGCTATGCAGATGTTGATTATGGGGGAGATTCAGACGACCAGAAGTATACATCCAGTTACTTCTTCACATGTGGATCAGTACGGATTTCTTGGTGCAGTAAGAAGCAGGATTCGGTGTCCGTCTCTACTACAGAAGCAGATTATAAGGCTTTGGCCTTGGTAGCTCGGGAAGTCATCTAGCTTAGGAGGCTAGTAGAGGACATCCATGAAGAAGTGCGCGGTCCTACTCTGCTATGCAGTGACAATGAGAGTACCCTGAAACTGGTTAATAGTGTAGTTTGTCACGCACGTACCAAGCACATTGAGATTGAGCACCATTTCATTCGGGAGGTGTTGGAGGGATCTCTCGTGATTGGACATGTGTAGAGTGAGGACAACATCATAGACATCTTCATGAAGCTGCTGCCGAAGGGTCCATTTACTCGATTACGGGGATTGCTAGGGATAGTCTCCACTTCTCACTTCAAGGGGGAGTGTTGAAATTGTTGAAGTGAAAGTGACAGCTTGGGCGGTCTGTTCGGGCGGACTGCGCAGACAGTATTGGCGGTTTCGGTGGTCAGACCGGGCGGTCTGTGCAGACTGAACTAGTGACTAGCTAGGTAAGCCAGTGTTCCACGACCTATTCCCTAAGTTATTTTCAAGCGGATAGGATGGTTATCAGCTTGGTTGCCGGTTTGAGCAGCTGACTCTGCAGTTCGCCAGTTTTGTTCGAACTTGTTTTGTATCCGCTCATGCTGTGCTTGCACCATGGATGCCTAGTGGTGTGAACTTGGTTTGTTTTGGACTGAGTCCATGTCGGCTTAGTGTAGGAGGTCGCACGACCTGTGCAGACTGTTTTCTCTGTCCACCTAGCTCGGTAGTAGTGTCTTGTGCGACCTGGTTGCGAGCTTATTTTCTGCGATCTGGAGCTTAGTCCAAAAGTGGGCGGACTGAGGTGGTACTCTCTGAGTCTTCCTATTTAATGGTCTTGTCGAGCTAGGCTTGGCGACTTGTCAGAGGCTTGTTTACGACCTTGGATGTTCTACCTTGGCGGACTCGCTCTTGGCCTAGTCGCAGCGGTCTGGTGTGTATCCGCAGTCTTTGCGGATACACTTGGTGTTTGCACTGGATAGGGCGGTTATCCTATCATTTAGGGCGGTGATCACACTCCTCTTCGCGCCTATAAATAGGACCCCCTGTCACATCTGATGGTACCAAGTGAACAATAAGTCAACTAGCTAAAAGTTGTTGCGGTTAGGATTTTCTATCCGCGCTGCTTGAAGAGGTTTGATTGGTTTGTATTGTGCAGGTTGTGCGGATAGCGCTGAAGAACCAGGAACTTGGTTCTGACTGCGGTCAGGGACAGTGTGGTCTCTGCGAGTAATAACCAACAGTTTACAGTTGGTCGCGGCATGCGACTTAGCGGTTTCTATTCTGCAACTTCTTCCTAGTTCAAATAATTTGTCTGCCTCTGGGCGGCTTGTTTAGTTTGGTGGCAGCAGTCCGCTTGATCTGGAGGCTAGGAGACCTCGCGGTCAAGCGGCTTGTAGTTCAGCGGCTAGAGTTCTTTCTTCAGCACTAGAATAATGGGTAGTCTGCACGGCTTGTTGCGGTCTTACGACTAGGCGGCTTTAGCAGATTCCTTGGCGGTTAGCAACAGAGATGGAGGTTATTCCTTGAGGCCACGCGGTTTGTTTTCAGCTTGTAATTTTTTTGCTCCATCGGATACATTGGCAATCATGTCTCGCAATGTATGCCTCGCTGTGTAAATATTTTTTTATTAGTATAAGACTCTTGATATTCTAGTTGCTTTTTGGCTTGCTTGGGCTCTGCGTGGCTGAGTGTTTATGTGCCTGGTATCCCTTTTTCCGCTTTCACAAAATTTTACAGCAAGGACCTGACTGAAGGTGAGCCTTTCAGCAGTATTTCTTGGCTGGTTCTGACTGCCATTTACAGTAGTCTTCTTTGTAGATGACATGTAGTTTATAGCATCAGAGAAAGCTAGATTTGGCCTGCTAACAGACTTACCCTTGGTCTAAACCTTTGCTGGATGGGCTTGAGTTAAGGCTACTTCCTTTTTCTTTAGAGTGGGGGTTGGGGTACCAAAAATAAATGGTCCAGGATGGGTCATTTGAATTTCCTTATGGGTAGCCTTAAAAGCACTCATTCCCCTACTATACCTTCCACCATAGCTGTGAACATCTTTTTTCTCACTAGTAGATCTACCATTCATCCAGTGACCATAGATGTTTTCTTGGTCATACCTGTTTGAAGGCAACATCACCTTCTTAAAAGGGATGGAAGGCTTAGAAGCCAGAGGCTGGACTAGAGCTTGCCCTTTCCCTTTGGAAGAGGCAACTCTAGTGTTTCCCTTTAACCCCAACCCCTTCTTACCCTTCTGAGAGGAGGAGCCTATTAAGGGAAACATAGTATTGGGCTTAGAGTAACTAGCCATAATTTTCTTCTCCCTCTGGAGCTTCACTTCAAGACCTCTAATGAGACTATTCTTGTACTTGATGGTGCCAATCTGGATGAGATTAATGTTCTTGAGTTTGGTGACTTCCCCAGCCTTCTAATGTAGCAAGGATGTTATTTCAGCCTGCTGGGAAGCAGCTAGCTGAAGGGAGGTTATCTCCTCAGCCAGCTTCTTAGTCAACTTCTTGCTTTTCTTAAAGGCATGTACAAGTTCACCATACTTGTCAATCAATTGATTGACATCTTCTTCAGATTCAGAGTATTCTTTTCCACTGGATGAAGAAGCTTCTGAACTGGGAATAGTCTCATAGCTAGACTCAGATGTAGAACTAGATAGAGAATGTACTTTTTTTGGATCAGGCTGTTCCTAACTGGGTTCTTCATCAGACCTGGCCATCAACCCATAGTAATTGATGCCATCTTCTTCATCTTCATCCTCCTCTAAGTCACTATCTGGATGTCATAGAGGGGCCCTGATCCCTATCCTGGAAGCAAGATATTCTTCTTCTTCTTCAGCAGCTACTCCAGCTTCTTCTTCTGCAATTAAGAGCCCAATGTAGGCTTCCTCTTCTTCAGACTCTGAAGATGCAGAGTCAGACAGACTCCATCTCTTCTCCTTCTTAGCAATGAAAGACTTTTCCTTCTCGCTCTTATGCTGGTGGACCTTTTTCTCACCAACCTATTTTCTCTTTACTGGGCAGTCAATAATAACATTCCCTGGCTTGCTGCAACAATAGCTGAAACTTTAGAGGAAATATGTTTACTAGGTTTTGAGTCATACATGTCTCCTTTGAAGTGGATCTTCCTATGATGAGAGGAGGAGGAAGGTCTTATCCTCCACTGCTTCCTCTTCATCATTTTCTGAACTGCCTGGAGAAGGCAGCAAATCCTTCATCAGAGCTGCTATAGTCTGATGAACTTGGCCCTGTGTTGTCTAAATCAGTGGGCCTTCTTAGAGGAGAGGGAATCCTCTCCTTTCTTTTCTTGGTGTTGTCTTCTATGAAGGCCAAAGACTTTTCCTTGGCATGGGATTTGCTGATGGTCTCCTTCTCTTTCTTGGGAGCCAGTTCCATCTCATAAGAGAGTAGCTTTCAAAACAGTGTATGGGGAGGAGTATCAGCTAGCTTTGTCACCTCTCTGATGACACAGATCTTGGTGTCCCAGTCTCTAGTTAGAGACCTAAGGAACTTGTCATTAAGCTCATAATTACTGAAGACCCTCCCATAGGTCCTCAATGCATTCACTATCTTGAAGAATCTTTCATAAGAGACAGCTATGCTCTCTCCCTTTGACTACCTGAAAGCCTCATACTCCTGGTTGAGCATGGACTTCCTGTCATCTCTGACCTCTTCAGTTCCCTCCATATTGACCACCAAAGTGTCCCACATCTCCTTGGAGGTTTGGCAGTGAACCAGATTCTGAAAGGTTGAGTCATCTATGACACTGATAATGATGTTCTTTGCCCTCTTATCCATGGTTGCCAAGATGACTTCATCCTTAGTCATCTATGAATATTTCTTTGATGTCTGTACTGTTGCATCCAGAACTGTGACCTTCATATGGATGAAAGGTCCCTCTTTGACAGTAGTAAAGATCCTTGGGTCAGAATCTTCCATGAAGAGTCTGACCCTCTCCTTACAGATTCCAAAACTCTCCTTCCTGCAGATAGGAAGTTTCATGGAACCTAGCTCCTTATGGTTCTTTCCTGAATCCATAAGTATTATACTTAGCTACCCTTGGATATCACTCAGATTGTTAAGTCCTTTTTGAGCAAACTCCATTTGATGCCACTTGAAAGTCTTTAGTTTTCGAGGGCAGCTAAACACCTAGAGGGGGTGAATAGGTTTTTGTCTCTTTTGAGATTTCCTTCTTTTATGTGAGTTCTGAGTTACTATCAGCTTTTAAGACACACCACAAAAGCACACACAAGGTTTATAGTGGTTCCCTAGATTATAGGTACATCCACTGTCCCTCCCACCTCTTTAATAATGTATTAGATAAGACACTTCTCCAAATGTCGGCTCCTTAGAGCTACAACACAGATCCCTCAGGATCTCTTAGTCTCCTCCAAAACTTAACTCAGGCACAAAACCCTACCTCAGAGCAAGCTTGCTCCTATAACTCAGTGATCAGAAGATCGCCTACCTCAGGCACATAAGATGCCCTACACTAAGGCTAGGAGGATAGCCCTACCTCAGAGAGAATGACTCTCCTACAGCTCAGGCACAAATGCCCTACCTCAGATCCAAAGATGGATCCTACCTCAGACCCAAAAGTATTACACTCAGAGAGAATGCCTCTCCTACCTTAGGCAAACTGTCCTACCTCAGGCTAAAAGGCCATATAACTTAGATCCACACAAGATCCTACCTCAGGAAAAACTGCCCTACCTCAGATCCAAAACTGGATCCTACCTCAACCTTTATAAAATAGGCCTATACCTCAGATCCAAAGGATCCTACAGAAAATAATGTGGTTGTTGTTGTTGATATGACACCAGAGAAGTTCTCTCGGTCTACTGCTTCCTGAGCTGAGTTATCTCAGCCCTAACTTATTCTCAGCAACAAGAACGTTGATCTTCAATAAGCTGCTGCTTGTGCTGGAAGTAACTCAGAAACCAAGTCTCTGAACTTGTTGTTGAAGACTGAAGAGTTGATAATTTTGTTGATCTTCAAAAAACTAACCTTGACTGTAGGAAGTTGAAAGCTCTGCTTAGTCTTCTTTCTCAGAAAGCTTTTCTGAACTTGTTGTAGCTGATGAAAAGTGCTACAGCTAACTGTAAGAACTTTTAGTTCTGCGGGTTTGAAACTTTAGCTTCAAGCTCTGCAACAATGGTGAGGAAGAAGATGATGAAGTTCCACCTCTTTTTGAAATGATAAACCCTAAAAGTTGTCTTTGCATCCGCCGAACTATCCCTTTTATCTTATGTCGTCCAACGACTATTTGACCCATGGGCCCCACTGAAGTTGTTGGCTGCAACTTTGCTTTTACAGGAAAATTCATACAGTAGGCCTGTGACGCCATTTATCGTGTACTGTAGCTTTCATGCAACAATTTGAAACTTTGCTTACTCATGCTGACGTCAGCATCTGTGGACTTAGCCAAATTCATAGTTTCATCCCAGGCGTTGAGTGCGTTGAGTGAACTTGCTTCACTAAATGAATCTTGACTTAGCCAATTTCTTCTACACCGCCAGGCGTTGAGTTCATTGAGTGAACTGACTTCACTCGATGAATCTGTACTTAGCCAATTTCTTCTGCACTGCCAGGCATTGAGTGCATTGAGTGAATAACATTCACTCAACGCTTTTGTCCTTAGACAAACTTTCTGCTGTTTAGGCATTGAGTGCGTTGAGTGAACTGGATTCACTCAACGCATTTGGACTTAGCCGCTTCACTAACTGCCTGCCTTTATGCCGAGGCATTGAGTGAACTGGCTTCACTCAACGCTTCTGTACTTAGCCACAACTTTCTTTATGAATGCGTTGAGTGAGCCTTCTTTATTGAACGCATCTGCCTTTGCCTGGTTCCTTGCTGATGAGGTGTTGTGTAAACTGCCTTCACTCAACGCTTTTGTACTTAGACAATCTTCTTGATGAGCTTGCGTTGAGTGAGTTGTCCTCACTCAACGCATCTGGACTTAGACAGATTTTTATGTCTATCTATCTTTACGCTTTGACTGATCATTGCTCTATCGACGCCTTCTTCTTTGGCATTGAGTGAGCTGTCCTCACTCAACGATTCTGGACTTAACAAGAATTCTTGATAGAATCTTCAAATGCTTGAGCTTGACTCAACGCTTCTCTTCAGGCGTTGAGTGAGTTGTCGTCACTCAATGATTCTGGACTTAGTCAATTTTTCTGCTTGCCAATGCTGAGGCTTTGACACACTCAATTTTACTCGACGTCTTTTGATATATGGAGTTGAGTGAACTGACTTCACTCAATGCCTTTGGACTTAGCAACATTTCTGTCTTACAAATTGTTGGGCTTTGACTGTCCACCCTTTGTTGGGTACATTAGATACAATGTACTTAATTTGAAGAAGCCCCTTCAACTCAATGATATACACATATTTGTATTTGATGTATATTTAAGTTTATGTATGTAGGATGTCTATTTCATATTGATTGGATAGGTGGACACAACAAGCTGACTAGATTTTGAAGAAAAATGGCTAAGTACAAAAGTGTTGACACACTTCAATTGTGTCGACACCTTTTCAGAAGCTGCTTCAAGACAGGTTAGCAAAATGCTGAGTGAAGTCAGCACAGTCTACATAAAAATGGGTAAAACACAAAAGTGTCGACACACTTCACCTGTGTCGACACCTTTGCAGAAGGTGTGTCGAGACAAGTCAGTTAACTTGACACAGAAGATGGTTGTGTCGAGACAAATCAACTGTCACGACACTTTCAAGTTTCAGATGAAAATTATTTCAAGTAGAATTGTGTTGAGACTGCTGTGATGTCTCGACATAAGTGTCGAAACACACATTTTGATACTTTTGTTTCTGAATATGTGCAGAGTCAACACAGAAGTTTTAAGACAAGTCAGAACTGTCACTTCAGCTACAGAAATGTGATACGTCAACAAAAATTATTTAAGGGGAAAATTTTAAGAATAATATCAGATGCTGATGTCATCACCCAGAAACCAGCCATCCCTGAAGGCTTTAAATAGAGGAGTTGTCAACACCAAACATGAGACACACAATACACAGAATCAAAAAAGAAAGCAAAAATTCTCATTTTTACAATTCCGAGGAGGAAAAAGACGAAGGTCTTTAGGAAAATCTCTAGATCCCTTCACCAAGTTGATCTGAAGACTAAGGTGAATCTGATCTACAATTTCTTCAAGGAATTCAAGCCGATCAACATCAAGAAGATTGCAGATCCAGAGATTCAACTTTTCAGCAAATCAATTTATCAAGAAGAAATCCATTGTTGCTGAGTTGAAGAATCCGTGCTAACAAATAAGTCAGAATTACAAACATTTTGTTTTCTGAAGGCTGTTGTTTACACTTTACCTCTTTATTTTGTAAGATCTCCTTGAGATCTGAGTGAGTAGGAAATCTTATCTTTGATTTGTAACACTAAGTTATAAAGGTTGAGTAGGGTTTATAAGGGGCTTGAGATAGATGGTTTTGGGTAAATCACTGAGTTGTAAGCCTAGTTTATAAAGGCTGAGGTAGGATTCTTGAGGAATCTGAGGTAGGAGATTGGGAGAATCTCTGAGGTAGGACTTATTGGTCTGAGTGTAGGTTTCTTAATAGATACTAAGACTGTAGGATCTTTGGATATGAGTTAAAGAGGAGGAGCTATAACCTTATCTAACACATTGCTAGTGAGAAAGAAGGGGGAAAGTGGATGTATCCTAGATAGGGGAACCACTATAAATTCTATGTGTGCAGTGTGCTATGAATTGATATTCTTTGTGCTGTGTTCAAAATTATATAACTGCTGAAATTGTTAAGGATAAAGATTTACTAAAGTATATTAAAAAATCACCAATTCACCCCCTCTAGATGATTATTAATCCATAGGATTATCTTTCACCCTTTACTGAATGCTTTTTGGAATCTGGCGCTTAGTGAACTGGCTTTACTCAACACCCCAATAGAATGGGATTGCTAAAAGGAAGAATAAGACTCTCATTAAAGCTAGAAGAACAATGCTGAGTGATTCTTCACTCCCAGAATACTTCTGGGCTGAAGTTTTCAACACAACATGTCATGTTCTTTATAGAGCTTCAATCAACAAAAGATTGAATAAAACTCCTTATAAACTTATGAAGGGCAGAAAACCAAACTTGGTCTATTTCAGAATCTTTGGATGTAGATGTTATGTCCTAAATAATGGGAAAACATATATATCCAATTTTTTTGAGAAATTTTATGATGGCATATTTGTTGGTTATAGTGACCACAATAAGACTTATAAGGTCTACAACTTGAGGAATCAAGTTGTGGAAGAGTCTATTCATGTTGTATTTGATGAAAGTTCTATATTTTACAATGATAAGCCAGGTTAATCAAGTACAATAGGTGAAGAATTGAAGCTAAAGGAGCTAACTATAGAAGATATTGTTCTAGCAAGCCAGAATATTCAAGATGGAGTCAACATAGTTAAAGAAGTGCTTGCACAGGAACAACAAGAAGAAGAAACAAAGAATGATACAGGTGGTCAAGGAGAAGAAGTCATATTACCTGTTACTATCAGACATCTAAGAGATCATCCAAGAGAATTGGTCATAGGAGATGATGCACAGGGTGAGACCACAATAAGGAAACATCACAACATAGTGATGTACTCAAGATTTCTGTCCCCGACTGAACCAAAGAAATTTGAAGAAGCTAATGTGGATCCATTCTAGATAGGTACAATGCAGGAAGAGTTGAACAAGTTCAAGAGGTGCAATGTATGAAAGCTGGTTCCTAGATCAGATAACTGCAACATCATAGGAACCAAATGGATATATATAAACAAACTAGATGAGAATGAAGTTATAGTCAAAAACAAAGCTAGACTGGTTGCAAAGTGTTATAGACAAGAAGAGGGGATAGACTTCGATCAAAATTTTGCACCAGTGGCTAGATTGGAGGCAATAAGACTCTTCCTAGCATATGCAACCTACACAAGTTTCAAATTTTATCAAATGGATGTGAATTCATCCTTCCTAAATGGTAACCTTAAAGAAAGAGTCTATGTTGAGCAACCATCAGGTTTTATTGATTTTACTAAACCTATTCATGTTTATTTGCTTTTAAGAGCTCTTTATGGTTTAAAACAAGCCCTAAGAGCTTGGTATGAGACTCTGTCTAAGTTTCTTCTGGAGTATTGATGCGTTGACGGCATGTGTACCGGTCACTATCAAGTAATAATTTGGGAATAACTTCCCCAAATATCGATCTCGAGGGAATGCATGAAGGGTACGTGATAGCATTGTGTGAAGATCGTCACTTAGAGCAAAAATAAACAACAGAGGGTGTTTGGTTTGGTTTCCTAATGCTAAAAAACAGAAATAAAACTACTACGAGTCGCCAGCACCGCTTTGCTTGGTGGATGAGTGAGTGCAGGCCGCTATGCCGTGCTTCGGTACGCGGATGGATGGAGAAATGCGAAAGTGAGGGTCATAAACACCTCTTCAAAGACCTACTCTAGCCCTTGCTAGAGTGGAATCTAGTGCGCTAGTGATTGAGTGCAAGCGGAGGCGAGTGCATCACAACTACAACAGACCAAGTAACTAACCAAACATACTTCATTCATAGACAAATGAAAAGTAAGTTAAATTCGATTACAAGCTTAAAGTTACAATCCACAAGAGAAAAGGTAAAGTAAACCGCAAGAGGGAAGACGTAGCCGTGGCTCTTGGCCGGAGTGGTGGGTTGTCAATCCACTTCACGACACGGACCGTGGTCGTTACCGGATGCAAGTGGGTTGTCAATCCACTTGTTCTTCTCTGTCTTTTTTCCGTTCCTTTGATCTCTTCTTCCTTTCATCTAAAGAAATGTCACCAAGAGTTTCGGTTGCTTGTTGCTGATTGTCGGGAGCTCTCTGAAGGTTGAGGATGGCTTCAGATGGCCGGAGAATGCTTCCCGGGGGGTGTAGATGGGTGGAGGAACTGTGGAGAAGTAGAATGACACTTCCCGCTCACTTCCCGATCACTTCCCGATCGCATAAATGACGAGCGTTGACCTAAATCGCGGAACAAGCCCTTAAATACGGAGGCAGAATAAGCAGAGTGCACGATTAGTGGCGCACGACTAGTGGTCGTGCGCATTGTCGTCCGATGATCGTGCGCAATTCCCAAATAAACCTATAACTTGGACAGAAATATCAGCATATATGCGCACGATTAGTGGCGCACGACCGATGGTCGTGCGCACTTAATTCACTGATCATGCAATTGGAAAAGACAGAATTGCAGAAACATGAGGTAAACGTGCACGTGCAGTGGCGCAAGACCGGTGGTCGTGCGCGCAATGTATAGTGCTCGTGCGATTACCCGGGCAGAACAAGGAAAATGAAGAGGACAGAGCACACGATCACTAGCGCACGACTAGTGGTCGTGCGCAATAGGTCCAGTGATAGTGTGATCGTCAAGACAGAAATGAGGAAATGTAGAATGTAGTGCGCACGATCAGTGGCGCACGACCAGTGGTCATGCGCAGTGAGTCCAGTGATCGTGCGCAGTATTCCTGTACTGTTTTGGATTTCCCGAGCGATTCCGGAACACGCACGCGACCCATGCACCTGCAGTAGAAATAGATAGGTCACAAAAAGTGCACACCACATTCTTTAGACACAACGAGAGAACAAGTAACACAAACAAAAATACAGAAACAATGAACCCACATAGAAAACGGGCCTAAGGTGCACTTAATCATGAAATGGACAGATAAATGAATATAAGCAGTTATGGCTCTCAAGTGCAGTTCAATAACGATAAAACTGGCCCAGATGAGTCCAAAAATAAGTATATAATTTGGACTTATCAAGTATAAATTCTCAAGAGAGAAAATAGATAAAACACTATTCCTATGGGATGTCAAAGGCAAGATCATCCTAGTACAAAAATATGTTGATGACATTATATTTGGTTCTACTGATGAGTCACTTTGCACTAAGTTTGCTAAGTTAATATAAGGAAAGTTTTAACTGAGTAGCATGGGTGAACTCAAGTTTTTCTTGGGTTTACAAGTTAAGCAAACTTTTGATGGACTTTTCATTAGTCAGTCTAAGTTCACCAAGGAGTTAATCAAGAAGTATGAAATGGAAACTGCAACTTCAATGAAAACACCCATGAGGTCTAGTATGTCTTTACATAAGGATTGTGCTGGGAAGCCAGTTGATATCACCTATCACTACTCTATCTAATAGCCAAGAGACCAAACATAATGTATGCCACATGTGTCTGTGCCAGGTATCAAGCATGCCCTAAGGAATCTCACTATACATCAGTTAAAAGAATGTTTAAATATCTAAAGGGCACACCTTATCTTGGTCTATGGTATCCCAGGAATAGTTATTTTGAACTGACAGGCTTTTCAGATGTAGATTATGCAGGATGTAAGGAAGACATGAAAAGCAAATCAGGCTCATGTCAATTTCTTGGAAGGAGGCTGGTGTCATGGAGTAGCAAAAAGCAAACATGTATAGCAATATCCATAGCTGAATCTGAGTACATTTCAGCTGGTGGTTGCTGTGCACAATTGCTTTGGATTAAGCACCAGTTACAAGACTATAACTTACAGCTAAGTAAAATTCCATTATTTTGTGATTCTACTAGTGCAATTTCTATTGCAAATAATCTTGTGTCACATAGAACAAAGCACATTGAAATTAGGTATCATTTTATTAAAAAAACATGTAGAAAATGAAGATATTAACTTAGAATTTGTTCCAACAAGTAAATAAGTTGCTGATATTTTTACTAAGCCTTTGAAAGAAGAGAAATTTAATTTCTTCAAATTTGAACTTGGAATGTTAAACCTTGAGTAAAACCTTTATAGCATAGATATACAACTGATTGGTCAGCAAATAAGTCTACTAATTTAGATTTCAAGGGAAAACTTCATGTGTCAAGAAACTACAGATAAGATAATCAAAATTTTAACTAGTCTGTATCGAGACATCAGAAAATGTGTCGACACAATAGCTAGTAATGTGTCGAGACACATCAATGTGTGTCGACATAAAAAAATTTTAGGTGTCAAGACACTGAAGTGGGTGTCGAGACATACGGGTGTCAAGACCCTAAGGTATATGTGTAGTGAGACATAAAATCTGTGTCGACTTTCGACACATATCGTCAGACTTATTTTGTATTATGTCGACATAACTCGACAAACATGTGTCGACACTTCAAACTGGTGTCGACACTAGGTCATTTCCTAAATCTTGAAATAGTTTTAGCAATGCGTGTCTTTTTAACTTCTGTAGCACCGACTATAAATAAGGTGAGAAAGAAGTTGTCGTCTACGCTTACCTAAAATCCTGAGTGATTGATCCCTGAGTGTTGAGACCTAGAATTTCATTAGTCGACACATTTTCTTCCTCCCTTTCACCCCATTACGATGGCTCCAAAAATCGACGACAACATCAATGAGGGTTATGAACTCATGCGCAGTGGATTCGTCTCTGCACAAGAAGAAATTAAGAACATCATTGACCTAATCAAAGTAGCAGGATTAGAATATCTGCTTTCTGAACCAACGAACTTCTTGAAGAGAGAGGTAACAAAATTCTTCTCTAATACAACACTTGATACAAGTTCAACTAAGATTAAGTCTATAGTAAATGGAGCCAAAGTTACAATCACATCCAGGAGGTTGGCAAAGGTTTTACAGATACCAAGAATCGAGGAGGCTGATGAAGTAGACACCACAAAGACTGCTGAAGGATTGGTGTGGTGTGGGTTGGCTTCTGTCACCAAGGTTCAAGGCACCCTGAACAGGAAAGGCATGAGTTCCTAAGGGAAATTCCTATCAAAAATCATAGGGAAGGTGCTGCTATGTAAAACTGGAGCACATGATAGGATATCAGCTTAGATGTTTGAACTTATGACAAGAGTAATATTCAAACTCAAGACTGATTGGTGTAGAGTAATATTTGAGAAGATAGAGGAGAGTATCAAGAAGCCAAACATGGCCAGGATACTAAGTCTATACCTAGTCCAGGTCATACTAGACAATATAAATCTTAAGCTTGGATCAAAAATTAACCACATGAGAGAAATGGATATGAGGATTTTATCAAGGTAGGATAGAGTCTTGACAAAGGAAGCACCTGAACCTAGCACAAAGAAAGTGAAAAAGAAGAAGAAAGTAAGTGTGGAGGATGAGTATTCCAGTGATACAGGTGAATAAGGAAGTTCAAGTTCTGAGACACAACAAGAAGCAATTATTGAGAAATCTACCAGGACCACCTCTGGAACTAAGGATCAGATACAGGTGGAGTTCATTCCAGAAAAGGAACACATTGAAGAAGAAAACCTCAATGTGCTTCCAACTTTAGAAAGTGAAATAGCTGACAAGATTGTGAGGGATGTGATCCTTAACCTGATCACAACAGAAGGACTGACTGATGCTACTGCACTGGATTTGCAGATGACAGATAAAGACATTGGAAATTCAGTCTATAAGGAGACTGAAGAAGAAACTCATGTGGATAAAGATGATGAAATTCAGGGTTAGTTGGAAAACATTCTCCCACAGGATCCTATTCCTGACCCTCCAGGTCAACATGATAATATCATGATGGAAAACCTCTCCTTTGCACAAGAAGATGCATGGGTTGAGGGGGAGCCAAAAAATATGCTACCTAACACCGATAGGGATAAAACACCATCAACAGTTGCCATTAACATCTCATCTGACTCTAAGGGGGAGGAAGCCTCTCAGGTGAAGAAATAAAAGATTGAGGAAGTCAGACAAAGGAGAAAAAGCTACAAGAAAACAATGCAGTCTGGAACAACTTCTGCTCCAGTTTTGGATTTAAGTACTTTTCTTATACAACTACAAATTATGCTTGACCAACAAAGAACACAGCTTGAAAAGTATGTTGATGAAAAGAATCAGGAGCTGCAATTTCAATTGGCTCAGGACATCAAATCTATAAAATTTGAAGTAAACCTTCTTAAAACAGCCATGCCAGATTACTTTTAGAAAGGAGCTAATGTTATTGTTAAATTGCTAAACAACAGCAAGATGCAAAGAAGACTGAAGATGGAATGATAGTCAAATAAGGATATGCCCTTGAAAATTAAAGGATTTTGGATGAAAACATGACTACTATGCACAATGAATCCTTGGTTAAGCTGACTGAGTAGACTACTGCTATAGAAACCACAATAGCTGCTGCTATAAAGAACATGGAAATTCAACTACAAAATCACTCAGCCTCACTGTTAAAAGATTCATAGATTATGATAAGGACTTGGATCATAACTTACTGAAGGTCAAAAATACTGTAACCACAGGCATCAATTATTTGGATGGTCAGGTCAGGTTTCACAAAAGTTACCTGAGAGATCACATGGAAAGAGAAGTCATAAAGGGGAAGAGGGTAATGATAAGGGCCAGTTCTGAGTATGCTACATGGATATCGAACAACATCAGAGGAACTTTAGGCCATCCTCCCCTTTGGTATGATGGTGACCAAACTACTGAGTCTGGTTGTCAACCAACTCAACTTGAAGTAACTCATGCTGCTCATGAATCCATGTATAATCCTCCTGCACAAATTCAATAAGAAGCCATTCAAGTTGTTGTTCAACATATGTACAGTCCTCCACCACCATTTCAAAATGTTATATGTGAAGAGGTGGAGATGTATGCATCTGCTATGCTGAAAGAGAAAGAGGCTCAGCTGTCAAAGAAAAGGTTTAGGAAACAAGGTGAAGCTAGGCCTGACTTTCAACAGTGGAGCCCAACCTCCAGATCAATCATACTTACTGCATGGAAAGCAGTTAATGCTAATGTTACTGATAGGGGTAAATGGTATCATGAGCAAGAGTAAACTAAATATTTAAAGTAGCAAGAGGTTATCAAAAATTCAGACATAATCTGAAGATAGGGAAGATCCGTGCTAATGCTATTGAGCCCAATAAACACTTTCCCAAGCCTTATCACTATTTTGAGAGGCAAAGGCTCAAGGTGGAAGAGATTTCTAAAGCTAAGGTTGATAAAGGTAAAAAGATAACAAATGTCAAAGTGCCTGAAGTAAAAGAAAAAATACTATCTGGAGAAGACATAGTCATCAAAGAACCAGAGCATCCTTAGAATATATTTTCTAGGCATTTTTGTACCTTTACTTTTAGATTAGTATAAAAAATTACACAATTGTAACCCTTGAACAAATTTATAATGAAAATTTTGGTTGCACTTTGTTATCTATATGTGTTATCAATTGTATCACTTCATATGTTATACAGTACTATTGAATTTTTAACTCTATCATCATGTTTTGGTATCATGTTGTATATCATTGAATTGGGGTTATGACTTCTCTAAATAGGGGGAGATTGTTGGGTATATTGGATACAATGTACTTAGTTGAAGAAGCCCCTTCAACTCAATGATATACATATATTTGTATTTGATGTATATTTAAGTTTATGTATACAGGATGTCTATTTCATATTGATTGGACAGGTGGACACAACAAGCTGACTAGATTTTGAAGAAAAATAGCTAAGTACAAAAGTGTCAACACACTTCAACTGTATAGACACCTTTGCAGAAGCTGTGTTAAGACAGGTCAACAAAATGCTGAGTGAAGTCAGCACAATCTACATAAAAATGGGTAAAACACAAAAGTGTTGACACACATCACCTGTATCGACACCTTTGCAAGAGGTGTGTCGAGTCAAGTCAGTTAACTTAACATAAAAGATGGTTGTGTCGAGACAAATCAACTATCTCGACACTTTCAAGTTTCAGATGAAAATTCTTCCAAGTAGAATTGTGTTAAGACTATTGTGATGTCTCGACATAAGTGTCGAGACACTTTGGACATTTCGACACTTTTGTTTTTGAAGATGTGCAGAGTCAACACAGAAGTGTTAAGACAAGTCAAAACTGTCACTTCAGCTACAGAAATATGATACGTCAAAAGAAACTGTTTAAGGGGAAAATTTGAAGAATGATGTCAGATGCTGATGTCATCATTCAGAAACCAGCTCTCCATGAAGGCTATAAATAGAGGGGTTGTCAACACCAAACATGAGACACACAATACACAGAATCAAAATATAAAAATGAAATTCTGATTCTTACAATTCCGAGAAGGAAGAAGAAGACAAAGGAATTCAAGAAAATCTCCAGATCCCTTCACCAGGTTGATCTGAAGACTAAGGTGAATCTGATCTACAATTTCTTCAAGGAATTCAAGCCAATCAACATCAAGAAGATTGCAGATCCAGAGATTCAACTTTTCAGCAAATCAATTTATCAAGAAGAAATCCATTGCTGCTGAGTTGAAGAATCTGTGCTAACAGATAAGTCAGAATTACAGACATTCTATTTTCTAAAGGTTATTGTTTACACTTTACCTCTTTATTTTGTATGATCTCCTTGAGATCTGTGTGGGTAGGAAATCTTATCTCTGAGTTGTAAGCCTAAGTTATAAAGGCTAAGGTAGGGTTCATAAGGGGCCTGAGGTAGGTGGTTTTGGGTAAATTACTAAGTTGTATGCCTAGTTTATAAAGGCTGAGGTAGGATTCTTGAGGAATCTGAGGTAGGAGATTGGGAGAATCTCTGAGGTAGGAACTATTGGTCTGAGTGTAGGTTTCTTAACAGAAATTGAGATTATAGGATATTTGGATCTGAGTTAAAGAGGAGGAGCTATAACTTTATCTAGCACATTGCTAGTGAGGAAGAAGGGGGAAAGTGGATGTACCCTAGATAGGGGAACCACTATAAATTCTGTGTGTGTAGTGTGCTATGAATTGCTGTTGTTTTTGTTGTGTTCAAAATTCTATAGCCGCTGAAATTGTTAAATGATAAAGATTTTCTAAAGTATATTAAAAAATCACCAACACTAAGAGCAAAATTCTATAACTGCTGAAATTGTTAGGTGATTATTAATCCATAGGATTATCTTTCACCCATTACTCAGCGCTTTTTGGAATCTGGCATTGAGTGAACTGGCTTCACTCAATTCCTGTGGACTTAGATGATTTTAAGTCTTTACAGCATCCTTTCTTGACATATTGCATTGAGTGAACTAGTTTTACTTGCCGCCCGTAGACTTAGACAGATTTCTGTCTCTCCGCCTTTCTACTTTGTGACCACCTGTCACAACCACTTTGACAACCTGTCTAAACTTGTTCCATGGAACATCCTGCACATGATGAGCTTGAACAACATCAAATATAACTATGATCTTAGTGTTGATGGTGATGCCTCTTCAAATCAAATCTAGGGAACATTGAGGGCAATATTCCCAACAGGAGTGAGTAGCCCTAACTTTCATTTTCGTCAAAATCCTTTCAGAATTTTTTTCGTGCTTTTTCATTGACCGATCCTTGACATAGAGTGATTAGGAGACTGGGAATCGAAAGATTTGAGGTAAGTGGTGGACTCCCCCTCTTGTTTAGACCTCTTTTAGTTGTTATTCTTTTCTTTACTTTTAAATTCCATGACCTGATATTGTAGTATTTGTTTTTCATGGTAATGGCCTTTTCGTGTCCATATGTTTCGGTTTTCCTTAGTAAAATTCGTCGAGTAGTCACGAAGAATTCATCGAGTAGTCACGAAGAATTTGTCGAGTAGTCACGAAAAATTGGTCGAGTAGTCACGAAGAATTTATTAAGTAGTTACATGAAGTTTGTCGAGTTCATCGAGAAGTCCGTTGAGTGCGCCGAGTAGTTAAGTTGAATTCGTCGAGTAGTTAAGTCGTATTTGTCGAGTAGTTAAGTCAATTTCATCGAGTGGTTGAGGAAAATTTGTCGGGTAGTCAAGTTGAATTCATCGAGTAGTTAAGCTGAATTAGTCGAGTTGTTATGTCAAGTTCGCCGAGTGTACTTGTAAGTTTTGTCGAGTTATTACAACGATTCGTCGAGTGATCACATCGAATTCAACGTGTGTTCTCGACGAATTTGTCGTGTAGGGTTGTTTTTACCTGGAATTTCTGGGTTTTTATTTCCTTGTGTTGTCATGGTAGGATAAAATGAATTAAACTCTGCATTTTTTCGCTGCGTATATACTTTTCTACTTGTGCACTAGCTGATCCATTGGACACAGGGACATGGTCTTTGAACTTTAAACTTAAAATACGTTTTTCAACACAAATTATATGTCTTTTTTAAAAATAACTGAAGGGACGGTACTGCCTGAGTGTCTGTAGTTGTCCCCTAGACGGCATGACATCACAATGCATATTTTCTCCCACTCTAATAATATATTCATATATTGAGAAAATGCGGGTTGTGACAATTGGTATCAGAGGTAGGTTGGTTTGGTTAGTTAGACAGGATAGTCCAATGACCATTTGTTTTAGAATCTTATTTCATTACATGCACACACCAATGTGTCATCAGTATGTCTTGGTTAAGTATGAACACTACACTCATAAGCATGAGAGAAGTATACAAGGCATATTATGTTGTATATGATGCATAATATGTGTTTGTATATGGATCCTCATAGACATAAGACAATGTGATTGTTAAGTTAAAATGGGTGACTTAACATTATCACATAGATGCTCATTAAATTTTATTTTGTTCGTTACTTATGATATTATGTAGTATGAGATACATAATATTTCATATGTATGTCGCTCATGCCATGCATTAAGGCATTTTTAGAATGCATAACACAACTTACACGACATAAAATAACATTAGCACACATGCCAAGTTAAGATCTACATGATGACACTCGTACACACATGATTTAAAAAGAAGATTTTAAGAATTCCTGCATTCATATTATATACATAAGAGTCAAGGGTTGATGGTATATCATCCTAAATTAAGCATAACATCATTCATAGAAAATCCAAGAGAAAGGTAGTAGCAAGAGCAATTGTATACACATTTCCGGTTTGATGTGAGTTTGGTAATTCTAATATTAAGCTCTTTTTTGATGAGATGACTGTTTGTATTCGTAGAAGATGGCTTCGAAGCGTCATACTCTGAGGTCGGCTCCCCAGTCCGAGGGTGATTCTTTTGGTTTTCATATTGAAACAATGATCGATGAGTTGCGTTAGAGCAATGCGACTATGTTGAGGTAGCTGGTTGCGATGCATGCACAGATGCATGTGTTATTGACTGCCAATTTAGGGCATCAACCTGGGGTGCAAGACCCTATGGTTGGTCTGGTTATACCTATCCCTCCTGCTCCCCTAGTGCTTTTTGTCCTGTTTCGTCCTGAGATGAACTTCATCTCACATTTCCAGCGCTTAGGACCCCCGAACTATGATGGGAGGGCTGATTTTTGTGGCGATAGATGATTGGATCTTAGTTATTGAGGAGATGTTTTCCTATTCGGAAATTTCTACGGACCAAAAGGTTATGGTCATTGCCTATCAGTTGAAGGGCCTTGCTAAAGGCAGGTGAATTAGAGAAAAATAAGGCCTCATTGATGGATGCTTGTGGGAAAGGTTTAAGGGGATGTTGTTGAAGAAAATCTAGCCGTCGGTAGAGCAAGACAAGCTGATGAACAATTTTCTGCATTTGAAGTAGTGGAAGATGCCTTGAAGGGCGAGGCTATTGATAATGCCAAGAACCGTGGCATGTTGCTGAGGAAGGAAAAGAGAAAGGTTGAGGATAGTGGAAGCCCTTAGGCATCTGGCCACGCTCCAAATAAAGGGAGCAAGGATGCGTGTAGCTTTTGTGGTTGTCCATGCCACCCTTTCGAAAAGTGTTTCAAGAGGTTAAGTGCTCAAGATTTAACCTATGCTTTGTGTAAGAGGAAGGGGCATGATGTTGTCCATTGTTGGTCATAGGATAAGACTTGCTTCCAGTGTGGGCAGAAGGGGAATATTAAGTCTAGGTGACCGCAATCCCAGCCCATGATGCAGCCGGTTCCACTTCATGCTTGCCACCGCCACAGGTGCAACAACTGGATAGGGGAAGAGGTAAACTGAATGTGGACCAAGGAAGAAGCTCAGTCTTCCACTCTGGTGATCTCAGGTTAGATTCTGCTCTAGTTGTTAACTTGTAATTATGGATTTAGTTTCTGACATATTAGTTATATGAATGATTTTATAGGCGAGTTTAAGGTAAGGAATCATTGGACGCATGTTCTTTTAGATTCGGGTACCACTCAATCTTTTGTGGCTAGGAATTTTGTAGACCGACATCGTTTGACCATTGATCGAGTTGGCGATCCGCTTCATGTTAAGTTTTCATCTGGTGATTCATTGGTATCAAATCAGGATATCCAGAATTGCCCTATTCTTTTAGATGGATTCATAGCGTATGTCGATCTGAAGGTGCTAGATTTGGAAGACTTTGATATGATCTTAAGTATGGATTGGCTGTCCAGATATGATGTTGTCATTCAATGCAAAGTTAAGCGTTTTGATTTCAAGATGGACAACGGCCAACCCATGAGCATGTTTGGTCTTCCACGTCAGGACTCCCCAATCATATCTGCGGTACATGCTCAAAATTTTTTAGAGCCCGGTTGTAATGCTTATCTTGTTTTTATTTTGGAAATTCTCGTGATTTGCCGTGTATCGAGGATATTTTTGTGGTGCGAGAGTTTTCCAATGTTTTCCCTATTAGTCTTCCTGGTCTCCCACCTGAGAGAGATGTAGATTTCGCTATAGACCTTGAGCCTAGTACTCGTCCTATTGCGAGGGCACCTTATTGTATGGCTCCACGCGAGTTGGTGTTGTTGCATACTTAGTTAGATGAATTATTGTAGTGTGGCTTTATTAGGCCTAGTTCTTCTCCCTGGGGTGGCTTAGTCCTTTTTGTGAAGAAGAAGGATAATTCGATGAAATTGTGCATAGATTATAAGGAGCAAAATAAGGTAACTATCAAGAACAGATATCTGTTGCCTCGGATTGATGATTTGTTTGACTAGTTTAGAAGAAACTCTGTTTTCTCGAAGATTGACCTTCGTTCAGGATACCATCAGTCGAGGATCTGTGAGTCGGACGTTCCGCGAACTTATTTTTGTTCCCGATATGGGAATTTTGAGTTATTGGTAATGTCCTTTGGATTAATGAATGCACCTTTTGTTTTTATGGACATGATAAATCAATTATTCAAAGATTTTCTAGATCATTTTGTGGTCATGTTCATCGATGATGTTCTGGTGTATTCTAGAAGTCCTGAGGAGCATGCTTTGCATTTTCGCTTAGTGTTGTCTACTTTAAGGGAAGACAAGTTGTATGCAAAGTTGAGCAAGAGTGAATTTTGGCTTTCTCATGTATCTTTTCTGGGTCACGTTGTGAGAAAGATAGAATACCTATGGACCTAGCGAAGATAGATGCTATTTTTAGAATGGATGAGGACTACAACGACTTAGGAAATAAGGAGTTTCTTAGGGTTGGCAGGTTACTACAGGAGATTTGTGTAAGGATTTTTAGCATTGTCTGCACCTTTCACCAAACTTACGCAGAAGAATGCAACATTCATTTGGAGCGATTCCTGTGAAGAAGCTTTTCAGGAATTGAAAAAGCGATTGTGCACTACTCTTGTTTCTACCTTACCTACCAAAAGAGTGGAGTATGTTATTTATGTGGACACAGCGCAAGTTATACTCGGGTGTGTCTTGATGCAAGAAGGAAGGGTGATCGCATATGGATCAAGGCAACTGAAGGTTCACAAAAGAAACTACCCTATACATGATCTGGAGTTTGCAACAGTCATTTGTCCTCTATAGTTATGGAGACATCTATTATACGGGGTGTCATGTAAGATTTATATGGATCACAAGAGTTTGAAACATGTCTTCACCCAAAAGGAGCTGAATCTGTGCCAACACAGATTGTTAGAGTATGTCGCAAACTATGATATCGATATCCTTTATCATCCGGGAAAGGCTAATGTGGTGGCCGATGCCTTGAGAAGAAAAGCCACCCATGTCTTTGGTATTTCTGTGCAATCGTTGGAGGAGGAGTTCTTATTGATGAATATAACTGTTGGAAGTAGCGCTACGTAGACTAACTTAGAAGTTGAAGAGCCTTCATGGATTGCACTTACGAGGTTACATCAGAAAGATGATCAAAATTTACAAAATATTCATAGTAGAGCTGAAAGGGAAGAACTATTAGACTTCTCTATAGATGGTGATGGTATCTTAAAGTGCTGGGGTAGATATTGCATTCCCGTTTTTGAGGATATTCGGGCATAGATTTGTGATGAAGCGCATGGTTCTAGTATTGCCTACCATCCCGGTTCTACGAAGATGTACCGAGATCTGAAGCAGATTGTTTGGTGGTCAGGTATGAAAAATGCTATAACAAAGTTCGTATCAGAATGTTATACCTGCCAGCTTGTTAAGGCAGATCATAGAAGAGTTGGAGGTAAGTTGACACCTTTGGATATTCCAAGCTGGAAGTGAGAGAGTATTTTAATGGATTTCATTACTGGGTTGTCGAGGTCTCCCTGAGGGCATGATGTTGTGTGCGTTATTGTCCACCGATTGATGAAGTGTGCCCACTTTGTGCCCTTCAAGGTTTACTATTCCATAAAAAATAGTAGAGCTTTATTTGGATGAGGTCGTCAGATTGCATGGTGTGCCAGTAAGTATTGTGTTAGATCGGGATTCCAAATATATGTCTCTCTTTTGGCGAAGCTTACAGGGAGCTCTGGGCACTGACCTTAGGTATTCTACAGCTTATCATCTGGTGACTAATGGTCAAATAGAGAGAGTGAATCAGATTTTGAAAGATATGATTAGATATTATATTTTGGACCACGATGGAGCTTGGGACAAGCGTCTTAAACTTATGAAGTTTGCTTACAACAACAATTATCAGGAGAGTTTGCAGATGATGCCCTTTGAAGCTTTGTATAGGAGGCATTGTCAAACTCCCATGTTTTGGGCTGAGGTTGGTGAGAGACTGTTGTTAGGTCTTGAAGCCTTGGAAGAGATAAGCATTATGGTGTTGCATATTCGTGAGAAGCTTTGTATGGCTAAAGAGCATTATGAAAAGTATGCAAATCGACGAAGAGTTGATCTGGAGTTCACAGTTGGGAACTTGGTTTTCTTGAAAGTTTCTCTGATGTCAGGTGTTAAGAGATTTGCAAGGAACCACAAATTGGATACAAGATATGTGAGACCTTTTCAGATTGTTGAGCACATCAGAGTGGCTACTTATAGGCTGGATTTACCTGCTACATTCCCTGGTGTTCATGATGTGTTTCATGTGAGGTAGTTGCGAAAGTGTATGTTTAGTGATCGTCATGTACTTGACTCTGTGCCCCAGTTGCAACCCAATATTTCTTATATCAAGGAGCTTGTTCATATTCTGGAAATGCAGGATCAAGTGTTACGGAGGAAGACGATTCCTATGGTTAAGGTTCTTTGGTTAAATCAGGAGGTCAGAAGCGCGACTTGGGAACTAGAATCTCCCATGAAAGAATCTCATTCATACCTTTTCTCCTAGCTTTCTTCGGTGAGTATTTCTATCAAGTTAAATTTTGCTCTGTCCATTTATATCTCTTAGGTTCATATTGCGTTTCAAGTTTTAGGACGAAACTTTCTTTTATAGGGGTGGGGGTTCGGTGGCTGTAATGCCCCTGAATTGTTGATAATTTATTGTGATCTTCTTTTGTCATAATAATGATGTAAGAGTGTTACATTAACGCGAAATTAACAGTGCGACATCGTTAGTGCGTTTCCGTGTTCGTTTGGTCAAGTCGACTGAATTTTGAGCTTGTTGGAGTGTAGGCTATTTTTTTGACTTTAGCAAATTAAGTATCTAATTTTAATCGTGATTGTCAAGTTTCATGGCGATCAGAGCTATTTTGGAAGCCCAGTGAATTTTTTAAGGATTGAAAGGATTTATCGTTATCATAAATTGTGGAAATAAATCGTAACTCGATATTGGCTTGTTGAACTCTGATTTCGACTTCGTCGTTGGATTCATGGAACCGGTATTTACCTTTGGCCCAAATTTCGTCAAAAACTAAGTTGGCCTTAGTCCAAATCTTCAAATAAAATGTTAAATTTTTTTTAAAATATTATATTATATATTTATATATATATATTATCGCTTTATAAAAGCCGACTGTCGTGGGAGAGAGAAGGAGCCGTCTTTCTAGGAGCTTTCCGACGGCCGCCGCGGGAGCTCCAATGAACGGAATCTTCGTCGGAGTATAGATTTGGAAAGCCCTTGCCGAGATCTACGCCTGTGCGGTGAGTATTTCCGGTTTCGTGGATTTTTGGTGTTGGAGTGAGTAGCCCTAACTTTCATTTTCGTCCAAATCCTTTCAGAAATTTGATGTCGTGGTTTTCCTTCGATCGATCCTTGACGTGGAGTGCTTTGGAGGCCGGGAATCAGAAGATTTGAGGCAAGTGGTGGACTCCCCCTCATGTTTAGACCTCTTTTAGTTCTTCTTTTTCTTCTCTTTACTTTTAAATTCCAAGACCCAATAATGTAGTATTTGTTTTTCCTAGTAATGGTCTTTCTGAGTCCATACGTTTTGATTGTCCTTAGTAAAATTCATCGAGTAGTCACAAAGAATTCATCGAGTAGTCACAAAGAATCCGTCAAGTAGTCACTAAGAATTCGTCGGTTAGGCATGAAGAATTCATTGAGTAGATACGTGAAGTTCGTCGAGTTCGTCGAGAAGTCCGTTGAGTGCGTTGAGTAGTTAAGTCGAATTTGTCGAGTAGCTAAGTCGAATTCGTCGAGTAGTTAAGTCAATTTCGTCGAGTGGTTGAGCCGAGTTTGTTAGGATGTCAAGTTGAATTCGTCAGGTATTTAATCCAAATTCATCGAGTGGTTATGTCAAGTTCGTCGAGTGTACTTGTAAGTTTTGTCGAGTGTACTTGTAAGTTTCATCTAGTTGTTACAATGATTCATCGAGTGATCATGCTGTATTCAACGTGTGGTCTTGACGAATTTGTCGTGTATGGCTGTTATTACTTAGAATTTCTGGGTTTTTCTTTCCTTGTGTCATCATGGTGATCTGATGTCAAGTCTTGTGGGTTCATGAGAGAACCATAAGGAGTTGGGCTCCATGAAACTTCCTATATGCAGGAAGGAGAGCTTTGAGATCTCGATTGAAAGAGTCAGGCTGTTTATTGAGGTATCTGACCCTAGAATCTTTATAACAGTTCAAGAGGGACCTTTCATCCCCATGAAGGTCTTAGTTGTGGATGCAACTTTCTAGACACCTACGAAGTATTCTGAAATGACCAAGGATGAGGTCATATTAACAACCATGGATAAGAGGGCACATAACATAATAGTTAGTGCCATTAATGACTCAACCTTCTAGAACCTTGTCCACTACAATACCTCCAAGGAGATGTAGGATACATTGATGGTCTACATGGAAGGGACTGAAGAAGTCAGGGATGACATGAAATCCCTACTTAATCAAGAGTATGAAGCCTTCAGACAGACCAAGAAGGATGACATAGTTGAATGCTATGAAAAATTCTTCAGAATAGTGAATGAGCAGAGGACTTATAGGAGGTTCTTCAACAATTATGAGCCGAATGACAAGTTCCTTAGATCTCTAAATAGAGACTGGGATACAAAGATCTGTGTCATCAGGGAGGTGGCAAGGCTAGCAGAAACTCCTCCTCACACATTATTTAGAAAGTTGCTCTCATATGAGATATAGCTATCTGCCAGAAAGGAGGAGGAGACCATCAACATATCACAGGATAAGGGGAAGGTAGTGGCCTTCAAGGCTGAAGGCTCCAAGAAGAGCAAGTAGAGGATTGCCTCTCCTCCAAGGAGGCCAGCTGACTCAGACAGCACTGAACCAATCACCTCAGATAATAACATGTTTGATGGAGAGTTTGTTGCCTTATCTAGGTAATTTTAGAAGATGATGAAGAGGAAATAGTGGAGGAATAGACCATCCTCCTCCTCTCATCACAAGAAGGATCACTACCAGCTTGATAAAAAGTTCTCCAAAGGAGACATGTACAATTCTAAATAAGTAAAAAGTTTTCTTTTAAAGTTGTTTTCTATTGCTGCAGCAAGCCAGGTCATGTCATAGCTGATTATCCTGTCAAGAGAAAGGATATTGGAGAGAAAAAAACACCACCAACATAAGGTCAAGAAGGAAAAGAACTTCATTGCCAAGAATGAAAAGAGCTAGAGTCAGAGTGACTCATCTTCTTTAGATTCAGAAGAAGAAGAAGCCTATATTGGGTTGTTTGCTGCTGTTGTTGATGAAGAAGAAGACTATCCTGAAGCAACGATATGTATCAGGGCCCCTCTATCACATTTAGACAGTGATACTGAGGAGGATGAAGATGTCATCAGCAGTTATAAGCTAATGGCCATATCAGATGAGGAATCCAGCCAGGATCAGCCTGGTCCAGATATGGTATACTCACTATCCAGCTCCTCTTCTGGTTCAAACTATGATACTAGTCCCAATTTTGATGCATATTCATCCTATGATAAAATGGGTCAGAATCTGAGGAAGATGTCAATCAATTAATTGAAAATTATGGTGCCCTTCTGGATGCTTTGAAGAGAAGCAAGAAGTTGACCAAGAAATAAGTTGAGGAGCTCATCTCCCTACAGCTAGATGCTTCCATACAATCTGATTTAGCATCTTTGCTAGAACTGAAGATGAGGGAAACTAGCCAACTGAAGTATATCACAATCATCTAGATTGGGACCATCAGCCACAAGAACACAATCATTCTGGATCTTGAAGATAAGCTCCAAAGGGAAAAAAAAATTGTGGCTAAATATTCAAAGCCCAATACAGAGTGTCCCCTGATAGACTCCTTCAACTCTCAAAAGGATAAGAGGGGTTTGGGATTCAAGGGAAACCCTAGGGTTGGCCATTCCAAAAGGAAAGGCAAAGCTCTAATTCAGCCTCCCATCTCTTTTAAGAAAGTAGTGTTACCATCAAACAGGTATGACCAAGAAAGTATCTATGGTCACTGGTTGAATGGAAGATCCACAAGTGTGAACAAAAATGTTAACAGCTATGGTGGAAAGAATGGCAAAGCGATGAGTGCTTTTAAGGCCACACATAAGGAAATTCAAATGGCCCATCATGGACCATTTGTGTTTGGTGCACCATCCCCCAAACTCAAGGATAAGGCAGAGGCCTTTTCTCAGGTTCTTCCAGCATACTCTCAGACCAAGGGCAAGTCAGTCAACAAGCCTGACTTGGGTATTTCAAAGGCCATCAACAACATGTCTTCTACAAAGAAGACCACTGCTGGTAGGACTCTAAATAAACCAAGCTCTTCAACTGACAGACTCACTTTTAGTCAGATTGTTGTCGATAGAAACAAGTATAAGGAAGCTGCTCTTCCTTCTGAATAGTCAGCAACTAACATGTAATATACCAGACTTGTTCAGAAAAGAAGATATAATATCCATGAGTGTTGTTGCTGTGGTAAAGTGGGATATTTTGCCATAGATTGCTGACACAATCCAACTATTCCCAGAGCAAGTGCAGGTCTTCTTGTCAGAAAATCTATAGGAAGACATTTTCATTTTCAAGCTAACCAAAACCAAGGACCCAATACAAATTAGGGTCTTAAGGTAACATAAACTATGTTTTGCAGGATAGTCCAAGTGCCCATACTCCTATATGGTACTTAGATAGTGGTTTTTCCAGGCATATGACTGGAATAAGAAGCAACCTTAATTACTTCACCCAGTGAAAAATGGACCTAAAGTAATCTTTGGTGGTTCAGATAGTGGAGTCATAAAGGGATATGGTATGATTACCAATGGCATAGTCTCCATCTCAAATGTGGCTTATGTGGAAGGGTTGCAATATAACCTGATAAGCATAAGCCAACTTTGTGATCTTGCCTATGTCATTGTATTCCATAAGGATGAGTGTCAAATTAAGAGGTCATGTAACCAAGAGGTCATCTTGATAGGCACTAGGAGTGGAAATGTTTATTGTCTAAACTTTTTATGTTTAAGTAAAGACTCTCCTATATGACTAGTTGCAAATGAGAAAGTCTCATACTGTGTTCAATGACACAATAAACTTGCCCACTTGAACTATAAAACCATCAGTAAGCTCTTCAGTGAAGAGTTAGTCAAGAATGGTCCCAAAATGAAGTGCACCAAGGAGGGCATTTGCTTTGCATGCCAAAAGGACAAGCAGACCAAAGCTTCTTTTAAGAGCATTGGGGTCAAAGACTCTGTGAGGTATTTATACCTCCTGCATATGAACTTGTTTGGTACTATGCCAGTTCATAGTCTAGGTAGAAAGGTCTACACCCTTATGGTTGTTGATGACTTCTCTAGGTTTGCTTGGGTTTTCTTTCTTAAGAAAAGTCAGAAACCCTTGATATCTTCAGGACATTTGTCAAACAAATTCAGAATGAATTAAACAGTACTGTGGTCAAAATCAGAAGTGACAATGACACTAAATTTCAATCTGAAGGCACAATAATATTTTGTGAAGAACAAGGGATTCACCAAGAATTTTCTTCTCCAAGAACACACCAGCAAAATGGGATTGCTGAGAGGAAAAATAGAACTCTCATAGAAGCTGGCAGGACATTGCTAAGGCTCCATTTGGTTCGGCGGTGGCGGGTCGATCCGGCGGGTGGAAACGGAGTGTTCGAACCGGAGGGGGGGAGGTGGCTGCTCCAAACGGAGCTTTTTGGGGCTTTTCTCAAGGCGGGCGGGTGGAAACGGAGAAAACGCCGTCGGAGGTTCATTTGTTTACCCTCCTTCCGGCGGCGTTTGCCCAAAACGGAGCAGCGAAACGCTTAAACAAACAGAGCCTAAGTGACACATCTCTCCCATAATATTTCTAAGTTGAGGCAGTAAATATTGCATGTCATGTTCTAAATAGAGCTTCTATCGCCAAGGATCATAAGAAGACTCCCTATGAGATAATGAAGGGCAAAAAAACCAAACATTGCCTATTTTAGGATCTTTGGAAGCAAATGCTATATGCTCAATAATGGGAAATCTTACCTAACTAAGTTTGCTGCCAAATCCTATGATGGGATATTTGTTGGGTACACCAATCATAACAAAGCATATAAGGCCTATAACTTGAAAAATCAAGTTGTGGAAGAATCTATAAATGTATTATTTGACGAGTCTTCTATGATTAACAATGAGCTACCAAGCTCCTCATCTAGATCTGCAGGTATACATTGGTGATGGAAAAACTATCCATCAAGGAAGCTTCTCCTGTAACCCAATATGAGGATGAAGGAGTGTGCTTTCAAAAAAAAGAACTTAGCATACATGATATGGATGAAGTACAAAAAGATCCAGCCATTGAAGCTCAAGATGCTGAAGGAAGAATGCCCCCAGCAGTCAGACATCTAAGAGATCATCCCAAACATCAAATTATTGGTGATGTCATCCAAAGGGTCACAACAAGGAGCAAAATCTTAAACATAGGTATGTACTCTAGCCTTTTGTCTCAGATTGAGCCCAAGAAATTTAAAGAAGCCAACATAGACCAACACTAGATTGTGGCAATAGAAGAGGAACTGAACTAGTTCAAAAGATGTAAGGTCTGGAAGCTGGTTCCCATACCACAAGGACATAACATCATTGGAACCAAGTGGATCTAGAAGAACAAGCTTGATTAAAATGGTGTTATAATTAAGAACAAGGTTAGGCTGGTGGCTAAGGGATATAGATAAGAAGAAGGTATTTATTTTGATCAAACCTTTTCCCTAGTAGCTAGGCTAGAAGCCATCAGACTGTTCCTTTTATATACTTCCCACAAGGGATTCAAAGTCTACCAGATGGATGTGATGTCAGCCTTCCTTACCGGTGACTTAAGGGAAGAAGTCTATGTTGAGCAGCCATCAGGTTTTGTTGTTCCTTACTCTCCTGATCATGTTTATAAACTTAGGAAAGCTTTGTATGGGTTGAAACAGACCCCTAGGGCTTAGTATGAAACCATGTCTAGCTTTTTCAATGAGAACAAATTCTCAATGGGTAAGATATATATGACTTTATTCCTAAGGGAATCCAAGGGCAAGATCATACTAGTCCAAATTTATACAGATGACAAAATTTTTGGGTCTACTGATGATAACCTCTGCAAGAAGTTTGCCAAACTTATGCAAGGTAAGTTTGAGATGAGAAGTATGGGTGAGCTTAACTACTTCTTGGGCCTCTATTGGGTACATTAGAAATAATGTACTTGATTTGAAGAATCCCTTTCAACTCAATGATATACACAAGTATGTATTAGATATATGTTTCAGTTAATGCATGCAAGTTAGTCTATGTCATATTAATTGGGCAGGTGGTCCAAGTGACATTGACAGGTGAACTCAAAGAAGATGACTAGAAAGACAAAAAATTGACAAAGTTCACAGACGTTGAGAGAAGAAAGCTCACTCAACGCCAAATATCAAGCTAGTGAAAGTGAAGAAAATTGACTAAGTCCACATGTGTTGAGTTCACTAAATGGCATACAACTAATAGTGTTGAGTCAAGTTAGTATAGTCAACACCAAATATCAATTTGCAGCGCAGAAGAAATGACTAAGTACAAAAGTGTCGACACAATTCACAACTATGTAGACACCTTTGTAGGAGAAGTGTCGAGATCAAAAATATAAAAGATAGCTGTGTCGAGATAATTCAGTTATCTCAACACCTTGAAGATCAAGTTAGCAGTACCGAGACAAGTCAGATATCTCGACACCTTAAAGATCAGGATAGTAGTGTCAAGAAAATACAACTGTCTCGATACAATGAAGAACTAAAGTGTAAACTTAAAGATGTCGTTACCCGACACACTGTAGTGTCGAGACAATTCAACTGTCTCGACACAGTGAAGATTTAAAGATGACGACACGCGACAGACTGTAGAGTCGAGACAATTCAACTATCCTGATATAGTGCAAATTTAAAGATGTTGACACCAACAGACAGTTGTGTCGAGATAAGTCAACTGTCTCGACACATTCAAGTTCAAATTGGAAATTCTATCAAGTATAGATGTGTCGAGACTGCTAAGATGTCTCGACACCTTCTAAGAACACTAAGTATTATTGTGTCGAGACACTTTGGACTTATCGACACTTATGATCATGAAGTTGTATAGAGTCAACACAGCTGAGTGTCAAGTCAAGTCAGAAGTGTCATGTAAGGTACAATGACTTGACATCTCATCAAAATCCGTTTGAAGGAAAACTTGAAGTATGATGTCATCAATCAAAAGCCAGTAAGCCGCGAAGGCTATAAATAGAGGGGTTGTCTACACAAAATTTAGTCTGTCAAACAAGGAATCAATTTACTCATTATGAGTTTTGCTAAGTCGGGGAAGGGCGACAACTCCAAGAAGGAGGAAGATGCAATTCTTCAAGAAAGTCTTCTGATCCTTTAAACAAGTTGATCAGAAGATTAAGGTGGATCTGTTCTACAAGTTCTTCAAGGAAATCAAGCCGATCATCATCAAGAACATTGAAGATCCAGTGAAGAATCATTTCAGCCAGTCTGCTCAACAAGAACCAATCATTTGTTGCTGAATTCAAGAATCTTAATTCTCAGATAAGTTAGATCACCGAATTATTGATTTATGAGATTACTTTCTTTCTTATTATCCTCTTAATTTTGTAAGATCTCTTTGAGATCTGAGTGGGTTGGAGATATATTCTCTGAGTTATAAGCCTGATTTATCAAGGCTGAGGTAGGGTTCTTGAGGGACCCGAGGTAGGTGATTTGTGTGGGATCACTAAGGTATAAGACTTGTATAGTCTGAGGTAGGGTTCTTGAGGGACCTGAGGTAGGATATTGGGTGGATCTCTTAGGTAGGACCTATTGGTTTGAGGTGTAGGTTTCTGGAAAGAAACTGAGTTTGTATGATCTGTTGATCTGAGTTTAAGAGGAGGAGATATAACCTTATCTAGCACATTGCTAGTGAGGAAGAAGGGGGAAAGTGGATGTACCCTAGATAGGGGAACCACTATAAAATCTCTGTGTTTTGTGGTTTGCTTGTGCTGTGGTCTTGTGACTGTTTATTTTCAAGTATCTGCTGAATTATTAAGTATAAGTGCCAATGAAATTTAAAAGACACCTATTCACCCCCTCTAGGTGATTAACTACCCATAGATTTATCTTTCTCCATAAGCTTTGCTATGATTGTTGTAATCTTGTCATAACCTATGGTAATCCCTTTGTCAGCTCCACCAAAGATCACCTTTGGTCCATTCTTCACTAGAATAAACTCCCTCAAATTGCTCTTTATTCCAGTCATGTGTCTTGAACTTCCACTATCCAAGTACTAGATGAGCCTATCTCTGGTGCTTGGACATACCTGTAAAATAAAGATTTATTTATGCTTAGGAACCCAAATTGTCTTGGGTCCTAGATGCTTGTTAGCTGGGGATCCATTGAGACCACTTGAGAATTTCTTAGTTGTGTACATTTTTTGTCCATGAGACACTATGTGATTGAACCAAAAGTCCATGGCAAAGTGTCCAATCTTTCCACAACACTAACACTTATATCTGTTGTATCTCCTTTTTGGAGGCACAGTATGAACTTTATGCTGATATTCCTTAGGACAGGAATCAACAACTTTTATAGTTGCATTTTGACTGTGAGCAAGTTGTTTGTTTTGCCTCAAAGTCACAACTGTCCTCCTTGGAGGAAACACATTAGGAATAGATTTCCTATTCTCAGATTTGATAGGTGCTCCTGGTCCAGACTTCTGGATTTCTTTTTCTTTGGTCTGATATATATGTTGTGGCAACACAGGACCCTTTTGTCATGTCAGCTTTCTGCCTCTCCTTCTCCTAGGTTTTATATAACCAAGACGACTTCCAGGAGTTCCTGAGAAGGTATCTATTATGGGGAGCACAATATTAGGTTTAGAGAACTGCTGAACAAGTCTTTTCTCATTCTGGTGTTTGAGTTCTAACTCCTGAATGGTTGCATCTCTTTGTTTGAGCATCATGATTTGATCATCAATGATCTTAGTTAGCTTAGCTAACTTTGAACTTTAAAGACCAATCTGCTGAGTAGCCATCTTATGATGGTACTCAAGACCTCTTAGTTATGCAATCTTAATGGTTTGTTTTTTGATAAGATTTTTGCTCTTTAGAAGAGCCTCTAGCAGTTTTCCAAACTCAACTGTGAGCTGCTGCAATTCAGTCTCAGAGTTGGACTTATGTGAATCAAAATTTGAGTTACATGAGTCTGACTCATCCTTATTCTTATGAACAGAAGTTGTAGAGCAAATAGAATTGCCAAAGATTACCTGAGTATCCTTACATTCAACAATTTCTATTTCTCGATTATCAGACAATGCAATCAAGTTAACCTCCGTGTCATCTTCAGAGTCACCATTGAGTGATGAAGTTGTGCAGTTATTGCCCTTGTATAAGGCCTCTCTGATGAATTCCTCTTAACAGGAGAACAATCCAATGTGAGCATGTTCTTCATCTGATTCAATTGAATCTGAATCACTATTAGATAAAGTCTTTGGCTTCTTTACTATCATACACTTTTCTGACTTCTTATCTTTGTAGAACTTCTTTTCCTTGGACTTCTTATTCTCCTTTCTCTTTACTAGATAGTAAGAAATAACATGTCCAGGCCTGTTACAACAATAACAAAAAATTTCAGTCTTAACTTGTTTGTTCTGGTTTGAATCATACCTGACCACAAAATTGTTTCTGTGTTTGTCTTTGTTTTTGCTGGAACTTGGTCTAGATGATGTCTTCTTGTTCCATTGATTCCTTCTTCTTATCATCAACTTGAATTGCCTGGTGAACAATGACAATTCACCATTTGACAATTCTTCTGATGAAGAACTATTCCCAGTGCTAACTATATCTACATCCTTTCTTGGTGATGATCGAATTTCTCTTCTAGCCTTCTTTGATGTGTCTGCTTTGAAAACCATAGATCTAGTCTGTTTTGAACTTTTGATAGATTCATCTTCAGATTTTCTAGAATTTAACTGAAGCTCATATGACAACAACTTCCCATACAAATCTTGGGATAACATGTTCCTCAGGTTTCCCATTTCTCTTACAACACAAATCTTTATGTCTCATTCTTTGTTTAGGGATATCAGAAACTTGTTCTTAAGCTCATAGTTTGAGAATTCTCTTCCATAATTCTTTAATTCATTGATTATTCTAAAGAACTTTTCATAATAAAGTTCTATAGAATAAGTCTTCCCTTGCCCGAATGCCTCATACTGCTGGTTGAGTAGAGACTTTCTTTCATCTCTGACTTCTTCTGTGCTTCTATATAGACTATTAGAGTGTCCCATATCTCCTTGGATGTTTTATAGTGTACTGAGTTTTGAAAGGTTAAACTATCTATTGCACTAACAATTATGTTTTGTGCTCTTTTATCCATGGTGGAAAGAACCACCTCATCCTTTGTCATCTCAGACAGACTCTTAGGGATTTGTACTTTTGCATCTAAGATAGATACTTTCATGGGAATGTATGGTCCTTCTTGTAAAGTGACAAATATTCCTAGATCTGATGCCTCCATAAACAATCTCACCCTCTGCTTCCAAAAAGCAAAATTATCCTTTGTACATATAGGAAGTTTCATAGAACTGAGTTCTCTGTGATATTCTAAAGCCATGAGACCTGATATATATCAATCACCCTTAAGATCTTTTTTTGATTGTTAGGTCTTTCTTTGAATAACCTCCCTCTGATTCCACCTGAAAGATAAATTTATGGGTAGGTAATCACCTAGAGGGGGGATGAATATGTGTCTTTTAAATTTCTTTGTCTTTTATACTTAATAATTCAACAGATACTTGAAAAAAAACAATCAAAAGAACACAGCACAAGCAATCCATAGAACACAGAGATTTTATAGTGGTTCCCCTATCTAGGGTACATCCACTTTCGCTCTTCTTCCTCACTAACAATGTACTAGATAAGGTTATATCTCCTCCTCTTCAACTCAGATCAACAGATCTTACAAACTCAATTTATTTCCAGAAACCTACACATCAGACCAATAGGGCCTACCTAAGAGATCCATCCAATCTCCTACCTCATCTCCCTCAATAACCCTTCCTTAGACTATACAAGTCTTACACCTTAGTGATCCCACACAAATCACCTACCTCAGGTCCGTCAAGAGCTCTACCTCAACCTTTATTAATCAAGCTTACAACTCAGAGAATATATCTCCTACCCACTCAGATCTCAAAGAGATCTTACAAAATTAAGAGGATAATGAGAAAGAAAGTAATCTCAGAAAACAACAATTCTGTGATCTGACTTATCTGAGAATTCAGATTCTTCAATTCAGCACCAAAGGATTGGTTCTTGATAAGCAGACTGGTTGAAATTATTCTTCACTGGATCTGTAATGTTCTTGATGATGATTTGCTTGATTTCCTTGAAGAACTTGTAGAACAGATCCACCTTAATCCTCTGATCAACTTGTTAAAAGGATTAGAAGACTTTCTTGAATACTTGAGTCTTACTTCTTCTTAGAGTTATCGCCCTTCCCCGACTTAGCAAAAATCAGAATGAGAAAATTGATTCCTTGATAAACTGATTGATTTCTGTGTATATGACCCCTCTATTTATAGCCTTCGCGGGTTGCTGGCTTCTGATTGATGACATCATACTTCAAGTTTTCCTTCAAAAGGATTCTGATGAGATGTCAAGTCACTGTGTTGGTACCCTAGTTTGATTTGAGTTCAGTCCTCTCCTTTGTGCCCCTTTGACCCAAGAAATATCTATGGTCAATGGTTAGGAGTCTAGCTGTAGAGTCCTCGCTTTTCCAAATTGAGAATTTGGTTAAGTAGTTTTTCGTTCGACTATAGTCGAACGCCGTTCGACTATCGTCTATCGACTGATCGACGATCGTCTATCAGTTGGTCGACGCCTTGGTCTGCGCTGATAGTTCGACTATCTGTTGATAGTTCGACTATCTGTTCTGCGCTGATAGTTCGACTATCTGTTGATAGTTCGACTATCTGTTCTGCGCTGATAGTTCGACTATCTGTTGATAGTTCGACTATCTGTTCTGCGCTGATAGTTCGACTATCTGTTGATAGTTCGACTATCTGTTCTGCGCTGATAGTTCGACTATCTGTTGATAGTTCGACTATCTGTTCTGCGCTGATAGTTCGACTATCTGTTGATAGTTCGACTATCTGTTCTGCGCTGGTAGTTCGACTATCTGTTGATAGTTCGACTATCTAGTTTGTTTTGATAGTTCGACTATCTTTTGATAGATCGACTATCTGTTTTCTGAGGTAGGTCGACTATCTGCTTGATAGTTCGACTATCTCTGTGCGCTTGATAGCTCGACTATCTGTCATAGATAGATCGACTATCTGATAGTTCGACTATCTGCCCTGATAGTTCGACTATCTGCTGAGGTAGCTCGACTATCCATTTGATAGCTCGACTATCTGGATCGTTCGACTATCTGCCCGATAGTTCGACGATCTCCTGGCGTCGTTCGACGATCTTCGAAGGTCGTTCGACGTTTTCTGTCTGCCTTTGGATTTTGTATTTATTTATTATATTTAATTATTTAATACATTTTCTGGCACAGTATTTTAAGCTGTATGATAAAGTTTCCAGGCATTATTTGCTCTATTCTTTCTGCCTGAGTTCAAATCTTTTAAGATAAAGTTGTTTGTCTTATTAGCTGTCTATTTAAATTACTTTATCTGCTGTCAGCCCCTTTATAGCCGTTAGACTGAAAAGTCTTCTTTTGCTATAAAGAGATAGTTTCTGATGTGACTTTATTTAGTCTATCTGTTTATTTGATTTATGCCTGCAGCTTCTTAGAAAGAGGTTTATTCCTTTTTATGGAATGTTTTGCTGCAGAGATATTTCTGTCTTCTTGATATTTACAGCCCAGGTCTCAAGGCTTAGAAGAAGACAAACAATTCAAAATGGAAGAGAGCCGTTGCTTGATGATGATATAAAAAGAACCCTTTGCAGAAGGATTGAAGCGAGGGTTACACACATATTCAAAAGCACTCAAGCCTTCATCAAGCTCAAGCTTCCTGCTCTCAGCAAACTCCATCTAACTGAGAAGTGTTAAGATCTTCATCTCTTCTTCACCTGAGTTCTCCTGCTTTCAGGAAGTTCAACTCAGAGTTTCTTTGAAGAAGAAGAAGAAGAAGAATAGCTGCTTGAAGAGATTTCTTTTTGTTATTTATTTTCTTCCTGTAGCTCCTTCCTTCAGAATTTTCTGAAGAGTTTCTGCACTGAAGCAAGACTTCACCTGGACATCTTTGAGCCAGGGGGAGCCTTGATTCTTTAGAGCATTCTAGCTCAGTGCAAGCTTTTTGTGCTTCTCTAATCTATTGTAAAATAAAGAAGACATCTTAACCTTCTTCCCCCTCCTGTACAGGGTTATTACTCCCTTCAAAAGTATCCCTTGGTGGCAGGGCACCTGATCAAAAACCTGTGCTTGGTTTTTAGACACCTGATCAAAAGTCTAAAGGGTCTGTTTGATCTACCTGAATCAGATCATTGGTGGCAGGGCACCTTAGCAAAAACCTGTAGTGGATTCCTACCGTTTGGGTAGAAGAGTGGACGTACCCAAGTTGTTTGGGGAACCACTATAAAATTCCTTGTGTCGTCTGGCTTGCTTATTATTTTTCTTGTACTATGGCTGTGAATAGATATAACTAGGCTGCTAGTTGCTGTTTAGGTTTTTCCAAGCTTAACTGTAATTACAGTTAGCTTGTGTTTGTACACAACACTTGTGTTAGGCTTTAAGGTTAAACCAATATCTATAATCTCTTCATTCCGCACTTCACTCCAAGGGAGTTGGGTAGACAGTTAAGTTTTGTATTGTGCAAAATTTGATTACTCTATTCACCCCCCCTCTAGAGTAGTATCTATCCCTTCACTTTCAATTGGTATCAGAGGGAGGTTAACTGACTGTATAGGCTAACACCTAAGTCACAAGATCCTGATAGATACCAAGAGTTTATAGAAATTCACTATCATGGCCCAGTCTAAGGATTATTCTAGCACCAGACCTCCAGCATGCAACTTAGCAAAGTTTGGCATCTGGAAGGCAAGGATCAAACTTTATATGAACTCTATTGATGAGAGTATTTTTGCTTCTATTTTGTCAGGTCCCCCAAGAGCACCTGCTGCTGCCACTGCCTCATCATCTGATTTGAGTGCAGTGCCTCCTCCAGACTATAATGATGAGTACAAGAAGGCCAAAATTGCTGATGCCAAAGCAATGAATATACTGGCTCAGACTATGTCTGATGAGGTGTTCCAGAAGGTGGCCGACTGCTCCTCAGCAAAGGCCATGTGGGACACACTGAACCAGATTGTAGCTGGTTCAGCTGATGAAAGGAAGGACAGGAGGTCCAACCTTATCTCACAGTACGAGAACTTCAAGAAGACTGATGCTGAATCAGTTGAAGCGATGTACACCAGGCTCAGCTCAATCATCAATGAGCTGAGGACCCTTGACAAGGATATCTCATTGACAGAGGTCAATGATAAGATCCTTATGTGCTTCCCTAGCACATGGGATTTGAGGATCTGGCCAATCAAGGAAGCCAGAAGCACCAACGAGATATCAACTGAAGCCCTTCTCGGCAAGCTCAAATCTTTTGAGCAAGTGCTGAAGACAAGGGAAGCTGAAGCAGAAGCCAAGACCCCCACTCCAACAAGAAAAGAGCAATCTCTAGCTCTTAAAGCTGCTGAAGCCTCAGAAGGCAGTCAATCAAATGAGGAGCTCATGGCGTTGTTTGCCAAGAGATTTCTCAAAATGGGGAGAAAAGAGTTCAGAAGAAAATCTTCAAAGTATGAAGAAAAGCCAAGGTATGATCGTACTCCATCTAAAGAAATTATTTGTTATGGGTGCAGGAAGCCTGGACACATTTTGCCAGAGTGTCCAGAGGAGAAGAACAAGGAAAAGAGAAAAGAAAAGGAGCAGCACAGGAAGCACCCCAAGCCATCCTCCTACAAGAACAAGAAAAAGGAGAGAGGTTTCATTGCTGAAACCTGGAGTGATTCTGATGAAGAATCCTCATCCTCAAGCTCTAGTGAGGATGAAGAAGAAAAGAAGGCAAAAGAAGTTTGCCTCATGGCAATAGATGCCTGCAGCAACCACTCTGCTGCAGAGAGTTCTGACTCAGATGAAGAAATGCCTACTGAAGATGAGGTACTTTCATCTTATGATTTTACTTCAGAAGAGTTTAAGTTAGATTTTAAATCTCTATGTTTAGATTTAATTAGTTCAGAAAAAGAGATAAAAGAACTTAGAAATAGGCTAGCTGACTCTGAATCAATAGCCTCTGAAAATGTTAGGTTAAAGGAAGAACTCACTACTTGTAGTGAAGAAATCAAATTTCTTAAAATGGAATTAGCTAAGTCTAAGAGACTAGAAGAGTCACTTAATGGTAGAAGCCTTAAGCTGTTAGAAATTACCAGCATGGCTAACACTAGGACAGGAAATGATAAATTAGGCTTAGGAGCTTCTCCCAGTGAACCCCCAGTCTTGCTTAAAAATAATCTTTCAACTCCAGTGAACTTCATTTCAGCTAGTGGAAAGAAGAACACTGAGTAAGTAAACCTTGTAAATAAAACATTGAATAAGGCTAAGAGAGAAAAGAGAAAGAAGTTTTTCAAAGAAATGCAAAAAGCGTCGAACGCAGCTCGACGATCGGATGCTACATGGTCGAACGAAGCTCGACGATCTGAGCGCCTATCGTCGAACGTCGATCGACGATTTCAACATGATTTTCAAAATCATAATCCATTCCATAGAAACTTAAATGAAAATAGAAACCCTAGGTTTGTTGACCCATCATCTGCATGGAGAATCCCACCTAGGAGATCTCACCCTCTAGGTTATCACCCTCAGCCTGCATTTTCTTATATCTCCAGTTTTTCTTATGTGAAAAACAAGGGACCCAAGGTTACCTGGGTCCACTCTGTCTAAATAGTTGTTTTGCAGGTGAAGGCCTATCCAATCACTCAAAATAAGTGGTATTTGGATAGTGGATGCTCTAAGCATATGACAGGAAACAAAGAGCTACTGTCAAAGTACAAAGCTAAGCTCGGCCCAAAGGTTATCTTTGGAGACTCCAGCTGTGGTCAGACAGAAGGATATGGCAAGATCACAATTGGAGCTGTTACATTCAAGAGAGTTGCTTATGTCAGTGGACTGAAGCACAACCTGATTTCAGTTAGCCAGCTATGTGATGCTGGCTACCAGGTTTCTTTTTCTAACTCCTCTTGCAATATTACTTTAAATAATAATGTTGTCTTGATAGGTAATAGAATAGGCAATATATATTTAGTAGATTTTAATTCATCTCGCTCTGAAATCTGCCTGTTTAATGAATTAACCCTTAATAATAATTCCTTATGGCATAAAAGGCTTAGTCATGTAAACCTCAAGAACATATCTAGGTTATCTAAGCACAACCTTGTTAGAGGTTTACCTTCTTGCCCCTACAAGAAGGAGAGCCTATGCAAGGCTTGTCAGCTAGGCAAGCAAACCAAAAATTCATTTAAATCGGTTAATAAAAGTGATTCACCTAGAATCCTGTATTTATTACACTTGGACCTTTTTGGCCCAATAAATGTACAGAGTCTAGGAGGGAAGTATTACACATTAGTAATTGTAGATGACTTCTCTAGGTTCAGTTGGGTTTTCTTTTTGAGAACTAAGTCTGATAACTTCAAAGCCCTTACAGACTTTCTACTTTGTGTGCAGACTGAGTACTCTACTCATGTGGCCTTGATCAGAAGTGATCATGGTACTGAGTTTGACTCTCTTCTCATGCAAGAATTCTGTGAGAGAGAAGGTATCAAACATAGCTTCTCAGCTCCTAGAACTCCCCAACAAAATGGGGTAGTTGAGAGGAAGAATAGAACACTAATTGAAGCTGCTAGCACATTGTTGGCAGATGCTAACATGCCTCTATCCTATTGGGCAGAAGCTGTTAGTACAGCTAACTATGTCTTGAATAGAAGTTTGATACACAAACTTAAGTGTAAAACTCCTTATGAGTTGCTTAAAGGAAAGAAACCAAAAATTAATTACTTTAGAATTTTTGGCTGTACTGTTTATATTCATAACAATAATAAAGAATATATTAGAAAATTTGAAGCAAAAGCTTCAATGGGAATCATGCTTGGATATTCCCAAGTAAGCAAAGCTTATAGGGTTTATAACAAATCAACCTGTAAGATAGAGGAATCTGTGCATGTGACTTTTGATGAGTCTCAGATGTTTTACAAGGAGAAAGAAAATTCTCCTTCCTCCAGTTCTTTGCAGGTACATGATGCCCCTCAAGAAATCCTTCAACTTTCAACTCTTCAGATCACTGAATCAGACAGTGATGAAGACATTGCTGAAGCTGTTGAAGCTGCTGTTGTTCCACCAACAGTAGATCAAATTCCTCCTGAGGAATTAATCCCAACTGTTGCTGAAGATCACATCCCACCTGCTGATATTGTCACACTTAGAGATCATCCCACATCTCAAGTGATTGGAGACATATCAGCTGGTGTGCAAACAAGACATCAATTAAGACAGGATGTGATGCACGCTTGTTTCCTCTCACAGGTTGAGCCCCTCACCTTTAAAGATGCAGAGCTAGATCCCCACTGGATCATTGCAATGCAAGAGGAGCTCAATCAGTTTGAGAGATGTAAAGTTTGGACTTTGGTTCCAAGACCTAAAGGCCAACTGATCATAGGCACCAAGTGGGTGTATAGAAACAAGTTAGATGCTAATGGAATAATAGTAAGGAATAAAGCTAGGCTTGTAGCTCAGGGCTACAGACAGGAGGAAGGTATAGACTATGACCAAACTTTTGCTCCTGTTGCAAGGCTAGAAGCAATAAGGATCTTCTTGGCCTATGCAGCCTACATGAAGTTTAAGGTGTTCCAAATGGATGTCAAAAGTGCATTCCTGAACGGTGAGCTTAAGGAAGAGGTGTTTGTTGAACAACCACCAGGGTTTGTTTCATCAACACAGCCCTCTCATGTTTTTAAGTTGCAAAAAGCTCTTTATGGACTAAAGCAAGCTCCTAGGGCCTGGTATGAGACTCTAGCTAGTTTCCTGTTAGAGCACAACTTCACTAGGGGAGTAGTTGATAGAACCCTTTTCGTTAAGCATCACAAGGACACAATCCTGTTAGTTCAGGTGTATGTAGATGATATTATCTTTGGCTCCACTGATCCCAAACTTTGCAAAAAGTTTTCCAACTTGATGCACTCTAAGTTTGAGATGAGTAGCATGGGTGTGCTGTCTTACTTTCTTGGTCTCCAAGTTAAGCAAGATGCTGATGGTATCTTCATCTCCCAATCCAAATATGCCAAGGAATTGGTAAAGAAATTTGGGATGGCTGATGCTTCAGCAATGCCTACACCCATGGCTACTAATGTAGTTATTGATTCTGATGATCACGGCAAGCCAGTTGATCAAAAGAATTATAGGGCCATTGTTGGTTCCCTATTATATCTAACTGCAAGTAGGCCAGATATAATGTTTGCTACATGCCTTTGTGCTAGATTCCAGGTCAACCCCAAGGAATCTCATCTGATTCTTCTAAAGAGAATCCTGAGATACCTGAAAGGATGTCCAAATCTAGGACTTTGGTACCCAGCTGAGTCAGAGTTTGAATTAATTGGATATTCTGATTCTGACTATGCTGGTTGCAGAGTTGACAGGAAGAGCACCTCAGGAACTTGCCAGTTCCTGGGAGAGAGATTGGTCTCTTGGTTCTGTAAGAAGCAGGCTTCTGTATCAACTTCAACTGCAGAGGCTGAATATATAGCAGCTGCCAGTTGTTGTTCACAGATCCTGTGGATTCAAAACCAGCTTGTGGATTATGGTTACTCACACAAGAACACCAAGATCATGTGTGATAGTACCAGTGCTATTTCTATTGCACAAAATCCAGTGCACCACTCTAGAACCAAGCACATTGAGATTAGGCACCATTTCCTGAGAGATTGTGTGGAAAAGAACAAGATCTGTCTTGAGTTCATATCCACTGAGTTTCAGAGAGGTGATATATTCACCAAGCCTTTAGATGAACAGAAGCATCTGTTCTTTTTAGTCCAACTAGGCATGATCAATGGACGAGACTAAGTATGACGATATCTGCCTATGTTGAGGTCTGCTTGAAGATCGTCGAACGATGATCGAAGATCGTCGAACGGATTGAGCCTATCGTCGACCTCTGGTTAATGATAGCTTCTGTTTGAAGATCGTCGATGGACGTTCGACCATCGTCGAACAGGCTGAGCTCATCGTCGATCTCCGGACGACGACAGCCTTTTGTTTGAGAAGCCAGAAATAGTCGAACGATTGTTCAACTATTCTGCTTCTGAGCCGATCGTCGAACGGCCGTTCGACTATCGGTTCAAGATCTTTTTAAATAGACCGACTATATCCGGTTCAATATTAAGCCGATAGTCGACCTAGGTTAAAAGATCTGTTGCTTTATCGTCGACGGAACGTGCCCTTTCGCATTCTGCTTTCCCGCTTGCGATTTTCTGCCGCTCCGTCCCCTTCGTCTTCCTCCTCCTTCTCGTGTTTCTCCAGCGATTCAATGGCGATTTCTCCAGCTGTTCTGGCCGTCTTCAAGTTCGATGCAGGATTCAGTGTAGATTTTGAAGCTTTCAGCAGTTGCGATGCCGGCATAGTGGAAGTTCTCCAGCTCTGCATAGATCAAGGCCTAGAGAAGCTGATGTCTGAAAGGATCAAGATTAATATTCCAGAGATAAAAGAATGGGCGTTCACGTCGTCTTCCACAGACGAGTCGATGATCGGTACCATCGGCGGAGTAGAAGCTATCCTAACTTCGGCCGTTCTTTCTGATGTTTTTGGCCTAGTTATCGGTGACGAAGATTATGAGCAAGACGCTCAGGAGTTTGGAAGGATGCTCGTCGAGCTGGGACATGCTGAAGGCATTCCCTCCAAGTTGCTTAAGGTAAATTTCCCTTTCAAGATAAAGTTCCTCGCTGAGGTCGTCGGAAAAGTGCTTCTGGGCAAGCACTCTGCCCATGATAACATAACAAGGCAGCAATTCGCACTGATGTGTGCAATTGTTAATAAGAAAAGGATCGATTGGGCTGCTGTTCTGTTTGATTTGATCAGAAAGAAGACAGGAAAGAAGGAAGTTACCCTGGGAAGGGTTATAGGTATTTTCCTGAAGGAGAAATTCCCCCAGTTGCTGAGTTCTGCCGCAACCACCATCAATGCCAGCAAGAAGATGGATCCCCATCTGTTTTCAAAATGGAAGAGGACGTTCGTGAAGTCTGCTCCAGCGCAATCTGAGGACACAAGGACTGCTTCAGTCGCTCCTCAACCTAGTGAAGCTGGCTCAGCTATCCCTTCCTCCTCCTCTGTTTTGCCGTCTACCTCAGTTGAAGTACCATCAACTTCTGCTGAGGTACGACCCTCCTCTTCTGCTGCACCTGAAACAACCGTGGTTGTTCCTCGGTCTCCTCCAGCCTCTCCTCTACCTGCATATCTGGCTAGGATATCTGCTCCTAGCTTCGATTTGTTAGGTTCAGAGAGAATTCTTACTCCTCATGCATCTCCCGTTAATTCCCCAGTTCATTCCCCATCCCCTGCTCCCTCTCCTGCTGCATCTCCAGTTCGATCCCCTGCTCACACCATCCTCCATCCCAGCACATCTACCATCTCTGCTGCTGATCCATCCACCTCTCATCCATCTTCTTTTGAAATCTCTCCCGAGATTATCATTCGCATCGTGGAGCTGATTACCCCGTCAATCAAAACCATGATTGATGAGGCAATCGCTCCCCTTGCTGCCTCCATTGACCGTCTCACTGCCTCCATCCAATCAATTTCTAAATCAGCTGAGCCATCTACCTCTAGGGGCCTGGTTTCAGTTGTTACTGAAATCAGGCAGGGGGAGATGTCCAATGAAGATGTCTCAGACCTTCCTGCCTCTACTCCAGCTGAAATAGAGATAGCTCCAGATGTTGTCGTATCTGTCCAGCCAGAATCTGCTCCAGTTGAACCAGAAGAAGTTCAAGATGTTGCTATGACTGATCAGGAAGAAACAGCTCCTGCTGAGGAAGAGACTGTTCCAGAAGTTCAAGATGTTGCTATGACTGATCAGGAAGAAACAGCTCCTGCTGAGGAAGAGACTGTTCCAGCTGAGAAAGTGGCAACTCAAGCTGAGGAAGAAATTGTTCCAGCTGAGAAAGTGGCAACTCCAGCTGAGGAAGAAATTGTTCCAGCTGAGGAAGAAATTGTTCCAGCTGAGGAAGAGAGTGCTCCTGCTAAGAAAGTTTTAGCTCCAGTCTTGACTGAGAAGGAAATATCAGATGGTATTCTGCTATCAGAAATTGCTGTGAAAGTATGCTTAGAAGATATAACCTCTCCTACGATTGCCAGATTCCTGGAAGGAATCATAACTAAATATCTGAATGACTGCTGGGAGATGGTTAAATATGAAGGTAATTCCCTAATCCGGTTTATTGATGAGTCAATTTATTTGCTTGCTGGTGTATACCTTGAAGGGATGATTCAAGCTTACTTAGCAGATCTGTGTTCTACAGATTTTATTAAAGAAGATTTAATTGCCAAGAAAATAGCAGTTGTTTCTAAGGCTGCTCCAAGTGATTCTGATACTAAATTAGATCCAGAATTGGATGTGTTTTTAAATGATAAAGAGAATGAAAATCAAGAGGAAATCAAAGTTGATTCTCCTGTTTTAAATTTGGAAGAAATTCAAGCAAGGGCTGCTTGGGACTTAAGAGTAAAATCTTTACAAGAAAAAGAGAAAGAGTTGCAATTTGAGAAGTCATCCATCTGGGATGATTCTCCTGGTTTAGATTTAGACTCCCTTCTGGCTATGGATGCCCTGGAAGAAGAAAGGGAAAAATCTAGTTCAAAGCTTAAAGAAAAGGCTGTCTCAGAAGCCTATGATCCCTATGAGAACCCTCCATCATCCCATTCTGATGATGATGATGATGATTCAGATGTTTCTGAAAATTCAAAGAAAAAGAAAACTGCTGCTAAGAAGAGAAAAGCTGCTCCTCCTCCTCCTCCAAATAAGGACAATGACATTCCATACTATATTCTGAAGGGCATTGACCCCAAATCAAAAGATTTTCAGCATTGGATGAGGTTTTCGAAAAACCAGCAAAAAGAAAGGAAGAGAACAAAGAGGTATGACAGTCCAGTCTCCAGATGGACTCCCAAAGGTCCTCCTCCACCTCCTGGTGCAGGAGCCTCTGGGAATCTACCTGCTAATCAATCTGCAGCTTATGGAAAATCTGCGTCTGCTCAACAACATCCAAGACAAGGTCATCAAAGTTATCAAGGCAAATCGTCTTATGGATCTCAAAGACAGTTGAAGGAGGTTGTGGCCCAAAGACCAACTTTTTCCCCACCTCCTTCTCCAGTACAAACTGAGAAAAGTGTTTCAAAAGGTAAATAGTTTACAGTATTTTAAAACCTTCTAGCAAGTCGCTTTTGCTAAGATTAATCTAATGTCTTATCTAGATAAAATAGCTGATGCTGCTTCTCCAGAGCCCGTATATGAAAATCCTGAGCTCGATCCTAATTTTAGGATGGCTCGCTTTCAAGAGCTTGTAGGAGCAGCCCAAATAAGAAAAGCAAGAGCTGAAGGCAAAGATACAACTGGCTTTACTACGATGTCAGCATATAGAAAGAAAGAATTTGAAAAATTCCAAGTCAATCCTGAGATATTTGATCCAGCAAAGTATATGGAAAAACATCCAGAAGCTGTTGTCCCCAGAGCTACAGAGCTGAAGATTCTTGGAATGCAGGATCTGAAGATGTCAAAGAAGGAATCAGATGATCCTCTTCGAAAAATTTCCTTTGTCTCTAGTTCTTCTGATCCATTACCTGATCCCAAAGATTCTTAATAGTTTGATTAACTGCTGTGATATTTGATTATTTGTTTATCTGATTGATAATCTGCCAGTTTATTAATTAACTATCTGTTGAAATTTATTTTTAATATTCTATTGCTAGCTGTTTTAGATTCTGAGAGACTTAACTCAAATAGGGGGAGATTGTTGGTACCCTAGTTTGATTTGAGTTCAGTCCTCTCCTTTGTGCCCCTTTGACCCAAGAAATATCTATGGTCAATGGTTAGGAGTCTAGCTGTAGAGTCCTCGCTTTTCCAAATTGAGAATTTGGTTAAGTAGTTTTTCGTTCGACTATAGTCGAATGCCGTTCGACTATCGTCTATCGACTGATCGACGATCGTCTATCAGTTGGTCGACGCCTTGGTCTGCGCTGATAGTTCGACTATCTGTTGATAGTTCGACTATCTGTTCTGCGCTGATAGTTCGACTATCTGTTGATAGTTCGACTATCTGTTCTGCGCTGATAGTTCGACTATCTGTTAATAGTTCGACTATCTGTTCTGCGCTGATAGTTCGACTATCTGTTGATAGTTCGACTATCTGTTCTGCGCTGATAGTTCGACTATCTGTTGATAGTTCGACTATCTGTTCTGCGCTGATAGTTCGACTATCTGTTGATAGTTCGACTATCTGTTCTGCGCTGGTAGTTCGACTATCTGTTGATAGTTCGACTATCTAGTTTGTTTTGATAGTTCGACTATCTTTTGATAGATCGACTATCTGTTTTCTGAGGTAGGTCGACTATCTGCTTGATAGTTCGACTATCTCTGTGCGCTTGATAGCTCGACTATCTGTCATAGATAGATCGACTATCTGATAGTTCGACTATCTGCCCTGATAGTTCGACTATCTGCTGAGGTAGCTCGACTATCCATTTGATAGCTCGACTATCTGGATCGTTCGACTATCTGCCCGATAGTTCGACGATCTCCTGGCGTCGTTCGACGATCTTCGAAGGTCGTTCGACGTTTTCTGTCTGCCTTTGGATTTTGTATTTATTTATTATATTTAATTATTTAATACATTTTCTGGCACAGTATTTTAAGCTATATGATAAAGTTTCCAGGCATTATTTGCTCTATTCTTTCTGCCTGAGTTCAAATCTTTTAAGATAAAGTTGTTTGTCTTATTAGCTGTCTATTTAAATTACTTTATCTGCTGTCAGCCCCTTTATAGCCGTTAGACTGAAAAGTCTTCTTTTGCTATAAAGAGATAGTTTCTGATGTGACTTTATTTAGTCTATCTGTTTATTTGATTTATGCCTGCAGCTTCTTAGAAAGAGGTTTATTCCTTTTTATGGAATGTTTTGCTGCAGAGATATTTCTGTCTTCTTGATATTTACAGCCCAGGTCTCAAGGCTTAGAAGAAGACAAACAATTCAAAATGGAAGAGAGCCGTTGCTTGATGATGATATAAAAAGAACCCTTTGCAGAAGGATTGAAGCGAGGGTTACACACATATTCAAAAGCACTCAAGCCTTCATCAAGCTCAAGCTTCCTGCTCTCAGCAAACTCCATCTAACTGAGAAGTGTTAAGATCTTCATCTCTTCTTCACCTGAGTTCTCCTGCTTTCAGGAAGTTCAACTCAGAGTTTCTTTGAAGAAGAAGAAGAAGAAGAATAGCTGCTTGAAGAGATTTCTTTTTGTTATTTATTTTCTTCCTGTAGCTCCTTCCTTCAGAATTTTCTGAAGAGTTTCTGCACTGAAGCAAGACTTCACCTGGACATCTTTGAGCCAGGGGGAGCCTTGATTCTTTAGAGCATTCTAGCTCAGTGCAAGCTTTTTGTGCTTCTCTAATCTATTGTAAAATAGAGAAGACATCTTAACCTTCTTCCCCTCCTGTACAGGGTTATTACTCCCTTCAAAAGTATCCCTTGGTGGCAGGGCACCTGATCAAAAACCTGTGCTTGGTTTTTAGACACCTGATCAAAAGTCTAAAGGGTCTGTTTGATCTACCTGAATCAGATCATTGGTGGCAGGGCACCTTAGCAAAAACCTGTAGTGGATTCCTACCGTTTGGGTAGAAGAGTGGACGTACCCAAGTTGTTTGGGGAACCACTATAAAATTCCTTGTGTCGTCTGGCTTGCTTATTATTTTTCTTGTACTGTGGCTGTGAATAGATATAACTAGGCTGCTAGTTGCTGTTTAGGTTTTTCCAAGCTTAACTGTAATTACAGTTAGCTTGTGTTTGTACACAACACTTGTGTTAGGCTTTAAGGTTAAACCAATATCTATAATCTCTTCATTCCGCACTTCACTCCAAGGGAGTTGGGTAGACAGTTAAGTTTTGTATTGTGCAAAATTTGATTACTCTATTCACCCCCCCTCTAGAGTAGTATCTATCCCTTCACTTTCACACTGTAGCTAACATGACACTTCTGACTTGACTTGACACTCAGCTGTGTTTACTCTGTACAACTTCAGGATCATAAGTGTCGAGAAGTCCAAATTGTCTCGACATAATAATACTTAGTGTTCTTAGAAGGTGTTGAAACATCTTAGCAGTCTTGATACATCTGTACTTGATATAATTTTGAGTCTAAACTTGAAGGTGTCGAGACAGTTGACTTTTCTTGACACAACTGTCTGCTGGTGTCGACATCTTTAAATCTACACTTTGTCGAGATAGTTGAATTATCTCGACACTACAATCTGCCGGGTGTCGATATCCTTAAATCTTCACTTTGTCGAGACAACTGAATTGTCTCGACACTATAGTCTGCTGGGTGTCGACATCTTTAAGTCTACACTTCAGTTCTTCATTGTGTCGAGACAGCTGTATTGTATTGACACTACTATCCTAAGCTTTAAGGTGTCGAGATATCTAACTTGTCTTGACACTGCTGACTTGATCTTCAAGGTATCGAGATAACTGAATTATCTCGACATAGCTATCTTGTATCTTTCTGATCTCGACACTTCTCCTACAAAGGTGTCGACAAAGTTGTGAAGTGTGCCGAAACTTTTGTACTTAGTCATTTATTCTGCGTTGCAACTTGATATTTGGCTTTGACTGTACTGACTTCACTCAGCACTATTAGTTGTATGGCATTGAGTGAACTCAACGCCTGTGGACTTAGTCAATTTTATTCACTATCACTGCATTGATATTTGGAATTGAGTGAGCTTGCTTCTCTCAATACCTGTGGACTTAGGAAATTTTTCTGCCTTTCCAGTCAGCTTCTTTGAGTCCACCTGTCAATGTCACTTGGACCACATGTCCAATCAATATGACATAGACTAACCTGCATGCATGAACTTAAACATACATCAAATACATACTTGTGTATATCATTGAGTTGAAAGGGCTTCTTCAAATCAAGTACATTGTTTTTAATATACCCAACAATCTTTTATTAAGAGCTCTCTATGGGTTAAAACAAGCCCCAAGGGCTTAGTATGAGACTCTGTCTAAATTTCTTCTGGAGAACAAATTTTCAAGAGGGAAAATAGACAACATTATTTCTAAGGGAATTCAAAGGTCAGACTATCTTAGTACAAATATATGTTGATGACATTATATTTGGTTCTACTGATGAGTCACTTTGCACCAAATTTGCCAAACTTATGCAAGGTAAGTTTGAAATGAGTATCATGGGTGAACTCAAGTTTTTCTTAGGCCTCCAAGTTAAGCAAACTATAGATGGACTTTTCATTAGTCAGTCTAAGTTCAAAAAGGAGTTAATTAAGAAGTGTGGAATGGAATTAAAACAACCACTTCCATGAGAACTCTTATGGGGTCTAGTATGTCTTTTGACAAGGGTGGTGCTTACAAGTTAGTTGATATCACCTTGTATAGGGGCATAGTTGGATCACTACTCTATCTAACTGCCAGTAGATCAGACATAATGTATGCTACTTGTGTTTGTGCTAGGTATCAAGCTTTCCCTATGGAGTCTCACTATAAAGCAGTCAAAAGAATATTGAGATATCTAAATGACACACCTAATCTTGGTCTTTGGTATCCCAGGAATAGTGATTTTTAACTGAGAGGCTTTTCAGATGCAGATTATGCAGGTTGTAAAGAAGACAGGAAAAGAACTTCAGGTTCTTATCAGTTCCTTGGAAGAAGGCTAGTGTCATGGAGAAGCAAAAAGCAAATAAGTGTAGCAATATCCACTACTGAATCTAAAAATATTTCAGCTGCAAGTTGTTGTGCACAATTTCTTTGGATTCAACATCAATTACAGGACTACAACATTCAGTTAAGTAAAACTCCATTATATTGTGATTCTACTAGTGCCATTTCAATTGCAAACAATCCTGTGTCATATAGTATAACTAAACATATTGAGATTAGATATCACTTTATTAGGAAGCATGTAGAAGAGGAAGACATTAATCTAGAATTTGTTCCTACAACTAAACAAATTGCTGATATTTTCACTTGACCACTAGATGAAGAGAAATTTAATTCTCTAAGTTTGAACTTGGTATGTTAAATTTGGAATAATTAATGCATACATAAAGTCATATGAAAATAAAATTTAAATATTAATCAGTAATTAAGTTTACATAATTAAATATCACGTAAAAACATCTGAGTATCAAGTTTCTATAGTTCAAGAGACAAAACATTGGCTAAGTCAAGAGTTGTGTCAAGGTACTAGAAAATCTGTCGAGACACCAAAGTAAGTGTCGAAACACCAAAGTAAGTGTCGAGACATCAAAGGGTGTCGAGACCCTAAGGTATACATCGAGAGACATTATCCTTGTGTCAAATTATGTCGACACATCTCGATAGACAATTTTTTTAGTGTCGACACTAGGTCTTTACCTAAAAATTTGGAACAGTCTAAATGGAGCGCACCCTTTCTTCTTCAGGAAAGATTACACTATAAATAGGGTGTGAGAGTATAAGTTGACTACGCTTTCTTGATATTGTGAACAGATTGATTTCTAAGTGTCGAGCCCTAGAACCCAAATCAGTCGACACTCATCAACCATTTCTCTCCACTCTCATGGCACCCAAGCGTGACGATAACATCTTTGAAGGTTATGAACTTGTCTGAAATGGATTCAACTCAGTTTCTGAATAAATTAAGAATGAAATAACCCTAATCACTGAAGCAGGATTGGAATATCTTCTTTTAGAACCTTCTAATGTTTTGAAATGAGAAGTTCTAGAATTCTTTTCCAATGCTCATCTCGACTCAAACACAGAAAAGATTAAGTCCAAAGTGAATGGAACAAAGGTCAAAATCACAACCAGAAGACTGGCCAAGATATTTCACTTGCCAAGGATTGATCAAGAAGATGACCTAGATTCTGCTAAGACTGCAGAAGCTTTAGAGTGGTGTGGATTGGCCCCAACCACAAAGCTTGGAAGCACCCTGGTCAGGAAGGGAATGAATACTCAAGGTAAATTTCTATCAGATATTATAAGAAAAGTGCTGCTATGCAAAACAAGAACATATGACAGAATCTCTACTCAAATATTTGAGCTGATGAAAAGGATAATATTCAAAGTCAAGACTAACTGGAGCAAAAATGTCTTTGACAAAATTGCAGAGTGCATCAAGAAGCCCAATATGGGAAGGATTATAAGCCTCTACTTAGTACAAGCCTTTCCTAACAGTCTCAATCTCAAGATTGGATCTAAGATCAATCACATGAGAAGAATGGACATGAGAATCCTAGCAAGATGGGATAGAGTATTAACAAAAGATACACTAGTACTAGAGAAGAAGAAAGAGAAAAAGAAGAAAGTAGTGGTTGTGGAAGAAGAATCTTCTAGTAAATCTGAAGAACAAGGAAGCTCCGGCTCAAAAAAACATGATGATGCAGCAATAGAAAATTCTCCATGGGCCTCTCCTTGTATTGGAGATCAGATACAGATGAGACAATCCCAACTAGGGATCCTAGTGAGGGGGAGAAACTCAATTTTTTGCCAAAAATAGAATAGGATACTGTCAACACAATAGTGATTGAAGTGGTATAGGAACTAGACACTGTCCTGGAACAAATAGAGGTTCCTGAACAGGAGATGCCTGATAGAGAGAATGAGGATAAAGTCTTTAAGGAAACTGAGGAAGAATTTCCTATGGAATAAGAAGCTGATATCCAGGGGGAGTTACAGGATATACTCCTAGATGATCATTTTTCTGATGCTATAGCTCATCAGGATGAAACCATAGAGGAACTCAACATTGGTGAAGTAGGTGCAAGGGTAGAGGGGGAGATGGCAGATTTTTCCCCCAACATTGAAGGAGCTAAAGAGCCTACTTCAGTTGAAGTTGTCAGTTCTTCAGATTCTGATGAGGAGGAAGCCTCTCAGCTCAAGAAAAGGAAAAAAAGGAGGAACTCAGGAAAAGGAGTAGGAGCTATAATAAAATTGTTAAATCTGGAACATCACCTACTCCTCCTATAGATTTCAGCTCCATATTAGTTCAAATGCAAATAATGTTAGATCAACAAAGAAGACAACTGGAAAAATATGTGGATGAACGCACTAAGGAGTTATAGTTCCAGCTAGCACAAGATATTAAATCCATTAGATTTGAGGTCAACTTGTTGAAGAAGTATATGACTGACTTCTTCCAAAGAAGAGCACATGTTGTAGTCTACTTTGCTCAACAGCAACAGCAGTCAAAGAAAACTCTAGATGAAATAGCTGTTAAATAAGGATATATCCTTAAAAACCAGACATGAATGAATGAAAACATGATTGTAATTCATGTCACTTCACTGGTAAAGCTAGCTGAGCAAACTACAGCTCTGGAGTTAAAGATAGGATCTACCTCCAAAGATGTTGAATCTCAACTATCTATACATGCAGACTCATTGGTTAAGGTAGTCAAGTTTTCTAGCAAAGAACTAGATGATCACTTGCTTAAAGTAAAGAATAATTTGTCCTAAGGGGTTAATCATCTTGTTGGCCAAGTAAGATTTCATAAGGATGACTTAAGAGATCATATTGAGAGAGAAGTCATAAAGGGGGAGAGAGTAATGATAAAGTCAAGATCTGAGCTTGCTATTTAGACCTCCAATAACATCGTGGATACTCTAGGCTTTCCTCCCATAAATTATGATGAAGATCAAACAGTTGAGTCTGGCTGCTAACCAGCTCAGTTTAAGGATATTCACACTACAGTACAATCTATATACAGTCCTCCACCTCAGATCAGAATGTAGTATGTGAGGAGGTGTAGATGGCTGCTTCTAGCTTGCTTAAAGAAAAAGAAGCACAATTATCTAAGAAGATATTTAGCGAGCAGGATGAAGCAAAGCCAGATTTTGAGCAGTGGAGTCCAACTTCCAGATCTATTATACTCACTGTATGGAAAGTAGTTAACAACAATATAGCTGACAGGGGAAAATTGTACTCGGAAAAAGAATGGGTTAAGCATACAAAGCAGCATGAGATCATTTATAAATTCAGAAAAGATCTGAAGGCAGGGAAGATCTCAGATGATTTTATTAAACCCAACAAGTACTTCCCAAAGCCATATCATTATGCTGAAAGGCAAAGGCTCAAGAAAGAAGAGATCTTAAAGGCCAAAGATGTCAAGGGAAAGGAGAAGGTGGTTGATGACAAAGTGCCTGAAGTTAAAGCCAAGATACAATCAGGAAAAGGCATTATCATCAAAGAGCCAGAACAATCTTAGATTTTTTTTAGAAACTATGTAATTTTATTTTAAGAACATTGTAAAAACTGAAAAGTGTAATCTTTGAACAAATTGGATTGAAAATGTTTGGTTGCACTTTGTTATATCTGTTTTAATTATTGTTGTTTCCTTGATAATTTTGTTCAACACTTTTAATGTACATCATATTATCTTATTTTGGTATGGTGGTGTATATTATTGAATTGGGATTATGAATTCTCCAAATAGGGAGAGATTATTGGGTACATTGGAAATAATGTACATGATTTGAAGAAACCCTTTTAACTCAATAATATACACACGTATGTATTTGATGTATGTTTTAGTTCATGCATGCAGGTTAGTCTATGTCATATTGATTGGATAGGTGGTCCAAGTGACATTGACATGTGGACTCAAAGAAGCTGACTTGAAAGAGAGAAAATTGCCTAAGTCCACATGCATTGAAAGAAGCAAGCTCACTCAACGCCAAATATCAAGGCAGTGATAGTGAAGAAAATTGACTAAGTCAATAGTCATTGAGTTCACTCAATGCCATACAGATAATAGTGCTGAGTGAAGTCAGTACAGTTAAAGACAAATATCAAGTTTCATCGCAGAAGAAATGACTAAGTACAAAAGTGTCGACACACTTCACAACTATGTTGACACCTTTGTAGGAGAAGTGTCGAGATCAGAAAGATACAAGACAGCTGTGTCGAGATAATTCAGTTATCTCGGCACCTTGAAGATCAAGTCAGCAGTGTCGAGAAAAGTCAGATATCTCGATACCTTAAAGCTCAAGACAGTAGTTTCGAGACAATACAACTATCTCGACACAATGAATAACTTAAGTGTAGATTTAAAGATGTCAACACCCGGCAGACTGTAGTGTCGAGACAATTCAACTATCTCGACACAGTGAAGATTTAAAGATGCTGACACCCGACAGACTGTAGTGTCGAGATGATGCAGGCTCACACGTTGACACCGAAAAGATCTACAGACACACACGAATGCCTCTCTATGATCCAATTTTACACTTGCACAAAACATCCAACGTGGCGTACATGCTAAGAAATTATATCAATTAAATGCTAATGTACGGGTAGCCGAGCCGATTAGGATCGAATAAAGGCTATATGCCAATATTCTTTACGGCTAAAAGGACCCACCTGGTCCTATCGAGCGATGATTTTACCAAAAGAGATCTACAAAAATTTATGATTCGGAAACGGTAGATCTCTCCCAACAAAAAGAAAATGAAGGGTCATCAAACCTCTCGAACTTAAATAAAATAAGGATGAACGACAAAATCAATCGAAGAAACCACGATAAAATTAATGCTATTAAGATTCAACGACAAAGTATTCCACCACAAAAATTAATCTAGAGGGGAAAACACACAAGTAGCAAGGTTTTGTTATCCAATCGGAATGGATGATTCCGATTCACTATTTTCTGGATTGTCCTTCAACGGCTCCTACGGAGTCACGCCAGATGGAGATAAAACTCATCTGCCTTCGCCGCTTCACGCCAGAGTGGGAATCCACACGGGGGATCTTTGCCTTGGCCAAATTTCACCCAAAAGGAAAGAGGTTGGTCAGTTTTGGTAGGGAAGAGGGTGGTCAGATTTTGTAGGGGAAGGGGTCGGGTTTCTTTAGAGAGGAAAGGTGAGGGAGGAGGAAGTGGAGAGGAGGCCGAATAGAGGGAGAGGTAGGAAGGGTGGCCAACGGCCAAAGAGAGGGGAGGAGAAAGAGGGGGGCCGAATTTTGCCTAAGGGGGAAAAGAGAGGTAAGGGGAAAATTCAAATTTTGAATTCAAAGTTTCAATTTTTCATTCTCTATCAAATCCTTCATAACCATGGCTATATATAGCCTACACCACTCCATCTCCTCCATTCAAAATTCAAAATAAAAATATGATGGTTATATGCACCCATCATGAAATAAAAAATAATACAAAAATTAAATGCATGAAATTAAACACTCTTGATGGTTATAGGCACCCATCATACATAAAATAAAAATAAAAACTTAAAATAAAAATTGCTAAAATAATAATAATTGATAGAATATAAAATATATAATTATTTAATTTATAATTATTTATTTTATTTAATGGCGGCGGCGGACGTCGAGCAAAACATGTAGCGGCGTCGGCGTTGGTGAAGAAACGCCGTGATAGAATTTCATCTTCGAGCTTGCGGCAACGATCGTCCCAATCCACGAACTCTCTATGATGGGGATCAACGGCCGCATCAGCATCATCGCCATCAATCCTCCCCCGCTCAAAAGTACACATCACCAATGAGTTGGTCTGAAAGTATCGGCGCTGGAGAGCATCATCCAAAAGAGCCACCTCTGATTCAAGAAGCCAAGAGTCATTGGAGGCCGGACAATCACGCCATCAAATCAAGTAGAGGAAAACATCCCCACTTGGAGAGGAGAGCACTACATCTTGTAGTATCTTGTCATGCAAAAAAGGTGGTCCTGGGAAACCTTGGAAAAGCATTTGGCAATAAAGGAGAAAAGTTTCTTCATCAATAATCAACGTACCTCCATTGGAGACCGATGGAGAGAGCGATTCAGAAACAAGCTCACCCCCAACCCATTAGAAAATGCAGTAGAACTAAACGGACAGGCAGATAATTCAAGTGGTGGAGAAACATATGACGTTAAATCAGAAACATTAAAAACAGGGGAAATACCCCAATCAGTGGGTAACTTCAAAAGATATGTGTTTTCTCCTAATTTTTTTAATATCCGAAAAGGTTCAGCTCGCCGATTCGCCAACTTTGCTATAGTGCCCGAAGGCATGTGTTCAGGGACGAGACACACCAAAACTAAATCTCCAACCTTAAAGTGAGACGCTTTTTTATGTAAGTTAGCATGAAATTGATAAGATGTATATTGTGTGGTTAGCGCTTCACTAATGTGCTTATATAAATTATGAACATGAGAGGCAAAAACTGGTGTGACTTGACTTGACCTATAATATAGCGGTAACGAAATCAAATCAAATGACACTGGTGCTTTATATCCATGCACGATCTCATTCGGTGATAAACTAGCATGAAAGTAATAAGACACAACTTGATTGAGTAAATTTTTAAAAGTATACCTAAGTATCTTGCTACCGTGAGGAGTGAAACCATGTACTACATGACTTACCCCAAATACGGAGGATAATAGAGTTAAATCTGGTGGCACGGGAGCCTTATAATCAAAGATGATTTTCATAGGCTCCAAATTCGCAGTTCTAATTTTATATTTTAAATAATTACGCTTGGCATGAAGATATGCCAAGGAGAACTGCTCATCATAAATGACGGAGTTGGACGCTCCCGGATGTGACGGTATGTGCGAGCGATAGAACTCAAGGGACCGAACTATAGTCACTAACGTGTGGACATGAGGGTCATCAAAAGGCGGTGGGTAAATGCTTGCAACCGGGTGTGGTATATAAGTATTCCTAGGGGTCACCACATCCAGAGGCACAATAGCCAAAGGTTCATAAATAGTCGAGGACAGAAACATAGTCGGATACACAGAAAAATGAACTGTCAAAGGTGACGCGTAGTCAAATCTGCAAGGTGCGGTGAAAAGACCAAATACTAATGCGCTCAACCTAGTAATATATGTACGCTGAGACAACGACAATGTAGGAATTAATATAGTGGGCGTCACACAAAAACTCATACTAGGACTACCGGTTCCACGTCCTAAAAAATCAAATAATATGGGCAAATAATCAGGAGGAAGGGTCGGCAAAATCAAACCCGGGATAAAATCCAAATCAGAATTAATTTCATCCAACGGTGATAAAATCATGGAACTCTCATCCGGGCGTACAACCAAAGAATCGTCCAAAAATACAACTTCCTCTCTTGGAATTTCTTCCAACACACTAGAGACATCATCTGAATCAGAGTCAGTACAAGTCTCATAAATTGTCAAAATCGAACCCGACAAAATTTCTAATTCAATTTGAGTTTTAGGAAATGGTGATAACGTCAAAGAAATAGTTTTCGGGTTCTCAGCGCTAAAATCATCAAAAAATATCCGTCCCTCATAAGATAATTCATCCACCATAACACTTGAGACATCCTCACTCTCAGACTCCTCAGATAACTCAGATACAATCTCAGTGGGTGTAATCGTAGGCTCTAACACGATGAGGATCGTATCCTGGAGAGGGCACTCAATGCTAGGGTGAACAGACACAATGCTAGTAGGGCACGCAATACACAACAAAATACTCTCACAGATCAGAATATCATCATCTTCCAAATCACTAGGGAATCCCTCACTTTTAGAATCATCAGACTCATCGAGCACTATCGTACGTGAAGGGATACTCTCACCTAGCTGGTCAACTTTCGAATCCAGAGATATTATATCCACATCAGAATCCTCAGAGGTATCATCCACTATCTCAAGGGGCTTATACGTCGAGGCTATAGGAGGCGTAACCTTAGTAGTAACATTTTTCAATTCCAAAACATAAGGTCCACTACGTATTTTCCTTAGGAGTGGAATTAGGCACACTAGGTGTAGTCCTATCATTGTGGGGAGAAGATCTAACCTGAGGCATAGGGTAACTCTTATGAGTAGCTACGGGTCTAGCTCCATGACGATACTCACTCACATGCTTGGTTTCAGCAGTGCGGCGGTAGGTAGGATCAAATTTATCTGAGAGTAGTCTTCGCATGTGCGACCAAGCATATGGACAACTACAAGCACCGCGCTCTTCGTTCAGCCAAAACAACAAGGCTTGACCTACTAAGCACTTTCGGGCTACACAAACTTTGTAGTAGTCTCCCCCTATGATATAATCAAAATAAGCTTCTATCCCCTTAAGCCAGTCTCTAAAAATCTGGGGACACCCTAATCCGTCATAAGTCGCTGCCTCAATTCTAGTGGGAGGATAAGCGTGAGGACAATTGGTATTCCTATGGTATGAAGGCAAGGCTGGAGTGTGTTTAGCCATAGATTTATCATACCAATAGTCTAAAAGGGAAACATTAACGTCAAAGACCATAACAGTGAGGACCAGAGAGAAAACTCACCCGGATCTGGTGCACATGTAGTGAATAAAAGACTCTGACCCAAATTAATTTTGGAAAGATAGATTTATTCCCGCTTAATAACAAAGGTAATAAATATAAAATTTTGATTTTCTTGCTGGAAATAATATGAAGATTATTAAATAATTTTTTTTGATCTTTTTCAAGAAAAATAGAAATATAGGCCTCTATTGGCAGACCAGATTTTTTTTTATATTTTTGATAAATAAACGTGCAAGACAAGTGCGAGTCGGCGTTCTAATAAAAGGGGGAGGGTGTGAATTAGGAAATTGACGTGAACCTCTCTCTGATACCAAATTGATGCAGGCTCATGCGTTGACATAGAAAAGATCTACATACACACACGAATGCCTCTCTATAATCTAATTCTACACTTGCACAAAACATCCAACATAGCGCACACGCTATGCAATTATATCAATTAAATGCTAATGTACGGGTAGCCAAACCGATTAGGAACGAATAAAGGCTATATGCTAATATTCTTTCCAGCTAAAAGGATCCACCCGGTCCGATCGAGCGATGGTTATACCAAAAGAGATCTATCAAAATTTGTGATTCAGAAATGGTAGATCTCTCCCAACAAAAAAGAAAACGAAGGGTCGCCAAACCTCTCGAACTTAAATAAAATAAGGATGAACGACAAAATCAATCGAAGAGACCATGATAAAATTAATGCTATCAAGATTCAACGACAAAGTATTCCACCACAAAAATTAATCTAGAGGGGAAAACACACAAGTAGCAAGGTTTCGTTACCCAATCAGAATGGATGATTCTGATTCACTATTTCCTAGATCGTTCTTCAACGGCTCTGCCGGAGTAATGCCGAATGGAGAGAAAACTCGGCCGCCTTCGTCGCTTCACGCCGGAGTGGGAATCCATAAGGGGGGATCTTTGCCTTGGCCGAATTTCACCCAAAAGGAAAGAGGTTGGTCGGTTTTGGGAGGGAAGAGGGTGGTCGGATTTTGTAAGGGAAGGGGTCGAGTTTCTTTAGAGAGGAAAGGTGAGGGAGGAGGAAGTGGAGAGGAGGCCGAATAGAGGGAGAGGAAGGAAGGGTGGCCGGCGGCCAAAGAGAGGGGAGGGGAAAGAGGGGGGCCGAATTTTGCCTAAGGGGGGAAAAAGAGGTAAGGGGGAAATTCAAATCTTGAATTCAAAGTTTCAATTTTTCATTCTCTATCAAATCCTTCATAACCATGACTATATATAGCCTACACCACTCCATCTCCTCCATTCAAAAATCAAAATGAAACTATGATGGTTATATGCACCCATCATGAAATAAAAAATAATACAAAAATTAAATGCATGAAATTAAACACTCTTGAAGGTTATAGGCACTCATCATACATAAAATGAAATAAAAACTTAAAATGAAATTGCTAAAATAATAATTGATAGAATATAAAATATATAATTATATAACTTATAATTATATATTATTTTTAATGGCGGCGACGGACGTCGAGCAAAACATGTAGCGGCGGCGGTGTTGGCGAAGAAACGTCGTGATAGAATTTCATCTTCGAGCTTGCGGCAACGATCGTCCCAATCCACGAACTCTCTATGACGGGGATCAGCGGCCGTATCAGCATCGTCGTCATCACAAGACAATTCAACTGTCTCGACATAGTGCAGCTTTAGAGATGTCAAAACCAGCAGATAGTTGTGTTGAGACAAGTCAACTGTACAGATGTGTTGAGACTGCTAAGTTATTTCGACACCTTCCAAGAACACTAAGTATTATTGTATCGAGACACTTTGGACTTCTCGACACTTATTATCCTGAAGTTGTACAGAGTCAACACAGCTGAGTGTCAAGTCAACTCAAAAGTGTCATGTAAGCTACAGTAACATTGTTGGGTACACTAGTTATAATGTACTTGATTTGAAGAAAGCTCTTCAACTCAATGATATACACATATTTGTATTTGATGTATACTTAAGTTTATGTGTGCAGGATGTCTATTTCATATTGATTGGACAGGTGGATACAGGAAGCTGACTAGATTTTGAAAAAAATTGGCTAAGTACAAAAGTGTCGACACACTTCAACTGTGTCGACACCTTTGCAGAAGCTGTATCGAGACAAGTCAGCAAAATGCGGAGTGAAGTCAGTACAATCTACATTCAGCAACCTGCTATGCAGAAAAATGGCTAAATACAAAAGTGTCGACACACTTCACCTGTGTCGACACCTTTGTAGAAGGTGTGTCGAGACATGTCAGTTAACTTGACATAGAAGATTCAAGACAGCTGTGTCGACACAAGTCAGTTGTCTCAACACCTTGAAAATTGAGTCAGCAGTGTTGAGATAAGTCAGCATACTTGACACTATATAGCTTGAATCAGTTGTGTCGAGACAATACAACTGTCTCGACACAAAGAAGGCAGGAGATTTTCCTAAGTAAGATTGTGTCGAGACAAACCAACTATCTCGAGAAAAAGAAGGATTAAAGTATAGAAGTCTCGACACAAGGCAGAAATAAAATATATAGACATCAAGTAGACAGTTGTGTCGAGACAATCTAAGTGTCTCGACACTAAGCAGAATTAAAGAGGTTGATACAGAAGATGGTTGTGTCGAGACAAGTCAACTGTCTTAACATTCTCAAGTTTCAGATGAAAATTCTTTCAAGTAGAATTGTGTCGAGACTGCTAAGATGTCTCGACACAAGTGTCGAGATACTTTGAACATCTCGATACTTATGTTTCTAAAAAAGTGTAAAGTCAACACAGAAGTGTCAAGACAAGTCAGAACTGTCGCTTCAGCTACAGTATTGTGATACTTCAACATAAAACTTTTAAGGGGAGAATTTGATGTATGATGTCAGATGCTGATATCATCATTCAGTTACCAGCCATCCATGAAGTCTATAAATAGAGGGGTTGTCTACACAAAAAAAGAGAGACACAACATACAGAACCAAAAAGGAAACAAAAATTCTCATTCTTATTACAATCTCGAGGAGGAGGAAGAAGACGAAGGTCTTCAAGAAAATCTCCAGATCCCTTCATTAGGTTGATCTGAAGATTAAGGTGGATCTGATCTATAATTTCTTCAAGAAATTCAAGCCGATCAACATAAAGAATATTGCAGATCCAGAGAATCAACTTTTCAGCAAATCAATTTTTCAGCAAATCAATTTATCAAGAAGAAATTCATTGCTGCTGAGTTGAAGAATTTGTGCTAACAGATTAGTTAGAATTACAAACATTCTATTTTTTGAAGATTATTGTTTACACTTTACCTCTTTATTTTGTAAGATCTCCTTGAGATCTGAGTGGGTAGGAGATCTTATCTCTGAGTTGTAAGCCATATTTATAAAGGCTGAGGTAGGTTTCTTGAGGGACCTGAGGTAGGTGGTTTTGGGTGAATCACTGAGTTGTAAGCCTAGTTTATAAAGGCTGTGGTAGAGTTCTTGAGGGACCTGAGGTAGAAGTTTGGGAGAATCTCTGAGGTAGGACCTATTGGTCTGAGTGTAGGTTTCTTAACAGAAACTGAGACTGTAGGATCTTTGGATCTGAGTTAAAGAGTAGGAGCTATAATCTTATCTAGCACATTGTTAGTGAGGAAGAAAGGGGAAAGTGGATGTACCCTAGATAGGGGAACCACTATAAGTTTTGTGTGTAGTGTGCTGTGGATTACTGTTGGTTGTGCTGTGTTCAAAATTCTATAACTATTGAAATTGTTAAGTGATAAAGATTTGCTAAAGTATTTTAAAAGTCACTTATTCACCCCCCTCTAGGTGTTTATCTACCCATAGGACTATCCTTCAAGTTGTATCAGAGGGAGGTTGTTCAAGAAAGTTCTAACAGTCTGAAAAAGCTCCAAATGGTATTAAAAATTTCAGATCTATGGCTTCTGAATCACACAAAGAACTCAGTTATATGAAACTGCCAATATGCACTAAGGATAACTTTGCTATATAGAAATAGAGTGTGAGATTATTTATGGAAGCCTCAGATCCAAGAATATTTGTCACTATAGAAGAATGACCATATATATCAATGAAGACATCTGTTTTAGATGCAAATGTTCAAACACCTAAGAAACTGTCAGAAATGACAAAGGATGAGGTTGTATTAGCCACCATGGACAAAAGAGCACAAAACATAATAGTCAGTGCAATAGACAATTCAACTTTTCAGAATCTAGTACACTGTAATACATCCAAGGAGATGTAGGATACTCTTATAGTATACATGGAAGGTACATAAGAAGTAAGAGATGATAGAAAATCTCTCCTCAACCAGCAGTATGAGGCCTTCAGACAAGGAAAAACTGATTCTATAGAACAATGTTATGAAAAGTTCTTTAGAATAGTAAACGACTTAAGAAACTATGGTAGGAATTTCTCAAACTATGAGCTGAATGAAAAATTCTTTAGATCCCTAAATAAAGAATGAGACATCAAGATTTGTGATGTAAGAGAAATGGGGAATCTAAGAAATTTGTTACCCAAAGACTTGTATGGGGTCACATGAGATTCAACTAAACTCTAGAAAAGCTGAAGCATATTCTGCCAGAAGTTCAACCAAGACTAAATCTGTGGCCTTCAAAGCAGATATATCTAAGAAAGCTAGAAGTGAAATCCCATCATCACCCAGAATAGATGAAGATACAGATAACACTGGAGTCTATTCTTCATCAAAAGATCTATCAGATGATGATTTGGTACTGTTTACCAGATAATTCAAGAAAATGCTGAGAAGAAAGAAACAGTGGAGTTAAAAGAAACCATCTGGATTAAGCTCCAGTAAAAGTAAAGACAATCACAGAGATAAATCAATGGTCAGGTATGATTCTCATCAGAATCAACAATTTAAGACTGGTATTATTTTTTTTTGCTGTAACAGGCCTGGACATGTCATAGCTGACTGTCCAGTAAAAAGGAAGGAGAACAAAAAGTCTAAAGAAAAGAAGTTCGATAAGAACAAGACAAAGAAGGTTCTGATGGCAAAGAAATCCAAGACCTTATCTGATAGTGATACTAAGTCAATTGAGTCAGAAGAAGAACTTGCTGGACTGTTCTCCTATGAAGAAGAGTTCATCAGAAAGGCCATATACAAAGGGAAAAGCTCAACAACTTCATCACACTATGGTGATTCTGAATAAGATATGTAGATCAATTTAATGGCACTATGGTGTCGACACCTTTACAGAAGGTGTGTCGAGATAAGTCAGTTAACTTGACACAGAAGATTCAAGACAACTTTGTCGAGACAAGTCAGTTTTCTCGACACCTTGAAGACTGAGTCAGCAGTGTCGAGATAAGTCAGCATACTTGACACTATAAAGCTTGAAGCAGTTGTGTCGAGAAAATACAACTATCTCGACACAAAGAAGGCAGGAGATTTTACTAAGTAAGATTGTGTTGAGATAAACCTACTATCTCGAGACAATGAAGGATTAAAGTATAGAAGTCTCGACACAAGACAAAAATAAAATATGTAGACATCAGACAGACAGTTGTGTCGAGACAATCTAATTGTCTTGATACTAAGCAAAATTAAAGAGGTTAAAACAGAAGATGGTTGTGTCAATATAAGTCAACTGTCTTGACATTCTTAAGTTTCAGATGAAAATTCTTTCAAGTAGAATTGTGTCGAGACTGCTAAGATGTCTCGACACAAGTGTCGAGACACTTTGGACATCTCGACACTTATGTTTCTAAAAATTTGTAAACTCAACACAGAAATGTCAAGATAAGTCAGAACTGTCGCTTCAGCTATAGTAATGTGATACTTCAACATAAACTATTTAAGGGGATAATTTGAAGTATGATGTCAGATGCTGATGTCATCATCCAGTTACCAGCCATCCATTAAGACTATAAATAGAGGGATTGTGTACACACAAAAAAGAGACACAACACAGAATCAAAAAGGAAACGAAAATTCTCATTCTTATTACAATCCCGAGGAGGAGGAAGAAGACGAAGGTCTTCAAGAAAATCTCCAGATCCCTTCACCAGGTTGATCTGAAGATTAAGGTAGATCTGATCTACAATTTCTTCAAGAAATTCAAGCCGATCAACATCAAGAAGATTGCAAATCCAGAGAATCAACTTTTCAGCAAATCAATTTATCAAGAAGAAATCCATTGCTGCTGAGTTGAAGAATCTATGCTAACAGATAAGTCAGAATTATAGATATTCTATTTTCTGAAGGTTATTGTTTACACTTTACCTCTTTATTTTGTAATATCTCCTTGAGATCTGAGTGGGTAGGAGATATTATCTCTGAGTTGTAAGCCTAATTTATAAAGGTTGAGATAGGGTTCTTGAGGGACCTGAGGTAGGTGGTTTTGGGTGAATCACTAAGTTGTAAGCCTAGTTTATAAAGGCTGAGGTAGGGTTCTTGAGGGACCTTAGGTAGGAGATTGGGAGAATCTCTAAGGTAGGACCTATTGGTCTGAGTGTAGGTTTCTTAATAAAAACTGAGACTGTGGGATCTTTGGATCTGAGTTAAAGAGGAGGAGCTATAACCTTATCTAGCACACTGCTAGTTAGGAAGAAGGGGAAAAGTGGATGTACCCTAGATAGGGGAACCACTATAAATTTTGTGTATATAGTGTGCTGTTGATTGTTGTTGGTTATGCTGTGTTCAAAATTCTATAACTGCTGAAATTGTTAAGTGATAAAGATTTGCTAAAGTATTTTAAAAGCCACCTATTCACCCCCCTCTTGGTGATTATTTACCCATAGGACTATCTTTCAGACTTGATATCTCATCAGAATCCATTTGAAGGAAAACTTGAAGTGTGATGTAATATGATGATGTCATCAATCAGAAGCCAGCAACTTGCGAAGTCTATAAATAGAGGGGTTGTCTACACAGAAATTTGTCAGTCAATCAAGGAATCAATTTACTCATTATGATTTTTGCTAAGTCGGGGAAGGGCAATAACTCCAAGAAGGAGGAAGACGCAAGTCTTCAAGAAATTCTTCCGATCCTTTCAACAAGATGATTAGAGGATTAAGGTGGATCTGTTCTACAAGTTCTTTAAGGAAATTAAGCCGATCATCATCAAGAACATTGCAGATCAGTGAAGAATCATTTCAGCTAGTCTGTTCATCAAGAACCAATCCTGTGCAGCTGAATTGAAGAATCTGAATTCTAAGAAAAGTTAGATCACAGAATTGCTATTTTCTGAGATTACTTTCTTTATAATTTTCCTCTTAATTTTGCAAGATCTCTTTGAGATCTGAGTGGGTAGGAGATATATTCTCTGAGTTATAAGCCTAATTTATAAAGGCTGAGGTAGGGTTTTTAAGGAACCTGAGGTAGGTGATTTGTGTGGAATCACTAAGGTATAAGACTTGTATAATCTGAGGTAGGGTTCTTGAGATACCTGAGGTAGGAGATTGGTGGAATCTCTAAGGTAGGACCTATGGGTCTGAGTTGTAGGTTTCTGGAAAGAAACTGAGTTTGTAAGATCTGTTGATCTGAGTTGAAGAGGAGAAGATAAATCTTATCTACCACATTGCTAGTGAGGAAGAAGGGGGAATGTGGATGTACCCTAGATAGGGAAACCACTATAAAATCTCTGTGTTCTGTGGATTTCTTGTGCTATGTTCTTGTGATTGTATATTTTCAAGTATTTGCTAAATTATTAAGTATAAGTGATAAAGAAATCTAAAAGACATTGTGCGAATAGAAAAAGAGAAACCAAAATTTAGACAATAATAGATTTTTTTATTTCCAAAAAATGTATCTATAACAATGGTATGACCTCCCTTTTATAGAATAGAAGAGAAGAGAGAGATTCCAAATAAGCAATGTGGGACTAAATACATTTACGGTGACTAGTGGCTAGACAAAACCAGAACGCATAGGTCGCGCGGTTAGACTAGAAGGATAACCGCCCGACCATAATGACAAGCCACCAGAGGAGAAGCTAGACCATTCGGCTACCAAGCTGCTAGAGAGAAGCCGTCAGACTGCCCAGTGTCCAAACTGCCAGAGTCAATTCGCTAGACCTCCCGGTCTCCATATTATAACAGAGGAGAATGCTAGACCGCGCGTCTAGCAAGCCGCTAGTGAGAAGCCGTTAGATCGCCCGACTATCAAGCTGCTAGAGTGAAACTGCTAGACCGCCTGGTCTCCAAACCGCCAGATTCAAGTCGCCAGACTGCCTGTTCTCCATACTACAACACTCCCCCTCAAGCTTGAGCATATATCAATCATGACAAGCTTGTTACAAATGTGAAAAAAGGAAGCGGACACAGGCTTGGTGAAGATATCTGCCAACTCGTTGTCTGAAGTAACTAACGGTTTGCAAATCTGTTTCTTCAAGATCTCTTCTCTAATGAAATGGCAGTCAACTTCGATGTGCTTTGTTCTCTCATAAAATATCGGATTTTTCGAGATATATATAACGGCCTTATTGTCGCAGAACATATGTAGAGGATGATTATCGACTTCTCCTAAGTCTAGCATGAGAGCCTGTAACCACTTTAACTCATAAGTGGTTGATGCCATACTCTGATATTAAGCTTCGGCAGTAGACTTGGAGACGACTGACTGTTTCTTGCTCTTCCAGCTCACTAGGTTTCCACCCACAAAGGTGCAGAAGCCCGATGTGGACTTGTGATCACCTTTGTCGTTAGCATAGCTAGAATCTTAGTAGGCTTCAACCTTTAAATTACCGTTCCTCTAAAACAGTAGTCTTTTACTAGGCGCCGCTTTAACATATTCCAATATTCTCAAGGTAGATTGTAGATGGCACTCCCTAAGAGCTTGCATGAACTAGTTAACCTTTCCTACAACATAGGAGATGTTAGGTCTGATTACCGTGGCATAATGAAGTTTGCCAACCAGATGCCTATACCTAGTAACATCTGATAGAGAAGGCGAGTTGTCTGTCCAGGTTTTATCTTCTCTAGTAGACATGGGGCATCAGGCAGGTTTAGCCCCAGTCAACCCTATCACTTTCAAAATATCAAGAGCATACTTATATTGGGAGAGGACCAAAGAATTGGGCTTTCGATAGATTTCTATCCCCAGGAAGTACTTTGGGGAGCCCGTATCCTTCGTAACAAGGTGTTGACAGAGATGTTTCTTTGTCAGTGCTACCCTAGCCTAGTCATCACCCGTGAGAAGAATATCATCCATATATATAATAAGAACCACCAGACCTAGTGCGGTTTTATGAATAAATAATGTGTGATTGACAGAGCTTCTTATGAAACCAACGGTTGCCACAGTGTCGCTGAACTTATTGAACCATGCCCGAGGGCTTTGATTTTGGTCATAAATGGCCTTCTTCAGTCTGCATACGCATGTCTCCCCCTGAGTAACATACCCAGGAGGTTTCTCCATATAGAAATCCTCTTGTAGATCACCATAGAGAAAGGAATTATTGACATCCAGTTGGGAAATGGGACAATCTCTGTTGACGGCCACAGACAGGAGAACCTGAATAGTGCTGAGACGAGCAACGAGAGAGAAGGTGTAAAAATAATTAATTCCATAGGTCTAAGTGAAGCCCTTAGCGACCAGGTGTGCCTTGTAATGATCCACACCTCCATCCGTACAGAACTTCACAACAAATACCCAGCGAAAACCAACAACATTGGTGCCCAACGGAGGAGGGACAAGAGTCCATGTACCCCGCTCAGTGAGAGTGGCACTTTCCTCATCCCTAGCAGCCTTCCAATGAGGAATACCAAGGGCGTCCTGGTAGGTGTGAGGAGTGGCAGTGACAGAGAGCTTGGAAAATCATAAATAAGTGTGCGCCTCTCCACCTTCTAAAAAAAATACTATAAATAGAAGGCTATGTGCGTAAAACAAAATACACTGTTCCTTGCTCTTGCGACGAATGACGGAGAGCTTTGAAAATCTACTGCAATTTATAGAAGAGATGGAACCAAAGAGATTGGATTTCTTGTTTGAGGGTTCAGAACTGGTCTGAAATGGATTCAAAGATGCGCTAGAAGAAGTTCAACTTGTTCTTCATCTGCTTCAGGTCGTCGGCCTTGAGTATGTTTTGTCTGAACCATGTCTGCTGTGAAAGAGAGAAGTACTGGAGCTATACACCACTACTAAAGTCGAATCCTCATCCCTCAAAATTAGGTCTATCATCAGTAATAACAAGGTTAAGATAACCTCCAAAATACTGAGCAAGGCTCTGCTGCTACCTAACTTTAGAGTTTTTGATGAAGAAGATGAACTTGATCAAGATGATGTCAAAGATGCTCTTAAGTGGTGTGGACTGTCAAGACACACCACTGGCTCCATCATACGAAGAGAGCTAAATCTCAAAGGGAAATTCCTTGCTGATGTCATTGGGAAGGGACTGCTGTGCAAAATTGGCTCCCTTGACCAAATTTCTAAGAAAATGTTTGAGTTGATGGCTAGGGTATCCTTTCCAAAAAGACTGATTGGGGAAGAGTAATTTTTGACAGGATTATAGAATGTCTCCCAGAACTAAACTTATGCAGAATTCTATCTTTATTTCATCTTAATAGTGTTCCAGGGATCATTAACAAAAGGCTAGGAACAAGGATCCATCACATGAGGAGGATGGATTCTAAGATGCTTGAGAGGTGGGAAAGAGTTCTGCAACCACAACAACAGTGAGCCTCAAAGAAGAAGAAACAGGCAGTCACAGTTCTAGAGAAAAGCACAGATATCAGTTCATCATAACAGGTTGAGGAAGTGTCTCATGATCCAAACCTTTCTCAATCTACTGAAGAGACAAGGAGAGATACAAGTGCTCAGGTATAATTTTCTTCTGAACCTACAACAATGATTCAAGTCAGTAGGACTCTTCTGAAGAACTTACTGTGGAGGAGGCAATGGATATACCTCTAGTTGAGGTTGCTGAACAAGTTTTTGAAGACATAGTGACAAAGATTTTTGAGGAGATAGTAGAGGAGACTGTCAAGAGTCTAGCTCCAAATGAAGAAGAAACTGCTCCCAAAGACCAAGTTCCACAAGGTGGATACAACCCTCAAAGTGAGGGGGGGGGGACTTCTAGAGCAATTGATGGAAGAGGCTCTTGCTAAGGGGGAGCAAATACAGATTTCGCAAGAAGAGTTTCAGCTTCCTCTTGTGACTGAACAACCTATAGATACCATCACAGGTGATGCCCTGGATGTCCCTGGGGACATGGCAGAGATTGAGGGGGAGATTCAACCTAAACTCCCCACTCAAGGCATAGTTTATAATATAGAATTTTCAGAATCAGATAAGGGAACTGCTGCTACTGCTAATAACATGGAAACTCAACATTCTTCAGAGTTTGATGTGGCTGATTCTACTGTAGGGGAATATCTCAGTCCAATTCAACAACCTATACCGGTCAATAATGAAGGTGCATCCACTAATCAAATGTCAGGAACATTCCTGGCTCAACTGAAAGGGTTACTGGATGACCAAAGGAGACAACTAGAGTATTTTGTTGATGATTCAATAAAGAACCTTAGGAATGACTTGTCAATAAAGATCAACTCTATCATATTTGAGGTTAATCTTCTGAAGGCACAAACTGTAAAATTCTTCTTGAGAGCAGCTCCTGCAGTTGATTTTACTCAGGACAAGTTGGAAGAGTTCTACACTCTTCACAATGCACTTATGGAAAATCAGAATATTCTTTCTGGAAATATGTTGGCTGTCCATAATGTAGAGAAGATAATGTTGGAAAAGCTTAAAAATATTCTTGAAAGAAGGATTGATGCATGTTCCCAAGTTCTAGATAAACATTTACTAAAAGTCAAGAATCATATCACCCTTGGCATTGACCATCTAGATAGTCAGTTGACTAAGGCCAGCACCTCCCTAACTCAGAAGATATGTGAAGAAGTCAAAAAGGGGGAGAAGGTTGTTGTAAAGTCCAACACTGAAAATGTTGTTTGGACTACAAATGTGCTAAGGGGATCATTTGGGCTTGAGCACTCCAAGAAGGGAATTATGGTACCTAATACCCTGATCAGCATGCAAAACAGTATGATACTCAACAGTATGACACTCAATAGTATGATACTCAAGATGGAGCACAGTGGACTGAAACCTCAACAACTGCTGAAGGTCCTACATTCAGTCCCACTGTTGAGCAAGAGTTAAGGGCTAAAGGAAAGTATGTTTTGAGGAAGAAGAGGAAGTCAGGATGAGCAAGAAGAGATTCATGTAAGAGATGGAAGCTAGGCCTAATTTTGAACAATGGAGTCCTCAGTCCAGGACAATCATTCTATCTGCCTAGGATCTTGTCAAAAATAAGAAAACTGAAAGGGGAAAGTTGTACAGCTCCCTAGAGTGGGAAAAGCTTGAAAAGATTAAAAGATACAGATGGAAGTTCAAGAAGGACAAGTGGCTAGGCACTTTACCACCAGATATTGTGGAGCCTGTCAAATATTTCTCAAAACTATACAGCAGTTCCAGAGGCAAAAAGAAAATAAGTTAGAAGAGAATACAGAGAAAGCAGCCAAGAAGCCCAGCAAGGGCATAGTGATAAGAGAATCAGAAACTTAAAAATGTTTTTATCTTTCTTAATGGATGAAGGAATTGTGTCAATTTTGTATTATGCATATTATAAAAACAATCATTCCTTATATTTAATGAAAATCAGATGTTTGGTTGTGTTTTCATTATTTTCGTCTTCTGAAATGTTTTACATGTTGTTTATCTGTTGGTGTATATCATTGTCCAAGGTTTTGACTTCTTCAAATATGGGGAGATTATTGGGTCCATTGTTCCCAATATCCCAGATTTGAAGAAGGCCTACAGGACAATGGTATACACATGTTTATAACTAATGCTTGCTTTAAGTTCTCTATATACAGGTGGTCACTTGTTACACTGATTAGACAGGTGGTCTAACTAATAATGATAAGTGGACACAAGGAAAGATGCTAATAAGAAAAAAATATGTCTAAGTACATAGGCGTTTAGTGAAGCCAGTTCACTCAACACCAGATAGCCAAAAGCATTGAGTAAAGACTAGACAACCAAAGCCTCGACATTGGCAAGGCAGAAATCTGCCTAAGTCCACAGGAATCGAGTGAAGGCAGTTCACTCAATGCCCAGAGATAGAAGCGTTGAGTAAAGCTCAAGCATTCAAAGTCGTAGAAGAATCTGCCAAGAAATCTGGCTAAGTACATAAGCATTGAGTGAAGGTAGTTCACTCAATACGTCAAGAAGAAAGCGTCGACTGAACAGAGTGATGTCAAAGCCCCAAAAGAAGTAGACAGAAAATTTGTTTAAGTCTAGAAGCATTAAATGAAGGCAGTTCACTCAATGTCAACTCAAGAGAAAATTCAACTAAGTACAGAAGTGTTGAGTGAAGGCTGTTCACTCAACGCCTCATCAAGTTATCGAACTAAGGTAGAATGCGTTGAGTGCAGAAGCATCACTCAACGACTCCATTCATGGGAAATCAACTAAGTCCAAATGTGTTGAGTGAGGAAGGCTCACTCAACGCCTAATTAGTAAGATCACAAAAGTCTATATTCGTTGAGTGATGACTGATCACTAAAAGCCTGGTGCTATAGAAAATTTGGCTAAGTGTTTTGGCGTAGAGTGACAAGCCTTCACTCAACACCTGTGGTGAATTGTCTGAATTTTACTAAGTCCATAGGTGCTGACGTCAGCAAAAATTTAAATGTTATGGGAAGTCTATAGTACACAAAAAATGGTGTTGCTTGCCTGTTGTACTGCATTTAATGCAAAAGCAAGGTTGCAGTTACCAACTACTTGTGGTCCCGATGCTTACAGAGTCTTTGGACGGCGGAATAAAAAAGCAATCAGATCTGGGAAATAAAACTTCTGTAAAAGAACTGAACTTTATCTTCTTCCTCTCGACTAAGTTGCAGAGTGTGGAGAAGTTGTTCAAGTCACTGATCTGAAAGTACAAACAGTTAGCTGGTGTTCTTCAATAGCAAGTTGCAGCAAAGGCAAACCCTAGCTGTAGTGATTTCACAGCCCAAGCTGAACTTTCCTGAAGAACCATTCTTGAAGCTGTGAAGGAGAAAGGACAGAGAAAAATCTATGTTCATAAGAAGGAAGACACAGAGACTCTAGCTCTGGTGTCAAAAATAATCAACAACCCCCTATTCTTCTGTAGGATTATTTTGATCTGAGTGTAAGCCTAAACTTATAAAGGCCGAGTGTAGGATCTTTAAGTAGATCTAAGTTGTAGGATTCAAGTGGTGAATCTGAGGTAGGATCCAGGATTGGACCTTAGATGTAGGACTTTGAGTTAAAGTCTGAGGTAGGGCCTTTGTGCCTGAGTAATAGGAGATTATATCTCTAAGTGGTAGGGCTTTGTGCCTGAGCTGTAGGACTTGGAGGAGTTTGAGAGATCCTAAGGGATCTGAGTTGTAAGCTCTTTTGAGCTGAGTTGGAGAAGTTGCCTTGTCTAACAAACTCTTAGAAAGGTGGGAGGGACAGTGGATGTACCCATAATCTGGGGAATTACTATAAATTTCCTGTGTGTCATTTGTGATTGTCTTGAAAGCTAAGGTTAAATAAATCATAACTTACCTAAAACTATAAAAGCACAAAAAGACTCAAAAACCTATTTGCCTCCCCTCTAGGTGTTTAGCTACTCTTGAAACAAAAGACTTTCAGTAAGGTCGCATGACCTTAACCTGCCAACCCTAAGGGCTAACCCCCTTAGAGGTCGGTGCCTGCCAAAAAAGTAAGGTCGCATGACCCACACCTGTCATCGTCGGGGGTCAACCCCTCTTGGCATTTGGCGCCCGCCAAATAGGTGAGGTCGCAAGACCCGCACCTCCGGTCCCTAGGGCCTACCCCCTCACAATTGTCTAGGTTTCATGGTTTTCCCTTCACCACACTCTATAACGACACCCTAGATCGGAAAGACAGAACTCTCACTACCCGGCTAGAAGGGTTCACCTTTAGCCTTGGTAGTATGTCAAGAAACTAACAGGGGCTCGACACTCAACCACAAACTTCGAAGGTACTCACAGGAAGCAAGATATCAAACATCACGAGAAAGAGTTCAAAGCTAACAACAAACTATAAAAGGAGACAGAAGCTCATAAGCCGGTGTATAACAAAAGAACAAGAGCGCCACCAAGGAAATAAAGTTACAAAACAAAACCAAGCACAACAAACTAAGGATCCTACTCCTCTTCATCAACATCAAACTCAACACGCTCATCCTGGGAGCGATCTCCAGTACTAGATTCGGCTACGCCATAACAACGCTGAAAGAATTCAATAAAGAACTACTAATCACCTAGAGGGGGTGTGTGAATAGGTCCAATTCTTTATAATAGGCAATTTTAGGATTTATAATTAGCAATTCTAGTTATCTAACCATTCAAGCATCACAGATAATCAAAATATGCAAACACAGCACAGAGACACACAAATTTATAGTGGTTCCCCAGTAATTGGGTACATCCATTTTCCCCCTTCGCCTATCTAGAAATGAAATAGATTCGGCCCAATTTCCTTCTCCTCAGATCCACAGATCTTTCCACTCAGAACCCTTCCAAGTTCCTACAACTCAGACTTCTTCAAGTCCTACGGCTCGGATCCTACAACTCGGATTCTTCCCAAGAATCCTACCACAGAGTTTTCCAACTCCTACCTCAGGCAATATGCCCTACCTCAGCCCTTATAATTACAGGCTTACAACTCCGAAAGATAGACTTTCCTACACTCAGATCTATACAGATCCTACAAGTTTGATTACAATGATTTAAGAATTTCTTTACCCAAAGAGAGAGAAAGGGGTAAAGTTTACTTGACCAATAATTAGAAATTAGTCCCTTTTGATCCTTGCAAATCTTGGATCAGATTCAACCTGACTTAGCTTATTCAAAGCTTCTTGAATTCAGAGGACTAGGTTGAATCTTCAAAGAGTAGATGGAAGTGATCTTGAATTTTCCTCCTCCTTCTTCTTCTTCTTACAGATTTGATTCTGTAAACTAAGCTGATCTGCAGAGATCCAGCCTTCAAGATGTTGTCGATTTTATTCTTCTGTTTTTTTTCCTTTTGATAGGAATGTTCTATTTATAGAAGCCATAAGTGATAACCTGTTGAGCCGGTATCTGACTAACATCTGACAGTTCTGACACCTGACAGCTTTGACAGTTATAACAGCTATCACTTCTTAGATCTGGAAATTTGCAACTTGGTCTCAAAAGCATACAACAGACAGGTCTTCATACTGTGTTGACACAGACTGTTAGATGTGTCGACACATCTAGCTAGATGTCGACACATTGTCTTGATGTTGTCGACAAGTTTCACTTTCTGTCGACACAACTTTCCTCCAAAGTCCCGACACAGATAATGTAGAATGGGTCGACACAACTTCCTTAGTGTCGACACACCTTTTCCTTCAAAACAGTTGTCAACCCAAGTCCTGGGTGTCGATATATCTGCTTGAGCTTACTGTCAGCACTTCTAGTCACAGTGTGTAGACACTAGTCCTGAGTGTCAACACAGTTGATCTTAGACTCAGCATTCAGTGTGTTAACTGTGATCATTTATGTCGACACAGCTTGTGTTGACTGATATCTTTGTGTGTCGACACAAGTCCTGTGTGTCGACACAGTTGGTGTAGGCTGATATCTCTGTGTGTCGACACAAGTCCTGTTTTTCGACACAGCTTTGCTCTTGTACTCGACATTGCTTCATCAAAAGGTGTCGACACTGCCCAAGTGTCTCGACACTTTTGTACTTAGAAAAAAAATCTTCTCCATTTCTTTAGCCTGCATAAGTTAACTCAACAGACATCAAATACAAAATGATGTATACCATTGAGTTAAGTAAGGCTTCTCCAAATCTGGTACAATTACAAATGTACCCAACAATCTCCCCTATTTGTAGAAGTCATAACCCCAAGTCAATGATATACACCATGATAATAACCAACACAAATAATGATGTACTAAACTATCACAGACAGGGTTATTAAAAAATGGAAAGTATATATGTATGTCAAAGAGTTAAATATTGTGCATCTATCATCACAGATTAACATCACAGAGATATTCATCACATAACAATTTAAAACATGATAGATATAACCAACCAAGGAATTGACTTCCCATTTCAAATCAACAGTAAGATTTACAAGATGTCTATAAAAATCAAAACATATTACATAGTTCTTTAAGTAATTCTAGACATATAAATCCTAGGTTAATTTGGGCTCCTTGATCACTATCCCTTTGTCAGGTTGTATTGTTGCTTTGTGTTGTGGCTTATCAGCATCTGGAATCTTCCCTTTTTCTTTTGCTTTGGCCTCCTCATCCTTCATCTTTTGCCTCTCAAAATAATGATAGGGTTTAGGAAAATACTTGCAAGGCTCAATAGAGTCTGTAGGAATTGTTCCAGCCTTTATATCCTTTCTGAACTTGTAAATAAAATCCATCTGTTTGAGATATTTTTCCCATTCCTTGTGGAGTATAATTTCCCTCTGTCACTCCTATTATTGTTGACTGCTTTCCAAGCAGTTAGTATTATGTTTTTGGAGGTTGGGATCCATTGTTCAAAGTCATGCCTTGCTTCAGCCTGCTCCCTGAACCTTTTCTTAGACAGTAGGATCTCTTGCTCTTTCTGAAGGAGGGCATCATCCATCTCCACTTCTTCAAGAATAATAGGCATGTTGTCCAGTGGAGGACGGTACATACCCTGAACTTTCTGAAAAACTTGATCAAAGTCAGTAGGTGGATAAATGACCTGAGCAACCTCTGTTTGCACTCCTTTCAGGTATTCCGCCATTTGAACTCCAGATTCTGCTGTGTTGTTGTCATCACAGAGAGTTGGATATCCTAAGGTAGCTCTGAGTGAATTGATGATCCACTTGGCATGGTCAGAGCTAGCCTCTACAAGGACTCTCTCCCCCTTTATGACTTCTCGGTAGATATGATCCTTGAGGTCATCTTTCTGAAATCTAATCTGGTCTTTGATATGATAATTACTAGTAGTATAGTAATCCTTGAATTTCTTGAACATGTCTGTTATGGCTGATTCTGAGGTCTTTATAGCTATTGTAACAACATTCAGATCTGTTTTGATTTGTGCTTCAATGGAACTGACCTTTGTATCCATATTATTGTTAAGAACAATGGTTTGCTCTACTAGCTTGTCCAGTGTAACTCTATGAACCTCAGCAATGTTTTCATTCAGCCTTTTCTGATTTTCAAGGGCACAACCCATTTTAACATCTAGTTCAACAAATGTTTTCTTATTTGCTTCTTGTTGTTCAGCTAGAAAGACTACTGTATTTCCTCCTTTGTGAAAGTAGTCAGTCATTTCCTTTTTATTGAGATTAACTTCAAATCTAATTGATTTGATATCCTGAGCCAGTTGAAGCTATTGATCCTTGTTACTTTCATCAATATACTTCTCTATTATTTGTCTTTGTGCATCCAGTTTTAGTTAGAGCTACACCATGAGGGAAGAGTAATCCATAGAAGAAGCAGGAGTCTGTGCAGACTGTACTGCCTTCTTGTAGCCTATGCTTCTCTTCCTCATTTCCATTAGTTCTATCTTCTTTAGCCCTGAGGCTTATTCTCCAGCTTCTGATTCTGAGGAGCTGGCTACATCCACAGCCTGAGGCTGGGTATTAGGAATTTGTACTAGGGCAAGGTCTAGTACCTCCCCCTCAATCTGTGCATATTTTTGGAGTAAAGGCTAGTTGTCCTTCTGGCAAAGTATCAGTCTGAGGAACATTGTCCTCAGTAGCCCCAGAATTCTTCCCCTATACATCAGCTTTGGATTCCAGGATCTCTTTCTCAGCAACTTGTTCTAGCACAGTTTGTGCTTCTGGCTCAGCTTCCATATCAGCAGCTTTGTTTATGTCAATGAGAACCTTTAGGACAATGAGATTTGCCACCTCACTGTATATGAGTACAACAGTATTTTCTCCCCCTTGAATGGAGATCTTTGGTAGGTCTGGTACCTGATCAGTGTCCATTGGAGATTGTAACTTTTCTTCATCCTCTTCTGAACGAAACTCAACTACTTCTTCAGAATCACTGGAGGATGCAACAACTAGAGGCACATCTTTCTTTTTCTGTTGCTTACTTACTGAAGATGTTATAGGAGCAGGAACCTCCTTTGTCAGTACCCTGTCCCATCAAGACAAAATCCTGGTGTCCATTCTTTGTATGTGATTGATCTTGGTTCCAGCAGCATGAGTTAGAACATCTGGTACAGTAGATACCAGGTACAAACTTAAGATCCTACCCAGGTTGGGTTTCTTGATTCCTTCTTTTATTCTGTCAAAAACTATTGTGGCCCAATCAGTTTTTAACGAGAATATGACCCTGATCATCAGGCTGAACATGAAGGAGGATATCCTATCATGTCCACCAGTCTTGCACAACAAGACCTTTCCTATTACTTCGGATAAGAATTTTCCTTGAGAATTCATCCCTTTCCTATTCATTGAGGATCCAATCTTTGTGGCTGCACTCAGACCACACCATTGTAAACCCTCTATAATCCTTGTAGGAAAAATCTCATCTTCTTCTTTGAGCAATGGCAGTTGTAATACCGTGCTCAATCTTTTGGCAGTAATCTTGAACTTTGTTCCTTGAACACTTGACCTAACCTTTTGGCCTGGAGAATCCAGCTTCGCATTGGTGTAGAATTCGATTACTTCTTTCTTCCAAATCTTGGTAGGTTCAGAAACCACAAACTCCAGTCTTGCTATGTTGATTAAGTTGATGACCTGCTGAATCTCTTGTGAAGCATCATTGAAGGCATTACGAACGAGTTCGTAACCCTCGTTGATGTTGTCATCCAACTTTGGCGCTATTGGTTCTAAAAGGAGAAGAGGTTGAAGGAGGTAGAGAGTTGAGTTGTAGCTCTCGACTTAGTTAAAACTCTTGAGAAATCTAAGTCGTGTGGTCGACTCATTCTCGTTCTCACCTATTTATAGGGTTTTAAATTTAAAAGGTCAAATGACGCGCCAAAATGTTGTGTGTCGACACCTTGTGTCGACACAGAAACTAACATCTTGACACATATGTTAGGTATTCAGCACTATTATGTGTCGACACCACTCTATATGAGTCGACATATAAGACTTGACAGTGTTGTGTCGACACCTTGATTTAAGGTGTTGACAGAAGTATGTCGACACATTGATTTTATATGTCAACAGCATTGTGTTGACACTTTCCTTTAATGTCGACACAAAACTCTGGTAGTGTCGACACTTACAACAATTAATGTCGACCAACTTATTGTTGATGTCGACATGAATTCTTTACTTAGCCTGTTTCTGAGGATTTTTCTTTTATGAGTTTTTTTATTGAGTTAAACAATATCTAGCATTCCTAGCTCAATCTTAAAGTTATTAAACTTAGTTTCATCCAGAGGCTTAGTGAATATGTTAGCTATTTGTCTGTCTATAGTAACAAACTCTAAACATATGTCATTTTTCTCTACATATTCTCTTATAAAGTGATATTTAATCTCAATATGCTTTGTTAAGCTATGTGAAATAGGATTTCTAGCAATTGAAATAGCACTTGTAGAGTCACAATATAAAGGTGTTTTACTTAGCTTGATGTCATAATCTTCTAACTGATGTTGCATCCATAATAGTTGTACACAGTAACTTTCTGCAGCAATGTACTCTGACTAAGCTGTAGAAATAGCAACACTTGTTTGCTTTTTGCTGCTCCATGACACCAATCTTTCACCTAGGAACTGACAAGTACCTGTGATACTTTTCCTATCTTCTTTGCATCCTGCAAAATCTGCATCTGAAAATCTAGTTAATAGGAAATCTCTATTCCTAGGGTACCAAAGACCTAGATCTGGTGTGTCATTAAGATATCTCAGAATTCTTTTTGCAGTAGAATAATCTGATTCTTTAGGGCATGCTTGGTATCTAGCACAGACATATGTTGCATACATGATGTCAGGCCTACTAGCAGTCAAGTAGAGGAGAGAGCCAATTATTCCTCTATACAAAGTGTCATCAACAAGTTTTCTTGCTTCATCCTTGCATATATACATACTTGAGCTCATTGGAGTTTTCATGATGGATGTTGTATCCATGTTATACTTTTTTATTAACTCCTTGGTAAACTTAGATAGTGATATAGACAAGCCATCATCAGTCTGTTTTATTTGAAGTCCTAAAAAGAACTTTAGCTCACTCATACTACTCATTTCAAACTTTCCTTGCATAAGTTTAGCAAACTTACTGCAAAGGTTGTTTTTAGTTGATCCAAAGATTATGTCATCAACATAAATCTGAACTACTATGATCTTGTCTTTGGATTCCTTAAAGAATAGAGTTTTTTCTATTTTTCCCCCTTGAGAATTTATTCTCAATGAGGAAGGTAGATAATGTCTCATACCAAGCCCTAGGAGCCTTTTTCAACCCATAAAGTGCTTTCTTAAGTCTATAGACATGAGTAGGAAAAGTTGAGTCTACAAAACCTGATGGTTGTTCTACATATACTTCTTCCTTCAAGTCTCCATTCAGAAATGCTGACTTGACATCCATCTGGTAGACACTGAATCCTTGATAGGCTGCATAGGCAAGGAATAGTCTTATGGCCTCCAAACTTGCTACTGGAGCAAAAGTTTGCTCAAAGTCTATTCCTTCTTCCTGCTTGTAGCCTTTAGCGACCAGCCTTGCCTTATTTTTGACTATAATCTCATTCTCATCCAACTTATTCCTGTAGATCCATTTTATTCCAAATACATTGTGTCCTTTTGGTATAGGAACAAGTTTCCATACTTTACATCTCTTGAACTGGTTCAGTTCTTCTTATATGACACCTATCCAGTGAGAATCCTTGTTAGCTTCCTCAAACTTCTTAGGTTCCACCTAGGGCAGAAAGCTTGAACATAGAATAATGTTCATGCTCTTGCTCCTTATCATCACACCATGTCTAGCATCACCAATGATTTGGCGAGATGGATGATCTTTTAGATGTCTCATTGCTTGAGGCATCATTTCTTTAGAAGGCTATTCTTCAGTGTCTTCAACTTCCATTTGTGGAATATTATCAGCTTGCTGTTCTAGAGCTCCCCCTTGACAACATCCATCATCTTCTGTATTTTCTTCTGATGTCTTGACTTCATTAATGGATAGATTCTCCAATTTGTCCTTTAGACCTGCAGAACTAGATGAAATGTTAGGCAGCTCATTGTTAATAAGCATGGATTCATCAAAAACTACATGGACAGATTCTTATATAACTTGTGTAGTCAAGTTATAGACCCTATATGTCCTACTATTGTTGTTGTACCCAACAAAAATTCCCTCTTGGTACTTGGAAGCAAACTTTGTCAAGTAAGACTTACCATTGTTATATATATGGCACTTGCTACGAAAGATCCTAAAATAGGATATATTTGGTTTTCTACCCTTCAGAATCACATAGGGAGTCTTCTTATTACTTTTAGTGATAGAGACCCTATTAAGGACATGACATGCAGTGTTTACTGCCTCTATCCAGAAATATTCTAGAAGAGAAGTGTCACATAGTAGAGTCCTACTAGTCCCTATTAGAGTTCTATTTTTCCTTTCAGCAACTCCATTTTATTGAGGTGTTCTAGGTGAGGAGAATTCCTGATGAATCCGAAGACTTTCATAGAACTTTGTCATACATTCAGACTGAAATTCAGTCTCATGGTCACTTTTGATTTTGACCACTGTACTGTTAAATTCATTCTGTATCTGCTTAACAAAGGTCTGGAAAACATCAGGAGTTTCAGATTTCTTTCTTAGGAAGAACACCCATCCAAACTTGGAAAAGTCATCTACTACTACAAATGTATAAACTTTCCTACCTAGACTATGAACTGGCATAGGACCAAACAAATCCATATGATAAGGTAAAGACACCTCACTGAATCTTTGGTATCAAGGCTTTTAAAAGAAGATCTGGTCTGCTTGCCCTTTTGACATGCTGAACAGATACTCTCCTTGACACACTTGAATTTAGGACCATTTCTAACTAGTCCATCACTGAAGAGATTTCCTATTATCTTGTAGTTTAGATGAGCTAGCCTCTTGTGTCATTGCACACAATGAGTGGCTTTCTCATCTGCAACTAGATAAATAGGAGAATCTCTTCTCATACATTCAAAATCTAGACAATAAACATTTCCTATCCTAGTGCCAGATAAGATGAACCCTTGGTCATTAGAATTTCTTATTTGACACTTATTCTTGAGGAAAGAAATGGCATAGCCAGGATCACATAATTGACTTATGCTTATCAGGTTATGTTTCAAACTTTTCACATATGCCACTTGAGTGATAGTGACTAGACCATTTGTTATCTTACCAAAAGCTTTTATAACTCCACTTTCTGAACCTCCAAAGATGACTTTGGGTCCATTGTTAGTTGGAGTAAAGTCCTTTAGCATCCTCTTTGTTCCAATCATGTGCCTGGAATAACCACTGTCCAAGTACCATATTGGGTTATGAGTACTTGGACTCGCCTGCATAAAACAAGATTATCTATCCTTACGACCCCAATTTTTATTGGGTCCTAGGTACTAGTTAGACTGATAATGCACCTGCCTACCTACAGCTTTTCTGACAGGTAGACTAACCCTCTTGACACTATCATTGAACCAGCAGTTAATGACAAAGTGACCCACCTTGCCACAACACCAGCACTCATACTTATTATACCTCCTCTTAAGTACTGGTCTGACAACATTGCTATATTTAGTTCTTAAATTTGGTGGTATAACTGTTCCTTTTTCTAGTCTTCCAGTCAAAGCCTTCTTGGGAACTGGTCTAACAGCAGATGTACTTGGGATATCCTGAGTCTTAACAACAACATTCTTCTTTTCAGAGTGAATGCTCCTGATTGCTTCAGTGATGCCCATGTCAGACCTACTATAAGACTTCCCCTTTGTCTGGTACTGGTCCTTATGACCTTGAAAGTGAACTGTTTGTTTTTATTTTAGTGATGGAGCTGGGACACCAAACATAAATTATCCAGGATGGGAAAGTTGAGTTTTCTGGTGAGCTGCCATATAGACACTTACACCCTTGCCATTCTCAATCTCATAGTGACCATAAATGCTATCATGGTCATACCTGTTTGATGGCTGATCAACCTTCTTAAAAGATATAGGAGGCATTGAGGCTAGTGGCTATACTGGTACATTGTCTTTCCTTGTTGATTTGGCCCTTCTAGTTCTACCTTTGAACCCTAATCCCTTCTTACCCTTTTGGGTAGAGAAGGAATCTATTAAAGGCAAAACTGAACTAATTTTAGAGAATATAGCCACTAATTCTCTTTCCTTTTCTATCCTACTTTCAAGGTTCTTAATATGAACATTCTTGAAAGTAATAGTACCAGTCTGAATTACAGTTATGTTCTTCAGCTTACTAATTTCTTGAATCTTCTGATTCAGCAATTTTGTAGACTCTGAAGCAGCCAATTTAAAAGAGGCAATCTCCTTGGCCTACTTTTTGACAAGAAGTCTGCACTTCTTGAATGCTTGGAGAAGCTCTCCATAATCATCAACCAACTGATTGATATCACCCTCAGATTCAGAACCATCATCACTTTTTGGAGTTGATGCTTCAGATTCTGGACTAGTTACATATACAGATCAAGATGGTTAGGAATGTACCTAACTAGGACCAGACTGATCCTGTCTGTCTCCTTCCTCATCAACTCCCAACATATCAAAGCAATGACTGTCTTCTGTCATTGAATTGATTTCATCCAGCATCTGCAGGAATTTGGTCTCCACATGAACTACTTTTGCTAAATATATCCCAATATATGCCTCAACATCATCTTCTCTTTCTGATTCTGATGATGATGAATCAATCCAGCTTTTCTCTTTCTGAGCAACAAAGGACTTTTACTTCTTGCCCTTCTGGTGCTTCTTCTTGTCTCCTGATTCCTTTCTTTTCACAGGATAGTCAGCTATGATATGTCCTGGTTTGCTGCAGTAATAACAAACTATTTTAGAAGAAGTTTGTTTACTAGGTTTTGAGCCATACCTGTCCTCTTTAGAGGATTTCTTCTTTACTTTGTAGTAATCATCCTTAGGATAATAAGATGTGGATGGCCTGCTTCTCCAGCTCTTTTTCTTTACAAATCTATAGAACTGTCTAGTGAATACAGTAAAGTCTTCATCAGAATTGTGAACATCTGATGTGCTGGTGTCTATGCTTTTAGTTTCTATCTCAGCAACCTTCCTGGGAGGAGAAGAAGACTTTCTCCTACCGTTTCTTATGGCCTCAACTTTTAAAGCCACAGACTAATCCTTGATTGAAGACTTGTTACATTTATCCTCCTCTTTCCTTGCTGTCAACTGCATCTCATAGGACAGCAGTTTACCAAACAGTGTTGGGGGAGGTGTATCAGCTAATCTGGCCACTTCTCTGATGGCACAAATCTTAGTATCACAATATTTGGTTAATGACCTGAGGAATTTGTCATTCAGCTCATATGTGTTGAATACTCTTCTGTAAGTCATTAGTTCATTCACTATCTTAAAGAATTTCTTATAGCATTCTGCAATGCTATCAGTCTTGGCCTGTCTAAAGCTCTCATACTCCTGATTGAGCATATACTTTTTGTCATCTCTAACCTCTTCAGTTCCTTCCATGTAGACAACCAGTGTGTCCCACATTTCTTTTGATGTTTTGCAATGGACCAGATTCTGAAAAGTTGAATCATCTATGGCACTAACTATTATGTTTTGTGCCCTTTTGTCCATAGTAGTCAATATGATCTCATCCTTAGTCATCTCTCCATAGATCTAAGGAGTGGATATATTTGCATCAAGAACTGATATTTTCATAGGTATAAAGGGACCTTCTTGAACTGTAATATAAATTTTTGGATCAGATGCCTCCATGAACAATCTAATCCTTTCTTTCCAGATACCAAAATTTTCTTTCCTGCAAATAAGATGTTTCATTGAACCAAGCTCTTTTTGATTCTCACTTGATCCCATTTTGGATATCTGTAACTACCCTAGAGATAAGCTCTGACTATTAAGTCAAATTTTGAGCAACCTCCCTCTGATACCAATTAAAAAAATTCAATAAAGAACTACTAATCACCTAGAGGGGGGCGGTGAATAGGTCCAATTCTTTATAATAGGCAGTTTTAGGATTTCTAATTATAAATTCTAGTTATCTAATCATTCAAGCATCACAGATAATAAAAATATGCAAACACAATATAGAGACACACAAATTTATAGTGGTTCCTCAGTATTTGGGTACATCCGCTTTCCCCCTTCGCCTATCTAGCAATGAACTAGATTCAGCCTAACTTCCTTCTCCTCAGATCCATAGATATTTCCTCTCAGAACCCTTCCAGGTTCCTACAACTCAGACTTCTTCAAGTCCTATGGCTCAGATTCTTCAAGATCCTACAACTCAGATTCTTCCTAAGAATCCTACCTCAGAGTTTTCCAATTCATACCTCAGGTAATATGCCCTATCTCAGCTCTTATAATTACAAGCTTACAACTCAGAAAGATAGACTTTCCTACACTCAGATTTATACAGATCCAATAAGTTTGATTATAATGATTTAAGAATTTCTTTACCCAAAGAGAAAGAAAGGGGTAAAGGTTACTTGACCAATAATTAGAAATTGGTCCCTTCTTATCCTTGCAAATCTTGGATCAGATTCAACCTGACTTAGCTTATTCAAAGCTTCTTGAATTCAAAGGACTAGGTTGAATCTTCAAAGAGTAGATGGAAGTGATCTTGAATATGCCTCCTCCTTCTTCTTCTTATTCTTACAAATTTGATTCTGTAAACTAAGCTGATCTGTAGAGATCCAGCCTTCAAGATGTTGTCGATTTTGTTCTTCTGTTTTTTTCCTTTTGATAGGAATGTTCTATTTATAGAAGCCATAAGTGATAACCTGTTGAGCCGGTATCTGACTGACATCTGACAGTTCTGACACCTGACAACTTTGATAGTTATAACAGATGTCACTTCTTAGATCTAGAAATCTGCAACTTGGTCTCAATAGCAGACAGGTCTTCATACTTTGTTGACACATACTGTTTGATGTGTCGACACATCTAGCTGGATGTCGACACATTGTCTTGATGTTGTCGACAAGTTTCACTTTCTGTTGACACAGCTTTCCTCCATAGTCCCGACACAGATAATGTAGAATATGTCGACACAACTTCCTTATTGTCGACACAGCTTTTCCTTCAAAATAGTTGTCAACCCAAGTCCTGGGTGTCGACATATCTGCTTGAGCTTACTGTCAGTTCTTCTAGTCACAGTGTGTCGACATTAATCCTGAGTGTCGACACAGTTGATCAAATACTCAGCATTCAGTGTGTCAACTGTGATCATTTATGTCGACACAGCTTGTGTTGACTGATATCTCTGTGTGTCGACACAAATCCTATGTGTCGACACAGCTGGTGTAGACTGATATCTTTTTGTGTCAACACAAGTCCTGTGTGTCGACATAGCTTTGCTCTTGTACTCGATATTACTTCATCAAAAGGTGTCGACACTGCCCAAGTGTATCGACACTTTTGTACTTAGAAAAAAAATCTTCTCCATTTCTTTAGCATGCACAAGTTAACTCAACAGACATCAAATACAAAATGATGTATATCATTGAGTTAAGTAAGCTTCTCCAAATCTGGTACAATTACAAATATACCCAACAAACGCATCTGCACAACCATAAGGATCTTCGTCTCTAGTCTTGCAGGTATCTCATACTGTCCCCCTCAAGCTCCAACCCAATCAGCAATTTGACAACGAGCGTCACTGTATCAACCTCCCCTGCAAGCAATGTCTCGCAACCTATAAGGCCAAAGAATCATCCAAGTCTTCGTGAAGCGTAAAATGCACATGACATCCCCTATTCAACATCCTACACGCATTACACACCCCGCGCATATATTACACACTTTGCGCTCAACACACACGTTACACACACCCCATAATTACGCACTGTTTGCCCCGTTCACGTTATGCTTAGTGCGTGCTTCACGTGCACTGCACCAATTGTGCGCACCACTCATGGCATGCAATACGACCCTAACATGTTCCACCCTTTGCACCTCTTGTACTTTTTGTCATATAGACACCACCACAACCATGGAATTTGCTCGATAGCTTGCCCGACTTCCGTTCCTTTACTACATTGGTCGCCTTAGCCATAATCGTCACAAATTGCAGCGCACGCAATCTAGTCTTCAAGAAAAAGTCGCTTCCCTCCATTCGCTTCGACTCTAGACTAGGAGGACTTGGGGGGGCAAATGATGGGTCCCCTTAGAAGCACAAGTGCATGGGATCCAAAAATCCCCCGCTAGCAAATTGGTGTGTAACCGCCCGGGGCATAACCCTAAAGAGGGGTGACCTCCCGTTTGCCAAAATCAGGCAGCCAAACTGGCTTCCCGATCTCAGTCGCCACCCCAGATAGGGGCGACCTCCTGTCTGCTCAAATCGTGCGGCCAGTTTGGTTGGATGATCTAAGTCGCCACACGTATAAGGGGAGGCCTGCCATTCTCCAGATTAGGTGACCAAATTGTCCGCCCGATCTCAGTTGCCGCTCTAGTGAGGGGCGGCCTCCCGCTTGCCTGGATCAGACAGCAAAATCGGTCTCATGATCTTACTGCTTCCTCTATTTTGGGCAGCCTCCCATTCGCCCATATCGGGCAGCCAAATTTGGCGACCCCTTGGCCGCCCAAATTGGGCGGCCCCTTGGCCGCCCTGTTTGGGCGGCCACCTTGCTGCCCAGGTCGGGTGACGTTCTTGGTCGTCGCCCCCATTTGGGGAGACACCCTTGCCGCCCAAGTCCGACGGCATTTTTGGTCGCCCGGCCTTGGGCAAGGGAGCCTAAACCCTACCGCCACTCTCGTCGGCCGCTTGTCTTTGCCACGGTTTGGGCGGTTGGCTTGATTCACCCGGGGGAAAAGATGACATTCTCATAAGATTGTGAATTGTGTGCCCGGTTTTGGGCGTTTCCATCCGTACGCCAGGTAGTTATCGGGGGAAATTACAATGTCACCCCTCTTGAAATCCATAATTAGACCCCAATTCTCCTACATTTTAACCTTTTCTCAGCCCCAGAAACCTCCCCCCATGATTTTCTCTCTCATCCTTTCCTTTTACGATTTTCTCTCTCCTCCTTTCCTCCTACAGTTCTCTCTCTCCTCCTTTCCTGTAACGATTTTTTTCTCTCCTCCTTTCCTCTTACGATTTTCTCTCTTCTCCATTCCTCATCCCGTTGCGCACTCCCACATACGACCCTTCCCAATGCGCTCTTGTGTGCGTCTCTTCCCTGTGCACTCATGTGTGCTCCCCTTCCCCGCGTGCTCTTGTGTGCGCCCCTTCCCTACACGCTCTTATGCATGCCCCTTCCTTGTGCGCGCTTGCGCACGCCTCTTCCTTGTGTGCTCTTGCACGCGCCTCTAGTGTGTCGTTGTGTGCTCCGCTCTCTAGATTGCTCCTACATGCGCCACGTCTTGTCGGCCGAAGTACGATAAGACCACCGAAATCCATCAAGACCATCGAGGATCGTCAAGACCGTTATGCTCTGTTCTGTTCAATGAAGCCACCCATAAGGGTCATCAAACACTTTGAAGATCGCAGGAGGTCCAACAATTACCTTCTGATGCCAGCATCCCGCATAGCGACTAAGCAAATTGCAAGTATCAAAGCCAGGAGACCAAGCCCGCAAGAGATCCCAAAGTTCGTTTGGCCCGCATTGTCAGCAGTATACAAGACAACCTTCAGAGCCCGTGAAGGATCGCTCGACTACACATAGCCATGTGGCGCACACAGCAACCCCAACACCCTCAACTCATCAACAAGCCTACCAGTCGACAACGAGTTAACCATTCCAGACTCCTCTAAATGCCATAGGAGACAAGCCGCAGAGGATAAAGGCACGCAGAGCGCACCGCTTGAGATTCCAAGCCCCAAACACCCGGTTGAGCATAACGAGTCGCTCCCGCTTCCGATCACCAATAGAGGTCCTCAAAGTACGGCTAGCACATCGCTCCACAGAACTCGTGAAGAAATACTTAGCTCTCTGAGTGGTGGCTTGTCACCCTCAGAACCCTTCTCTCTCTCCTAATAACTGTAACGAGAGGCGGCTTATCGCCCTCGAGTTCTTTAAAAAGTCTTATATAACAACCAACAAATAGTGGAGGTTTGGCTGGCACAGATTCGGCCTCGTGGTTTCTCACCCAGTTGACGGGTTTTCCACGTTAAAAAAAAATTCTTGTAGGTTTTTTTTTGACTGTTTGCACGCCTGACCACTCGATGAGCTAAGATGTTTCAGAAGGCCCGGTCTACCAAGAGCCTCGAGCGATCCGCAACATCTCTACACTCTAACTCTTAGCAGAAATTTCACGAATACTTGGCGGGGACAAATGCAACAAACTATAAGTTATAATAAAGTCTCAAAACTAACACCCTAGATATAACCCCCCAAGACCCGACAAAGTCACAACGCGAGTTAAACACGTTACACCATGATTACCTTAGAGTCTCTTAACAAAACGTCATCATACACTCATACACAATGAGTAATCTATTAAACGGATCTTCCACCTTAACATAGGAGTTCTATTAGAGAGTTTCTCCCGAAAGGCAAACTTGCCCAAAACGTTAATCCCCAAAGTTGGAGAAGGGTTAGGGGAAATGCGAGTGCGTTACTTAGAGGCTAACACGATTGTCTTCGCAAATGTCGTCTCCAACATACCGAAGAAACTTCACACGAGAACTTGTGGAATGACTGAAGAAGAAGCACACACAAACAAAGTAGAGAGAAGCAAAGTAACCCAAGCGTCGCACAAGGGAGTGGGTGGAATCACTCCGACCACAATAACGGAAGGCGTCGCACCAACCAATGCTACCGGTGTCGCAACGAAGCAAAGCCTCCAAGCCAGCTCCACGGAGAGGAAGAAGACCGATGATCTCCCACTATGGAGAGAAAGAGGAGTGACTTTTCACCTTCCCAAACTCTTTTCTTTTTTCTCAAACATGCTTGCCATCACATTTCCAATCAAAGGATATATCGTTTTACAAAACTCTCAAAATAAAGAAAACAAAAATAAAAAGAAATAGTCAATATAAAAAGTAAGCATATTACTTTTAATCAAAGGTCATTTTGCCATAGTTTTTTCAAGTATTCGGCCTTAAATTGCAGCATCCCAGCCGATGGTTGGTCTTCATCAGTCCGGTTCTCGATTGTTCGATTATTTTTGCACACCCATATAAAGCCGATTTCAAGACGCCATAATTCATTAATATTTAGGATGACTTCAAAGAAACCTTTGGCTTGAAAACTTCAAGAGAACTCACAACTAACACCATATCATTACAGTACCGATGCAATTTCAAGTTTAAAATGATACCATCAAATCTTTTGGAATTAAATCCCATAATAATCACAAGGCCAAGATGGTAACTCTAAAAATTTGTGAGATGCGGAAAACGGAAAATCAGCTCGCAAGAACATTCAACCAAACCAAGTCGAGTAAATCAGAAGCAAACAGAAGAGCAAGGAAATCTTGTACTACCAAAAATCTTTATAGCGCGAGGCATACATGGCGAGACATGATTCGCCGATGTACCCGATGAAAGCAAAAAAACAAGAAGGAACAATCTAGACGCGCAGACTCAAAGAGTAACCGCCGACTTTGCCGAGCTGTACTATGGAGTCCGCTGAAGCCGCTAAGACGTCAGACCACAACCTAGCCGCACGGACACCCCGTTATTCCAATGTTGAACTCTGTCTACAATCTGCTAGCTGCCTAACCGCGAGGTCGCCTAGCCGCTAGATTAACGTGAACAACTACTAGCGAACAGAACAAACCGCCAGAAGAGGACATCTTATTGAACTGGAAAAGATTGCCAAAGAGAAGACCGCCTAGTCACAAGTCATGACCTGCTGCTAACTAATGATCATAATCACAGAGTTAGTACTTGTAAGAAACGAACTAGAAACAAGCCGGAACGGGTATAACTGAAATTTTATTATCAGAAAAAGGTATCTATTACAAAGGTATGGCCTCCCTTATATAGAATGGAGGAGATGGGAGAGAATACAAATACCCAATGTGGGACTAAAAATACAAAAGACAACATCTACAAAGTTAACCGCCAAACCGCCAAGCAGACCGCCTAACCGTGCGGTTAGTAGGAACTAACCGCCCGGTCACTACCAGAGAACACTCGGCCGACCATCAAGATCCCAGAGACTAGCCGGCAGACCGCCTGGCTACCAAACCGCCAGACCGCCAGACTGCCCGGCTACCAAACCGCCAGATTAGCCGGGCTGACCGCCCGGCTACCAGACCGCCAGTCCTAGCCGCCTGTCCGCCCAGGTCTATACAGCAACACTCCCCCTCAAGCTGGAGCATAGATGTCAATCATGCCTAGCTTGCTGCAAATGTGGAAGAAAGAGGCGGACACAGGTTTTGTGAATATATCTGCCAGCTCTTTCTCCGAGGTAACAAACGGAGTGCAAATCTGGTTCTTCAACACTTCTTCCCGAATGAAGTGACAATCAACCTCTATGTGCTTTGTTCGCTCATGGAATACCGGATTTTTGGAAATGTAGATCGCAGCCTTGTTGTCACAGAACATGGGAAGAGGATAGTTATAGACCTCTCCTAGATCCAGCATGAGAGCTCGCAACCATTTTAACTCACACGTGGTTGATGCCATGCTACGATATTCTGCTTCCGCACTAGACCTGGAGACGACTGACTGCTTCTTGCTCTTCCAGCTAACCAAGTTTCCTCCAACAAACGTGCAAAATCCGGAAGTCGACTTGCGATCCCCTTTGTCGTCCGCATAGCTAGCGTCGGAGTACGCTTCGACTCTTAGGTGACCGTTTTTCTGAAAGAGAAGACATTTCCCAGGTGCGGACTTCACATACTCCAGTATCCTTAGAGCAGATTGAAGATGACATTCCCTAGGCGACTGCATAAACTGGCTGACCTTTCCCACTGCATAGGAGATGTCTGGTCTGGTCACCGTAAGGTAGATGAGTTTGCCAACCAGACGCCGATACCTCGTAGTATCCAATAGAGGAGGTGATTCGTCTGTCCATGTCTTGTCTTCTCCAGGAGCCATGGGACACCGGGCAGGTTTAGCACCCGTCAATCCTGCCTCTTTCAACAGATCAAGAGCATACTTCCGTTGGGAAAGAACCAAGGAACACGGTTTCCGAGAGATTTCAATTCCCAAGAAGTATTTTGGAGAACCCATATCCTTCGTGACTAGGTGTTGGCGGAGATAGACCTTCGTCAAGGCTACACCAGCTTGATCGTCGCCAGTAAGAAGAATATCGTCCACATAAACAGCTAGCACAACCAGACCCGAAGATGTCTTGCGAATGAACAAGGAGTGATCAGCCGAACTCCTGGTGAAACCAATAGCCCCAACGATGCTACTGAACTTATCGAACCACGCCCTGGGACTTTGCTTTAGGCCATAGATGGCCTTCTTCAACCGGCATACTTGAGTCTCCCCCTGAGCAACATACCCAGGAGGTTGCTCCATATAGACGTCCTCGTGAAGGTCACCATAGAGGAAGGCATTCTTGACGTCCAACTGCGAAATAGGCCAATCCTTGTTGACCGCCACCGATAAAAGGACCCGAATGGTGCTGAGGCGAGCAACTGGCGAGAACGTGTCAAAGTAATCAACACCATAGGTCTGAGTAAACCCTTTTGCAACAAGACGGGCTTTGTACCGGTCCACACTGCCATCAGGACGGAACTTGACGACAAACACCCAGCGACAACCAACCACATCCGTGCCAAAAGGAGGAGGCACAAGGGTCCAAGTGCCCCGGTCAGAGAGAGTAGCAATCTCGTCATCCATGGCAGCCTTCCAGTGAGGAATATCAATGGCTTCCTGGTAGGTGCGAGGGGTGGTAGTCGCGGAGATGGCTAGGGCGAAGTCCCTGCGAGAAGGTGTTAGCCGATCATAAGAAATAACAGCTGCCAGCGAGTGCTGGGTGCACGTCCGAACCCCTTTGCGAAGGGCAATGGGCAGCTCCAGGTCCTCGAGTTCCTCAGTCGCCGGTGCATCCGTGGCGGAGATCGCTGGCCCGGGAGGAGAGAGAGACGGCCGAGGGGACGAGGGAGAAGGATCATGATCAAGAGAAGGAGCGGCTGGTGGAGGTGGGGATGGAGGAAGTTCAAGAGGAGTGGATGTGGTGGAGAGAATGGGAGGAGAAGTCGAGTCGGTAGGAAGAAGAGGGAGGTTCGATCCATCGACCTGTGGGAGATCAGAAGAGAAGTAGGCGGCATTCTCAAAGAATGTCACATCCGCCGAGACGAACTGCTTGCGATGAACAGGGTCAAAGCAGCAGTAACCTTTTTGAGTTGTGGAGTAACCCAAAAAGATACACTTTGTAGCACGAGGGGACAATTTGTCGCGAGTTGCGGCAGGGCTATGAACAAAGGCAGTGCACCCAAAAATGCGGAGAGGTAAGGGAAAGGGGTCCTTGGAGGGATAGAGGATGGAAAAAGGGGTTTTGCCTTTGAGGACGGTAGAGGGAATGCGATTGATGAGGTAGCAGGAGATGAGGACCGCGTAGCCCCAATAGCTACGAGGAACCTGCATCTGCGTCATGAGAGTGCGAGCAACATCGAGGAGGTGACGGTTTTTACGTTCCGCCACCCCATTTTGCTGGGAGGTATAGACGCAGCTAGTCTGATGAATGATGCCATGTTGCGTACAGAAAGAAGCAAAATCACTACTCAGATATTCTTTTGCATTATCAGAGCGAAAAAATTTGACAGAGGCATCAAATTGATTTTTAATTATATAATAAAATGAAGTCCATACAGAAAAAAGTTCGGAGCGATCCTTTAATAGATACACCCACGTACAGCGAGAATAATCATCAATAAAGGTTACAAAATAGGAACTTCCACGCCCGATGGTGAGGGTAGGGGAAGGTCCCCAAACATCCAAGTGAATAAGGTCGAAGGGCTTGGAAGAGCCACGACCTTGCTTAGGAGGAAAGGGGGAACGGTGATGCTTGCCCAGTTGACAAGCATCACAGTTGAGAGGAGAGTCCTGCTGAGGGAGGTGAGGAAACAGCTGGTGGATGAGACGCGAGGGAGGATGCCCCAGGCGAAGGTGCCACTGAAGAAGATCTGTAGAAGCGGGAGAGAAGACGGTAAGAGTAGATACATCATCAAGGAAGTAGAGACCACCCCTCTCAGTCCCAGTAGCAAACGTCCGCTTGGAGTCCGGGTCCTGAAACGAACAAGAAGAAGGAGTAAATGTTACCGAACACTGAAGTTGCTTGCAAAGAGAAGTAACCGACAATAAATTGCACGGAAACTTGGGCACATAAAGAGTATCCTCCAGGCGAAGGGACGGAGTAACTTGAACCATGCCTGTTCCATGCACCGGAGAGGGAGAACCATCCGCAATGAGAACAGGGGGCAACCGATCATGTGTTTCTAGGAGAGAAAAGCACTGAGGATTGCCCGTCATATGATTAGTGGCGCCAGAGTCGATTAGCCATTTACCTTGGGTAACTACGTGGGCACTACCTGAAGTCGTGGCCACGGAGGCAGATGGCTTGGAAGAAGGAGGAGTATCACCAGCGGGACGAAGATGCGGATGCTTTGTCCAGCAGCGGTCAACCAAGTGTCCTGGGCGGCCACAATGAGTACAGAGGTAGCGAGAGGGGCCACGCCCGCCAGAGTGGTTACCACGACCACTAAATCCACCACGATGAGCCTGGTGGGCATAGGAATCCGGAGCCGGAGGAGCGGCAAGCAAGGGGCGTTGGAGTAGAGAGGTAACAGCAGCAATGCGGGCAGCAGTAGCATCGAGGGTAGGAGACTCAGCCTCTCCAAGAATTTGCTGCCGGATCATATCGTATGAGTCCGGAAGCCGCAGAAGGTAACAGACCACTAGGAGTTCCTGGAAGTGCTTCAGCTGAGTGGCCACATCTGCCGAGAGAGGACGATTTTGTAGAATCTCAGCTCCAAGGGCTTGGACTTGTTGGTAAGCTGCAGGAGGGGACATGGACTGGCGAGCAAAGAGATCCGCATAGAGAGTATAGATGCGAGATGTTTGGCCCCCCTTGGAGTAGAGAGCGGCCAAGTGATTCCAAGCTTGTTTTACTGTCTCATCGTGACGGATGACAGGAAGACATTCATCAGACAGGCTGTTCGCCAGCCAAGTACGAACCAGCGCATCATTCGCATCCCAGTCAGAAAACTGGGCAGAGTCCGCAGGCGGAGGGTCATCGGTAAGATGATGACGCTTGCGTTGAGAACGGAGAAGAAAAGTGAATGAGACACTCCAGTCGGGATAATTGGGCCCCAAAAGCTTAGAGACGGTGCCAAGATTCCCTGAAGCAGGAGGAGGAGGAGGCGGCGGTGGGACAACGACAGTAGACGAGGTGGAGCCATCAGAATTGGTCATCCTGAAGAGAGGTCGCGCGGTTAAGAAGGGAAACCGGGCGGGAAGAAAAAGAAGCCGCGCGGATAGAGAGAGCGAGAAGACCGCGCGAACAAAAAACAAACCGCGGCGGGCAGAGAGGCCGCCAAAACAAGGCAGAACTCGCGCGAATAGAGAGAAATCGCACGGATAGGAAGAAAAAGATCTGCAGCGGTCACGATGTCAGACACCAGCGGCCAGAGAAGCCACGACCAAGCCGCAGAACCAAACAGAGGGAGAGAAGTCAGGCGGCTAGCAGACAGACCGTGCGAACAGAAGAGGAGGATAGAAGAATTCACTGGAGAGGAGAGCTCGCGCGAGCTGAAAGACAGACCGCGGGTAGGGGGCAGAGGTCACACGGACAGAAGAGAACACAATCAGGAGGACTAGATCGGGTCCTCTGATACCATGTAAGAAACGAACTAGAAACAAGCCGGAACGGGTATAACTGAAATTTTATTATCAGAAAAAGGTATCTATTACAAAGGTATGGCCTCCCTTATATAGAATGGAGGAGATGGGAGAGAATACAAATACCCAATGTGGGACTAAAAATACAAAAGACAACATCTACAAAGTTAACCGCCAAACCGCCAAGCAGACCGCCTAACCGTGCGGTTAGTAGGAACTAACCGCCCGGTCACTACCAGAGAACACTCAGCCGACCATCAAGATCCCAGAGACTAGCCGGCAGACCGCCTGGCTACCAAACCGCCAGACTGCCAGACTGCCCGGCTACCAAACCGCCAGATTAGCCGGGCTGACCGCCCGGCTACCAGACCGCCAGTCCTAGCCGCCTGTCCGCCCAGGTCTATACAGCAACAGTACTGATCCCTGACCGAAGTCAGAACCAAGTCCCTAGCTTCTCAGCGCTATCCTCACAATCTGCACAACAAAAAATCGATCAACTCCATAAAACCGCGCGAATACAAAAACCTGTCAACAACAATCGCCCGAGCTTACTTACTGTTCATTCGCTTGTACTGTTAATGTGACGGGGGGTCCTATTTATAGGCACGGAGAGGAGCGTCATCACCGCCCTAGCAGATAGGAACACCACCCTATCTCGCGGAGAGCACAAGGCTTATATGTACAGCGCGGACACAAAACCAGTCCGTCTTGTCATCGCGACAAATCCGAACAACTAGAGCCAAGGTCAAAACTTGGATCAGTCCGCCATACCTACGGAAACTGCGAATACCACCATCAGTCCACACACCCTACAGACACAACTCCAGTCCGAACACTCCGAGCCCTCAACTAGCACAACAGGCTGACATCTTCCGAGCTCGGCGGACAGAGAAAACAGTCCGCGCTAACCGTGCGATCTCCCAGACTGAGCGAACCTGGACTTAGTACAAATCCAGATCAAGTACACACCACCAGCCATTCGTGATGCGAACACAACACCAGCGGATACAAGAGCCAATCCGCACAAACCGACAGATTCAAGCAACAGCTTGCACTAACCGGCGAACACCGCGGTATCCACTAAATCACACCACCAGAGAAATACCAAGACACAAGCTATGTCGATCTCCTGAGCTCCAATACAGTCCGCAAACCAGACTCAGCGACCTTCAGACAAGTCTGTAATATGCCGGACTCAGCGAACTCTACCGAAAATAACCCCATCCGTCTGGTTACCTCTAGGGAACAAGCTGACTGCATAACACTAGCCGACCTGGCTAGCCACCACCCATGTCCGCACAGTCCGCATGGATAGTCCACCCATGCCTCCCAGGCCGTCCAGGCCACCCAGGCCGCCCATGCCTCTACTTTCACTTCAAAAAATTCAACACTTCCCCTTGAAGTGAGAAGTGAAAACCAGCCCTAGCAGTCCCCGTAACCGACGAAATGGCCCCTTCGACAGTGGCTTTGTGAAAATGTCAGCGATGTTGTCCTCGCTCCACATATGCTCGACCATAAGAGATCCCTCTAGCACATTCTCCTGAATGATATAATGCTCGATCTAAATATGCTTGGTCCTCGCATGACAAAATAAATTGTTAACCAGTTTAAGGGAACTTTCATTGTCACCGCGTAGCAGAGTGGGACCCCACACCTTGAATTTCTTTTTGTCCATCTCCTCCGGATACTCCCCTATGGAAAGGAACATTTTGAATGGGTCCATCCATGAGGGGTGTTGATCCACCTCCATTATCTCTCCCTCTTCGATGGAAGGGTGGAATAGGTCAGTGATGGTACCCCCCCCACCCGGGGACCATGCTTTGCCAGCTGATCAACCTGTTCGTTTTTCTCCCTGGCCACGTGTCGGATGGAGAAGGTATGGAACATGTCGATGACCCCGTTCACCTTTGTTAAGTATAACTGAAGGGTAGTCTCCCGTGCCTCAAACTCCCCATTGATCTGGGAAGCCACCACCATGGAGTCAGTGAGGACCTCCACGTCAAGCACTCCCAGTTCCCTGTCTAGACACATACCTGCAATCACTGCCTCGTACTCGACCTAGTTATTTGTAATAGGAAAATGGACAACCATTATTTGCTCTATCTTTGTTCCTTGGGGGCTTTCCAAAATCACCCCCAACCCCAAGGAATGCTTACCTGAGGCACCATCCACCATCACCTTCCAAGGAATTGGGTGGGTGAGTTCTACCTTCGCAACCTCGACCACGTAATCGGCCAGAAACTCGGCCATCGCTTGGGACTTGATTGAGAGACAGGGGACAAAAGAAATATCGAACTCGCTCAACTCCACTGACCACTTCGCCAACCTCCCTGAGAGTTCTACCCCCCTCAAAAATGTTGCGGAGGGGATTGCTTGTCACCACTCGGATGGAGTGCGCTTTGAAGTAGGCCCAGAGCCTCCGGACCGAGATTATCAGAGCAAAGGCCAGCTTATACAAGATGGGATACCAAAGCTCAGCCTTCCTCAGGACCCGACTCACATGGTAGATGGGCAATTAATTATTCCCTTCTTCCCAAACCAGGATGGAGCTCAGGACCTCAGCTCCTACCCCAAGGTATAGGGATAAGTCTTTCCCTTCTTTTGTCCCTTGGAGGAGCGGAGCCTGGGTCAACTGCCTATTCAAGGCTTGGAACACCTCCTCGCACTCCTAGGACCAGTCAAACTTCTGTCCCCGTCTCAATGTTTTAAAGAAGGAGGAGCACTTCTCCCCTGCTCGGGAAAGGAACCTGCTCAACCCTGCCAGCTTGCCCATCAGTCATTGCACCTCCTTTACATTCCGAGGCGATCCCAACTCCATGATCTCTTAGACCTTGGCAGGATTTGGTTTGACCCCTGCGGGGGTAAGGAGATGGCCCAAGAATTTCCCCCTGCGAGCCCCAAAAACACACATCAAGGGGTTCAGCCTCATCTTGTACTCGCGCAAGATGGTGAAGGTTTCCTCCAGGTCCTGGAGGTGAGAGTCCATGTCTCGACTCTTGATCATAAGATCATCTACATACACCTCCAAGTTCCTTCCTTTTTGTTCTCGGAAGACCCTGTCCAACATCTTTTGGTACGTCGCCCCTGCATTCTTCAGCCCAAAGGGCATCATTTTGTAGCAGTAGCATCCATCTCCTGTGATGAAGGAGACATCTTTTATGTCTGGAGGGTGTGCCTAATTTGGTGGTAACCTGAAAACGCATCCAAAAAAGTCATTAAAGGAAAATTGATGGCTGAGTCAACCAGCGCGTCGATCTGAGGCAAGAGATAACAATGCTTAAGGCATGATTTATTAAGCAAAGAGAAATCAACATACATACGCCACCGGCCGTCCCCCTTTTTAACCAGGACTACATTGGAAACCCAGACGGGGTATTGTATTTTGGATATAACACCAGCCTTGAGGAACTTTGCCACCTCATCCCTGATGGATCGGCCAGCTTGTCTGCGACGGACCTCTTCTTTTGCTGGATGGGGTGGGTATCCGGGTCCTAGTTGAGGCGGTGGCAGGCAACATCCGAGTCAATCTCGGGCATCTCTGTCGCTCTCCATGTGAAGATGTCCACATTTTTATGGATGCACTCCAGCATCCTGTCCTGGTCCTCTGAGGTTAGCCCCCCCCCCCCCCCCCCCCCCCCCCCCCCCCGCTGATGCGAACCTTCTCCACCCTGCCTCCCCGGGTGAGAACTTCCATCTCCACCACCTCTTCTGCAGCCTCCATCCTGCTATGCTCTCCCAATTCACCAATGTCCCCCTCTCCTGGGACAAGGGCCTCTGTTTCTTCCATGGCCATTGCCTCGGCCGGCTCTTCCAGAGCAGCTTCTGCCGCCACTACCTGGGCGGGGAATTCTTCCTCCACTTCCATCTCCTCCACCACTTCTCTGGCCTCCAGCCTAGACAGCTCCTCCATCCTCCTATCCATCTCCTCGGACCCCTCCTGCCAAGAGATGGAATTCACTGTCGTGATATAGTACTCCCTCGCCACCTTGGGGTCTCCCCGGACCTGGATCCCCTCAACGTTGAACTTCAAGCACTGATGGACGGATGAGGGGACACAGCGTAAGGCACTGACGAGGGGCCGCCCGAAGATGGCGTTGTAGCTGTTGGAGGCATCCATGATGACAAACTTGCAAGTACGGGACTACCCCCCCAGAGTAATATGGAGTCCCACTCCTCCTTCTACTTCCTTCCTCTCCCCAAAAAATCCGAACAGAGGCAAATCAGAGGCCAGCACCCTCTTGGCCTCTACTTTCATCGCGTCGAACGCCTTCTTGAAGATGATGTTGACCAAACTCCCGTTATCGATGAGGATCCGGGAGATAATGAAATTTTCGATGGCTGTCTTGATGACCAGCGCATCACAAAAGGGATCCTCATGATCTAGCACGTCCTTCCTTGAGAAGGTGATCTTTTCATTTGGTGGTGGGGTTTGGGACGTGGAGCCATCGCTTGGGACTTGATCGAGAGACAGGGGACAAAAGAAATATCGAACTCGCTCAACTCCACTGACCACTTCGTCAACCTCCCTGAGTGTTCTACCACCCTCAAAAATGTTGCGGAGGGGATTGTTTGTCACCACTCGTATGGAGTGTGCTTGGAAGTAGGCCCGGAGCCTCTGGACCGAGATTATCAGAGCAAAGGCCAGCTTATACAAGATGGGATACCAAAGCTCTGCCTTCCTACGGACCCGACTCACATGGTAGATGGGCAATGAATTCTTCCCTTCTTCCCAAACCAGGATGGATCTCAGGACCTCAGCTCCTACCCCAAGGTATAGGGATAAGTCTTTCCCTTCTTTTGTCCCTTGGAGGAGCGGAGCCTTGGTCAACTGCCTATTCTAGGCTTGGAACACCTCCTCGCACTCCTAGGACCATTCAAACTTTTGTCCCCGTCTCAATGTTTTGAAGAAGGAGGAGCACTTCTCCCCTGCCCGGGAAAGGAACCTGCTCAACCCTGCAAGCTTGCCCGTCAGTCATTGCACCTCCTTTGCATTCCGAAGCGATCCCAACTCCATGATCTCTTGGACCTTGTCAGGATTTGGTTTGACCCCTGCGGGGGTAAGGAGATGGCCCAAGAACTTCCTCCTGCTAGCCCCGAAAACACACTTCAAGGGGTTCAGCCTCATCTTATACTCGCACAAGGTGGTGAAGATTTCCTCCAGGTCCTGGAGGTGAGAGTCCATGTCTCGACTCTTGATCATAAGATCATCTACATACACCTCCAAGTTCCTTCCTTTTTGTTCTCGGAAGACCCTGTCCAACATCTTTTGGTACGTCGCCCCTTCATTCTTCAGCCCAAAGGGAATCATTTTGTAGCAGTAGCATCCATCTCCTGTAATGAAGGAGACATCTTTTATGTCGGTAGGGTGTGCCTGATTTGGTGGTAACCTGAGAACGCATCCAAAAAACTCATTACAGGAAAATCGACGGCTGAGTAAACCAGCGCGTCGATCTGAGGCAAGAGATAACAATCCTTAGGGCATGATTTATTAAGCAAAGAGAAATCAACACACATACGCCACCGACCGTCCCCCTTTTTAACAATGACTACATTGGAAAGCACGACAGGGTATTGTATTTCGGATACAACACCAGCCTTGAGTGTTGAAGTTGGTGACCGGGCGGTCTGGCGGTCTGTCTTGGCGGTCTGGAGACCGCGCGGTCTGGCAGTTTGGAGTCAGCGGTTTGATTCCTGTGCGGTTGCCGAGCGGTCAGGCGGTCTCCCCTGGCGGTCTCTCTCTCTCTGGTGGTAGCCGTGCGGTTAGCCCTTCTGTCTAACCGCGCGGCTTGTGCGGTTTGTTCTGTATAGTCCGCTTAGTCCTGTATTTTTTAGTCCCACATCTCTTATTTGTATTCTCTCATCTCTCCTCCATTCTATATAAGGAAGGGCATACCTTTGTAATAGATACCTTTTTCTGATAATAAAATTTCAGTTATACCATTTCCGGCTTGTTTTAGTTCGCTTCTTACATGGTATCAGAGGAATCGATCCTTTCCTCCTGATTCGGTGAGCCCTCTCTGTCCGCGCGACTTGCTTCTCCGGCTTGCGCCCTGTCCGCGCGGTCTCCTTCTTTCCTTGTCGTTGCCCGCTGTGTGCGCGACCTGTTGCCTTGTTCGCTGCGATCTGTCTCCTTGTTCGCCGCGTCCTATCTCCGTGTGCCTTGCCTTCTCTTGTGCTTCTGTTCGGGCAGACTGTCTGCTTGCCTCTCGACTTCTTCCCCTCTGCATGATACTGCGGCTTGGTCATGGTCTTTCTGGCCGCTGGTGTTTGACATCCTGACCGCTGCAGTTTTTCTTCTGCCTATCCGCGTGGCTTGTTTCCTAACCGCGCGGCTTCCTGATGGCTCTTTCTGATGCTTCCACTACCACCACTCCTACCACCACCCCTGTTGCCAATCCGGCTCTGCCTCTACCTCCTAATTCTTCCGGGAACCTTGGCACCGTTTCTAAGCTTGTCGGCTCCAATTACCCGGATTGGAGCGTCTCTTTCACTTTTCTCCTTCGCTCGCAACGCAAACGCCACCATCTCGTTGATGACCCACCTCCCACCACTTTACCTCTCTTTGATGACTGGGATGCGAGTGACGCGCTTGTGCGTACTTGGCTCGCTAACAGTCTATCTGATGAGTGCCTTCGCGTCATCCGTCATGATGAGACGGTGAAGGCCGCTTGGCTTCATCTTGCTGCTCTGTACTCTAAAGGGGCTTAGACGTCCCGCATTTATACGTTGTATGCAGACCTCTTTGCCCGGCCTACCTTGTCTCCTGCTGCTGCCTACCAACAAGTTCAAGCTCTTGGGGCTGAGATTCTTCAGAATCGCCCATTTTCTGCGGATCTGGCTCAACAACACAAGCACTTCCAGGAGCTTCTGGTTGTGTGTTATCTGCTCCGTCATCCTGACACTTATGACATGATCCGCCAACAAATTCTAGGTGAGGCGGAATCTCCTACTTTAGATGCCACCGCTGCTCGCATCGCCGCTGTCACCTCTCTCCTTCAGCGCCCTCTTCTACCCGCTCCTTCTCCACCGGATAACTATGCTCATCAAACTCAGCGGAGTGGCTCTAGTAGCCGCAGTCATCAGTCTGGCGGATGTCCATCTTCCCGCTACCTCTGCTCTCACTGCGGCTGCACTGGACATACTCTTGACCGCTGCTGGACAAAGCATCCCCATCTTCGTCCCTCGGGTGACTCTTCCGCCTCCTCTTCCAAGCCGTCTGCTTCCGTGGTCACATCATCAGGTAGTGCCCATGTGGTCACTCAAGGTAAATGGCTTATCGACTCCGGTGCAACTAATCATATGACGGGCAATCCTCAGTGCTTCTCTCTCCTCGAATAGCATGATCGGTTGCCCCCTATCCTCATTGAAGACGGTTCTCACTCCCCGGTTCATGGGTCAGGAGTGGTTCATGTTACTCCGTCCCTTCGGCTAAAGGACACTCTCTATGTGCCCAAGTTTCCGTGCAATCTATTGTCGGTTACTTCTTTATGCAAGCAGCTCCAATGTTCTGTAACGTTTACTCCCTCTTCTTGTTCTTTTCAGGATCCGAGCTCCCAGCGGACGATTGCTACTGGGACTGAGAGCGGCGACCTCTACTTTCTCGACAACGTTTCCGCTTTGTCCGCCTTTTCTTCTTCTTGTACGGATCTTCTCCAGTGGCATCTCCGTCTCGGTCATCCTCCACCACGGCTTCTACATCAGCTTCTACCCCACCTCCCTCCCTCCAATACTACTCTCAACTGCGAAGCATGTCAACTTGGCAAGCATCACCGTTCCTTCTTCCCGCCGAAGCAAGGTCGGGGCTCTACTCATCCGTTTGATCTAGTCCACTCCGATATCTGGGGACCTGCTCCTACCCTTACTATTGGTCGGGGTAGTTCTTATTTTGTAACCTTTATTGATGATTTTTCTAGATGTACTTGGGTGTATCTCTTATGAGATCGCTCTGAACTTTTTAATGTATGGACCTCCTATTATCATTTAATCAAAAATCAGTTTGGTGTTGGTATTAAAACTTTTCGCTCTGATAATGCAAAAGAGTACTTAAGTCATGCTTTTACCTCCTTCTGTGTGCAACATGGCATTATTCATCAGACAAGCTGCGTCTATACATCCCAACAAAATGGGGTGGCGGAACGCAAAAACCGTCACCTCCTTGATGTCGCTCGCACATTGATGACTCAAATGCATGTCCCTCGCTCATATTGGGGTTATATTGTTCTTCTTGCCTGCTATCTCATCAATCGCATTCCCTCCTCCATTCTAAAGGGAAAAACCCCTTTTTCCATCCTTTATCCAGGCAAGGAGCCTTTTCCTCTCCCTCTCCAAATCTTTGGGTGCACTGCTTTTGTGCATGCCCCATCTGCCACCCGTGATAAGCTCGCCCCTCGCTCCACCAAATGTGTCTTTCTGGGGTACTCCGCCACTCAGAAAGGCTACTGTTGCTTTGACCCTGTTCTTCGTAAGCAGTTCGTCTCCGCGGACGTTACCTTCTTCGAGAATGCCTCCTACTTCTCGGATGACTCCTCGTCTCTTCCCCCCACCTCTGATTCTCCTATTATTCCGTTCGTTCCCTCGTCTCCTACTACGATATCCTCCCCTCCTCCGTCTCCGCCCACTCCTCTCCCTCCGCCTCTCTCTCCGCCTCCATCTCCCTCATCTCCGCTACCGTCGTTCTCTCCTCCCGGGCCAGCTCTCTCTGCCACGGATGTTCTGGATACTGAAGAGCCCGCCGACCTGGATCTTCCTATCGCTCTTCGCAAAGGGGTGCGGACGTGTACCCTACACCCCCTTGCTGCTGTTGTTTCATATGATCGTCTTACCTCTTCTCGCAGGGCCTTTGCGCTGGCTATCTCTGCCACTACCACACCTCGTTCCTACCAGGAGGCCCTTGCTATTCCTCACTGGAATATGGTCATGGATGAGGAAATGGCGACCCTAACAGAGCGGGGTACCTGGACTCTTGTCCCTCCTCCCTATGATACAGATGTTGTTGGCTGTCGCTGGGTCTTTGTGGTCAAATTTGGCCCAGATGGCACTGTGGACCGTTATAAAGCTTGCCTTATGGCTAAGGGCTTTACTCAGACATATGGGGTTGATTACTTTGACACCTTCTCTCCCGTGGCTCGTCTCAGCACTATACGGGTCCTTCTCTCTGTGGCAGTCAACAAAGACTGGCCACTTTCCCAGCTGGATATCAAGAATGCCTTCCTTTATGGTGATCTTCAGGAGGCCGTCTACATGGAGCAACCTCCTGGGTATGTTGCTCAGGGGGAGACACGAGTATGCCGGCTACAGAAGGCAATCTATGGCCTCAAGTAGAGCCCTCGATCTTGGTTTGACAAGTTCAGCGGCATCGTGGCGGACGTTGGTTTTGCTCGCAGCTCTGCTGATCACACTCTATTTATTCGCAAAACCTCTTCGGGACTGGTGGTTCTTGCAGTATATGTTGATGATATTATTCTCACTGGCGATGACCAGGAAGGGGTAGCCTTGACAAAGCGGCATCTTCGCCAACATCTGGTCACGAAAGATATGGGTTCTCCGAAGTACTTTTTTGGGATCGAAATCTCTCGGAAGCCCAACTCTTTAGTCATCGCTCAGCGTAAGTATGCCCTTGATATTTTAAAAGAAGCAGGATTGACTGGGGCCAAACCTGCCCGATGTTCCATGGCTGTTGGAGAAGACAAAACCTGGACAGATGATTCGCCTCTTCTTTCAGATGCTTCGCGGTACAGGCGTCTGGTTGGTAAGCTCATATACCTCACCGTGACTAGGCCCGACATTTCCTATGATGTGGGCAAGGTGAGTCAATTCATGCAAGCTCCCAGGGAGTGCCATCTACAGTCCGCCTTGCAGATCTTGGAGTACGTCAAAGTAGCCCCAGGGAAAGGATTGCTCTTTCAGAAGAATGATCATCTGAGGGTTAAAGCATACTCAGATGCGAGTTACGCTGATGATAAAGGGGACCGCAAGTCTACCTCCGGTTTCTGTACTTTTGTTGGGGGCAATCTGGTGAGCTGGAAGAGCAAGAAGCAGTCTGTTGTTTCCAGGTCCAGTGCTGAAGCAGAGTATCGGAGTATGGCGTCGACCACTTGTGAGCTAAAATGGCTACGGGCTCTAATGCTGGATTTAGGAGAGGTCTACAACCATCCTCTACCTATGTTCTGTGATAACAAGACTGCCATATACATCTCCAAAAATCCGGTCTTCCATGAAAGAACCAAGCACATTGAGGTTGACTGTCATTTCATTCGTGAAGAAATCTTAAAGGAACAAATTTGCACTCCCTTTATCACTTCTGATAAAGAGCTGGCTGACATCTTCACCAAGCCAGTTTCCGCCTCGTTTCATCATATTTGTGACAAGCTGTGCATGATCGATATATATGCTCCAGCTTGAGGGGGAGTGTTGAAGTTGGTGACCGGGCGGTCTGGCGGTCTGTTTTGGGGGTTTGGAGACCGCGCGGTCTGACGGTTTGGAGTCAGCGGTTTGATTCCTGTGCTGTTGCTGTGCGGTTGCCGAGCAGTCAGGCGGTCTCCCCTGGCGGTCTCTCTCTCTCTCTCTGGTGGTAGCTGTGCGGTTAGGCCTTCTATCTAACTGCGCGACTTGTGCGGTTTGTTCTGTATAGTCCGCTTAGTCCTGTATTTTTTAGTCCCACATCTCTTATTTGTATTCTCTCATCTCTCCTCCATTCTATATAAGGGAGGGCATACCTTTGTAATAGATACCTTTTTCTGATAATAAAATTTCAGTTATACCATTTCCGGCTTGTTTTAGTTCGCTTCTTACATTGAGGAACTTGGCCACCTCATCCCTGATGGCTCGGCCAGCTTGTCTGCGACGGACCTCTTCTTTTGCTAGATGGGGTGGGTCTCCGGGTCCTGGTTGAGGCGGTGGCAGGCAACATCCGCGTCAATCCCGGGCATCTCTGTCGCGCTCCAAGTCAAGATGTCCACATTTTTCTTGATGCACTCCAACATCCTGTCCTGGTCCTCCGAGGTTAGCCCCCCCCCCCCCCCCCCCGCTGATGCGAACCTTCTCCACCCTGCCTCCCCGGGTGAGAACTTTCATCTCTACCACCTCTTCTGCAGCCTCCATCCTGCTATGCTCTCCCAATTCACCAATGTCCCCCTCTCCTAGGACAAGGGCCTCGGTTTCTTCCACGGCCATTGCCTCGGCCGGCTCTTCCAGAGCAGCTTCTGCCGCCACTACCTGGGCGGGAAATTCTTCCTCCACTTCCATCTCCTCCACCACTTCTCCGGCCTCCGGCCTAGACAGCTCCTCCATCCTTATATCCATCTCCTCGGCCCCTCCTGCCAAGAGATGGAATTCACCGTCGTGATATAGTACTCCCTCGCCACCTTGGGGTCTCCCCGGACCTAGATCCCCTCAACATTGAACTTCAAGCACTAATGGAAGGATGTTGGGACACAGCGTAAGGCGCTGATGAGGTGCCGCCCGAAGATGGCATTGTATCTGTTGGGGGTGTCCACGATGACAAACTTGCAAGTACGGGACTACCCCCAGAGTAACACGGAGTCCCACTCCTCCTTCTACTTCCTTCCTCTCCCCGGAAAATCGGAACAGAGGCCCATCAGAGGCCAGCACCCTCTTGGACTCTACTTTCATCGCGTCAAACGCCTTATTGAAGATGACGTTGACTGAACTCCCGTTATCGATGAGGATCCGGGAGATAATGAAATTTTTGATGGCTGTCTGGATGACCAGCGCATCACAAAAGGGATCCTCATGATCCAGCATGTCCTTCCTTGAGAAGGTGATCTTTTCATCCGGGGTGGGGTTTGGGACGTGGAGCCAACGCTCCGGCGTTACATGGTGTGGAGGCTCGCCTTTCGGGAAGCCTCAACCCCCCCACCCACTTGGATCACTCTGATCCCACCTCGGGCTCCAACATCAGCCCTGCCCTCCTCTGCTCTAGGCAAGACCTCCTCAATCCGCACTCCTTGGCGGGCTTACTGTTGTTGCTTCTCCCTAGCCCCCCTCATCTCGAGGAATTACAAGCACATGGCAGTAACGGGCCCTTCTTCCTGATGGAACTCTCAATAGGGGAGCTCCACCCTGGCTTCCTGCCTTCTCCTCTACCCAGCTCTCCTTATTTCCTCCATCGCTATTGCCATAGCCTGATTTTGGTCGGGGAGAGGTGGCCTCTGGACTTGCCTTACACTTGGAGGGTAAAACTTATCCTGACCCCGTATCGGTTGTCTCCTCTATGGAAACCTCTCCGCGGCCCCTGGTCCTGCCACTCCGACCGCCAACCTAACCGATGGTTCGGCTCCTGGCGCCCACACCTAGGTTGTTGTTGTTGCTGCTGTTCCCTCTGCCAGAATTTAGCTCTCCTCTCCTCCTGACCTTTGCCACCTCTTGGCTCCTTCTCCTCCTCTGTGGCCCACCTGGCCAGCTTTCGGGAAAACTCCGGGTTCGATGCTTCCATGTTGACCTCCCTTGCCGCACTCTACATCAGTACCTCAAAGGACACTAGAGGCATCCTCTTCAAATCCATTCCAAATAACCCTGGTTGAAGCCCAAGGGTGAAGGCTACCATCATGGTATTCCCTGACATCTCCTGCACCTAGAAAACCTCCTCCTAAATCCTGTCCAAGTAGCTCCCCAAAGTCTAGTTCACTCCCTGCTTGACGCGAAATAGAGGCTCGTACTCCTTTTTCCTCTTTTTTGAAGTGATGAATCTCAACATGAATCCCCGGTGCAGGTCCTCAAAAGAGTAAACGGAGTCGGTCGGGAGCTAGTGGAACCAATCTCTTGCCTTCTCCTTGAGGGTGATGGCGAAGAGTCTGCACTTGAACCCATCCGACATCTTTTGGATCGAGACCATGTCCTCAAACCACTGGACGTGCTGGACCGGGTCACCCTTCCCGGCGTAGTGGGACATCTCCAACTCCTGGAACCCCTCTGGAACTGGGGCTGATGAAACAAACTCGCTGAAGGGGCTGCCCCCCTCTGCTGGGCGAGTAGGGGGATCTCACGCCCCCATCTTGCCGAACCGGCCTTCAAATGTCGAGCTGGGGAAGAGCCCGCACACCTACAGCTCGTGCTCGCCTCCTCCGTCTGCTAACTCCTTCCTAGCTCGCATGTCGGGTGCGTCCTCTCCCGGTGCTGGGGCGGCGACTACTAGAAACGCTGGTGTCGAGCACTCGGCACGAGTGTCGAGTGCGAACATGATGAGACTCCACATCTCCTTCCTGAACTCGTCCAACATGCCGACAGTGGTGAGTACAACGAATGCAACACCCCCTGGAGTGCACAAAGAGATACTTAGCTCCGCGAGTGGTGACATGTCACCCTCCGAGATCTTCCTCATTCTATATGTCAACAATTGTAACAAGAGGCGGTCTGACGCCCTCGAGTTATTCAAGAAAATTCTGTACAATAACGAGTAAATAGTGGAGGTTTGACCGACACAGAACCGACCACGTGGTTTTCACCAAGTTGACGGGCTTTCCACATTAAAAAAATCATTTTCCATCTTTCAACTTTCTATGCCTATTTGCATGTTTGACCGCTCACGGGCTAAGCCGGTTAAATTTAGTTCGGTTTACCGGATCCTTGAGCGATCCGCAACACGTATAAATGAAAACACTTGGAGACTCAAAAATAGCTCCCTAAAATGGATTATAACTTTAGAATATAGACCAAGGATTTTATCATTTTAAGAATAAATCAAAAAATTTTAGAGACTTTTGAGAAGATGTGTGAAGTTTGAATGGTCCGCCTTAACTGCCCAGGGGCACACCCGTCATTTCAATGAAATTGGTGATCTAGGTGATCAAAATGGAGTGACGTTATTTGCTAGCACAAATCATTCATCGACGCAGTTACCACCACAACCCTCCAGAAAAGTATAAATAGGCCCATAGATCTTCATTTGAAAACAAGCAACTCTAGAGGCAAGAAAGAGCTCTGAGGTTTTCCGGCGAGAACGTAGACATAGGCCGATTGTCCGCTCAAGAATCACTCTGCTCTTCTTCTTGCGCTAAGGCTTCAACACACTCCATTTCACATTAACCACCTCCACAAGAGCGCTTTCATCAATACTCCGCATCAACGATAGCACTCCCTCCAGAAGCTCCATGTACTTAGTGCATTTTAAAGTCGGAATGCTCCCACTAATGTTCTGCGAGCACAACACGATTCCAAGGCCAGAGTGCTTCCATCGAGGCTCCGAGGAATTAGTCATTTTCCCTCATTTTTTGTAGTATACACCTGTAAAGGAGTGGTCTTTCGCCCTCTGAGATCAAATCTAACTTTGTAAAACTCTGAGAAGCTAATGGATTTTGGCTTGGCACAGTTCCATCCACGTGGTTTTCACCATTTTTGGGTTTTCCACGTAAAAAATGCCCTTGTTATTTGTTGTGGTTCACTTTGACTGTTTGCATGCCCAGTCCGATTCCGAGCTAAGGCGGTTTGATTTCTTCGGACTGGGGAAAGATAGGGCGACCCGCAACAGTATGGCATCGTCTGTGGGAAAGTGTTCCCAAAAGCTCTGACAAGTTTCAGCATCCCCCAACTAGCAGCAATGATAAGGGAAGCGCTAAACTACCAGTAACGTGGCCTTAGATGAGCAAACTAATCTAGCTCCTGCCGACTTGCCTGCAAGCAACACCTTGCTTTAGTGAAAATCCACCTTCACTATATCCCAAACATCAGGGGAGGAATGCATACGTCTATTAATGGAGCGCCACGCAAGAAAACACTTGTCTTACTTGGAAACTTAAGGGCTCGCCGCACTCCCAACACAGATATCGCTACTGAAGGCCAACCGTTGTAGATCCCAAGTTAGATAATATTTGAAGGCATTGCCCGCTACAAGGATCCCATCACAGACAAATTGTTTGGCATTAACAGCTCCACGCACCCCGTAATCCCCAATGGATCGGACTTCCCAAATCTGCGCATGAAAACTTTCGTACAATGAAGGAAGCCACCGCTCTGGTGGATAAAGGACTCACTTGTTAGGAAATGAGGTGCATTATCAAGGAGTAATACGAGCACGTGGGGACCCGTGACACAAAATTGCAACACGTATCTCCTTAGCTCCACAGGTCTTGGCATATCCTGCTCTACCCGGGACCCAACTCCGCGACTTCGAGACATTTGATGGGTCAGTCGACCCTTTGGATCACGTCAGGCATTTTGAATCCATCATGTTCTTATAAAATGCTACAGACCCGATCTTGTGCCAAGTGTTCCCAACAACTTTAAGAGGAAAAGCTCACACCTGGTTCCACACTCTAAAAGGAGGGGGAGAAATCATGAACTTAACATAGCTCACCCAACTATTTATGGATCAGTTCATCACCAACCAGCAGTTCGTTCGGGATCTCTCACGCCTCACGGGAATTCGAGAGAATGAGGGAGAATCTCTCAAGGATTTATTTTGTCGCTTCACCGTAGAGGCACGACAAATTCTGGGGGTTATCCTCGAGCTCCTACAAGGAACCTTCCTCGGAGGACTCTGACCAGGAAAATTCCAATCCATGTTGATGAGTGAAACACTGCCCAGCTATCGTGACCTCATCTACCAAGTGAAGGATCAAACAGTAATAAATGAAGCCATAAAAACGCATCGACAATAATTCGAAGGAAGCTAGAAGTGGAATAGGAATATGAAGCCACTATGAAGCCCTGAGGGAAACGGCGAGCGTCACAACAATCCCTATCAGGACCAAAGAACTCGTCCGCATCAAGACAACATTCCCTTGAATACCACTCGAACTGACGTGCTCCTCGCCATCCATGACAATAGTCAGCTTCATAGGCCCGAATCACTTACGTCAGTCACAATATTGTGACTTCCATCGCAGATATGAATACGTGGCAGAGGGCTATAACTAGTTGAAGTACGAGAACGAGCGCCTCATTTAATAAGTTCTACGAGGAAGATTTGTGCAAAAAATTATTGCAAACAAGCCCGCATCGCAGAGAGACAATCCATCAAAAGGTCGAGTAGCTACCCGACGTAGATAGGCTAGGGGGCACAAGCAGGGGTCGCTCCCCCTAATAACACACGCAAAGCCCGTGTCTCAAATTCCTGTTTTTCCTTTAAGTTAATAAGTCGTATAGTGGAACATGCGTGCACGCTTATGTATTTTCTTTTTATAATATTTCAATTGCTTTCAATTTCCATCAAACATACACGTATCCCTGAAGCAAAGCTCTGAGGTGAATACCCCAATCAAGCGATAAGAAACACAATATATCTATGAAGCCAGACGTTTTTCCCCCGCGTTGTAGTTCATCTCTCTCCTACGTTGTTGGGTGTTTCGTCCCCGTGTTGGAAAGCATCTCGCTCCCACACTGCCGATCATTTTGCCCTTGCATTGCAGAGCATATCGCTCTCTCACTGTTGGGCATTTTGCCGCAACATTGCAGAGCATCCCGCTCCCACGTTGCTGGGCATTTCACCCTCGCGTTGTAGAGCATCTGTAAGACCCCTCCCCCTTACCACGGAGTTACCCAGGTCTTATGCCCAAAGCCGCCGCCTTACGGTGATACCAACTCACGGGTTAGTCACCACTGCATGACACCAATCTTGCCGGCTAGTATGATCATTTAAACCTTTTAGGCCAATGCAAGAAAAGAAGTAAAAGTATAATAGACAAGTCCATAAAATCACAGCCATCATCATAATATGAAATAAGAGTCCACAATGAGTACAAGAAAAGAGAGTAAGGGCTTATGCCTCGTACATACCAAATGAAATACAATCCCTCTCTCAAAAAATCTCTAAGCGGAAGCTAACAAACACTCATCATCACCTGAAGCTGTGTAGTAGTGGTAGTAATGCGCGGTATCTTCTCCTCAGGTCCTGCCACCTCGTCCTGCTGATCGTGCTGGCACTCCAACTCCTCGAGCTCCTACGGTCACAACCGACTGTTAGTCATAAACACAAAGCCATTTTGTCCTCGCCTCGCCCCCGCGATTCTTAGGCATTGTGCGGGAGGACAAAAGCGGAGGACAATAAGGGCAGCATTAAAAAATAAGAAGGTGACAAAGGAACTATACTAGTATGAGTAAAATCTAACATTGTTCATAAATTTTACGCTAACAATTAAGTGTGTTAATAAGTGGTAATGAGCAAAAAAATGGTAGAATCAGTAAACAACATAAATAGTAAAGTAAATAAGTGTGGCGCAGGTAAAGTAAATAACTACTACTATACTACTATTACAAGAGTATCTTAACTTATATGAATGCTCATACAAACCTATAAGTTAAGATTTATGAAATTATAACTTATCAAATAATTAATCCCATACTAATTTATATGATAAGTATCAGCATTATGAATGACCTATAAGTATATATGTTATGCATGGTATGATTCCTACAAGTGCAACTCACTCACATGACTCTGTGATCACAGACCTTTAGTAGACAGAAATTTACCTTAGGTATTCATACCCTTCCTGTTTAAGGTACCTCCAATCTTATTGGTTGGAGCCAATCCACACCACATAAAAGCTTTAACAGTCCTGGTGGTATCTATTCCATCTTCCTGATCGATTCTTGACAAGTGAAATACTTTGACTAGTCTTCGTGTGGTGATCTTGACCTTTATTCCGTTTACCTTAGACTTGATCTTCTCAGTATTAGAATTTAGATGGGCATTGGTGAAGATTTCTTGAACTTCTCATTTCCAAATATTTGATGGTCCTGAGTGTACAACCCCGTGTTCACCGAGTGGGTCAACAAAGCCAGGTGAGCGGACCAGGGAAACCCGCATGTGCCAGAATAGTGTGCGGGCGAACTCAAAACGGCCAGCACTCTCTCTCCAAAGCAAGGCAGGCGAGCCGCGCGAGCCGGTTCATCCAGCTCGCTCTCCTATATATGACCTGGCCGCCAGCCTGCCTCAGAACGAGGGTTGGCGGACTACGGCGGCCTGGCTCGCGCTCGCCTAAGGAGGGAAGGCGAGTTGCGAGAGACAGGTCGCATCCGCCTCAGCGGGATGACGAGTTATGGCGAGCCGACCTCCAGATCCTTGGAACCTGCCCAGTGGGGCCCAGAGGCCAAATTACCTCGGTACCCTTGCAGGGTGTGCAAATAGCAGTTCAAAACAGCAGAGTTACGCTATTGGCAGACCTAGTTGGGTTGCACATAGCTGTTCAAAACAGTGGAGGATGGTTATTGGGAGACCGTTCCCCGAAAACTATAAATAGGACCCAAGGGGCACCTCAGAATGCATGCTTTCTTGTTTCCAGATCTTCTTGCGCTTTCTTAGGTAGCCTTAGCTCGACATCTAGCTAAGGGAGGGGAAGTGCTCTAAGATCTTTCGGGTGTGTGGTGGGACCTCCACGCCGAGCCATTGGGTCAGTTCACTTTTTTTCCATTGTTATTTTTCTTGCAGGAGAGAAGTAGGTGCGCGATCACCCCTTCCCCAAGGGTGAACTCCACAGAGACCGCATTCTCGGTTTCAACATTCTGGTGCGGTGAGCATGGAGTGTGATTAGCATAGAAAATCTTCAGCAAGCTCGATGACTGGAGGAGAAGGACAAGGCTCGGATAGGTCCGACTCGCCACCCCCTCCCCCTCTCGCCATGATGGTGTTGTTCGAAGAATTCAAGCAGGAGGTGTTATGCCTCGTCAGGTTCGCACTCGGCGCACATGCCGAGTGCTCAAATCTAGCAGCACCTGTACTCGCGGTCCCGACCCTTGGCGAGGACGCTCCCAGCAGGCAAGCTGGGAAGGAAGTTGCGGAGGAAGGGAGAGGATGCAAGCTCCCCGGGGGAGTGCTCTTCCCAGGCTCAATGATCAGAGGTCAGTTCGACGAGATGGGGGTGTGAGATCCTCCAGCTCGCCCAACAGAGGGAGGCAGCCAGTTCAATGAATTCGTTTCTTCCGCCCCAGTTCCAGTTGGGTTCAGGGAGCCAGATGTCTTACTACACCGGGAAGGGAGACCCGGTCCAGCACATCCACTGGTTTGGGGATGTGTTTTTGATTCGATAGATATCGGATGGGTTCAAGTGCAATCTATTTGCCATAACTCTCAAGAAGAAGGCGAGAGAGTGCTTCCATTAGCTTCCGACCAACTCCATCTACTGCTTCAAGGACCTGCACCGGGAGTTCATGTTGAGGTTCACCACCTCCAAGAGGAGGAAGAATGAGTCGGAGTCCCTGTTCTACATCAAGCAGGGGGTGAACGAGACCCTGGAGAACTACGTGGACCGGTTCCAGGAGGAGGTGACCCTGTTCCAAGAGATGTCAAGTCACACCCTTATGTTGGCCTTCACCCCAGGGATGCAGCAGAATTTCTTAAGAATGGAGCTGAAAAGGGTGCCGCCCCTCTCCTATAAAGAACTAATGGAGAGGGCGGCGAGGGAAGTTGACGGGGTGGCATCGAACCCGGAGTTTTACTGGAAGCTGGCCAGGTGGGCCACGGAGGAAGAGAAGCCCAGAGGTTGCAGAGGTCAGGAGGAGAGGAGAGCTGAACCCCAACAGAGGGAACAGCAGCAGCAGCCCAGGTGGGGGCGCCAGGAGCCGAACCATCGGCTAGGTTGGAGGCCGGAGTGGTAGGACCAGGGGTCACAGATAGGTTTCCATGGAGGATACAATCTCCAGGGGGGCCAGGGTCAGTTTCACCCTCCCGGTGGGAGGCAAGGACAGAGACCATCTCTCCCCGACCAGAACTAGGCTATGGCTAACCCCTGGGGGAGAGGAGGAGAGCTGCGCAGATAAGGAGAAGAGAAGTTAGGGTGGAGTTGCCCTACTACGACTTCCACCAGGAGGAGGTGCACGCCATAGCCACGTACCCGGAGTTTCTCGAGATGAGAGGAAATAGGTAGCAGCAGCATGACCGCATGGGAGTGTGGATCGAAGAAGTCCTGCCTTGGGCAGAGGAGGACAGGTGTGAGGATCGGGCAAATGTTGGGACCCAAGGAGGGATCAGAGTGATCTAGGGGGTTTGGATCGAGGCTTCTTGGAAGGCAAGTCTCCACACAATGTACCTCGGAGCATTGGATCCACATCCCAGACCCCACCCAAGAGGAGAAGATTGCCTTCTCACAGAAGGACATGCCAGACCATGAGGACCCCTTCTACGATGCGCTGGTCATCCAGACAATGGTCGAGAACTTCACCGTCTCCCGGATCCTCATCAACAATGGGAGTTTGGTCAACATCAACTTCAAGAAGGCGTTCGACGCGATGAAGGTGGAGGCCAAGAGGGTGCTGACCTCGGATGGACCTTTGTTTGGGTTCTCAGGGGAGAGGAAGGAGTTTGAAGGAGGAGCGAGACTCCTTGTTACTTTGAGGGGGCAGTCTCGCACATACATATTTGTCATCGTGGACGCCCCCAGTAGCTACAACGCCATCTTCGGGCGACCCCTCATCAGCGCCTTTCGTTGCGTCCCCTCGTCCTTCCACCAATTCGTTAAGTTCAACGCCGAGGGGATCCATGTCCGGGTCCAGGGAGACCCCAAGGCGGCAAGGGAGTGCTACGTCATTGCAGTGAATTATATCTCTTAGCAGGAGGGGGCTGAGGAGATGGAGCATAGGATGGATGAGGTGGAGCAGGAGGGAGGAGTGGAGATGGATGTGGAGGAAAACCGCACCCGGATGAAGGTGTCGGAGGAAGTCCAGGAGCCGGTCGAGGCAATGGTCATGGAGGAAGCTGAGGAAGAAGTTCTTGCCCCAGGAGGGGAAGATGTTGGAGGATGGGGGAGCAGTCTCATCTTGAGGCTGCATAGAAGGTAGTGGAGATGGAGGTTCTCACCCTCGGAGGCAGGGTGGAGAAGGTTCGCATCAGCGGGGTGCTGGCCCAAGAGGACCAGGGCAGGATGCTGGAGTGCATCCATAAAACATGGATGTCTTCGCCTGGAGTGTCGCGGAGTTGCGAGGGATTGATGCGGACGTCACCTGCCACCGCCTCAACCTAGACTCGGAAGCTCGCCCCATCCAGCAGAAGAAGAGGTCCATCGTGGTCAAGCTGGCCGAGCCCATCAGGGAGGAGGTGGCCAAGCTTCTCAAGGCTGGCTTTGTATCCGAAATACAATACCTTGGCTGGGTCTCCAATGTAGTAATGGTTAAAAAATGAGACGGTCGGTGACGCATGTGTGTCGATTTTTCTTTACCTAATAAATCATGCCCTAAGGACTGTTATCCCTTGCCTCAGATCGACGTGCTGGTTGACTCAGCTGTCGATTTTCTTGTAATGAGTTTTTAGATGCATTTTCAGGTTACCACCAGATCAGGATGCACCCCCCCCCTGACATAAAAGATGTATCCTTCATCACGGGGGATGGGTGCTACTGATACAAAATGATATCGTTTGGGCTGAAACATGCAAGGGCAACATACCAAAAGATGATGGATAGGGTCTTCCGAGAATAGAAGGGGAGGAACCTAGAGGTATATGTAGATGACTCTCACCTTCGAGACCTAGGGGAAACCTTCACCACCCTGCGCATGTACAAGATGAGGCTGAACCCCTTAAAGTGTGTCTTCGGGACCAGCAGGGCAAGTTCCTGGGTCACCTTCTCACCCCCCACAGGGGTGGAGCCAAATCCTAACAAGGTCTGAGTGATCATGGAGCTGGGATCGCCTCAGAATGCTAAAAAGGTACAGCGGTTGACAGGGAAGCTTGCAGGGTTGAGCAGGTTTCTTTCCCGGGCTGGGGAGAAGTGCTCTCCCTTCTTCAAAGTATTAAGAGGAGGAAAGAAGTTTGAGTGGACTGGGGAATGCGAAGAGGTGTTCTAGGCATTGAAGTGGCAGTTGACTCCCCCCCCTACTCCAAGGGCCGACGGTGGGGGAGGATCTGTCTTAATATCTCTGGGTTGGAGCGGAAGCCTTGAGCTCTGTCCTGGTCCGGGAAGAGGGGAAGAAGCAGTTGCCCATATATTATGTGATTCGGGTCCTGAGGAAGGAAGAGCTTGGATACCCCATCTTGGAAAAGCTAGCCTTCGCTCTAGTCATCTCGGCTCGAAGGCTCCGACCCTACTTCCAGGCACACTTAATCCGAGTAGTGACTGACCACCACCTTCGCAACATCTGGGGGTGGAGCATTCGAGCGGGTTGGCTAAGTGGTCAGTAGAGCTAAGTGAGTTCGATATCTCCTTTGTTCCCCACCTCTCGATCAAGGCCAAAGCGATGGCCGACTTCTTGGCTGACTATGTGGTCAAGGTGGCGGAGGAAGTGCTCACTCACCTAGTTTCTTGGAAGGTGATGGTGGATGGTGCCTCAGGTAAGCATTCCTTGGGGGTGAGGGTGATTTTGTAAAGCCCCCAACGAACAAAGATAGAACAAACGATAGTTATCCATTTTTCTATCACTAACAATCAGGTCGAGTACGAGGCAGTGATTGTAGGGCTCTGCCTGGCCAAAGAGCTAGGAGTGCATGATGTGGAGGTCCTCACTGACTCCATGGTGGTGGCTTCCCAGATCAATGGGGATTTTTGAGGCGAGGGAGCCTACCCTTCAGTTATACTTGGCAAAGGTGAAAGGGGTCATCGGCATGTTCCAGACCTTCTCCGTCTGACACGTGTCCAGGGAAGAGAACGAGCAGGTGGACCAACTAGCAAAGCACGGTCCCCGAGTGGGGGAATCATCACTGACCTATCCTCCCTACCATTGAAGAGGGATTGCTAATGGAGGTGGATCAACACCCCTTATGGATGGACCCATTCACAACCTTCCTTTCCACATGGGAGTATCCGGAAGGGATAGATAAAAAGAAATTCAAGTACAAGTCAATGTACTTTCTCATCCGCGATGGGCAGCTGTAACAAAAGACCCTCTCAGGGATATTGGCATATTGCGTGGTCAAGAGGGAGGTTCAGATGATCTTGGAGGAGGTCCAATCCGGGGAGTGTGGGAGTCAATCCGATTGTCGGACCCTGGAAGGAAGGATTGTCAGGCAGGGGTATTTCTGGCCTACCTTGGGCAACAATGCGGCGGAGTTTACGAAGAAGTGCCACAAGTACCATTTGTTTTCCCCCCTCCAACTGCAACCGACCCAGCGCCTCAAAAGTATTACGGCCCCCTTGCTCTTCGCCATTTGGGGAATGGACCTGGTAGGGCCTTTCCCCCAGGCCAGCGGACAGAGAAGGTTCCTACTTATCATGATAGATTATTTTTCTAAGTGGTTGGAGGTGAAGGCGTTGGCTAAGGTGACCTCCCAGGTGATCAGGAATTTTGTTTGGGGGGAGATCATCTGTCGGCATGGGGTGCCACAAGCTATTGTCACGGATAATGGGCCTCAGTTCTCTAGAGTTGAGTTCATCAACTTCTGCGGGTAGCTCGGGATTGATCTCAAATTTGCCTCAGTACATCACCCTAGGAGCAAAGGGCAGGTGGTAGAGGCAAACAAAATCATAGTGAACCTCCTAAAGAAAAAGGTTGAAAACTTGAAGGGTAGCTAGGTATAGCAGCTTCCCTCAGTTCTTTGGGCCCTTAGAACCACCCCTAACACCTCTACGAGGGAGACCCCCTTAAATCTCTATAATGGATGCAAGGTAGTGCTTCCAATCGAGTTCAAGGTCTGAATGCCTCAGATGGTCAAGGCAGAGGCAGGCATGGAAGAATGGTAAGCTGAAAATGAGGAGGAGCTACAGCTCTCCTTGGACATGGTGGAGGAGCTGTGTGACCTCTCCGCCTTCCGGCAGGAAGAAGTGAAAAGAAGAATGGCTAAGTATATTGACAAACACGCCAGGGTCAAATAGTTCGTGGAGGGATACTTGGTCCTGAGAAAGGTAGATGCCGCGAGAAGATCAGCCGTTATGGGGAAGCTCAAACCCAACTGGGAGGGCCCTTACATTGCATAGGAGACATTGAAATCAGGAGGGTACCGCCTCCGGAATGTGGAGGGCGAGACCCTAAGTCTCACCTGGAGCGGTGATGAATTAAAACATTTTTAACCTTGAGCCATGTAAGTAACGTTCTTTTTCTAATAAAGCTTCTTAGTGTGCCGATACTCCTGATGTGATTCATACGGATAGGTAAAGTGTTCATTTGACAGACCCCGAGCAGATCCCGCTGTCAGGCTCTCATCTAGCTGGCAGGGCTAGATGTCATGCGATAGCGTCTACCCGGACCCCGTGCAGATCCTGATGCTAGGCTCTCATCTAGTTGGCAGGGCTGGATGTCACTCGATGGCGTCTACCCAGATCCCGAGCAGATCCCACTACCAAGCTCTCACACAGCTGGCAGGGTTGGATGTCACTCGATGGCATCTACCCAGACCCCGAGCAGATCCTGTTGTCAGGCTCTCATCTAGCTGGAAGGTCTGGATGTCACTCAATGGCGTCTACCCGGACCCCAAGCAGATCCTGTTGTTAGGCTCTCATCTAGCTGGAATGGTTGGATGTCATTGGTGAGTGTCTACTCGGACCCCCGAGCAAATCTTGCTGCCAGGCTCTTATTTAGATGGAAGGGCTGGATGTCACTCATGAGCGTCTACCCGGACCCCGAGCAGATCCCGCGGCAAGGATCTCATCTAGCTGGCAGTGCTGGATGTCACTCATGAGCATCTACCCGGACCCCGAGCATATCCCGTTGCCAGGCTCTCATCTAGCTGGCAGGGCTGGATGTCACTCGGGAGTGTCTACCCCGACCCCGATCATATCCCGCTGTCAGGCTCTCATCTAACTGGCAGGGATGGATGTCACTCGTGAGTGTCTACTCAGGCTCCCAACTGGCTAGCAGGATAGGATGTCTTAATAAATTTTGTGTCTAAAGTCGGGACTCGGACACTCGAATTACGAAGGCAAAAATCGCAGGGTTAGCAGAATAATCTTAGCAGGTTAGCGAGCCAGAAGTGCCGAGCCAAGACTATGAATCGGCGAGCACCCGGAAAGCGACCAAGGCGACAAGGGCTAAGACCGCGTCGCGACCTCACGGGGCCCAGCTCACACGGAGCCAGGTGACTCGGGTGCGAGCCGAGTCAGCTTGCCTCCTCTATCTCGCGTGTGGCATGAAGAATCTGAACAAGGATACGGGTCGCCATTCGAGATTCGGCCAACTAACGCTACTATATTTCCTGAGCTAAGTCCCAAATAAACACGCGACCTCGCTCGCGAGACGCGGGATGGGAGACAGTGAACAGGAGGACCGAAGCAGGCCGTGAATACAAAAGAGAAAGGACGAAGCGACATTGCAGGGAAGCGACATTACAAGCATCAGTTCCAAAAAACATATTTCATTAATTAATGACAAAATTACAGGTTTGGGGCTCGGCCCGCGTTCATATTACAACAAAAATATAAAAGGCGAGGCACGGGGATTCAGCGAGGCGATCCCTCGAGCGACGAGTCCTCCTAGATGGGTCTGTAGGATGCATCGCCCGGCTTGGGTACCAAAAGGAATAATGTTAGTACCACATTGCTCCCCGAAAGGCCCACACCCTCGCTCTTAATAAGGTCCGCCCGCCGAAACATCTGGAGAGTGTACTTCGCTGTACTAGCAGCATTCTTCTGTATCATGACCTCCAGCTCGTACTAGGTATAGTGCACAAGCTGGCAACTGCTGTTGGAGGGAGGTGGAGTAGCTGCTACAGCTTCCAGTTCGCGCACCCATGCATGTGACGCCTCCTTTTCCTTCTCAAGGATGACAATCTGCAAGCCTAGATGACTGGCCGTCACCGCATCCTGCGAAAAGGGGTAGGGTAAACTTGAGAAAAGAAGAGGCATCCTTCAAGCAATATCTATGAGTCGAGGGACATACCACTCCTCCTATGTACTCCGCAAGGGCAGCATCGGATGCGTCCGACCGCTTTCTTCTGGTAGTCTGCCTCCTCCTGGGCGAGATGGCGAGCTCCCTCCTTTTCATCGACCAGCTTTTGAGCGTCGGGGCATTCTTCTCCAGCTGGGTTAGCCCTTTTCCCACCATGTGGGCTAGCTCCAGGCCGCGGAGCTGGGCCAGCATGCTCTCGTGCATAAGGACCGCGTGGCCTCCTCATCATAGATCGCGGCATCCTCCCACGCGTACAGACTGAACGAGAAGTTGTAGGCCTCCCCACTGATGGACTCCTGTTCCAGCCAGCTTGGTAGAAGGGTGGAGATGTAAGCCCAGTTCGCCTCCCTATCCCACTGGAGGAGGGGAATCTCAAGCTCCTCTATGGGCCGCTCGCCGAGTACGAAGTTATGGTGCCCTCTAGGCACCGGCTTAACGGTGGGCTGCGTCTCTTCTTGCAGCCTGGAGGTGCTGACCGCCCCGCCGGGGGAGCCGCTGGTCGAGGCGGCCGCAGGAACGAGATCCCTAGCTGGTTGACCCGCCAAGGCCTTACCTTTTTCCTGAGCTGCAGGAGGTGCGCCGCCCGCGGTCTTTGATTTCTTGGGCGGCGGCGGCAGCGGTGAAGTGATCTGCGGCTAGGCCGCTTCGGGGGAACACAGGTCGAGGTCTCGTGATGAGTGGCGGCTGCGACCTCGATGCGGGCGAGCTCGCTGGGAGCAAGTCGCGCACTCTCATAAGGAGGGTGCAAGGGGATGTCCTGCTCGCCTGCACAAAAGGAAAATTAAGACAAAAGAATGATAGTAAAGAAAAGGAGAGAAGGAAGCGCGAGTACTTTACCTCCTTCGGGTGCAACGGGGGTGAGGTTGTCCATGTTCCTGCGGAGGAACGCGACTTCAAAGTTATTCCCCTCGAATAACCCGCAGGGCTCGGCTTCGTGGCCCCCCAGGGTAGGGGGGTAGCTCGCCTCGCTGAGCTAGACCGGCGAGAAATGGACATTGCCGAATTCTCCCTTAACAAAAACAATTTTCTTTTACTAATTATGGCTCTTGTTGACGGTCTCTCGCACCTTGACATGGTTTCTGGAGAAGTAGGCGGTCTCGTCTTTGTTCTCCCAGAAGGAGAAGAGCTTGCGAAATACCACGAGGCTGAACTCGATCCGCTCTTCCCGTAGGAAGCACGAGAATCCGATCACCACTGTGATGGAGTTGGGGGTCATCTGCCCGAGGACAACACTGAAGTACTTCACTATTTGGTAGACCTCCGGCCATAGAGTGAGTCGGAGAACCCCCTCGAAATGCGTCATGAGGGTGGCGAGCTCCTTTCCCGAGAGTTCGTTGATCTTCTCCCCCTCCCCAGGTCACCTCGCCACGAAGCCTGGAGGTATGTAGTCGCCTATGGCATCAAGGAACTCACCTTCAGAAATGGCGGCATGGGATAAGTTATGCTCGGAGAAGGTCCAAGCACACTTGATCCGCCCATCCGCATCGACACTACCACCACCCATCTCACAGGAAATTTGCTAAGCAGGACGAAGTAGTTCTCGCAGGAAGCTGGAGAGTTGGGAGTCACAGGAAGCAAATAAAGGGGAAATCTTAAATGTGGTAGGTAAGAAAGGATCGGCAGGTCCTTTTTATAGAAAGGAAAAAAGGCGGGAAAATGCTACGCCTGTGGGAAAAGTGCGGATAGCAAAATGCACCCCGACGCTTCGACTTCTGGACCCATCACAAATTTACATCAGCTCGTCGATGTGCCGCCAAGACTACTCGGCAGCAAGCCACGCTCACCCGCTATCCACACCCACCAGAAATAGTGGGCGAACCACTTAGGCTTGCGATCTGCGAGCACCCGGCACGCTCCAGCTGAGACTAGATAGGCGAGTTGGGCGAGCCGATTCCATAATTTCGCGCCTGCTTAAAAAGTGGTAGGAGGGCAAGAGCGCCTCATCCGCACCTGCCCAGAGAAAACTAAGCAGCAACACAATAAAGGTAGCATGCAACAAACATGAGACCACTGATGGGCGAAAAGGTCTCAAATTATTACAGACAGATTAAATGTCCCGAGGAAAGAAAGTTCGTGACCCAGGCCTGGCGATGAATAGCGGGGAGGCGGCAGGCGACTCAGTACTGGATCCACTTCCACCTGCCCCGTCTCCGCATCCCAGATCGGGGCGGCACACGAGGATAATGGTACTCACGGACCACCAACAGCTCTTGCTGGTCCAATTCGATCTACTCCGTCGCATGCCTAGGCCGCTCCTCGGCCCGCGTGATGTATGCCCCCGGAGAAGTAAATCCATCCCCGTCAGCTAGACGCCTCGTTCCTTCCAGAACTAGGAACCGCTCCTCCGCCTCGGCCTTGTCCTTATCTACCCTATTGTAAACCTCCTGTAACAGTAGCGTGTGTTTTTGAAATAGCCGCGTCACCTGCTTCTTCATCCACTCAGCATCTAGCGAGTCGCCCAAGTACTCCGAAATATTATCTATATCAAGGGGAGGTGAGTACCCCTCGCTCATGTCGACGTCGGAGGAGGAGATCGAGCTAAAGCCTATAGAAGAAAAAATCAGAAGGATCGAGCAGTAATAAGCGGGCAAAAGTGCAAGCTCACCAGGGTTCGACACGTCGCCCGCACCAGCAGATGGCCGGGAGGAGCCCGTCCGGCCCTGAAAGGGCCCCCTTCAAGAACTGCGAAAGATTTCCCCAGCCAAGGGGGAATTGGCGACTGAGAAATCGCCGGAGGGGGTGCCCCTGGCCCGAAGGGCTGGCAACCCGCTCGGTTATTAGTGGGAGGGAACGAGTCCGCTCCCCTCCGACGCCTCCATCTTTGTGAGGCGTCACCTGCATAAAAAGGAATCAAAGGCGAAATCGCGAATCAAGTGGGAGGTTCGCATACCACAGGGGCGACCTCGACACCGCCCGCCGTGCTGGACCCCGTGGGGTCATTCACAAGAGACTGCCTGATGATTTTCCCTTTCACCGGCCTGAAGAGGGGGTCAAGCGATCTGCACGCCAACCATTGGGAAGCTCTAAGAGCCTGCTCCTTAGTCCCCTCCATCACGTCCGCTAGGCGCGCTCGCATCTCCTAGTACACAGGCATCGTTCAGGTATAACTCACAAAGAAAGTTAGAAGAAGGTGCGATTTTTCCAAAGGTCTGATGGTATATTTATAGCATGATGGTGGGACCCACAAAAAGATTCTCTCCAGCTCAGCAAAGAACTCACCAAACACATGGGTTGGATGATTCTTTTCAAGCTTGGCCAAGCTAAAGAAGAGCGTTGATTGTATATAACCCCATGTTCGCCGAGTGGCTCCACCAGGCCAGGTGAGCGGACCAGGGCAACCTGCCCGCGCTAGAACAGTGTTCGGGCGAATTCAAAACGGCCAGCTCACTCTCGCTAAAGCAAGGCGGGCGAGCCGCGCGAGTCGGTTCATCCAGCCCGCTCTCCCATAGGCAAGCTGGCTGCCAGCCCGCCTCAGACCGAAGGTTGGCAGACTACGGCAGCCAGGCTCACGCTTGCATATGGAGGGAAGATGAGCTGTGGGAGCCCGATCGCGTCCGCCTCAGCGGGATGGCGAGTTGTGGCGAGCCGACCTACAGATCCTTGGAACCTGCCCAGTGGGGCCTAGAGGCCAAATTACCTGGGTACCCTTGTCGGGGGTGCAAATAGCTATTCAAAATAGCGGAGTTACGCTGTTGGCAGACCTAGTTGGGCTGCACATAGCTGTTCAAAATAGCGGAGGATGGCTGTTGGCAGACTCTTCCCCGAAAACTATAAATAGGACCCAAGGGGCGACTTAGAAGGCATGCTTTCTTGTTTCTAGATCTTCTTACGCTTTTTGAGGTAGCCTTAGCTCGGCATCTGGCTAAGGGAGGGGAAGCGCTCTAAGATCTTCCGGGTGTGTGGTGGGACCTTCATGCCGAGCCCTTGGGTCAGTTCCCTTTTCTTTTCCTTTGTTATTTTTCTTGTAGGAGAGATGTAGGTGCGCGATCACCCCTTCCCCAAGGATGAACTCCACAGAGACCGAATTCTCGGTTTCAACACTGAGAGCATGAATTCCATCCAGCTTCTATGATTAGGTATATAACATTTCTAATTTCCTCTTGCGCAGAGACGAATCCATTGCGCACAAGCTCATAGACTTTAAAGATGTTGTCGACGTTCTTGGGAGTCATTGGAGTGAAGGGAAATTGAGAAGGAGATGTGTCGACTAAAGAAATTCTAGGTCTCGACACACAGGAATCAATCTCTCAAGATTTCAGGAAAGCATAGTCGACTTCTACACTCAAACCCCTTTTATAGTTAAATCTTCCCTGAATTTGAAAGGGCGCGCTGCATTTAGACTATTCTAAAATTTTTGGGTAAATACCTAGTGTCGACATAAAGAAAGATGATTGTCGAGATGTGTCGACTTAAGTCGACACAGGGATTATGTATCTCGACACATACCTTAGGGTCTCGACACCCTTATGTCTTGACACTTATTTTAGTGTCTCGACACTTTGCATTTATGCAGTGTTGACACATATTCTGATGTCTCGACACATAACTATTTATAGTGTCGACACACTTTCTAGTGTCTCGACATTTTTTGACTGTCTTGACACAACTCTGGTATCTTGACACATTTTTTTTGACTTAGACAAAATTTTGTTTTCTGAAAAGTAGATTCTTAACATTAATGATGTCTTACTTATTTATTTAGGTTGGTAGAATTTTTTACTTAACTTATACAAGTTGAATAGGGTTTTTTTTATTTTAGGTACCAATGAAAATGGTTATTCTATGTTTAACATTCCTAGTTCAAACTTGAAGAAATTGAACTTGTTTTCATCTAAGGATTTTGTGAATATGTCAGCAATTTGATTTTCAGTTTGAGTATTATGTAAACAGATATTGTCTTTTTCAACATGTCCTCTAAGAAGGAGATATCTGATTTCTATATGTTTGGTTCTATTGTGAGAAACTAGATTATTAGCAATTGAGATTGCACTAGTAGAATCACAATACATAATATATTTACTTAGTTGTACACTATAGTCCAGGAGTTGATGTTGAATCCATAGTAACTGGGCACAGCAGCACACAGCTGATATATACTCAGACACAACTGTAGAAATAACTACACTTGTTTTCTTCTTACTGCTCCAACTGATAAGTCTTCTCCCCAGAAATTGACAAGTTCCTGATGTACTCTTTTTCTCCTCTTTACATCCTGCAAAATCTGCATATGTGTATCAAGTTAGATCAAAATCACCATTCCTAGGATACCAAAGCCCAAGATTGGGTGTGCATTTTAGATATCTTGGAATTCTTTTAGCAGATGTATAATGAGACTCTTTAGGGCATGTTTGGTACCTAGCACAGACACTTGTTGAAAACATGATATCTGGTCTACTAGCTGTCAAGTAAAGGAGTGATCTAATGATGTATCTATACAAGGATTCATCCACTGGTTTCCCAGATTCATCCTTGTGTAGTGAAACTGAGGAACCCATTGGGGTTCTCATGGTAGAAGAATTTTCCATACCATATTTCATAATCAACTCCTTTATGAACTTAGACTGAGAGATGGATATACCATCTTCAGATTGTCTAACTTAGAGTCCCAAGAAGAACTTCAGCTCACCCATACTGCTCATTTCAAACTTGTCATGCATAAGCTTGGCAAATTTTCTACAAATCAGCTCATTATTAGAACCAAAAATGATGTCATCTACATAAATCTTGACTAGGATGCTTGAACCTTTTATTTCCCTTAGGAATAGTGTCTTACCTATCTTCCCCCTAGAGAACTTATTCTCTATAAGAAAGGTATACAGGGTCTCAAACCAGGCTTAGGTGCCTATTTTAACCCATACAAAGCTTTATGTAATCTGAAGACATGAGAGCTAAGTTTAGGATTTACAAAACCTGGTGGCTGTTCTACTTAGACCTCCTCCTTCAATGTACCATTTAAGAATATAGATTTAACATCCATTTGGTAGACTTTATATCCTTTGTAAGTTGTATGTGCTAAAAACAATCTAATGGCTTCTAGCCTAGCTACAGGTGCAAAGGTTTGGCCAAAGTATATTTCTTCCTCTTGTCTATACCCCTTAGCCACAAGTCTTGCTTGTTTTTTAATATTACTCCATTCTCATCTAATTTATTCTTATATATCAACTTAGTTCCTATGACATTGTGATTTCTAGGTCTAGGAACTAGACTCCAGACTTCACATCTCTCAAATTGACTAAGCTCTTCTTGCATTGCCATAATCCAATTGGGGTCTGAATTGGCTTCTTCATACTTCTTAGGTTCCATCTGAGAGAAAGCTAGAGAAATGTACCTCATTATGATGTCTACTCCTAGTTGTCACTCTTAGCTTGGCATCACCTATTATTTGATCAATAGGATTATCTCTAAGGTGTCTAGTAGCTACAGGCAGATTCTTACCATCACCTAGTTCTATAGGTGGAGAAGGATGAATCTCTTCCTCCCTATGGGCAGTTACTGTGTCTTCTATAGGAACTACAACATTGTTTCTAACCTCCAGTTCTATATCAAAAGAATCTCTTATTTTTAATTTTTTCCATCTTAGAGTTAACATCTCTTAGACTAGAATTGTTAGATAGTTTATTATGTAAGACAGAAGTTTCATCAAAAATAACATTAAATGATTCTTCTACCACTTGATGTTTCAAGTTAAAGATCCTATATGCCTTGCTATGATTACTATAGCCTACAAAAATACCTTCATAGGACTTCTCTGAAAACTTAGTTAGATAAGTCTTCCCATTGTCTAAGACATAGCACTTACTTCCAAAGATCTTGAAATAGGACAGACTTGGTTTTCTGCCTTTCATTAGTTCATAGGCAGTCATGTTGTGATTTTTGTTGATCAAGGCCCTATTCTGAACATAACAAGACGTGTTTACAGCCTCAGCCCAGAAATATTCTGGGAGAGATGTGTCACTTAGCATAGTTTTAACAGCCTCAATGAGAGTTCTATTTTTCCTCTCAGTAACCCCATTTTACTGGGGAGTTCTAGAAAAGGAGAATTCCTAAAAGATCCCTAGTTCTTTGCAGAAATTTGTCATTTTTTCAGATTGAAATTCTATGCCATGGTCACTTCTTAATTTGACCACAGAACAACCCTTTTCAATTTGAATTTGTTTGACAAAATCTGCAAGAAATTTCAGACTTTCTCCTTAGGAATAATACCCAAGCAAATCTAGAGTGATCATCTACAATCACATATGTGTAAGACTTCCTACCTAAACTAAGTATTTGCATAAGACCAAATAGGTCCATATGAAGTAAGTACAGACACCTTTCAGTGTCTTTGGACTGAATGCTCTTAAAGGAAACTTTTGTCTGTTTGCATCTTTGACATGCAGAACACATGCCTTCTTTGGAGCATTTTAGCTAGGGGACATTTCTGAAAGAGAAGGGATAGATACTACTCTAGAGGGGGGGGGGGGTGAATAGAGTAATCAAAAATTGCACTAGCAAAGTTGACTTTCTACTCAACTCCCTTGGAGTTAAATGCGGAATGAAAGTTATAGATATTTAAGATTAAACCTTAGAGCCTAACACAAGTGTTGTGCACAGACTAAAGCTAACTGTAATTACAGTTTAGCTTTGGATCCTATCCAGCAACTAGCAAACCTAGTTAAGATCTAATCACAGCCACAATGCAAGTAATTAAACAAGGCAATCCAGACGACACAAGGAATTTATAGTGGTTCCCCAAACAACTTGGGTACGTCCACTCTTCTACCAACAAGGTAGGAATCCACTCAGGTTTTTGATCAGGTGCCCTGCCACCAACAAGATCTGCTTCAGGTAGATCAAGAGACCCTTTAGACTTTTGATCAGGTGTCTAAAAACCGAACACAGGTTTTTGATCAGGTGCCCTGCCACCAAGGGATACTTTTGAAGGGAGTAATAACCCTGTATAGGAGGGGGAAAAGGGGTTAAGGTGTCTTCTCTATTTTACAATAGATTAGAGAAGCACAATAACTTGCACTGAGCTAGACAGCTCTAAAAGAATCAAGGCTCCCCTGGCTCAAAGAACGTCCAGGTGAAGTCTTGCTTCAGTGCAGAAACTCTTCAGTAAGTACTGAAGGAAAAACTACAAGAAGATATAAAATAAGAAATGAAAATCTTCTAGCAGCTATCTTCTTCTTTTTCTTCTTCAAAAGATCTCTGAGTCAGAACTTCCTGGAACAGGAGAACTCAGGTTGAAGAAGAGCAGAAGAGCTAACACTTCTCAGTTGAGTGAAGATTGCTGAGAGCAGCTAAACTTGTTCTTGCTGTAAGCTTGCTGAATGAATTTCTTATGTCTGTGCACTAGTTGATTTCTTCTTCAAAGAAGTCTTTATATATCAGCAGCAGCAACGGCTCTAATTGAGTTTGAATCTTGTCTTTTTCTGAACTCTGCAAGCTGGGCTGCAAAAAGCATAAAGCAAAACAAAAAATACTGCAGGCAGATATCCTATAAAAGGATAAAGCTTTCTAAGAAGCTGCAAATACTTCTGATGAAATAATATAAGAAAAAGTCACATCAGAAAGAACTCTTTACGGCCAAGGAAGACTTTTTGAGTCTAACGGCTATAAAGGACAGCCTGGCAGATAAAGCAGATTGCATATCTCAGCTATAAGACAAACAACTTTGTCAGAAAAGATTAGATCATGCATATAGAATGGAACTTATATTGCATGGAAATAATGTAACAAATTATTCAGATAATCTTTTATAAAATATGTCAGAATAGATATTAAATTAGTCACATCATACAAGACGACAAAACTAAATAAAAGCATACAGCAAAACGTCGAACGACCCTCGGAGATCGTCGAACAGCGCACGGAGATCGTCGACCTATCAGACAGATAGTCGAACGATCCAGATAGTCGAACTATCAAAGAAGATAGTCGAACTACCACGGCAGATAGTCGACCTATCAGAACAGATAGTCGAGCTATCAGATAGTCGAACTATCAGGATAGATAGTCGAACTATCAAAGCAAACAGATAGTCGACCTATCAACAGAAAACAGATAGTCGAACTATCAAAACAAACAGATAGTCGATCTATCAATAGATAGTCGAGCTATCAGATAGTTGAACTATCAGGATAGATAGTCGAACTACCAAAGCAAGCAGATAGTCGACCTGTCAACAGATAGTCGAGCTATCAGATAGTTGAACTATCAGGATAGATAGTCGAACTATCAAAGCGAACAGATAGTCGACCTATCAACAGATAGTCGAACTACCAAGACAAACAGATAGTCGACCTATCAACAGATAGTCGAACTATCAACGCAGACAGAACGTCGACCAACTGATAGACGATCGTCGATCAGCCGATAGACGATAGTCGAGCGACGTTCGACTATAGTCGAACGAAAAACTACTTAACCAAATATTCATCTGGAAAAGCAATTCTACACAACTAGGGAATCTAACCTATCAACTAACCTTTGACCATAGATAAATCTTGGGTCAAGAGACAGAAAGAGAGGACTGAACTCAAATCAAAACCTAGGGTACCAACAATCTCCCCCTATTTGAGTTAAGTCTCTCAACAAATAAAATAAGCAACACTAATTACAGAAAGTAAATAAAATGCATAAAGGGAAATAACTAAGCAGATATCATCAACCAATCAGATAAAAATGACTGTCAATCAATGACTAATTTAAGGTGCTTTAGAGTTAGATTCAGGATTAGAAGTACTAGAAACAAAAGTAATTTTCCTTATAGGATCTAGAGCTTCTTTCTTTGATTGCTTCAAATCTTGTTCTCCAATAATTTTTAATTCAGTTGTCCTTGGAACCACTGCCTCTGGATGCTTTTCCATATATTTTGAAGGATCAAACATCTCAGGTCTAACCTGGAACTTTTCGAGCTCCTTCTTTCTGAATTTAGACATAGTAGTCAATCCGGCAGTGTCCTTTCCTTCTTCTTTAGCTTTCCTTATCTGCGCTGCTCCAACCAGTTCGAGAAAACGAGCCATCCTAAAGTTAGGATCAAGCTCAGGGCTTTCAAAAACAGTCTCAGAAGGAGTATCATCTGGTTCTTTATCTTGATTAACTAGATAAGATAGGGGAGCAGACTTAGCAAAGTTCTTGCTAGAATTTTCAGACAAAAATAAATTACTTACCTTTTGGAACAACTTTCTCAGTATGCACTGGCTTTGGAGAAGGAACCTTTTTCTTTGGAGAAGGAGGAGGGGAAAAGGTTGGTCTTTGATAAACTAACTCCTTAACTTGTTCTCTTACTGTATCAGTTCTTTGATAGCCAGATTGGCTTTTACCTTGAAAACCTTGAGAACTTTTCCTTTGATCAGGCTGGGATGGATTTAATCTTTCAGATTGAGAGGCAGATTTAGAAGATAGATTTCCTGAGGCTCCTGCACCGGGAGGTGGAGGAGGAGGACCTCTGGGATTCCATCTAGGAGCAGGAGGGTCATACCTCTTAGCCTTTTTCCTTTTCTTTTGTTGATTTTTAGAAAACCACATCCAATGCTGGAATTCTTTAGACTTGGGATCAATCCCTTTCAGAATATAATATGGAGTGTCATTGTCTGGATTTACAGAAGGAGGAGCTACAGCCTTTCTTTTCTTTTTCGCAATCCTCTTTCTCTTAGAATCAGCAGATTCATCAGAATCAATTTCTTCTTCAGAATTTGAAGAGATAGGCATATCATAGGGATCAATAGCCTCTTTTAAAGCTTTTTCTTTTTTCCTTTATAACAGCTTTTTCCATTTCTTCTTCCATGGCATCTTGTGCCAGGAGAGTATCCAAGTCCAATCCTGGGGAATCATCCCATACAGTAGATTTTTCAACTAGACTTTCAGGATCCATTTCTTGACGCTCAGGAACTGTCGTGGGGACCAGTTCAATTTGCACTGCTTGCTGAGCAGGTTCAGCAACTTCAGGAACTTGAACAGCTGCCTCTGGTTCAGGTTGAACTTCAGAAGCAGGTTCACTTACTGGCTCTACAACCACTTGAACATCAGGAGCAGATACAGGTTCAGGCTTTTTAGCATCTAAAATCTCTAGAGCAGGTTCAGGTTCAGGTTCTGGCTCTTGGACAACAACTACTTCTTCCATTATATCTGTAGGATTAGGAATAAAATCTTGCTAAATGACATCTAGTCATCCCTTCCAAATATTCCCATACTAGCATATCAATTAAGTAATCTACAAACTGAGAAAGAGACATACCTTCAGGATATTCTTCAGGGTTTCCTAACTCCCATAAATCATCTAGAAAGGAGGTGATTATTCCTTCTAGTAATGGGCAACCAAGGGAGTTGAGGATTCTTCTAAGCAAACTTTTACTACAAACTCTGTCAACATGATTGCATCAGATATTTCCTTTTCAGATGGAGGAGGAGGAGCTGAAACTTCTGCTACTTTCTTTGTTACTGCAAGTTGAGCTGCTGGAGGGGAGGCCAAAGGCTGCTCTGCGATATCTTCATCAAGCATCTCCCCCTGCCTGATTTCAGTAGAAACTGAAACCAGGCCCCTAGAAGAAGAGGGCTCAGCAGACTTTGAGAGTGCCTGAATAGCAGCAGTCAAAGCAGATATGGAAGAAACAAGGGGAGCAATTGCCACATCAATCATGGTTTTGATTGAGGGGGTAATTAACTCCACAATGCTAGCAATAAATTCTGGAGATATAACAAAAGAAGATGATGATGATGATGGAATTTCTGAGGGTGGAAGAACAGCAGGGGTGGTATGTGCAATATGAGCTGGAGAATGTGCTGGAGATGCATGGGTGGATGCAGGGTGATCAACATGATCTGAAGATAAAATTGGAGAGTGAGGAGGAGTTGGAATTGGAGAATGAATAGGAGAAGAAATATCAGACGCCAACAAATCAAAGCTGGGTTGAGAAATCCCAGCAAGATCAGTCGGGAGAGAAGATGCAGGAGGAGAGGCAGAACGTCGTACTTCTGTTGAAGTTGAAGGAACTTCAACTGCAGTAGACGGCAAAGCTGAGGAAGAGGATGGAAGAGAGATATCAGCTGAGCCAGCTACTAGAAGGGGGAAGTGACTGCAACAGTCCTGGTGCTCTCAGATATAACTGGAGCAACCCCTGCGGGAGCGGGCTTCAGGAATGTCCTTTTCCACTTTGAGAATAGCGAGGGATCCATCTTCTTACTCGCGTTGATGGAGGTGGCGACAGACACAAGCAACTGGGGATATTTCTCCTTCAGAAAAATACCAACAACCCTTCCTAGGGTAACCTCTTTCTTTCCATTCTTCTTTCTTATTAAATCAAACATGATGCCAGCCCAATTAATCTGCTTCTTGTTAACAATTGCACACATGAGTGCAAATTGTTGTCTGGTGATATTGTCGTGGGCTGAGTGCTTTCCTATGAGCACTTTTCCAACTATTTCTACAAGAAACTTGATCTTAAAGGGAAAATTCACCTTGAGCAGCTTGGAGGGGATGCCATCGGCATGCCCCAGCTCAGTTAACATTCTTCCAAATTCAGGAGCATCTTGCTCATAATCTTCTTCACCATTAATTAATCCAAAAACTTCAGTTATAGCAGCGGGAGTCAAAATTACCTCTTCTCCGCTGATTGTCCCGGTCATCGAATCATCAGTCGACGATGAAGTGAAGGCCCACTCTTTGATTTCCTGAGTATTTATCTTTACCCTGTAGGACATGAGCCTCTCTAGGCCTTGATCTCTGCACAGATTTAGGATTTCTACTATCTCTGGTTCACAACTGCTGAAGGCGTCAAAATCAACGCTGAATCCGGCATCAAACTTTACCACTGCAAGGAGTGCTGGAGCAATCGCCATTGAAAATGCTGTAGAAGTCGAGAGAGAGACGGCGAGGACGGAGCGCAAGACAGAGAGCAAGATAAATAGCAAGCGGGAAGACGGAATGCGAAAAGACGCTCTCCGTCGACGATAAAAGCAACTAACTTTTAACCTAGGTCGACTATCGGCTTTATATTAAAACAGCGATCGTCGATCTATTTAAAAGATACTGGAGATGATAGTCGAACGGTCGTTCGACGATCGGTCCTGAAGTAGAGTAGTCGATCAATCGTTCGACTATTTCTGTCTTCACACACAACAAGCTATCGTCAACCATGGATTGACGATGAGCTCAACCTGTTCGACGATCTTCGAACATCGGTCGACAATCTTCAAGCAGATAAGCCATCATCAACCATAGGTCGACGATAGGCTTGATCCGTTCGACGATCTTCGAGCATCGTTCGACGATCTTCAAGCAACTTTCAACAAGGCAAACAGTCACACTTAGTCTCGTCCATTAATCATGCCTAGTTGAACTAAAAAGAACAGATGCTTCTGTTCATCTAAGGGCTTGGTGAATATATCACCTCTCTGAAGGTCTGTGGATATGAACTCAAGGCTAATCTTGTTCTTTTCCACACAATCTCTCAGGAAATGGTGTCTAATCTCAATGTGCTTCGTTCTAGAGTGGTGCACTGGATTTTGTGCAATGGAGATAGCACTTGTACTGTCACACATGATTTTAGTGTTCTTGTGTGAGTACCCATAATCCAAAAGCTGATTTTGTATCCACAGGATCTGTGAACAACAACTGGCAGCTGCTATTTATTCAGCTTCTGCAGTTGAAGTTGATACAGAGGCCTGCTTCTTACAGAACCAAGAGACCAATCTCTCTCCCAGGAACTGACAAGTTCCTGAGGTACTTTTCCTGTCAACTCGACAACCAGCATAATCAGAATCAGAATATCCAATTAATTCAAATTCTGACTCAGCTGGGTACCAAAGTCCTAGATTTAGACATCCCTTCAGGTATCTCAAGATTCTCTTGAGAAGAATCAGATGAGATTCCTTGGGGTTGACCTGGAATCTAGCACAAAGGCATGTAGCAAACATTATGTCTGGCCTACTTGCAGTTAAATACAATAGGGAACCAACAATGGCCCCATAATTCTTTTGATCTACAGGCTTTCCCTGATCATCAGAATCAATAACTACATTAGTAGCCATAGGTGTATGCATTGCTGAAGCATCTGCCATCCCAAACTTCTTTACCAATTCCTTGGCATATTTGGATTGGGATATGAAGATGCCATCAGCATCTTGCTTTACTTGGAGACCAAGAAAGTAAGACAGCTCACCCATAGTACTCATCTCAAACTTGGAGTGCATCAAGTTAGAAAACTTTTTGCACAGTTTGGGATCAGTGGAACCAAAAATAATGTCATCCACATACACCTGAACTAACAGGATTGTGTCCTTGTGGTGCTTGACGAAGAGGGTTCTATCAACTACTCCCCTAGTAAAGTTGTGCTCTAACATGAAACTAGCTAGAGTCTCATACCAGGCTCTGGGAGCTTGCTTTAGTCCATAAAGAGCTTTCTGCAACTTGAAAACATGAGAGGGCTGAGTTGAAGAAACAAACCCGGGTGGTTGTTCAATAAACACCTCTTCCTTTAGCTCACCATTAAGAAAAGCACTTTTGACATCCATTTGAAAAACCTTAAACTTCATGTAGGCTGCATAGGCCAAGAAGATCCTTATTGCTTCTAGCCTTGCAACAGGAGCAAAGGTTTGGTCATAATCTATACCTTCCTCCTGTCTGTAGCCCTGAGCTACAAGCCTAGCTTTATTCCTTACAATGATGCCATTTGCATCCAACTTGTTTCTATACACCCACTTGGTGCCTATGATCAGTTAGCCTTTAGGTCTTGGAACCAAAGTCCAAACTTTACATCTCTCAAACTGATTGAGTTCCTCTTGCATAGCAATGATCCAGTGGGGATCTAGCTCTGCATCTTTAATGGTGAGGGGCTCAATCTGTGAGAGGAAACAAGCATGCATCACATCCTGTCTTAACTGATGTCTTGTTTGAACACCAGCTGATATGTCTCCTATCACTTGAGATGTGAGTGATCTCTAAGTGTGATAACATCAGCATGTGGGATGTGATCTTCAGCAACAGTTGGGATTAATTCCTCGGGAGGAATTTGATCTACTGTTGGTGGAACAACAACAGCTTCAGCAATGTCTTCATCACTGTCTGATTCAGTGATATGAAGAGTTGAAAGATGGAGGATATCTTGAGTGACATCTTTGGAATAATCTTGTACCTGTAATGAACTTGAGGAAGGAGAATTTTCCTTCTCCTTGTAAAACATTTGGGATTCATCAAAGGACACATGAACAGACTCTTCAATTTTAGAAGATGATTTATTAAATACCCTATAAGCTTTGCTTACTTGGGAATATCCTAGAAAAATTCCCATTGAAGCCTTTGCTTCAAACTTTCTAAGATATTCTTTATTGTTATTATGAATATAAACTACACAACCAAAAACTCTAAAATAATTTATTTTAGGTTTCTTTCCTTTAAGTAACTCATAAGGAGTTTTACACTTAAGCTTGTGTATCAGACTTCTATTCAAGACATAGTTGGCTGTACTAACAGTTTCTGCCCAATAGGAAAGAGGCATATTAGCATCTGCCAACAATGTGCCAGCAGCTTCAATTAGTGTTCTGTTTTTCCTTTCAACTACCCCATTTTGTTGGGGAGTTCTAGGAGCTGAGAAGCTATGTTTGATACCTTCTCTCTCACAGAATTCTTGCATGAGAAGAGAGTCAAACTCAGTACCATGATCACTTCTGATCAAGGCCACATGAGTAGAGTACTCAGTCTGCACACATAATAGAAAGTCTATAAGGGCTTTGAAGTTATCAGCCTTAGTTCTCAAAAAGAACACCCAAGTGAATCTAGAGAAGTCATCTATAATGACTAGGGTGTAATACTTCCCTCCTAAACTCTGTACATTTATTGGGACAAATAGGTCCAAATGTAATAAATACAGGATTCTAGGAGAATCACTTTTATTTACTGATTTAAAAGAATTCTTGGTTTGTTTGCCTAGTTGACAAGCCTTGCATAGGCTCTCCTTCTTGTAGGGGCAAGAAGGCAAACCTCTAACAAGGTTGTGTTTAGATAACCTAAATATATTCTTGAGGTTAACATGGTTAAGCCTTTTATGCCACAAGGTGTTATTATTAGTTACTTCATTAAACAGGCAGATTTCAGAATCAGTTGAATTAAAATCTACTAAATAAATGTTGCATTGTCTAATGCCTACCAATACAACACTATTATTTAAAGTAATATTACAGAGAGAGTTAGAGAATGATACCTGGTATCCAGCATCACATAATTGACTTACTGAAATTAGATTGTGCTTTAGTCCAGTCACATAAGCAACTCTCTTGAAAGTAACAGCTCCAATGGTCATCCTGCCATAGCCTTCAGTTTGACCACAGTTTGAATCTCCAAAGATTACCTTTAGGCCAAGCTTTGCTTTGAACTTTGACAGATGTTCTTTGTTTCCTGTCATGTGCTTGGAGCAACCACTATCCAAATACCACTTATTTTGAGTGATAGGATAGGTCTTCACCTGCAATTAAAACAATTTAAACATTGTGGACCCAGGTAACCTTGGGTCCCTTGTTTTTCACATAGGAGAAACTGGAAATAATAGAGTAAGCAGGCTGAGGGTGATAACCTAATGGGTAAGATCTCCTAGGTGGGATTCTCCATGCAAATGATGGGTCAATGAACCTAGGGTTTCTATTCATATTCGGGTTTCTAAGGTTCTGGGTGTAATTTTGAAATTCATATTGGAAACGTCGACCAACGTTCGACGATGGCTGCTCAGATCGTCGATCTCCGTTTGACCACTGAGCCTGAGATCGTTGAGCAGCATTCGACGTTCTTTGTAATTCTTTAAATTTCTGTTTTCTTTTCTCTCTTTTAGCTTTATTTAAAGCTCTGTTTACTTGATTGACTTGCTCAGTGTTCTTTATCCCATCAGCTGAGATAAAGTTCACTGGAGTTGAAAGTTGGTTTTTAAGGATGATTGGGGGTTCACTAGAAGATGCTCCTAAGCCTAATTTATTATTGTCTGTCCTAGTGTTAGACATGCTGGTTATTTCAAGCAGCTTAAGGCTTCTACCATTTAGAGACTCTTCTAGCCTTTTGGATTTAGCTAACTCATTCTTAAGAAATTTAATTTCTTCACTAGAATTAGTGAGATTTTCCTTTAACTTAATGTTTTCAATAGTTATGATTTCTGATTCAGCTAGCCTATGTCTAAGTTCTTTAATCTCCTTTTCAGAACTAATTAAATCTAAACATAAGGATTTAAATTCTAATTTAAATTCTGCAGAAGTAAAATCAAAAGAAGATAGTACCTCATCTTATGTTGGCATTTCTTCATCTGAATCTGAAATCTCTGCAGCTGAATGATTGCTGCAGGCATCAATTGCCATTAGGCAAACTTCCTTTGCCTTCTTTTCTTCTTCATCCTCACTGGAGCTTGAGGAAGAGGATTCCTCATCAGAATCACTCCAGGTTTCAGCGACAAAGCCTCTCTCCTTCTTTTTATTCTTGTAGGAGGATGGCTTGGAGTGCTTCCTGTGCTGATCTTTATCTTTCCTCTTTTCTTTATTCTTTTCCTCTAGACAATTTGGAAGGATATGTCCAGGCTTCCTGCAACCATAGCAGATAATTTCTTTAGAAGGGGTGCGATCATACCTTGGCTTTTCTTCATATTTTGAAGACTTCTTTCTGAATTCCTTCCTTCTCATCTTGAGAAACCTTTTGGCAAATAATGCCATCAGTTCCTCATTTGACTGGCTTTCTTCAGAAGTGTCAGTAGCTTTAAGAGCAAGAGTTTGCTCTTTTCTTGTAGGAGTTGGTGTCTTTGCTTCAGCTTCAGCTTCCCTGGACTTCAGCACTTGCTCAAAAGACTTGAGCTTGCCGAGAAGGGCTTCTGTTGAAATTTCATTTGTGCTTCTGGCCTCCTTGATAGGCCAGATCCTCAGATCCCATGTGCTAGGGAAGCACATAAGAATCTTATCATTGACCTCTGTCAATGAAATATCCTTGTCAAGGGTCCTCAGCTCATTGATGATTGAGCTGAGCCTTGTATACATGGCTTCAACTGATTCAGCATCAGTTTTCTTGAAATTCTCATATTGTGAGATAAGGTTGGACCTCCTGTCCTTCCTTTCATCAGCTGAACCAGCTACAATCTGGTTTAGTGTATCCCACATAGCTTTTGCTGAGGAGCAGTCAGCAACCTTCTGGAATACTTCATCAGACATTGTCTGAGCCAGAATGTTCATTGCCTTGGCATCTGCTATCTTTGCCTTTTTGTACTCATCATTGTAGTCTGGAGGAGGCACTGTACTCATATCAAATGATGATGCAGTAGCAGCAGCAGGTGCTCTTGGTGGTCCTGACAAAATAGAAGCAAAAATACTTTCATCAATAGAATTCATATATAATTTGATCCTTGCCTTCCAGATGCCAAACTTAGCTAAGTTGCATGCTGGAGGTCTGGTGCTAGAATAATCCTTGGACTGGGCCATGATAGTGAAAGTGAATATCTATAAACTTTGGTATCTATCAGGATCTTATGACTTAGGTGTTAGCCTATTCAGTCAGTCAACCTCCCTCTGATACCAATTGAAAGAGAAGGGATAGATACTACTCTAGAGGGGGGTGAATAGAGTAATCAAAAATTGCACTAACAAAGTTGACTTTCTACTCAACTCCCTTGGAGTTAAATGCGGAATGAAAGTTATAGATATTTAAGATTAAACCTTAGAGCCTAACACAAGTGTTGTGCACAGACTAAAGCTAACTGTAATTATAATTTAGCTTTGGATCCTATCCAGCAACTAGCAAACCTAGTTAAGATCTAATCACAGCCACAATGCAAGTAATTAAACAAGGCAATCCAGACGACACAAGGAATTTATAGTGGTTCCCCAAACAACTTGGGTACGTCCACTCTTCTACCAACAAGGTAGGAATCCACTCAGGTTTTTTATCAGGTGCCCTGCCACCAACAAGATCTGCTTCAGGTAGATCAAGAGACCCTTTAGACTTTTGATCAGGTGTCTAAAAACCGAACACAGGTTTTTGATCAGGTGCCCTGCCACCAAGGGATACTTTTGAAGGGAGTAATAACCCTGTACAGGAGGGGGAAAAGGGGTTAAGGTGTCTTCTCTATTTTACAATAGATTAGAGAAGCACAATAACTTGCACTGAGCTAGACAGCTCTAAAAGAATCAAGGCTCCCCCTGGCTCAAAGAACGTCCAGGTGAAGTCTTGCTTCAGTGCAGAAACTCTTCAGTAAGTACTGAAGGAAAAACTACAAGAAGATATAAAATAAGAAATGAAAATCTTCTAGCAGCTATCTTATTCTTCTTCTTCTTCAAAAGATCTCTGAGTCAGAACTTCCTGGAACAGGAGAACTCAGGTTGAAGAAGAGCAGAAGAGCTAACACTTCTCAGTTGAGTGAAGATTGCTGAGAGCAGCTAAACTTGTTCTTGCTGTAAGCTTGCTGAATGAATTTCTTATGTCTGTGAACTAGTTGATTTCTTCATCAAAGAAGTCTTTATATATCAGCAGCAGCAACGGCTCTATTTGAGTTTGAATCTTGTCTTTTTCTGAACTCTGCAAGCTGGGCTGCAAAAAGCATAAAGCAAAACAAAAAATACTGCAGGCAGATATCCTATAAAAGGATAAAGCTTTCTAAGAAGCTGCAAATACTTCTGATGAAATAATATAAGAAAAAGTCACATCAGAAAGAACTCTTTAAGGCCAAGGAAGACTTTTTGAGTCTAACGGCTATAAAAGACAGCCTGGCAGATAAAGCAGATTGCATATCTCAGCTATAAGACAAACAACTTTGTCAGAAAAGATTAGCTCATGCATATAGAATGGAACTGATATTGCATGGAAATAATGTAACAAATTATTCAGATAATCTTTTATAAAATATATCAGAATAGATATTAAATTAGTCACATCATACAAGACGACAAAACTAAATAAAAGCATACAGCAAAACGTCGAACGACCCTCAGAGATCGTCGAACGGCGCACGGAGATCGTTGACCTATCAGACAGATAGTCGAACGATCCAGATAGTCGAACTATCAAAGAAGATAGTCGAACTACCATGGCAGATAGTCGACCTATCAGAACAGATAGTCGAGCTATCAGATACTCAAACTATCAGGACAGATAGTCGAACTATCAAAGCAAACAGATAGTCGACCTATCAACAGAAAACAGATAGTCGAACTATCAAAACAAACAGATAGTCGATCTATCAACAGATAGTCGAGCTATCAGATAGTTGAACTATCAGGACAGATAGTCGAACTACCAAAGCAAGCAGATAGTCGACCTATCAACAGATAGTCGAGCTATCAGATAGTTGAACTATCAGGACAGATAGTCGAACTATCAAAGCGAACAGATAGTCGACCTATCAACAGATAGTCGAACTACCAAGACAAACAGATAGTCGACCTATCAACAGATAGTCGAACTATCAACGCAGACAGAACGTCGACCAACTGATAGACGATCGTCGATCAACCGATAGACGATAGTCGAGCGACGTTTGACTATAGTCGAACGAAAAACTACTTAACCAAATATTCATCTGGAAAAGCAATTCTACACAACTAGGGAATCTAACCTATCAACTAACCTTTGACCATAGATAAATCTTGGGTCAAGAGACAGAAAGAGAGGACTGAACTCAAATCAAAACCTAGGGTACCAACAATTTCTAACGAAGTCCATGAAAAATAACTTGCTCATAGCTCTTTAATTTAAGTGAGCTAGCCTCTTGTGTCATTGCACACACAAAGAGTCTTTCTCACTTGCTACTAGGCATACATGAGAATCTTCATTAATACTTAAGAAATTTAGACAATAAATGTAGCAACTCCTAGTACCTAACAAAATGATCTCTTGATCACTTTCATTCCTTATCAGACACTTACATTGTGGAATATGATTTCAAAACCTATATCACAAAGCTAACTTATGCTTATCCGATTGTGGTTCAATCCTTCCACATAAGACACTTTTGTGATTGTCACTAGACCATTACAAATGTTACTATATCCCTTGGTGAGTCCTTTTTCTGAACCTCCAAAGATTACTTTTGGTCCATCCTTTAATAAAGCATAGTCCCTTAGCAGACCTCTTGTTCCAGTCATGTGCCCTGAACAGGCACTGTCCAAGTACCATATTTGCATTTCTGTGGTACTTGGATCCACTTGTAATCACATAATTAATTAACCTTAGGCACCCAAATAGTTTTGGGGCCTTGGTTCATGTTATACTTAGTTGTGTGAAGAACAACAGGCTTTCTGAACATAGGAGTTTGTGACTTAAATGAGAGTGTTGTTGGATTGTACCAACAATATAAGGCAAAATGCCCAACCTTCCCACCACACCAATATTCAAATATATTATATCTTCTCTTAGGCTGCACCTTTGAAGTTGTACTTCTAGCTAATTTAGAGTTGATATTCAGATTCCATGGTAGAGGTGCAACATTGACTCCCTTGCCTTTCAGGTTTAAGTGTTGTGCAATGCGACCAGATCCAAGAATTCCTTGGCTTCTTGGATTGATCACTCCTTGTGGTGGTCTATGGGCCTTATAGCCATTAGATTTTTGTCCTTTCCAGCTAGGAGCTTTATTGACCTTGCTAGTGGTGCACTCATAATTCATGTATCCATGCATCTGTTAGAAGTTAGATGTTTGGCTGGTTTCTTAGCTGGACCCATTAGGGCTTTACCCTTAGGATCAGGTTTCTTATTGATCTTATTATCCTCAATATATTCTACACCACTTCTAAATGGTGCAGAAAATATATCAATAATAGGTAGCACAAACTTAGGTCTTGAGAACTGTTTTAGGAGTTGTCTTTCCTGAAGAAGCTTTGCTTCCAGGTCCTTGACAGTCTTGGCTTATTCTGCAATATTCTTTGTCTGACTATCTATTTTATTGGTTAAGTCTATGAGCTTCAGTTTTTGAAGGTCCAACTTAATGTTGACCCTCTCCAACTATAAAGGTACTACCCTCAGAGACTCTAGTTCTTTAGCTTGTTCCTTGACTAGCTCTTTACTTATAATCTTCCCATATCTATCGATGAGTGTATTGAAATATGCTTCAGAATCTAAACCATGTTCACTATTATTAGAAGAATGTGTACATGATTCATGCTCTGATGCTGATCTAGAGCCTGAGGAAAAACTAGCAGTAAGAGGTTTTACCTTGGCAGAATTTGAACAATCCTGATCTTCTTCTGCTAGAGTCATCAGCCCATGATCAGTATTGTCTTCACTATCATTGGATGATGGTGTGGTTCTTCTTCTATTGTTGGCCTCCTTAATGGCCATTAAACCCAAAACAGTCTCCTCCTCTTCTGATTCAGATGAATTTGTCTCATTATCTGAAAGAGTGGACTGCTTCTTGGCCAAGTGGCTTTTGTCAACCTTCTTATGTTGTCCAGTCTTCCAATTTTCAGACTTTTTCTCCTTCCTTTTTACTGAGCAGTCAGCAATGACATGCCCTTGCCTGTTACAGCAATAGCAAACAAGATTAGTCTTAATGTATTTATTCTGAGAAGAACCATACCTGTCCCCAGATTCTTTTTCCTAGGTTTCTCTAAGTGATCTGTCTTCTTGTGAGAAGAGTCTCCAGCTGGACCCTTCTAGCTGCCCTGCCTTCTTCTCCTTAACATCTTCTTGAATTGTCTTTAGAAGAGTGACAGTTCTTCTTCAGTCATGTCCACTCCTGATGAGGAAGATTCTGTGCATTCTTAGACTGCATCCTGTCTTTCTGAGGGAATAGATTTCTCCCTGACTGCATCCTGTCTCAGTCTGATGGTGGTGTCCGTCAGCTATGGCTATTGATCATGGAGTTGGTAGTTTCCTGGTGTAACCGTGTCGATATGTGGTGTATCCGCTGTAAGGGAGGACTCACTCTGAATCCGCGGAGCTCGCTATTGCGGACTCTAGTGCTTAACAACAGCTAGTTGCCTTGCTCATATGGAGCATTGTTTGGCAGGCTGTCTTGGGAGCTGGCGGAGTGGGGCCTTGTCCACCGAGCTCGTGTCGGGCTCTTGGTTGTTTGGTGGACTTGTCATAATCTGTGACACGTCCAGGGTGTTCGCTAGTCCACATTGTCCGCTGGTTGATCGGGCGGTGGGCCTGTTGGTCGTGCACATGTTGCAGGCTGATGCGGTGTTCACTAGTCCGCATTGTCTGCTGGTTGACCAGGCAGAGTGCATGTTGGTCGTGGACAGCATGCATACTGATGTGGTGTCCGCCTGTTATTGTGGACTTGCTTGGGTCCTTGGTTCCTGGCGGTTTGGCTGGTGTCTGGCTTTGTCCTTGCGGGCTGGGCGGACTGTCTTGTGCCAGCCGCGGACTGGGGTGGTGTTCCTATCCACTAGGGTGGTGACCACACTTCTCTTCGTGCCTAAAAATAGGACCCCCGCCACATCAATAACAACAGAGGGAATAGTAAGTCGAGCGTTGGTTATTTGTTGCGGCCTCGGTTTTCTTATACGTACGGTTTGAGAAGTGTTAACAGGTTGCTGTTTGCAGGTTGTGCGGCTAGCACTGAGAAGCTAGGAGTTTGGTTATGACTGCGGTCAGGAATCAGTAGAGTGTGCGGCTAACAATCAGTGGTTTCAGCAGGTCGCAGTTGCGGCTAGCCAGTCTTCTCTCCTTCAACATTTCCAATTTCAATAATCCGTCTGCCGGTCTCGGCAGACTCAGAGGCTTGTTCCTTCAGTTCAGCGGCTTGCAAAGTAGTTCAACGGAATAATGGGTTGTCCGCAGACTTCGCGGACTCCGTATCGGTTTGTGTAGCAGCGGCTAAGCGGTCTCGGCGGACTCGGTAGTCTCTATGGCTGTCCGTCCGACTTATTTACTTCTTGTTTGCTTTGCTTCTCTTTTATACTTGGCGAAATCATGTCTCATCATGTATGTCTTGACTTGTAATGATGATAGTTTGTATTAAAAGATCTGTGTTTGCTCTCCATTGTCTCTGATTATACATAGCTCAGTTTATGGTTGGAGTGTTTCTGCGCCTAGTTTCCATTTCCGTTTAATCAAGTAGTCAGCTTGATAGCTCTGAAAGTTTTTTACTTGGTATCAAAGCTATCTTTTGATCAGCTTGTGAAATTTCAACATGGTATCAGAGGGAACAGTGACTTGAGCAGTTGAGCAGTGATCAACCTCAGTTGTGCCCGACGCTTCTGGAAGCTATTATTTGATCAGTTGTGTTTGCAATGAAAGGTGTTGTCGCAAGTGGTCTTGGTATCGAACTTCTTACAGCGACTAACTTCAAGAAGTGGAAGTTGTGTATGAAGAGCTATCTCATTGGTGAGGAGTTGTTGGAGGTCGTTAGTGGTGACGACCAGCAAGAAGTGGCTACTGCTACTGGTTCAGCTGAACAGGTGAGAGCTTGGAGGAAGACTAATGCAAAGACAGAGTTTGCTCTCAAGACGGCTGTCTCACCGGAGCTTTTTGATCACATCTTAGGATGCGAGTCTGCTGCAGAGATCTGGACATCCATTGATGGATTGTTCAATAGGGAGAATGTAGCATTGCTACAGTTCTTAGAGAATGAGTTGGCTAAGGCAACTCAAGGAGATCTTTCTATCTCAAGGTTCTTTCTTAAGATGAAGAACCTGTGCGCAGAAATATCAGCCTTGGATCCTGATGAGCCCATCTCTGAGGCTAAGTTGAAGTGGTACATAGCCCGCGGGTTGCGGAAGGAGTATGTGGCATTTGTAACTTCTATTCAAGGATGGGCGACTCAGCCATCCATACTGGAGCTAGAAAATCTGCTGGCATCACAGGAGAGCTTGGCTAAGCAGATGGTCGGGATTACTATCTCTGAAGGAGGTAGTGAAGCTTTCTTCTCTGATAAGAAGAAGAAGAGATAGGAGAAGAAGAAGAAGCTTGATGCTACTGATGTGCCTTCAACCTCCTATCAGCAAGAAAGGAGCGCTGCTCCTAAGAAGAACTAGAAGAAGGAGTTGAAGTGCTACAGGTGTAATCAGTCGGGGCACTTCAAGCGTGACTGCAAGGTCAAGCTGCAACCTGGGCATGTTGTAGATAAGGAGGGAGCTGGTTCCAGTGCTGATGAAGCCGAGTAGGGAGGAGCCTTCTTAACAAGCATATGGGTTCATGCTCTTTCCACCATTGACTACAAAGATGACTGGATAGTCGACTCGGGGTATGGTCATCACCTCACTGGAGACGAGTCGAAGTTCTCATCTCTGCAACCGTTCTCAGGTAATGAAGCTATAATTATAGCTGATGATTCTGTTCATTCTGTAGAGAAGGAGGGTGTTGTTTCTTTGGAAAGTGCTCAGGGTCCTCTTACGTTAAGGAGTATGTATCACGTACATGGTATGAAGAAGAACCTCTTCTCTGTGACCAATACGGTTAACACAGGCTTTCACGTTCTATTTGGGCTAACAGAAGTGAAATTTCTCCGCAACATATCAGCGGTAAACGCTGATGTTGATCATGTAGGGAGAAGGGTAAGAGACTTGTTTGTCTTATCAACAAGCTCTTATGTTGATCAAATGAGGGGCAACGATAGCGCTGCTATTTGGCATGAAAGGCTAGGGCATGTACGCATGGACAAGCTGAAAGCTATGGCACTGAGGAGCCTTGTGAAAGGCTTGCCAAAGTTGTCATCCTACGGAGATGGCCATATTTATGCAGGTTGTCAGTTCGGCAAGGCTTATTGTCTTCTATTTGATAAGTCTCAAACAAGGAGCAAGGCACCATTGGAGTGCATCTATGGTGATTTGATGGGGCCAACCGCTATCAATAGTCTTGGAGGCAGAAAATACATGCTGGTGCTGATTAATGACTACTCAAGATATGCTTGGGTGTATTTCATGAAGGAGAATTCAGAAGCCTTCTATTTGTTTGTGGAGTTCAAGGAGCTGGTGGAGGCCCGGCTTGGCCTGCAGATCAAGAAGTTCATATCAGACAACGGTGGTGAGTTTGTATCATCGGAGTTTTCTAACTTCAGCAGGAAGCATAGGATCTAGAGAGAGCTTACTTGTGCTCATACTCCACAACAAAACGGGCTGGCGGAGAGCAAGTTCCGTCACTTGATGGAAACCTGCAAGTGATGGCTTCATGCAAAGGACATTCCCAGGTCCTTTATGGCGGAAGGAATGACCTGCACAACTTACGTCATCAATCGAATGCCTCTGAGTCTGGTCAACATGAAGTCTCCTCATGAGATGGTGTTTAAGGAGAAGCCCAGTATTGAACACCTTCGAGTGTTTGGATCAACCTGCTACGTGCATGTCCCGGATGCTCTAAGTACCAAGCTTGATGAAAAGGCGAGGAAGATTGTCTTTGTAGGCTACGATGAGCGGAAGAAGGGATGGAAGTGCATGGATCCTGCGAGAAGGAAGTTATTTGTTTCAAGAAACGTTATCTTTGATGAACTGACGTCGTATGGAGGTAGCACTGTTGAGATGCAGGAGAGCAGGGTTGATGAAGGGCAGAAGGAAGCTATGGAAAATCTTCAGGTGGAGTTGCCTTTATCACCAAGAGCTCCAGTTTTTTCAAGATCTAGGGAAGAAGCTTCTGGTTTTGGAAGCAGGGGGAGCAACGCTCCAAGTGTGCCCGGGAACGGAGTTGGTTCTGAATAAGCATCGAAGGTGGTGAGCAAGGAGCAGCCTCTTCGGAGATCAAAGAGGACTATCAAGCCACCAACTCGGTATTACGAAGGAAACTCGGTGAGCTTCATTTCTTGTTTCTTTGCAGGCCCTCTTGATGAGTGAGAGCCTTCAATGCTTGAAGAGGCCACTGGAGTGAAGGAGTGGGATAATTCCATTGATGAGTAGATGGCTGCCCTCAAGAAGAATGAAACTTGGGACTTGGTGCCCAAGGTTGATGGCATTACTCCTGTTACTTGCAAGTGGGTCTACAAGCTGAAGAAGAAGGCGGATGGGAGTCCCGAGTGGTACAAGGCTCGCCTTGATGCTTGAGGGTTCTCTCAACAATACGACGAAGATTATGAAGAGATGTTTAGTCCTGTGGCAAAGATGACTTCAGTTTGGGTGGTGATGGCCTTGGCGGTTGTCAAGGGTGAAAGATATGGAAGCTAGACGTAAAGAATGCCTTTCTTTACGGGGAGATCGACAAAGACATCTTCATGGATCAACTACTGGGATATGTTTTTGAAAATCATTCGGACTACGTCTACAAGCTCAGGAAATCTCTCTATGGGTTGAAGCAGGCTCCTCGAGCTTGGTATGGGAAGATTGCAGAATAATTCTAGTTCTACAGTTATCTGGCTTCAAACTCAGACTCGAGCTTGTTCGTCAAAAAGAAGGAGGATTTTCTTCTCCTGGTGTTGTTTTACGTAGATGACATGATCATTACGGGGAACTCCAAGGAGGAGGTAGCTAGGCTCAGGGCAGAGCTAGCTATATGGTTCGAGATGAAGGACTTGGGTGAGCTCCACCATTTCCTTAGACTTGAGGTGGAGAGGAAAGAGAGCGGGATACTCGTCTCCCAGAAGGGCTATGTGAAGCGGATCGTTCAGCATTTCGGCATGCTGGAAGGGAAGAGTATCTCTACTCCTTTTGATTCAGGCATTAACCTTCGGTGTGATGAGGGGAGGATTCTTCCTGATCCATTAATGTTTTGGGCTCTAGTTTGGAGTATCATCTACTTGACGATTACAAGGCCAGACATTGCTTATGCAGTTGGCTGAGTAAGTTGGTATATAGTGGAACCCAGGAAGCCTCATCTGATGGTGGCGAGCAACATTCTAAAGTACGTGAAGGCCACTTCTGATATGGGTCTCCTGTATAGGAGAGGAACGAGTTTTGTTCTTCAAGGATACTCAGATGCTGATTATGGGGGAGATTCAGATGACCGAAAGTCAACATCCAGTTATGTCTTCACATGTGGATCAGCCAGTATTTCTTGGTGTAGCAAGAAGCAAGACTCAGTGTCCGTCTCTATTACGGAAGCAGAGTACAAGTCTTCTGCCTTGGAAGCTCAGGAAGTCATCTGGCTCAGGAGAATAGTAGAGGATGTTTATGAAGAAATGCGCGGTCCAACTCTGTTGTGCGGTGACAATGAAAGCGCCCTAAAACTAGTAAATAATTTAGTTTATCACGCACGGACCAAGAACATAGAGATCGAGAAGCAATTCATTCAGGAGAATGTGTTGGAGGGATCTCTTATAGTGGAGCATGTGCTGAGTGAGGACAACATCGCGGACATCTTCATGAAGTCACTGCCGAAGGTGCCATTTTCTCAGTTATGGGAACTGCTTGGCCTGGTCACCACTTCTCACTTCAAGGGGGAGTACTGAAAATTGTGAAGTGAAAGTGGTGGGGGTTGATCAGGAAGACCGCGCGGTCTAGGCAGGCTGTTGAAGCGGCCTGCGCGGACTGATGGTGCGGTCTAGGCGGCCTGTTGTGTGGCCTGATGGTGGTGTCCGTCAGCTATGGCTAGTGATTTTGGAGTTGGCAGTTTCTTGGTGTAACCGTGCGGATAGGTGGTGTATCCGCGGTAAGTTCAGACTCACTTTGAGTCCGCGGAGCTCGCTGTTGCGGACTCTTGTGCTTGACAACGACTAGTTGCCTTGCTCAGGTGGAGCATTGTTTGGCGGGCTATCTTGGGAGCTGGCGAACAGGAGCCTTGTCCGTCAAGCTCGAACCGGGCCTTGGTTGTTTGATGGACTTGTTATAATCTGTGACAATTCAAGGGTGTTTGCTAGTCCGCATTGTCCGTTGGTTGATCGGGCAGTGTGCTTGTTGGTCGTGGACATGTTGTTGGCTGATGTGGTGTTCGCTAGTCTGCATTGTTCGCTGGTTGACCGGGCAGAGTGCCTGTTGGTCGTGGATAGCCTAGAGACTGATGCGGTGTCCGCCTGTTATTACGGACTGGCTTCATGCCTTGGTGCCTGGCGGTTTGGCTGGTGTTCGTCTTTGTCCTTGCGGACTGGGCAGACTGCCTTGTGCTAACCGCAGACTTGGGTGGTGTTCCTATCCACTAGGGCAGTGACCACACTTCTCTTCGCACCTATAAATAGGACCACCATCACATCAACAACAACAAAGGGAACAGTAAGTCGAGAGTTGGTTATTTGCTACGGCCTCAGTTTTCTTATCTGTGCGGTTTGAGAAGTGTTAACTGGTTGCTGTTTGCAGGTTGTGCGGCTAGCACTGAGAAGCCAGGAGTTTGGTTCTGAATACGGTCAGTAATTAGTGGAGCTTGCGGTTAACAATTAGCGATTTCAGCAGGTCGCAGTTGCATCCATCCAGTCTTCTCTCCTTCAGCATTTCCAAGTTCAATAATCCGTCTGCCGGTCTCGGAAGACTCGGCGTCTTGTTCCTTCATTTCGGCAGCTTGCAAAGTAGTTCAGCGGAATAATGGGTTATCCGCAGACTTCGCGGACTCCATAGCTGTTTGTGCAGCAGAGGCTAAGTGGTCTCGGAGGACTCATCAGACTCGGCGGTCTCGGCGGTCTCTGTGGTTGTCCGCCCGACTTGTTTACTTCTTATTTGCTTTGCTTCTCTTTTATACTTGGAGAAATCATGTCTCGCCATGTATGTCTTGACTTGTAATGATGACAGTTGATATTACAAGAACTGTGTTTGCTCTCCATTGTCTCTGATTATGTATAGCTCAGTTTAAGGTTGGAGTGTTCATGCGTCTAGTTTCCATTTTCGCTTAATCAAGTAGTCATCTTGATAGCTCTGAAAGATTTTACTTGGTATCAGAGCTATCTTCTGATTAGCTTGTGAAATTTCAACAAACTCATTATACATCAAATGCAAATTTGTTTATATTATTGAGTTGAAAGGGCTTCTCCAAATCAGGTACACAATTCCCAATGTACTCAATAATGCTGTAGGAGGCCTCTGCTCCGGCCTAATGTTAGGACAATGACTTCCTCCACCTCTCCTAAGGCTCATCACTTTGCCTTGCTCCGGGCCGCTGCTACTCTCAAGGGAGCAGGTTCTGCTCACAAATTTGCCTTTTCCATCATGACACGTGGGAGAGTGGAAAGAATGCATGAGGTGAATGTCATGAGGCCTGGGAGGTGGTGCCTTCCTTTCAGTCAGCACACTTCCGGAGCCCCCATGGGTACTTACCACATGTTTCCTGACCCCCCCCCTTTCCTGTGTCCTAGGGTGGAAAGATATGCAGTGTGAGCTTGTTCCTGCAGAATCATGATGAATTGGGGCTTAGGCCGAGAATACGAAGGGTTCAGGAAGAGCCTTGGGTATTCTCTCATGGATAGCCATGTCAGCTCTTGCACTGTGGGTATTTCCACCTGAGGGCTGATCATTCTTGCAGTGACCATGGTTGTTCATGTGGTCATACCTGAAAGCATGATGAGTGCCCTTCCTACTCGGGGTGGGGGGTCTGAACACAGTTTCCCCATTTCTCCATGAATTAATAATTTGGGAGATCCACCCATTTTCTGCTTTTCTCTTGATAGAATCTATCTTGGAAAAGTTAGAAACTATCCTCTTCTCGGTCTCTAGACGACTCTCTAGATCCGAGATCTTTGAGTCCTTTACCTTGATGGATTCTAGTTGGAGATTCATCAAGATCTTTAGCTGAGCAATCTCCTTAGCTTGTTCCTCAACAAGTAAGTTGCTCGTCTGAAGGGCACTTTCAAGGGAATCAAGATTTTCAATCTTTTGACTGAAGCTATCCATATCCCTTGCATCACTAGAGGGACAACCCTCTGAACTATTCCTGTCTTCAGGAATATCAAGAGGAGAGAGGCAAGATGAAGAAGATACCTGCTCCTGGCTTTGCTATTCAGGGTTACCGTCAAGATCGACAAAGACTGTTGAGTCAGCTTCATCAGAACTGCTTTCCTCAACTTCTTCTTCAGTCTCTGACAAGGACACAGGAGCCCTGATACTGAAAGATTGATCATGCCCTTCATCTTCAGAAATGAGGACCCCCACATAGGCTTCATCCTCTTGCTGACAACTAGTCCCTGCTTTCTCTGATCCCTCCATGAGGTCTGAGATGGTTTCCCACATGGACTTGGCCGTCCTACACTTGTCCACTCTTGAACGAGATATACCGGACCAGACGTCAGTGATGATCTGACGAATCAACTTGTCCAAGTTGAACAGTGAGAGCTCGGTCTCAGACATCTCTTCGGGACTCTTGGGGATTTTGAGATGGTTTCCTGGGGTGGAAGCCTTCATGGGAATGAAGGGACCCTCTTCCAAAATGAGTGATGCGCGAGGGTCAATGGCCTCCAGATGAAACATAACTCTCATCTTCCAGATGGGGTAATACTCTGTTGTGCAAGCAGGGAGTCTCAGAGGAGGGACATCAAATTCCAGCTCCATGCTTGAGTCTCGTCTTCTTCATGACACCAGAACCGGGATCTTACTTAAGGTGTTAACCTTATTGCTGAGTAACCTCCCTCTGATACCACTTGAAAGTCACACTAGTGCCAACTAACTTCACCTAGGGGGGGATAGGTGATGCGCAGTCTTTTTGCGGGATTAAAATTTTACCTGCACAATAAAAGAAAACAAACAAAGCATAGAAAGACACAGGCAGTTATAGTGGTTCCCTGACTTGGGTATGTCTACTTTCCCCCTTCGACCTATCTCCCAACCAGGGACGACTCGGTCACTTCACCAACCGGATTGAAATCTAATCCTCACACTAATGGAAGGAACCCTTCCAACCGAAGGAGTCACCACTCCTGCACCACGGGTTGCACCCAACCCTTACAATGAGGAACCAACGTTCCTTTACAACAAAAGTAAAAATGGAATGTATAAAATACAAACTACTATTGGAGCGCTAGGTGTCCCTCTTCGTTCGATGACGCGTTCTTGAAGAAGACAAAGAGTCCACGACCTTAGCTCTCACTTGGAAAGGATCTCCCCGAGATCGGTGGCGGCAAAGCTTACGGCAGCGATTCTATCAAGATCGGCGGCTGCAAAGGAGAGCGGCGGCAATGCTTTCGAGATCCAAACTTCGTAGCAAAGCTAGCAAGGTCTACCAACGGTCTTACTTGGATCGATCATCTCAATCGATTCGGAAGGGGAAGGTATTCCCGTTCAACAAATCAAGAGACAAAGGATATCAAGATAGATACGTGAGACGCGTTGCTTGGCTAAGCTTCTGTTGCCGGGAGATCAGTAAGAATCCACGATTAGCGGCGGTGACCACCTTCACGAGCGGCGACGGCGACAGAAGAAATACCGCGATTGATTAGGTCACGCGAGGTGGCCGATCATTTTCTTGGTGTTCGCTGCTGTTTACTGTTCAAAATATACGAATATATATACTATAGGTCATCCTTTATGACCGTTGTGGGACCCACCAAAAGTAGCCCTAAATCCGGTTCAAAACAGCGCCTGTACATTTGGTCCGGTCCAGCGCGCCAGCGAAAATCGCCTAAGGCAAATTCGGCGGGAATCATTGGTGATTCCCGACGAATCGACGAGAATCACTAATGATTCCCGTCGAATTCTACTTAGAGGATTTCTAGCTGAAAAGCAAGCCATCCGGAGTGAATCGGCGAGAATCATCATCCATTCTCGACGAATCGTCGAGAATGCAGAGTCATTCTCGACGATTCAGACTTGGAAGATTCCTTGAAGGCGTTGAATCAGCCAGGTGATTCTCACCAATTCTGACTTGGTAGAATCCTTGAAGGCGTTGAAAGCGTTGAGTCAGCCGGATGCAGTCGGCGAGAATCGGTGAGTGATTCTCGACGAATCGACGAGAATCACTAGTGATTCTCGTCGATTCGGCGAGAATCACTTCGAATCTAACTTAGACGATTTCTCGTATTTCTTCCCGTGAGTTGCTTTGACCCATCCTTGCTCCTTGTCTGCTCTGAATCTGTCTAAGCCCTGTACTTGAAAATAGGTACATTCCAATAGAGAGAGTACACGTAAGCCAACACACTGATCTGCTCAACGAGGGATTACATTGCGCAGACCCGTGTATATTGACCTACTGCACCCTGACATTGGTGTGTACTTAGAGTGGAATAACTACAAGCACAACTTAAAGATATATCATCAAATACATTGTGAATTCATCTTAGCTTGACATGTGGCTTCCTCAAATCCAGGTAATTGTGGATACAATACCCAACAATCTCTCCCTATTTGACGAAGCCAAAATCCTACTAGCTAAGATGAATACCATCATCCAGAGAATATACACAACATATTAACAGAGATAAGACACAAAGAAATAAAGGCAATCAGAACAATACTTGAGTCAATTATAAAATCATATATATGTATATCCACAAAAATTGTTCAAATGATTAATATGAGCGGACAAATAAGCAACAAAATGTAGATAAGACCAAGTCCTAAGTCTATTTTTCCTTAGCAATTTCATCCTTCAATTGCTGCGCCAAGTGCTTCCTACTCTGTCTCTCAAAGTATTCTTTGGGCTTTGGATAGTATCTGGGAGGAGGAGCTTTATTTGCAACGATGTTGGACCTAAAAAATATGTTCCTTTTAGCTTCATATGTCTTGTGCAGCTCCCAATCATACTGACTGTATACATCATTCCGATTGATTTTCCCCTTTTGTTGTAGCATAAAAGTATCCAAAATAATACTCCTTGAAACAAGACTCCATCTTTCATTTCTCACTTCATCCTCCTTCAATCTTACTTTCTTTTCGGTTGGAGTTTCTTTGGATGTCCCTTCTTAGAGTTTCCTCTTTCCTTTTGCTTTTGCTAAGGCTACTTGGTCAAACATGGTACTGAGTGTAGCTTTGGAAGCAGCCTTAGCAGCCTTTTTAGTCTCAGCCTCACTAAGTGGAACTTCTTCAACACTTACTTCTTCGTCAGCAGCAGTATAAACCTCCTCCGGAGGGGCAACTGGAACATGAATGCCTGAAGCCTGCTGTACTAACCAATGATAACTCTCAAAAACATACTTATTGGATTGATCAAAGTTGTCAATGATTATCTATTGAAGCCCTGCCATCTTAGCTTTATAATCTTCCTCTCCCTTTTTGGCTTCGAGGGCAATTGAGTTTGCATAAGTGTGCAGTGACTCATCGATGTGAATTACAGTCTTTGGAAACTCATTCAGCAGGGTTTGTTGATTTGCGTTCAGAGTCACCATGCTGGCATCGAATTTCTGGATGGTATTAGCCACAACATGCGCATTCTGATTAACCACTGCCAGGTCATCCGTGTTCTTTTTGAGTCCTTGCATAAGAAGAGTAACAGCAGTGTCAGCCTATGTATACTTGGCCTCGAACTTCTTTTCCATCGCATCCAGCCTGTGATTAATTTCCATGACGTTCTTGAGCATTAGATCCTCAGATTTGTTAATCCTTTTAAACACTTTGTTCTGTGCTTGCTCAAAAGACAGTTTGAGCTCATCCACTATGCCTTGAATGACGTTCACTGTGTGATTTGCTAGATTAGATCGAAGTGGATGTCCCGGAGGCAAGCCTTGGTCTGGCTCTTCAGCAGATTCACTAGGGGAGCTTGATACATGCACTGTCTCCACTGGGGGGGATAGGGCCAGCCTCTGTAGATTGCTCAGGAATGCACATCAGTCTCTACTGAGAGGACTCCCCTTCCATTGGTGCACTAGATTTCTCATGATCTATCACTGGAGCTTTCTCCTCAGATGGAACTTCAGCATCATCCTGAGGCTCCATAATCTCCACCCTCTCCCTCAGGGATGTTTCATCTTCAACTTCATCACTCTCTTCTTCAACAGACTCATCTTCCATATCCTCCTTCTCAACTGCAGCATCGTCCAAATCCTTCTGGTCTTCCTCCTCATTACCAAGATCAATGGCCAGTGTGTCAACTGCATCTTTGGCTATCTGTGAGATATCAAAAACAACATCAGTAGGTACTGAGAGATCTGTCCTGTGAGTTCCATAAGCAGGGGGTAGAGACTCCCCCTCGGTTCCTGCAGCCAGCAGATCAGGAACTTCATTGGGTTCAGCCACGGAATCTGCTAGAGTTCTATTGTCCTCATCCCCATGGGACTCAGCCGGGGATTCATCATGTTCTTCGGCAACGGCTGCTTGACCAATTCTTCTTTCCCATTAATCAAAGACACCCGAATCCATTTTCTTCAGATAATGTAGAGGAACTCCTTTGCTCATATCGAACCTATCTCCATCCAACTGATTGAGATATTGGCTGATGATTCTTCCAAAACCTGGAGTTCTGAGAGTATCCTTAATCTTCTCAAATAGCATAGCCCCCCAGTTGAATCTCTTTCGGAAGACTATAGCCACTAGAATCTTGAACATGTCAGCTGAGATGTGGTCGTGGGAGCCGGGTTTGCATATCAGTACTTTCCCTATGATGTCTGACATGAGCTTCCCTTCCTCATTCATTTCCTTCCTCTTGATAGATTTGGTTCCTCTAGCTAGTCCACAGAACAGAAGGGTCCTGGCTCGATCCTGTTCTTCCAAATAATCCTCTTGATCAGAGCTGGAGAGCTGCAGATATCTTGACAGTTTTCTTGCTATCATCTTGATCCGATCTCCGGCAATCTTACTCTTGATTACTGTGTCCTCATGACGTAGCTTTGCAGTAGCAAAGAATTCCAACACCTCCTTGTCCAGAATTTTGCAAGGATGCTCCAGGATGAAAGTGAGTCCGGCCTCTTCAAGCATGACGATTATATTCCTGAATTCATCCGAGGCACGAGAGAAGCCTGTTCGAACCAGTTCGCATCCAGTGACAAGGCCTGCTGTGGTTCTTGGAGCCATTTCAAACCTAAGTAGGAAGTACCCAAGTGTCTAAACCTTATTAGTCATTCTAGTATAGAAGCTACACTTCAGACAAGCCATTTCAAGGAGAAGGAAACGTTACCCTAACACTGAATGGTTGGTGGGACGACGATGACGGGATCGACAGGATCGACGGGATCGCCTGACGGGAAGAATTCCACGGAGAAGGAGTCTGAAGCTCTTGCGTCCTTGGAACTTTGTCGACGGAAACACAGAGGTCGAAGCCGCGATCGACGGGAAACCTGGAAGAGCTCGGGAAAAAGTCGGGATGTGAATCGTCGCCGAGATCGTCGGGATGCTTGCGATTCCAAGAAGTCGACGGAACTATGCGAGAAGCAGGGATGCGAATCGTCGGGATGTGAAGGGTCGGCGGGATTTAAGCTATTTATATCATTACGAACCGGGGGGAAAGTCGGTGGGATTAGGCGGGATTTTCCAATTGCTTCATTTACGCGGCTAAGGAGAAATCATATGGCTATTTTCCTGAATATGAAGAGTCACGAGGGATTTTATGCTATTTTCCTTAGCCAACTATTGTTTTCTAATGAGAATATGACGTTTCTATGCAAGCTAACCGAGGCACATTAATTTCATGGCTTTTCCCCCATTTTGATTCTTGATCACGAACCCTCGATCGAGTGGAGCGGTATACCAGCCCTATACATAATTACAGTGTAACACTAGGTGAAGAATTGAAGTATTCTGTTACACCCACGGGCAGACATTTCTTAATTTCAAATGGACTAATTTACACCCATTGAGGTTCATTATCAATTACATAAATATGTAATTACAAGGAATTCTTCAAATTGTACTTAGTGTCATTTAGCAGTTGCATTCGTTCATCAGGCGTGTAAACATATATGTGTATGTGTTTCTATTTCTATATGAACATTTGCTTTTAGAGTATGAAATGACATATTCGTGTGGATAAACGTATATAAACATATATAAGCATCAATATAATATAACTCAAGTATTGAAACTGATGCGTGTACCTGGGATCATAAGATAGATCATGCAGATCCTCTATTTGAAATACACCAGATGTCCAATTTGAGTATGTCATTGTAGTTAGCACTACTCTTATTCCAAATACTTGTTCCAAGTCATTCTTGGAACATCACATGTCTAGTTCCCATCATATTTATGGGAACCTAGACTATCCTGTGAAAAAGAATTACCCTATCTTAGGAACCCAATATGTATTGGGTCCTAGGTTCTTGTCAGCATAAAATATCGAATGCCTTCCTACAGGAATCCTGTCAGGAAGGCTAGCTCTGCACAGAGGAAGTGGACATACCCTAGCCCTTGGCACAGAGGGATTGTGCCAACAATCTATGGCAAAGTGACCCACCTTGCCACAGCACCAACACTCGTGAATGTTGTATCGCCGTTTCTGACCTGATCTGCTGACTGAGGTAGTCAAGATCTTAGGTCTAAACGGGATAGAGCCGGTTCTGCTCACAAATTTTCCTTTTCCACCGTGACACATGGGAGAGTGGAAAGAATGCATGAGGTGAATGTCATGAGGCCTGGGAGGTGGTGCCTTCCTTTCAGTCAGCACACTTCCGGAGCCCCCATGGGTACTTACCACATGTTTCCTAACCCCCCTTTCCTGTGTCCTAGGGTGGAAAGAGATGCAGTGTGAGCTGGTTCCTGCAGATTCATGATGAGTTGGGGCTTAGGCCGAGAATACAAAGGGTTCAGGAAGAGCCTTGGGTATTCTCTCATGGGTAGCCATGACAGCTCTTGCAATGTGGGTATTTCCACCTGAGGGATGATCATTCTTGCAGTGACCATGGTTGTTCCTGTGGTCATACCTGAAAGCATGATGAGTGCCCTTCCTACTTGGGGTGGGGGGTCTGAACACAGTTTTCCCATTTCTCCATGAATTAATAATTTGGGAGATCCACCCATTTTCTGCTTTTCTCTTGATAGCATCTATCTTGGAAAAGTTAGAAACTATCCTCTTCTCGGTCTCTAGACGACTCTCTAGATCCGAGATCTTTGAGTCCTTTACCTTGATGGATTCTAGTTGGAGATTCATCAAGATCTTCAGCTGAGCAATCTCCTTAGCTTGTTCCTCAACAAGTAAGTTGCTCGTCTGAAGGGCACTCTCAAGGGAATCAAGATTTTCAATCTTTTGATTGAAGCTATCCATATCCCTTGCATCACTAGAGGGACAACCCTCTGAACTATTCCTGTCTTTAGGAATATCAAGAGGAGAGAGGCAAGATGAAGAAGTTACCTGCTCCTGGCTTTGTTGTTCAGGGTTACCGTCAAGATCGGCAAAGACTGTTGAGTCAGCTTCATCAGAACTGTTTTCCTCAACTTCTTCTTCAGTCTCTGACAAGGACACAGGATCCCTGATACTGACAGATTGATCATGCCCTTCATCTTCAGAAATGAGGACCCCCACATAGGCTTCATCCTCTTGCTGACAACTAGTCCCTGCTTTCTCTGATTCCTCCATGAGGTCTGAGATGGTTTCCCACATGGACTTGGCCGTCCTACACTTGTCCACTCTTGAACGAGATATACCGGACCAGACGTCAGTGATGATCTGACGAATCAACTTGTCCAAGTTGAACAGTGAGAGCTCGGTCTCAGACATCTCTTCGGGACTCTTGGGGATTTTGAGATGGTTTCCTGGGGTGGAAGCCTTCATGGGAATGTAGGGACCCTCTTCCAAAATGAGTGATGCGCGAGGGTCAATGGCCTCCAGATGAAACATAACTCTCATCTTCTAGATGGGGTAATACTCTGTTGTGCAAGCAGGGAGTCTCAGAGGATGGACATCAAATTCCAGCTCCATGCTTGAGTCTCGTCTTCTTCTTGACACCAGAACCGGGATCTTACTTAAGGTGTTAACCTTATTTCTGAGTAACCTCCCTCTGATACCACTTGAAAGTCACACTAGTGCTAACTAACTTCACCTAGGGGGGATAGGTGATGCGCAGTATTTTTGCGGGATTAAAATTTTACCTGCACAATAAAAGAGAACAAACAAAGCACAGAAAGACACAGGCAGTTATAGTGGTTTCCCGACTTGGGTACGTCCACTTTCCCCCTTCGACCTATCTCCCAACCAGGGATGACTCGGTCACTTCACCAACCGGATTGAAATCCAATCCTCACACTAATGGAAGGAACCCTTCCAACCGAAGGAGTCATCACTCCTCCACCACGGGTTGCACCCAACCCTTACAATGAGGAACCAACGTTCCTTTACAACAAAAGTAAAAAATGGAATGTATAAAATACAAACTACTATTGGAGCGCTAGGTGTCCCTCTTCATTCGATGACGCGTTCTTGAAGAAGACGAAGAGTCCACGACCTTAGCTCTCACTTGGAAAGGATCTCCCCGAGATCGGCGGCGGCAAAGCTTGCGGCAACGATCCTATCAAGATCGGCGGCTGCAAAGGAGAGCAGCGGCGATGCTTTTGAGATCCAAACTTCGTAGCAAAGCTAGAAAGGTCTACCAACGGTCTTACTTGGATTGATCGTCTCAATCAATTCGGAAGGGGAAGGTATTCCCGTTCAACAAATCAAGAGACAAAGGATCTCAAGATAGACACGTGAGACGCGTTGCTTGGATAAGCTTCTATCGCCGGGAGATCAGGAAGAATCCACGATCAGCGGCGGCGACCACCTTCACGAGCGGCGACGGCGGCGGAAGAAATACCGCGATTGATTAGGTCACATGAGACGGCCGATCCTTTTCTTGGTGTTCGCTGTTGTTTACTGTTCAAAATATACGAATATATATACTATAGGTCATCCTTTATGACCGTTGTGGGCCCCACCAAAAGTACCCCTAAATCCGGTTCAAAAACAGCGCATGTACATTTGGTCCGGTCCAGCGCGCCAGCGAAAATCGCCTAAGGCAAATTCGGAGGGAATCATTGGTGATTCTCGACGAATCAACGAGAATCACTAATGATTCCCGTCGTATTCTACTTAGAGGATTTCTAGCTGAAAAGCAAGCCATCCGGAGTGAATCGGCGAGAATCATCATCCATTCTCGACGAATCGTCGAGAATGCAGAGTCATTCTAGACGATTCAGACTTGGTAGATTCCTTGAAGGCGTTGAATCAGCCAGGTGATTCTCGCCGATTCTTACTTGGCAGAATCCTTGAAGGCGTTGAAAGCGTTGAGTCAGCCGGATGCAGTCGGCGAGAATCGGTGAGTGATTCTCGACGAATCGGCGAGAATCACTAGTGATTCTCGTCGATTCGGCGAGAATCACTTAGTGATTCTCGTCGAATCTAACTTAGACGATTTCTCGTCTTTCTTCCCGTGAGTTGCTTTGACCCATCCTTGCTCCTTGTCTGCTCTTGATCTGTCTCAGCCCTGTACTTGAAAATAAGTACACTCCAATAGAGAGAGTACACGTAAGCCAACACACTGATCTGCTCAACGAGGGATTACGTTGCGCAGACCCGTGTATATTGACCTACTGCATCCTGACATTGGTGTGTACTTAGAGTGGAGTAACTACAAGAATAACTTAAAGATATATCATCAAATACATTGTGAATTCATCTTAGCTTGACAGGTGGCTTCCTCAAATCCAGGTAATTGTGGATACAATACCCAACAATATGAATCGTAAGGCCTATCCTAATGGATTTTTGAGTCCATGATAGAATCTCTTCACATATATCCTATCATCCAAGTCATATATCGTCGCAAATCTAGCCATATGGGAGAACTCCCTCTGTTATTCAATCACAGACCTACTCCCCAGTTGGAGGTTCAAAATCCTCTCCTCCAGCTCATCCCTATCCTTAGTGGACACAAAATGCTCCAGAAAAACCTCACTGAAATCCTCCCATAAAATGCCTGAAAGCTCTCTATCTGCATATGTGGAATCCATCAAGGACTTCCACCACCTCATCGCATGAGCATCCAACGTGGAAGTCACCAAAGAAACTGTCTTGCTAACTGGGAAGTTAATGCCTATGAGCAATTCTTGTATGGTCTCAAGCCATTCCTCCATCTTCACCACATTCTTTATCCCATGGAACATCGGGGGACACAGACTCCTGAAATCATTTAACTAATTTGATCCCAGGTTTGGCTGAGAGTGTAACGCCCCAAAACTCAAAAGAGGAACTGGCGGCGTTTGAGCCAAGTTTGGGTATTGGTAAGGTGAACACGGCCTGTGACACGGGCGTGTCACATGTCCGTGTCGTGCTCGGGTCATCGAGGCGAGGTCGATGAGCGTTGAGTGCTGGGAACCTGGCCTGGGACACGGGCGTATCCCAGGGCGTGTCAGGCACACGGCCTGTGACACAGGCGTGTCACATGGCAGTGTCCTCTTCTAGAAGTTTTGGTCCTGTGTCGATTGAGGGACACGACCAAAAATACGGGCGTGTACTGATTGACACGGGCGTGTCGAAGTTGACACGAGTGTGTCTAAGCCCGTGTCCTGTTCGGGACGTGACGGTTTCAGCGCCGTTTGAGGCACACGGCCCATGATACGGGCGTGTCCATGGGTGACACGGGCGTGTAACAAGTCGTGTCACAGGCCTTATACTGTTCTGGATTTTCTGGTTTACAGTGAGTGTGGAACACATCCTTAGACACAGGCGTGTCGCAAGCCGTGTTCGGCCCAGTAATTTTACTTTAAGAGCAAATCGTGGCCGTTCGTTTCCATATTTTGGGATCCAACGGTTCAGGCTTTTCCCTGCTGGTTTAAGTCTAGGAGATGAGGGTTTTCTTCCTCATTTTACTTGGGCTATTCTCTTTCTAAAGTTCTAGAGAGAGAGGAGAGCAAGGAAGAAGAAGGAGTGGAGATCCGGCCACCAGAGGAGTTTCCGAGCGCCAAATCGCAATCCCAGTCCAGATCTGCGAAGGCGAGGCTGATACGGTGCTTTCCATCCGAATAGATCTTCATGGGGCCGAAGAGAAATGCTAGGGTAACGATTCTCTTCTTGGACATGTGAAGTCCCCTTTCCTTTTGCATAAGAAGCCCGCTCTTGCGAGTATGCGGTGAGTTTGAGGTGTTCCTTCGGGTAGACATGAATAGTCCCCGTTGTTTTTCATGTAGAGTCCGGAATCGAAGTAAAGACATAGGCATGGTGTGTGAAGCCTACCTGGACAAGTTGGTCTGGATCGGTGATGTTTCATTATTCATGAATGGTCGGAGAAGACTCCATGCCGATAGTTGTTTTCGGGTTTTCTACGCGGTAGATTGCATCAGGAAATCTTGGGTATTAACTCCAAGGTGCACCCGGAAAACTGGGCAGAAGCGTGATTCTGCCAACTTGATGGCCTGGGAGCCAACTTGTACATAACTGAGTTATGTAAGATTTTTGTAATCTCTTTGGGACTCGGGGAAGCTTGACCCGCACATATGGCTTAAATTGACGTTGCGGTGTGAGCAACGGGTTAGTTCGAACCATACCCGCTCTGGGTCATTCGGTTAAACAGACCTAAAGTACGTGGCACTTACCATTGGCATAGATGGAGGGTCTTAGGCTTAGGCTAGAACGACTATAATGCTCACAAGATTTGTCGTCCTAGAGGCGGTGGTGAAACCACGAATTTTCACCGGGTTCACCGAGTAAGTGCCCTGAGAGCACGGGGTGTGTGGCCGCGGGCCTGCACCTGTGGTGTATTGTGCAAATATTTTACTTTCACTTTAATCGTTGGATTATACTAATGCATTGCAGGGATGGAGCACCGCCACCCCAATAAGGGGGTGGGGTCGTTATAATTTGGTCAGCTTTAGCTGACCGTTGCTTTTGTTTGCCACCATTGCGGTAAATTGTTTCTTGTAGGTGCTGCGGAGCCGAGTGGTAAATAGCGGGCTAAAGCCCTTGTTGCAGTGCTGTCCCTCGAAGGCCGAAGTGTATTGTTTACTTTATTCTCATGTGTGACCGGCCTGCGTGCCGTTGTATGGAAGTCACATTTTATTTAAGTAAACTTTTGTAAGGCCATAAGGCCCAGTACTTGTTGTATTTGTACATTCATTCCTATTTGGATTTGTTAGTAGACATTCATGCTTTTGGCTGGGTTCTTTCTTTGCAACTTATTAAATTACTTCCGCTAGAATGTACTCTGTGTAGGACGTGTGATTGGAAGAATGGTTTCATTTAGTAACCCATCAGTCTGTCTGTGGTATATGGCGTCGGGCCCCAGCCAGACCTACTGCTATATGCTATGTGACGGATAGGGGTATTATAATTTGGTATCAGACTACCGGTTTCGGTCATGCTTAAATGAATTCGTGGGCATATATTTTAAGGGGTGGTGAGCACATGTGTGTGCGTCATCATTATAACATAAAAAAAACCCATGAATGTCCACTTAGGAATGAAAATACACATATTTGAGGAACTTGCGTGTTCCTATAATTGCTTTTTGCAATATTGTTCGGTTACTTAATGGTATTTTGTATGACTATAGGTGACCAGGAGAGGTGCAGGGCCGTCATAACATCCGGTTTCTGAGGCATATAGTGCACCAAATGTTGAGCCTACAACACCTCCCTCGGAAGAAACCATACGATTGGTGGTTGAAGTGGTGTTTGCTATGATCAATGCTCAGCCTGCGAGACAAGTGAAGTAGCCTGCCCCTGCTGTGGAGCAAGTACCGCTTTAAGCGGCAGAACCGAGGAGGGTAGAGCAAGTGGTAGTGGAGCCAGTGATGCCCAGGAGAGCAACTGAAAAGCAGCTCAAGCATGTTATGGGCTTCAATCCTCCGGTGTTCTCGGGGACGAGAACCCCAACCCAAGCTGAAGATTGGCTCTCCTGGATTAAGAGAGTAGCTACGGAGATGGAGGAGTGGCAGAAGTCGACTATAGACACTTTCTTGTTGGACGGCAATGCAAGGCTGTGGTGGGAAGGTTTGGAACTACACCACTTGGGGGGGAGGCAACTCACGGATGTCTCGATGGAGGAGTTTTCGAGACTGTTCTTGATAATGTACCTTCCCTCGATGCAGAGGATTGCGATGGAGAACAAGTTTTAGAAGTTGGTGCAAGGAGAGAGTAGCGTGGACGAGTACCTCCACAAATTTACACACTTGGGTCGGTATGCAAGAACTACATTTGTCGATGAGGAGCGAAAGACAAATTGATTCTATGAAGGTCTGAGGGATGAAGTAATACTACTGCTCTCGGGACCTATAACGCAGGGTTTTCTAACCTTGGTCAACACTGCCCGGACTTTGGAAAAAGATATGAAGAATGTGCAGGCGAAGAAGGACTCTGGTGCTAAGAGGACAGAGTTCATGGTGCCGACTACCTCAAAGTCTGGTTATCGTAAGTTCGGTAAGAAGGCTAGGACTTTGGGTCCAACCCCTTCTTCTTGTGCTTTGGGGTAACTACAGGCCGAACGCCGGGAGCATGCTATAATTGTGGGAAGCCGTGGCATTTTGCCTGTGATTGTTGGAGCGGACGTCCAAAGTCCGAGAGGAAGCCGGGAGCAACCTACGAGGAAAAGGGGAAGGCGGTGGAGTCAACCGCATCCCATTATGCTCCAACTCAACCAAGTGTCTACAACCTTGGATAGCAGGAGGCCATAAAACAAGCGGATGTGGTAACAGGTACAGTTTGAATTTATAACAAGTTAGCTTTAAATACTTGTTACCTTGCGCATGTTAGCTTATTATTGCTTGTACTAGGCTTCGTTTTGATTTTCAATAATTCGGCGAGAGCACTCTTTGATACGGGAGCTTCACACTCCTTTTTGTCTGAAGGGTTTATATCGCGCATTGGAGTACCTTCTTCGATGGCGAAGGACAAACTGGATGTGTTATTGCCTAACCGGTGCTTGATGCGCGCGGATACAATCTATTGTGTAAAGATACGGATTGGGAGTCAGTAGTTCGACATGCAAGCATTGTTACTGCCTGTTGGAACCCTAGGTTTTGATTTGAGTTCTGTCCTCTCTTTCTATCTCTTGACACAAGATTTATCTATGGTCAAAGTTTAGTTGATAGGTTAGATTCTCTAGTTGTGTAGAATTGCTTTTCCAGATGAATATTTGGTTAAGTAGTTTTTCGTTCGACTATAGTCGAACGTCGCTCGACTATCGTCTATCGGCTGATCGACGATCGTCTATCAGTTGGTCAACGTTCTGTCTGCGTTGATAGCTCGACTATCTGTTGATAGGTCGACTATCTGTTTGCCTTGGTAGTTCGACTATCTGTCCTGATAGTTCAACTATCTAATAGCTCGACTATCTGTTGATAGGTCGACTATCTGTTGTCTTTGATAGTTCGACTATCTGCTTGGATAGTTCAACTATCTGATAGGTCGACTATCTGTTGATAGGTCGACTATCTGTTTTCTGTGATAGGTCGACTATCTACTCGATAGGTCGACTATCTGTTTTGTTTGGTAGTTCGACTATCTGTCCGGATAGATCGACTATCTGATAGGTCGACTATCTGTTGATAGGTCGACTATCTGTTTTCTGTGATAGGTCGACTATCTGCTCGATAGGTCGACTATCTGCTCGATAGGTCGACTATCTGTTTTGTTTGGTAGTTCAACTATCTGTCCGGATAGATCGACTATCTGATAGCTCGACTATCTGTTCTGATAGGTCGACTACTGCTGAGGTAGTGCGACTATCTTCTTTGATAGTTCGACTATCTGGATCGTTCGACTATCTGTCCGATAGGTCGACGATCTCCGTGCTTCGATCGATGATCTCCAAGGGTCGTTCGACGTTTTGCTATATGTTTTAAATAGTTTTTGTCGTCTTCTGCGATGTAACTAATTTCATAATTATTTTGGCATATTTTATAAAAGATTATTTGAATAAATTGTGATAACACTTCCATGCAATATCTATTCTATTCTTTATGCATGAGCTAATCTTTTCTGACAAAGTTGTTTGTCTTATAGCTGAGATATGATTTCTGCCAGGTTGTCCTTTATAGCCGTTAGACTCAAAAAGTCTTCCTTGGCTGTAAAGAGTCTTTTCTGATGTGACTTTCTCTTATATTATTTCATCAGAAGTATTTGCAGCTTCTTAGAAAGCTTTATCCTATTATAGGATATCTGTCTGCAGTATTTTTGTTTTGCTTTATGCTTTTTTTGCTGCCCAGCTTGCAGAGTTCAGAAGAAGACAAGATTCAAACTCAAGTAAGAGCCGCTGCTGCTGCTGCTATATAAAGACTTATTTGAAGAAAGAAATCAGCGAGCTCTCACTTACCAAAAAGCAATCAGCAGCATTCAAGCTTAAGAACTTACAGTCTCCAAACTGCTCTCAGCTCATTCACATCTAACTGAGAAGAAGTTCTAGTTCTTCACTCTTCTTCAACCTGAGTTCTCCTGCTTACAGGAAGATCTTCACTCAGAGCCTTTTGAAGAAGAAGAAGAAGATAGCTTCCTGAAGAAGAAATTTTATTTAATATTATTTATCTTCTTGTAGCTTTTTCCTTCAATATTTTCTGAAGTGTTTCTGCACTGAAGCAAGACTTCACCTGGACGTTCTTTTAGCCAGGGGGAGCCTTGATTCTTTTAGAGCTCTCTAGCTCAGTGCAAGTTATTGTGCTTCTCTAATCTATTGTAAAATAGAGAAGACACATTAACCTCCTTTCCCCTCCTGTATAGGGTTATTACTCCCTTCAAAAGTATCCCTTGGTGGCAGGGCACCTGATCAAAAACCTGTGTTGGTTTTTAGACACCTGATCAAAAGTTTAAAGGGTTTCTTGATCTACCTGAAGCAGATCTTGTTGGTGGCAGGGCACCTAATCAAAAACCTGAGTGGATTCCTACCTTATTGGTAGAAGAGTGGACGTACCCAAGTTGTTTGGGGAACCACTATAAATTCCTTGTGTCGTCTGGATTGCTTTAATTAATTAATTGCATTGTGGCTGTGATTAGATCTTAACTAGGTTTGCTAGTTGCTGTTTAGGTTTCCAAGCCTTAACTGTAATTACAGTTGGCTGCCTTTTTGTGCACAACACTTGTGTTAGGCTTTAAGATTTAATCTCAAATATCTATAACCTTCATTCCGCATTTAACTCCAAGGGAGTTGAGTAGAAAGTCAACTTTGCTAGTGCAATTTTTGATTACTCTATTCACCCCCCCCCCCCTCTAGAGTAGTATCTATCCCTTCTCTTTCAATTGGTATCAGAGGGAGGTTGACTGACTGAATAGGCTAAGACCTAAGTCACAAGATCCTGATAGATACCAAAGTTTATAGATATTCACTTTCACTATCATGGCCCAGTCCAAGGATTATTCTAGCACCAGACCTCCAGCATGCAACTTGGCTAAGTTTGGCATCTGGAAGGCAAGGATTAAACTATATATGAACTCTATTGATGAAAGTATTTTTGCTTCTATTTTGACAGGACCACCAAGAGCACCTGCTGCAACTACTGCCTCATCATCATCTGATATGAGTGCAGTGCCTCCTCCAGACTACAATGATGAATACAAAAAGGCAATGATAGCAGATGCCAAGGCAATGAACATTCTGGCTCAGACAATGTCTGATGAAGTATTCCAGAAGGTTGCTGACTGCTCCTCAGCAAAAGCTATGTGGGATACACTGAACCAGATTGTAGCTGGTTCAGCTGATGAAAGGAAGGACAGAAGGTCCAACCTTATCTCACAGTATGAGAATTTCAAGAAAACTGATGCTGAATCAGTTGAAGCTATGTACACAAGGCTCAGCTCAATCATCAATGAGCTGAGGACCCTTGATAAGGATATTTCATTGACAGAGGTCAATGATAAGATTCTTATGTGCTTCCCTAGCATATGGGATCTGAGGATCTGGCCCATCAAGGAGGCCAGAAGCATAAATGAAATCTCAACAGAAGCCCTTCTCGGCAAGCTCAAGTCTTTTGAGCAAGTGCTGAAGTCCAGGGAAGCAGAAGCTAAAGCAAAGACCCCAACTCCTACAAGAAAAGAGCAAACCCTTGCTCTCAAAGCTGCTGACATTTCTGAAGGCAGCCAGTCCAATGAGGAACTGATGGCATTATTTGCCAAAAGGTTTCTCAAGATGGGAAGGAAGGAATTCAGAAAGAAATCTTCAAAGTATGAAGATAAACCAAGGTATGATCGTACCCCTTCTAAAGAAATAATCTGTTATGGTTGCAGGAAGCCTGGACATATTCTTCCAGATTGTCCAGAGGAAAAGAACAAATATAAAAGAAAAGACAAGGATCAGCATAGGAAGCATTCCAAGCCATCCTCCTACAAGAACAAAAAGAAGGAGAGAGGCTTTGTTGCTGAAACCTGGAGTGATTCTGATGAGGAATCTTCCTCCTCAAGCTCCAGTGAGGATGAGGAAGAAAAGAAGGCAAAGGAAGTTTGCCTGATGGCAATTGATGCCTGCAGCAATCACTCAGCTGCAGAGAATTCAGATTCTGATGAAGAAATGCCAACTGAAGATGAGGTATTGTCTTCTTATGACTTTACTTCTGCTGAATTTAAATCTGAGTTTAAATCTTTATGTTTAGATTTAATTAGTTCTGAAAAAGAAATAAAAGAGCTTAGAATTAAACTAGCTGAATCTGAATTGATTGCTAATGAAAACATTAGGTTAACAGCAGAACTCACTAATGCTAGTGAAGAAATAAAATTCCTTAAGAATGAATTAGCTAAGTCCAAAAGATTAGAAGAGTCTCTGAATGGTAGAAGCCTTAAGTTGCTTGAAATAACCAGCATGTCTAACACAAGGTCAGGCAATAACAAATTAGGCTTAGGAGCATCTTCTAGTGAGCCCCCAATCATTCTTAAAAACCAACTTTCAACTTTAGTGAATTTTATTTCATCTAGTGGAATAAAAAACACTGAGCAAGTTAATCAAGTAAATAGAGCTTTAAATAAAGCTAAAAGAGAGAAAAGAAAACAGAAATTTAAGGAATTACAAAGAGCGTCGAACGCTGCTCGACGATCGCAGGCTCAATGGTCGAACGGAGATCGACGATCTGGGTACCAATCGTCGAACGTCGATCGACGCTTTCAACAAGAATTTCAAAATTCCAACCAGAACTTTAGAAATCTGAATATGAATAGAAACCCTAGGTTTATTGACCCATCATCTGCATGGAGAATCCCACCTAGGAGATCTTACCCATTAGGTTATCACCCTCAGCCTGCTTATTCATTTATTTCCAGTTTTTCTTATGTGAAAAACAAGGGACCCAAGGTTACCTGGGTCCACAATGTTTAAATTGATTTATTTGCAGGTGAAGACCTATCCTATCACTCAAAATAAGTGGTATTTGGATAGTGGTTGCTCCAAGCATATGACAGGAAATAAAGAACATTTGTCAAAGTTCAAGGCAAAGCTTGGCCCAAAGGTAATCTTTAGAGATTCAAGCTGTGGTCAAACTGAAGGCTATGGCAGGATGACAATTGGAGCTATAACATTCAAGAGAGTTGCTTATGTGTCTGGACTGAAGCATAATCTAATTTCAGTAAGTCAGTTATGTGATGCTGGATACCAGGTATCATTCTCTAACTCTCTTTGTAATATTACTTTAAATAATAATGTTGTATTAGTAGGTATTAGACAAGGTAACATTTATTTAGTAGATTTTAATTCAACTCACTCTGAAATCTGCTTGTTTAATGAAGTAACAAATAACAACACTCTTTGGCATAAAAGGCTTAGCCATGTTAACCTCAAGAATATATCTAGGTTATCTAAACACAACCTTGTTAGAGGTTTACCTTCTTGCCCCTACAAGAAGGAGAGCCTATGCAAGGCTTATCAACTAGGCAAGCAAACCAAGAACTCATTTAAATCAGTAAATAAAAGTGATTCTCCTAGAATCCTGTATTTATTACATTTGGACCTATTTGGCCCAATAAATGTACAGAATTTAGGAGGGAAGTATTACACCCTAGTCATTGTAGATGACTTCTCTAGGTTCACTTGAGTGTTCTTTTTGAGAACTAAGGCTGATAACTTCAAAGCCCTTACAGATTTTCTATTATGTGTGCAGACTGAGTACTCTACTCATGTGGCCTTGATCAGAAGTGATCATGGTACTGAGTTTGACTCTCTTCTCATGCAAGAATTCTGTGAGAGAAAAGGTATCAAACATAGCTTCTCAGCTCCTAGAACTCCCCAACAAAATGGGGTAGTTGAAAGGAAGAACAGAACACTAATTGAAGTTGCTGGCACACTGTTGGCAGATGCTAATATGCCTCTTTCCTATTGGGCAGAAGCTGTTAGCACAGCCAACTATGTCTTGAATAGAAGTCTGATACACAAGCTTAAGTGTAAAACTCCTTATGAGTTACTTAAAGGAAAGAAACCTAAAATAAATTATTTTAGAGTTTTTGGCTGTGTTGTTTATATTCATAATAACAATAAAGAATATCTTAGAAAGTTTGAAGCAAAGGCTTCAATGAGAATTTTTCTTTGATATTCCCAAGTAAGCAAAGCTTATAGGGTTTTTAATAAATCATCTTCTAAAATTGAAGAGTCTGTTCATGTGTCCTTTGATGAATCCCAAATGTTTTACAAGGAGAAGGAAACTTCCCCTTCCTCAAGTTCATTACAGGTACAAGAATCTACCAAAGATGTCACTGAAGATATCCTCCATCTTTCAACTCTTCATATCACTGAATCAGACAGTGATGAAGACATTGCAGAAGTTGTTGTTGTTCCCACCAATAGTAGATCAAATTCCTCTTGAGGAATTAATCCCAACTATTGCTGAAGATCACATCCCACCTGCTGATGTTGTCACACTTAGAGATCATCCTACATCTCAAGTGATAGGAGACATATCAGCTAGTGTTCAAACAAGACATCAGTTAAGACAGGATGTGATGTATGCTTGTTTCCTTTCACAGATTGAGCCCCTCACCATTAAAGATGCTGAGCAAGATCCCCATTGGATCATTGCTATGCAAGAGGAACTCAATCAGTTTGAGAGATATAAAGTTTGGACTTTGGTTCCAAGACCTAAAGGCCAACTGATCATAGGCACCAAGTGGGTGTATAGAAACAAGTTGGATGCAAATGGAATCATTGTAAGGAATAAAGCTAGGCTTGTAGCTCAGGGCTACAGACAGGAGGAAGGTATAGATTATGACCAAATCTTTGCTCCTGTTGCAAGGCTAGAGGCAATAAGGATCTTCTTAGCCTATGCAGCCTATATGAAGTTTAAGGTTTTTCAGATGGATGTCAAAAGTGCTTTTCTTAATGGTGAGCTAAAGGAAGAGGTGTTTGTTGAACAGCCACCCGGTTTTGTTTCTTCAACTCAGCCCTCACATGTATTCAAGTTGCAGAAAGCTCTTTATGGACTAAAACAAGCACCAAGAGCCTGGTATGAGACTCTAGCTAGTTTCCTGTTAGAGCACAACTTTGTTAGGGGAGTAGTTGATAGAACCCTCTTCGTCAAGCACCACAAGGACACAATCCTGTTAGTTCAAGTGTATGTGGATGACATTATTTTTGGTTCCACTGATCCCAAACTATGCAAAAAGTTCTCCAACTTGATGCATTCTAAGTTTGAGATGAGTAGTATGGGTGAGCTATCTTACTTTCTTGGTCTCCAAGTAAAGCAAGATGCTGATGGCATCTTCATCTCCCAATCCAAATATGCCAAGGAATTGGTAAAGAAGTTTGGGATGGCAGATGCTTCAGCAATGCATACACCTATGGCTACTAATGTAGTTATTGATTCTGATGATCAGGGAAAGCCTGTTGATCAAAAGAATTATAGGGCCATTGTTGGTTCCCTATTGTATTTAACTGCAAGTAGTCCAGACATAATGTTTGCTACATGCCTTTGTGCTAGATTCCAGGTCAACCCCAAGGAATCTCATCTGATTCTTCTCAAGAGAATCTTGAGATACCTGAAGGGATGTCTAAATCTAGGACTTTGGTACCCAGCTGAGTCAGAATTTGAATTAATTGGATATTCTGATTCTGATTATGCTGGTTGTCGAGTTGACAGGAAAAGTACCTCAGGAACTTGTCAGTTCCTGGGAGAGAGATTGGTCTCTTGGTTCTGTAAGAAGCAGACCTCTGTCTCAACTTCAACTGCAGAAGCTGAATATATAACAGCTGCTAGTTATTGTTCACAGATCCTGTGGATACAAAACCAACTTTTGGATTATGGGTACTCACACAAGAACACTAAAATCATGTGTGATAGTACAAGTGCTATCTCCATTGCACAAAATCCAGTGCACCACTCTAGAACGAAGCACATTGATATTAGACACCATTTCCTGAGAGATTGTGTGGAAAAGAACAAGATCAGCCTTGAGTTCATATCCACAGACCTTCAGAGAGGTGATATATTCACCAAGCCCTTAGATGAACAGAAGCATCTGTTCTTTTTAGTTCAACTAGGCATGATTAATGGAAGAGACTAAGTGTGACATCTGCCTTGTTGAAACTTGTTCGAAGATAGTCGAACGACATTCGACGATAGTCGATCAGATCAAGTCTATCGTCGACCTATGGTTGAAGATAGCTTATCTGCTTGAAGATCGTCGACCGGCGTTCGAAGATAGTCGAACAGGTCGAGCTTATCATCGATCTATGGTTGACGACAGCTTGCTGTTTGTGAAGACAGAAATAGTCGAACGATTGATCGACTACTCTGCTTTAGGACCGATCGTCGAACGACCGTTCGACCATCGTCTCCAGTATCTTTTAAATAGATCGACGATCGCTGTTTTAATATAAAGCCGATGGTCGACCTAGGTTAAGAGATAGTTGCTCTTATCGTCGATGGAAAGCGTCTTTTCGCATTCCGTCTTCCCGCTTGCTCTTTGTCTTGCGCTCCTTCCTCGCCGTCTCTCCCTCGTCTTCTATAGCTCTTTCGATGGCGATTGCTCCAGCGCTTCTTGCAGTAGTGAAGTTTGATGCCGGTTTCAGCGTAGATTTCGACGCCTTCAGCTGCTGCGAACCAGGAATAGTGGAGATTCTGAATCTGTGCAAAGATCAAGGATTAGAGAAACTAATGTCCTACAGAATAAAGATAAACTCTCAAGAGATCAAAGAGTGGGCTTTCTCTTCATCTTCAACTGACGACTCAATGACTAGAACCATTAGCGGAGAAGAGGTAATATTGACACCCGCTATTCTGACTGAAATTTTTGGATTGATTAATGGTGAAGAAGAATATGAGCAAGATACTCCTGAGTTTGGAAGGATGTTAACAGAGCTGGGACATGCCGAAGGCATTCCCTCTAAGCTGCTCAAAGTGAATTTCCCATTTAAGATCAAGTTTCTTGCTGAAATTGTTGGAAAAGTGCTACTGGGAAAGCACTCCGCCCACGATAATATTACAAGGCAGCAATTTGCACTAATGTGTGCAATTGTTAATAAGAAGCAGATAAATTGGGCAGGCGTTCTTTTTGATTTGATAAGGAAAAAGAATGGCAAGAAAGAAGTTACCCTGGGAAGGGTAGTTGGAATTTTTCTGAAGGAGAAATACCCCCATCTGCTAGTGTCAGCCGCCGCCTCCATCAACGCTAGTAAGAAGATGGATCCATCGCTATTCGCCAAGTGGAAAAGGACCTTCCTGAAGCCCGCTCCCGCAGGGGTTGCTCCAGTTACTTCTAAGAGCACCAGGACTGTCTCAGTCACTCCCCCCCTTCTAGCAGCTGGCTCAGCAAATCCTCCTCTTCCATCTTCTTCATCAGTTGTGCCGTCTACTTCAGTTGAAGTTCCTTCAACTTCAATTGAAGTACGACATTCTGCTTCTCCTCCTGCATCTCCTCTCCCGACTCATCTTGCTGGGATTTCTCATCCCAGTTTTGATTTGTTGGTGTCTGAAATTTCTACTCCAGTTCATTCTCCAATTCCCTCTCCTGATCACATTGATCACCCTGCATCCACTCATACATCTCCAGTTCCATCTCCAGCTCATTCTCCAGCTCATCATGCATATACCATCCCTGTTGTTCTTCCATCTTCTGAAATTCCTCCATCATCTTCATCATCTTCTTTTGAAATAACTCCAGCTTTTATTTCTAGCATTGTGGAGTTAATTACCCCCTCAATCAAAACTATGATTGACGAGGCGATTGCTCCCCTTGCTTCCTCTATCTCCTCTCTGACTGCTGTTATTCTGAAACTCTCAAACTCTGCTGAGCCCTCTTCTTCTAGAGGTCTGGTTTCAGTTTCTACTGAAATCAGGCAGGGGGAGATGCTTGATGAAGACGTCTCTGAGCAGCTCTTGGCCTCTCCTCCAGCAGTTCATCTTGCAGTAGTAGAGAAAGCAATAGAAGATTCATCTCCTCCTTCTTTATCTGAAAAAGAGATTTCTGATGCAGTATTGAAATCTGAATTTATTGTTAAAGCCTGCTTAGAAGAGTGTTCTACTCCCTTGGTTGCCCTGTACCTAGAAGGAATCATCACTTCCTTTCTAGATGAATTGTGGGAGTTAGGACATGCTGTGGTCGATTCTGAAGGTATTCCCTTTACTTACTTTTTAGACTTGTTAACTGATATGCTTGTATGGGAATATCTAGAAGGCATGATTAGATGTCATTTAGAACAATTTTATTCATAATACTACAGATAAAATGGAAGAAGCTCTAGATGCTCAAGAATCTGTTATCCAAATTGCTCTAGAAGTTCAACCAGAATCAGGTGTTCAAAATTCTGAAGTTGCTCAGCCAGAAGTTCAAGCAGAACTGGTCACTATGACAGTTTCTGATATTCAAGAATCAGCTGTAGATGCCCAGATTGAAAAATCTACTGTATGGGATGATTCCCCAGGTTTGGATTTAGATGCTCTATTGGCACAGGATGTCATAGAAGAAGAACTAGAAAGAGCTGCTCGAAAGGAAAAAGAAAGAGCTTTGAAAGATGCTATTGACCCATATGATCTACCTATCTCTTCAAATTCTGAAGATGAAATCGATTCTGATGAGTCTGCTAAGACTAAAAGAAAAAGAATTGCTAAAAAGAAAAGAAAAGCTGTAGCTCCTCCTCCTGCTAATCCAGATAATGATACATCGTATTATATACTGAAAGGGATTGATCCAATGTCAAAAGAATTCCAGCATTGGATGTTATTTTCTAAGAACCAACAAAAGCAAAGGAAAAAAGTCAAAGAGGTATGACTCTCCTGTACCTAGATGGAATCCTAGAGGTCCTCCTCCTCCACCCCCAAGTGCAGGAGCCTCAGGAAACTTATCTTCTAAACCTGCTGCTCAATCTGAAAGATCAAATCCATCTCAGTCTGCTCAAAGGAGAACTTCACAAGGATACCAAGGTAATAGTCAAACTGGCTATCAAAGACCTGATACTGTTAAAGAACAAGTTAAGGAGGTAGTGTATCAAAGACCAACCTTCTCTCCTCCTCAGTCTAAAGAAATCAAAAGCTCAATCTCTAAGCCAGATCTTTCTGTGAAGGATGCTCCAAAAGGTAAGCAATTTATTTTTATCTGAAAATTCTAGCAAGAACTTTGCTAAGTCTGCTCCCTCTTGTTATCTAGTTAATCAGGATAAAGAACCAGTTGACACTTCTTCTGAGATTGTTTATGAAAGCCCAGAGCTTGATCCTAACTTTTGGATGGCTCGTTTTCTTGAACTGGTTGGAGCAGCGCAAATTAAGAAAGCAAAAGCAGAAGGAAAGGACACTGCAGGATTGACCACAATGTCTAAATTCAGAATGAAGGAGCTAGACAAGTTCCAGGTTAGACCTGAGATATTTGATCCTTCAAAGTATATGGAAAAGCATCCTGAGGCAGTGGTCCCAAAAACAACAGAATTGAAAATTATTGGAGAACAAGACTTGAAGTTATCGAAAAAAGAAGCTCTAGATCCCACCAGAAAGATTACTTTTGTTTCTAGCTCTTCTAATCCTAAGCCTGACTCTGAAGCTCCTTAATTTTTCATTGATTGACAGTTAATTTCTTATCTGATTGATTGATGATATCTGCTTAGTTATTTCCCTTTATGCATTTTATTTTACTTTCAGTAATTAGTTTTGTATGTTTTAATTGTTGAAAGACTTAACTCAAATAGGGGGAGATTGTTGGAACCCTAGGTTTTGATTTGAGTTCAGTCCTCTCTTTCTGTCTCTTGACCCAAGATTTATCTATGGTCAAAGGTTAGTTGATAGGTTAGATTCTCTAGTTGTGTAGAATTGCTTTTCCAGATGAATATTTGATTAAGTAGATTTTCATTCGACTATAGTCGAACGTCGCTCGACTATCGTCTATCGGCTGATCGACGATCGTCTATCAGTTGGTCGACGTTCTGTCTGCGTTGATAGCTTGACTATCTGTTGATAGGTCGACTATCTGTTTGCCTTGGTAGTTCGACTATCTGTCCTGATAGTTCAACTATCTGATAGCTCGACTATCTGTTGATAGGTCGACTATCTGTTGTCTTTGGTAGTTCGACTATCTGCTTGGATAGTTCAACTATCTGATAGGTCGACTATCTGTTGATAGGTCGATTATCTGTTTTCTGTGATAGGTCGACTATCTGCTCGATAGGTCGACTATCTATTTTGTTTGGTAGTTCGACTATCTGTCCGGATAGATCGACTATCTGATAGGTCGACTATCTATTGATAGGTCGACTATCTGTTTTCTGTGATAGGTCGACTATCTGCTCGATAGGTCGACTATCTGTTTTGTTTGGTAGTTCGACTATCTGTCCGGATAGATCGACTATCTGATAGCTAGACTATCTATTCTGATAGGTCGACTATCTGCTGAGGTATGCGACTATCTTCTTTGATAGTTCGACTATCTGGATCGTTCGACTATCTGTCCGATAGGTCGACGATCTCCGTGCTTCGGTCGACGATCTCCGAGGGTCGTTCGACGTTTTGCTGTATGTTTTAAATAGTTTTTGTCGTCTTCTGTGATGTGACTAATTTCATAATTATTTTGGCATATTTTATAAAAGATTATTTGAATAAATTGTGATAACACTTCCATGTAATATCTATTCTATTCTTTATGCATGAGCTAATCTTTTTTGACAAAGTTGTTTGTCTTATAGCTGAGATATGATTTCTGCCAGGCTGTCCTTTATAGCCGTTAGACTCAAAAAGTCTTCCTTGGCTGTAAAGAGTCTTTTCTGATGTGACTTTCTCTTATATTATTTCATCAGAAGTATTTGCAGCTTCTTAGAAAGCTTTATCCTATTATAGGATATCTGTCTGTAGTATTTTTGTTTTGCTTTATGCTTTTTTTGCAGCCCAGCTTGCAGAGTTCAGAAGAAGACAAGATTAAAACTCAAGTAAGAGTCATTGCTGCTGCTGCTATATAAAGACTTCTTTGAAGAAAGAAATCAACGAGCTCTCACATACCAAAAAGCAATCAGCAGCATTCAAGCTTAAGAACTTACAGTCTCCAAACTGCTCTCAGCTCATTCACATCTAACTGAGAAGAAGTTCTAGTTCTTCACTCTTCTTCAACCTGAGTTCTCCTACTTACTGGAAGATCTTCACTCAGAGCCTTTTGAAGAAGAAGAAGAAGAAGATAGCTGCCTGAAGAAGAAATTTTACTTAATATTATTTATCTTCTTGTAGCTTTTTCCTTCAGTATTTTCTGAAGTGTTTCTGCACTGAAGCAAGACTTCACCTGGACGTTCTTTTAGCCAGGGGGAGCCTTGATTCTTTTAGAGCTCTCTAGCTCAGTGCAAGTTATTGTGCTTCTCTAATCTATTATAAAATAGAGAAGACACCTTAACCTCCTTTCCCCCTTCTGTACAGGGTTATTACTCCCTTCAAAAGTATCCCTTGGTGGCAGGGCACCTGATCAAAAACCTGTGTTGGTTTTTAGACACCTGATCAAAAGTCTAAAGGGTTTCTTGATCTACCTGAAGCAGATCTTGTTGGTGGCAGGGCACCTGATCAAAAACCTGAGTGGATTCCTACCTTATTGGTAGAAGAGTGGACGTACCCAAGTTGTTTGGGGAACCACTATAAATTCCTTGTGTCGTCTGGATTGCTTTAATTAATTACTTGCATTGTGGCTGTGATTAGATCTTAACTAGGTTTGCTAGTTGCTGTTTAGGTTTCCAAGCCTTAACTGTAATTACAGTTGGCTGCCTTTTTGTGCACAACACTTGTGTTAGGCTTTAAGGTTTAATCTCAAATATTTATAACCTTCATTCCGCATTTAACTCCAAGGGAGTTGAGTAGAAAGTCAACTTTGCTAGTGCAATTTTTGATTACTCTATTCACCCCCCTCTAGAGTAGTATCTATCCCTTCTCTTTCACTGCCGTTGGTGGAGTTCGACGAAATTTTTGGTATGGACTGTCTCTCAGAGCAGCAAGCATACATCGATTGCTATCGCAAGGAGGTCAAGTTGGGAACTGGTCGTGAGATGACTTTTGCGGGCTTGAAAGAGTCGAGCAAGACGTTGATGTCTTTTCTTCAGGTGGTTAAGGCAGTTCGTGCCTGTGCAGAGCTGTTCTTCACACTAGTGGAGGCTTCGAAGCCTAAGCCTACTTTTGATAGTATCTCAGTGGTATCTGAATACCCTAACGTATTCCCTGATAATCTCCATGGAGCCCCACCGCAGCGAGAGATTGACTTCACAATTGAGCTAGTGCCATGTGTCAAACCTGTGTCACGCTCTTCGTATCGGTTAGCGCCTAAGGAGATGGCGGAACTGAAGGTTCAACTGGAAGAGCTTTTGGAGAAGGGTTATGTGCGTCCAAGTTCGTTGCCTTGGAGCGCACCGGTCCTCTTTGTTAAGAATAAGGACGGAAGTTTGCGGCTCTGTATCAATTACAGAGAGCTGAATAAGTTAATAGAGAAGAACAAGTACCCGATCCCAAGGATTGATGATCTGTTTGATCAGTTGGTTCGGTCATCGGTGTACTCTAAATTAGATCTTAAGTCCGGGTATTATCAGCTGAGAATAAGGGAAAGTGATATCCCCAAGACATCGTTCAGCACGAGATATGGGCATAATGAGTTTACTGTCATGCCATTTGGGCTGACTAATGCGCCATCAGTGTTCATGGATCTGATGAATAGAATGTTCAGAGAGTACTTGGACCACTTTATGATCGCCTTCATCGACGACATATTGGTGTACTCGCAGTGCGAAGAAGATCACTTCAAGCACTTGCATTTGGTGATGGAGATGCTGAGGAGGAACCATCTGTACGCCAAGTTCTCCAAAAGCGTGTTTTGGTTGTCCTCGGTGGCGTTCCTTGGTCACATAGTTAGTGGAGAAGGGATTGCGGTGGATCCGACGAAGATAGTTGTGATATGGAAGTGGCCTGTATTGTGTTCCGTAGCGGAAGTCCGGAGTTTTTTGGGGCTTGCCGGCTACTATAGGCGCTTCGTAGAGAACTTCTCGCGGATTGTGTTACCCCTCACGATTTTGACGTAGAAAGATCAAAAGTTTGTGTGGTCGCCGAAGTGCATGCAAGCTTTTGAAGAATTGAAGAGACGGTTGACCACAACGCCTGTTCTAGGTTTGTCGGTTAGGACCGAAGGCTTTGAGATATACAGTGATGCTTCGGGTAGTGGTTTGGGTTGTGTTCTACTGCAGCACGGGAGAGTGATAGCTTATGGCTCGCGCCAGTTGAAGGTGCATGAGAGAAATTATCTGGTCCATGACCTAGAGTTAGCGGTCGTGATATTTTCTTTGAAGCTGTGGAGACACTACCTATACGGGGTGAAGGTCGATATCTATACCGACCACAAGAGCCTGAAATAATTGTTAGATCAAAAAGATCTAAACTTGCGGCAGCGGAGATGGATGGAGTTCCTGGGGGACTACACATTCAAGATTCACTATGTACCTGGGAAAGGCAATGTAGTTGCGGACGCATTGAGTTGCGGGGCTCCTGCGCAGGCCAACTGGTTGTCGGTTCATGACAATCGATTGATTCGGGAGCTGGAGGCATTAAAGATCTCTTGTGTGGACAAGCAGACTAGTGTCGAAGCACAGCTGAACTAGACAGAGGTGCAGTATGACCTGGCTGATTGGATTCGGCAGGCGCTAGAGTTGGATAGCAGCATGAAGCAAATCTTGGATGAGGCTTTGGATGGGTCAAATTCCCAGTTTAATGTTGTTGATGGACTGTTACAGCAGGACATTCGTTTGTGCGTCCCTGATGTGGGTAAATTGCGGGATGAATTAATGTACGAGGCCCATCATACCAAGTACTCGATTCACCCGGGGAGGATGAAAATGTATCAGGATATGAAGAAGTTGTTCTGGTGGCCAGGATTGAAGAAGAACGTGGCACTTTACTTGGCGAAGTGTCAAATGTACGCCTTGGTGAAGGCGGAGTGCCAGAAGCCCGGAGGTTTCTTGAAGTCTTTGCTTATCCTGGAGTGGAAGTTCGACGATATTTCTATGGATTTGGTGCACGGTTTGCCAAGATCACAGAAGGGGAACGATGCCATCTGGGTGATCGTAGATCATTTGACGAAGGTGTCGCACTTCATTCCGAATATAAAGGATAATTAAGTGGAGAAATTGGAAAAACTGTATGTGGATAACATTGTTCGACTACACGGTGTGCCCCGCAGCATCGTGAGCGACCGAGATGGATAGTTCATGTCCAACGACTGGAGGTTGGTGCAGCAAATATTGGGAACCAAGCTGAGTTTCAGCATGGCCTTATATCAACAGATAGATGGTCAGACCGAGAGAGTTAATAGGACGATGGAGGACATGATTCGCATGTGCGTCCTGGATTTCCGGAAGCAGTGGGAAGATCACCTTATTTGGTGGAATTTGCGTGCGACATCAGCTACCATGCGAGCATTCAGATGGCGCCCTTCGAGGCCCTTTATGGTAGAAAATGTCGCACGCCATTATCATGGTTAGAAACGGGTGAGATGAAGCTTTTCAAGAGGCAGGAGGTGGAAGATGCAACGTCGTTGGTACGAACCATTCGAGAACGGTTGCTACTCGCTCAGGGCCGGCAAGCTAAATACTATAATGCCAAGCATCGAAATGTGGAGTTCGCTGTTGGCGACCTAATGTATTTGAATATCAAGCCGTTCAAGGGTGTCTCACGGGTACGGCGCTTGAAGAAGCTAAGCCCGAGGTACCTTGGACCGTTTGAGGTTCTGGAGCGGATTGGCGAAGTAGCCTACTGACTGAAGCTATCAGCGGAACTTAGTGGTCTACACGACGTATTCCACATATCGGCGTTGTGAAAGGCGGTGAAAAAGCCTTCGCAAGTGATCGTGGTCGATCAAGTACCGGTTGATGTTTGGTTGACGACGAAGGTCAAGCCCGTATACATTGAGGACTCGGAAGTCAAGCGACTGCGTAACAAGGACATCAGGATGGTCAAAGTCCAATGGAATAACTGCGGTCGTGAGGAGCTTTCGTGGGAGCAAGAGCAGACCATGCTCGAGGAGTATCCCGAACTCTTCTTATCAGGTACCGTTTAAGTTTGAGCACTTAACTTTCCTTTCTGTAATTTCGGGACAAAATTCATTTAAGGGGGGAGAATTGTAACGCCCCGAAACTCAAAAGAGGAACGGGCGGCGTTTGAGCCAAGTTTGGGTCTTGGTAAGGTCAACACGGCCTGTGATACGGGCGAGTCACATGTTCGTGTCGTGCTCGGTTTGTCGAGGCGAGGTCGACGAGCGTTGAGTGCTGGGAACATGGTCCGGGACACGGGCGTGTCCCAGGGCATGTCAGGCACACGGCCTGTGACATGGGCGTGTCACAAGGACGTGTCCTCTTCTGGAAGTTTTGGTCCTATGTCGATTGAGGAACACGGTCCGGAACACGGGCGTGTACTAATTGACACGGGCATGTCGAAGTTAACACGAGCATGTCTATGCCTGTGTCCTATTCGGGACGTGACGGTTTCAACGCTGTTTGAGGCACACAGCCCATGACCCGGACGTGTCCATGGGTGACACGGGCATGTCACAAGCCGTAACGCAACATATGTCCTATTCTGTATTTTCTGGTTTACGCCAAGTGTGGAACACAGCCTTGGACACGGGCGTGTCGCAAGCCGTGTTCGGCCCAGTAATTTGAATTTAAGAGCAAATCGTTGCCGTTCGTTTCCTTATTTTGGGATCCAACAGTTCAGGCTTTTCCCTGCTTGTTTAAGTCCGATAGATGAGGGTTTTCTTCCTCATTTTACTTGGGCTATTCTCTTTCTAAAGTTCTAGAGAGAGAGGAGAGCAAGGAAGAAGGAGTGGAGATCCGGCCGCCGGAGGAGTTTTGGAGCGCCAAATCGCAATCTGAGTCCAGATCTGCGAAGGCGAGGCCGATATGGTGCTTTCTATCCGAATAGATCTTCATGGCGCCGAAGAAAATGCTAGGGTAACGATTCTCTTCTTGGACATGTGAAGTCCCCTTTCCTTTTGCATAGGAAGCCCGCTCTCATGAGTATGCGGTGAGTTTGAGGTGTTCCTTCGGGTAGACATGAATAGTCCCCGTTTTTTTTCATGTAGAGTTCGGAATCGAAGTACGGACATAGGCATAGTGTGTGAAGCCTACCCGGACAAGTTGGTTTGGATCGGTGATGTTTCATTATGCATTAATGGTCGGAGAAGACTCCGTGCCGATAATTGTTTTCGAGTTTTCTACGCGGTAGATTGCATCAGGGAATCTTGGGGATTAACTCCAAGGTGCACCCTAAAAACTGGGCAGAAGCGTGATTCTGCCAACTTGGTGGCCTGGAAGCCAACTTGTATATAAGTGGGTTATGTAAGATTTGTGTAATCGCTTTGGAACTCGGTGAAGCTTGACCTGTGCATATGGCTTAAATTGACGTTGCGGTGTGAGCAACGGGTTAGGCGGTACACCCTCTATGTGTCGTTCGGTTAAAGAGACCTAAAGTACGTGGCACTTACAGTTGGCATAGATGGAGGGTCTTAGGCTTAGGCCAGAAAGACTATAATGCTCACGAGATTTTCCGTCCTAGAGGAGGTGGTGAGACCATGGATTTTCACCGGGTTCACCGAGTAAGTGCCCTGAGAGCACGGGGTGTGTGGCCGCGGGCCTGCACCTATGGCGTATTGTGCAAATATTATACTTTCACTTTTATCGTTGGATTATACTAATGCATTGCAGGGAAGGAGCACTGCCACCCCAATAAGGGGGTGGGGTCGTTATAATTTGGTCAGCTTTAGCTGACCATTGCTTTTGTTTGTCACCGTTGCGGTGAATTGTTGCTTATAGGTGCTGCGGAGCCGAGTGGTAAATAGCGGGATAAATCCCTTGTTGTAGTGCTGGCCCTCGAAAGTCGATGTGTATTATTTACTTTATTCTCATGTGTGACCGGACTGCGTGGCGTTGTATGGAAGTCACATTTTATTTAAGTAAACTTTTGTAAGGCCATAAGGCCCAGTACTTGGTGTATTTGTATGTTCATTCATATTTGGGTTTGTTAGTGGACATTCATGCTTTTGGCTTGGTTCTTTCTTTGCAACTTATTAAAATACTTCCGCTAGAATGTACTCTGTGTAGGACGTGTGATTGGAAGAATGGTTTCATTTAGTAACCCACTGGTCTGTCGGTGGTATATGGCGTCGGGCCTTGGCCGGACCTACTGCTATATGCTATGTGACTGAAAGTCCACCCAGTGTCAACTAGCTTCACCTATGGGGGGGGAATAGGTGTCTTTGCAGTGTGTTAGCGGAATTGAAATTATACCTGCACAAGAAAATAGAACAACAAAGCACAGAGAGGACACAGACAATTTATAATGGTTCCCCGATTTGGGTACGTCCACTTTCCCCCTTCGACCTATCTCCCAACCAGGGACGACTCGGTCACTTCACCAACGGGATTGAAATTCAATCCTTGCACTAACGGAAGGAACCCTTCCACACGTAGGAGTCAACCCTCCCACAACACGGGTTTCACCCAACCCTACAACTAGAGACCAAACGGTCCTTTACAATGAAATAAAAATAGCTTGTAAGAAATACAAACAACGTATGGAGACCAAGGTGTCCCTCTTCGTTCGACGACGTGTTCTTGAGGTCAACGAAGAGTCCACAACCTAGATCTCACTTGGAGAGAATCTTCTCTAGATCGACGGCTTCAACAATAGAGGCGGTGATGCTATGTAGATCCAATCTTCTTAGCAAAATCGGCAAGGTCTTCCAACGGTCACACTAGGATCGATCGTCTCGATCGATTCGGATGGGAAGGGTTTCCCGATCACAAATCAAGAGACAAAAGATCTCTGGATAGACGCGTGAGATGCTGTGCCCGACTAGGCTTCTGTCGCCGGGAGAGGTAACGAAATCCTCGATCAATGGTGGCGAGCAGCTAGCGAGAGGCGGAGCGGGTCGGCCGAGCTCGCTTCCGATCTATGGCTTGACGGCGGCTTCTTTTTCGTTTTTCTGTGATCCCCCTTTCTACTATTCACAAATACAGAGTATTTATACACTAGGTCAAGAGATGACCGTTGTGGGCCCCACCAGCGGTAAGACCAAAGTCCGGTTCAAAATCCCGATGATAACGTGGACCGGTCCAGGCAGACTTGGAAAAATGCCCAAGTCAAATTCGGCGAGAATCGTGAGTGATTCTCGATGAATCGGCGAGAATCACTTACGATTCTCGCCGAATTCTACTTAGAGAATTCTGGCTACACAGGTTATAGAGGCCGGGGAGAATCGGTGGGAATCACCTTGGATTCTCGCCGACTCGTCGAGAATGCAAAGTCATTCTCGACGAATCGGCGAGAATCACTTGGTGATTCTCGACGATTCTGCCTTAGATGATTTTTCTGATTGCGTCGAGACAGCCAGCCCAACCCGACAAGAATCAACTAGTGATTCTCGTCGACTCATCAAGAAACACTAGTGATTCTCGACGAATCGGCGAGAATCACTTAGTGATTCTCGACGAATTATACTTAGACAAATTCTCGTCTTTCCACCCGTGAGCAGGTCTTTGGCCCACCCTTGCTTCTTGTCTGCTCTTGCTTTATTATAGCCCTGTACTTGAAATTAAGTACACCCCAATAGAGAGAGTACATATAGGCCAACACACTGATCTGCTCAACGAGGGATTACGTTGCACAGACCCGTGTATATTGACCCACTATACCCTGACATTGGTGTGTACTTAGCGTGGAATAACTGCAAGCACAACTAAAACATAGTTCATCAAATACATTGTGAATTCATCTTAGCTTGACAGGTGGCTTCCTCAAATCCAGGTAATTGTGGATACAATACCCAACAATCTCCCCCTATTTGACGAAGCCAAAATCCTACTAGCTAAAATGAATACCACCATCCAGAGAATGATTAAAACTTTAAGAAAACAAGAACAAACATAACAATACTTGAGTCAAAACATGACATCACATATATATATATATATATATATATATATATATATATATAACCACAATACTTGTTCGTAAGATAATATGAAAACATAGATGTGCAATGAGGGGCGAAAAGGTCCTAAGCCTATTTTTCTTTAGTAAGATCATCCTTAAGCTTCTGAGCCAGGAATTTCTTGCTCTGTCTTTCGAAATATTCCTTAGGCTTAGGATGATATTTGGGAGGAGGGGCTTTATCTGCCACTGTGTTATTTCTGAAGAATAAGTTGCGTTTGGCTTCAAATTCTTTGTGCCGCTCCCATTCGTATTGGCTATATACCTCACTTTCGATTTATGTGCCCCTTCTGCTGTAACAAGAATGTGTCCAAGATGATACTCTTTGATACAGGACTCCATTTTTCATTTCTCACATCCTCCTCCGTCAATCTGATCCTCTTTTCAGCTGGTGTTTCCTTTGAAGTTCCTTCTTTGATTTGCCTTTTGCCTTTGGCTTTGGCTAAGGCATCTTGATCAACCCAGGTTCTTTGTTCAGCCCTTTCAGCAGCTTTCTTCGACTCAGCTTCGCTTAACGGAACAACTTCTGCACTTGCTCCTTCGTCATCCACAGTATTGTTCTCAGTAGTCTCGTGAACAGGATTAACCTCAGGAATATTGGTTGTATTGTTGCCTAATGCCTGGTTGAGCAACCACTGACAGCTGTCATATACAAATACATTAGACTGATCGAAGTTTTCAATGATGATGTGCTGAAGCCCTTCCATTTTGGCAGTATATTCTTTCTCCCCCTTTTTGGCTTCGATTGCAATGGAGTTTGCATAGGAGTGCAGGGACTCATCTATGTGCTTCAGAGATTTAGAGAACTCAGCCAGCAGGTCTTGTTGATTTTTATTGAGGAGCACCATGTTGGCATCGAATTTCTGTATGCTATTTGCCATAACATGTGCATTATGATTGACCATGCCCAGGTCGTCAGTATTCTTTTTCAGTCCTTTCATGAGAAGAGATACCGCTGTGCCTGCCTCTGTATACTTTTCATCAAATTTCTTCTCCATCTCATCTAGTTTATGGTTGATCTGAACTATGTTCTTGAGCATGAGATCCTCAGATTCCTTCAGTCTCTTTAGCACCGTTTTGTGGGATTTCTTAAACGTACTCTTGAGCTCATCCAGTATCCCTTGGACAACATTAACAGTGAGATTTGCCAGGTTTGCTTGGAGGGAAGGAGTTGCAGGCAGATCCTGGTCGGGCTCCCCAGCAGAAGTACTGGGAGAGCTGGACACTAGAATAGAGTCTACAGGGGGGACAGCGGGTTGCTGAGAGGGCTCCCCCTGTATTCCTGGATCCGACCTCTCAGGAGCTTGTTCCTCTGATGAACCAGCAGCATCCTCCTGAGGGTCCACCACTTTCTCCTGCTCAATTACTTCTTCCTCACCGTCCTCTTCCTCTTCCACATCTGCCACTTCCTCCTCACGGTCTTCTTACACGGCCTCCACATCATCTTTTGCTATCTGAGAAATATCAGATATGGTGTTTGCAGAAGAGAGTACAGGCTCCCCCTCAGTTCCTGTAATCAGTGCATCAGGAACTTCACTGGGGGCAGCCATAGAATGTGCAGGAGCACTGGTGTCCTCGGCCGGTGATGCATCCTCGTGGTCGATTTCCCTGGCGACTTGCCCTATTCGACGCTCCCACCGGTCGAATATGCTTGCGTCCATCCTTTTCAAATAGTGCAGAGGCACTCCTTTGCTCATGTCGAAAGTATCGCCGTCCAGCTGATTCAGATAGAGGCTGATGATTCTGCCAAAGCTGGGGCTTCGGAGTGTGTCTTTAATTTTTTTTAAAGAGCATGGCTCCCCAATTGAACCGCTTCCGGCAGATGATAGCCACCAGAATCTTGAACATTTCTCCTGAGATATGGTCGTGGGATCCTGGTTTGCAGATTAGAGCCTTCCCAACGATGTCGGACAGCAATTTCCCCTCCTCGTTCATATCTTTCCTTTTGATTGACTTGATCCCCCGGGCCAGTCCACAGAAGGAAAGTGTCCTTGCTCTATCCTCGTCCTCCAGGTAGTCTTCTTCCCCACAACTGGATAGCCGCAAGCATTGGGTCAGTTTCCTGGCGGATAGCTTGATCTTCTTCCCAGCAACCTTGCTTTTGATGGAGGTGTCTTCATGACGGAGCTTGGCAGTGGCAAAGAACTCCAGTACCTCCTTATCCAAAATCTTGCAGGGGTGCTCCAGCACGAATGTCAGTCCTGCTTCCTCGAGCATGACTATTATGTTGCGGAACTCGTCTGAGGCCTGGGAGAAACCGGTTCTCACTAGCTCGCATCCAGTGACCAGGCCTGCAGTAGTCCGTGGGGCCATAGAAAACTAGGAAGAAGGGGAATATCAATTTCCAAGTCTAAGGATCTCCGAAACTATGAGGTTGAGGATACAATCTATACTAAGCTTAAGTCACGGTTAGGGATAGGAAGGGGATTACCTTGTGAGGAGATGCAGGGACTGTTCCGGCACTACGATGCGTTATCAGAGTTGCGGCGAGCCGATCTGAAGCTGAGCGTGGGCGTGTCCCCGGCGGCGAGAGGGAGTCTTTGGGAGGGTCGTTAGGTCACAACGAGGTCGACGGAGGAGTTCGCTGAGAGGATCGAAGGGATTCCTTCGTAGCTGGGACTGTGTATCGGCGAGAAACTGGAATTTGAAAGGTCGACGGGATTGGCGGAATGAACGCGTGAAGTGGAAGATGAAAAGTCGGCGGGATTTATATCAGGGTCGGCGGGATTTATATTGTACGTTATAACCGGGTTTATATAAGAGCTTTGGTTCGATGAGGATTGCAGAAATCAATTTTATGTATTTGTCACGGGTTGGAAAGAATTCGAAAAGATCATTTCTTAATCCAAGTGTGGATCAACATACCACACAGCTTAGGAGGCACATCAACTCTGTGATTCCTAACTCACTAACATTGGCTCACAGATTTCATAGATTATGTCGAGATTGATAAACGCAATATTCTTGATGTTGGTTGTCATTCTCAGTGACTCCTAATGACGTGTCAGCTTTAATTTTCAGCTTGTAATGTATGCCTATTGATGTGCCTTCTCTAATCTATCAGAGAATTTACTGACACACCTTTAATAATGTATCTAAGGGTTATTTTTACAGTTTTGATCTGTCCTTAGAATAACACACATAGATGTGTATATGTATATATATATATGTAAATGTCGACATAATATGACTCAAATATTTAGGCTGATCAATGATACCTGGAATTGTAAGATTCATCATTCAGCCCTTCTGATTAGAGCATACCAGGTGTTCAATTGGAGTATCCCATTGTTGATAGTACTTCTGTCGTTCCAGATACTTGTTCCAGACCAATCTTGGAACATCTTCTGTCTAGCTCCCATCATGACACGGAAGTCTAGACTACCCTGCACCAAAGAATATTACCTTACCTTAGGAGCCCAATATGTATTGGGTCCTAGGTTCCTGTCAGCATAATAATTGGACTGCCTTCCCTCAGGAATCCTGGTGGGAAGACTAACATTGCCTCGAGGATGTGGAAGTCCCCTTGCCATTGATACAGAATAGTTGTGCCAACAATCTATGGCAAAATGACCCACTTTGCCACAACACCAACACTCATGAATGTTGTATCGCCGTTTGTGACCTAAACAGATGACAGAGGTAGTCATAGTTCTAGGTCTAAACGGAATAGAGCCAGATATGCTCACAGAATTGTCTCTTCCACCGTGACTATTGGAAGGGTGGAAAGAATGCATATGGCAGGTGTCATGAGGCCTGGGAGGTGGTGCCTTCTTTTCAGTCAGCCCCCTTCCAAGGACCTCATGAGTCCTAACAACATGATTTCTATCCCCCCTTTCCAGAGTCCTAGGGAGGTGAGAGGCGCATTGTGAGCTGATGCTGGCAGATTCATGACGAGTAGGGGTTGTGGCCGAGAATACAAAGGGCTTGGTGGAAGCCGGAGGTATTCTCTTCTGGGTGGCCGTGACAGCCCTTGTATTTTGAGTGCTTCCACAAGAGGACTGATCATTCTTGCAGTGACCATGGTTATTCCTATGGTCATACCTGAAGGCATGATGAGTGTCCTTCCTACTCGGGGTGGGGGGTCTGAACACCATTTCCCCATTTCTCCATGACTTAATAATTTGGGAGATCCACCCATTTTCTGCTTTTCTCTTGATAGCATCAATCTTGGAAAAATTAGAAACTATCCTCTTCTCGGTCTCTAGACGACTTTCTAGATCCGAGATCTGAGAGTCCTTTACTTTGATGGATTCCAATTGGAGTTTCATCAAGATCTTCAGCTGAGCAATCTCCTTAGCTTGTTCCTCAACAAGTAAGTTGCTCGTCTGAAGGGCACTCTCAAGGGAATCACGATTATCAATCTTTTGATTGAAGCTATGTGTGTCCCTTGCATCATTGGAAGGACTACTCTCAAAACTATTCATGTCTTCAGGGACTTCAAGAGGAGAGGGGCATGAGGAAGAAGTTACCTGCTTCAGACTTTGTTGTTCATGGTTACCATCCAGATTGGCAGAGACTGTTGAGTTAGCTTCATCAGAACTGCTTTCCTCAGCTTCTTCTTCAGTCTCTGACAAGGACACATGAGCCCTGATATTGACATATTGATCATGCCCTTCATCTTCAGAAATAAGGACTCCTACATAGGCTTCATCCTCTTGCTGATAACCGGTACCAGCTTTCTCTGATCCCTCCATGAGGTCTGAGATGGTTTGCCACATGGACTTGGCCATCCTACACTTGTCCACTCTTGAACGAGATACACCAGACCAGACATCAGTGATGATCTGACGTATTAACTTATCCAAGTTGTACAGTGAGAGCTCGGTCTCAGACATCTTTTCGGGACTCTTGGGGATAAGGATATCCTCTCCAGACTCAGAAGCCTTCATGGGAATGAAGGGACCCTCTTCCAAGATGATTGACACCCGAGGGTCGATGGCCTCCAGATGAAACATAACTCTCATCTTCCAGATAGGATAATACTCTGTTGTGCACGCAGGGAGTCTCAGAGGAGGGACATCAAATTCCAGCTCCATGCTTGAGTCTTGTCTTCTAGTTGACACAGGAGGCAGGATCTTACTCAAGGTGTTAACCTTATTGCTGAGTAACCTTCCTCTGATACCACTTGAAAGTCCACCTAGTGTTAACTAGCTTCACCTATGGGGGGGGGGAATAGGTGTCTTTGCAGCGTGTTAGCGGAATTGAAATTATACCTGCACAAGAAAATAGAACAACAAAGCACAGAGAGGACACAGGCAATTTATAGTGGTTCCCCGATATGGGTACGTCCACTTTCTCCCTTCGACCTATCTCCCAACCAGGGATGACTCGGTCACTTCACCAACAGGATTGAAATCCAATCCTTGCACTAACGGAAGGAACCCTTCCACACGTAGGAGTCAACCCTCCCACAACACGGGTTTCACCCAACCCTACAACTAGAGACCAAACGGTCCTTTACAATGAAATAAAAATAGCTTGTAAGAAATACAAACAACGTATGGAGACCAAGGTGTCCCTCTTCGTTCGACGACGTGTTCTTGAGGTCAACGAAGAGTCCACAACCTAGATCTCACTTGGAGAGAATCTTCTCTAGATCGACGGCTTCAACAATAGAGGCGGTGATGCTATGTAGATCCAATCTTTTAGCAAAATCGGCAAGGTCTTCCAACGGTCACACTAGGATCGATCGTCTCGATCGATTCGGATGGGAAGGGTTTCCCGATCACAAATCAAGAGACAAAAGATCTCTGGATAGACGCGTGAGACGCTGTGCCCGACTAGGCTTCTGTCGCCGGGAGAGGTAACGAAATCCTCGATCAACGGTGGCGAGCAGCTAGCGAGAGGCGGAGCGGGTCGGCCGAGCTCGCTTCCGATCTAGGGCTTGACGGCGGCTTCTTTTTCGTTTTTCTGTGATCCCCCTTTCTACTGTTCACAAATACAGAGTATTTATACACTAGGTCAAGAGATGACCATTGTGGGCCCCACCAGCGGTAAGACCAAAGTCCGGTTCAAAATCCCGATGATAACGTGGACCGGTCCAGGCAGACTTGGAAAAATGCCCAAGTAAAATTCGGCGAGAATCGTGAGTGATTCTCGACGAATCGGCGAGAATCACTTACGATTCTCGCCGAATTCTACTTAGAGAATTCTGGCTACACAGGTTATAGAGGCCGGGGAGAATCGGTGGGAATCACCTTGGATTCTCGCCGACTCGTCGAGAATGCAAAGTCATTCTCGATGAATCGGCGAGAATCACTTGGTGATTCTCGACGATTCTGCCTTAGATGATTTTTCTGACTGTGTCGAGACAGCCGGCCCAACCCGGCAAGAATCAACTAGTGATTCTCGTCGACTCGTCGAGAATCACTAGTGATTCTCGACGAATCGGCGAGAATCACTTAGTGATTCTCGACGAATTATACTTAGACGAATTCTTGTCTTTCCACCCGTGAGCAGGTCTTTGGCCCACCCTTGCTTCTTGTCTGCTCTTGCTTTATTATAGCCCTGTACTTGAAATTAAGTACACCCCAATAGAGAGAGTACACGTAGGCCAACACACTGATCTGCTCAACGAGAGATTATGTTGCACAGACCCGTGTATATTGACCCACTACACCCTGACATTGGTGTGTACTTAGCGTGGAATAACTGCAAGCACAACTAAAACATAGTTCATCAAATACATTGTGAATTCATCTTAGCTTGACAGGTGGCTTCCTCAAATCCAGGTAATTGTGGATACAATACCCAATAGTGACGGATAAGGGTGTTACAGTGAGAACGGGACTACTGAGCTCTAAAGACCTCAAGGATAGTCATCAAAGTCTGCCCTAACTCCGTCTGCTAAAAAGGAGTGGCAGTCGGAGGGGGATGAATTACATTCTGCGGTTCGGTGATCTGTGGGGGCTACAAAAAAGGTAAGGTTTATATTAGGATTGACCTAACTCATTACTTAAATGGACTATTTTCTATGAGTTTTTACATATGGGCACACCATTTCTTCCGCTACATAGTTTTTCACAAACTAATGCTCGAGCGGGGTGAGCTAGTGTTTTGTGGACTTCTTTCTCTTATGATCGTTTGTTCAAGTGATATCGGATTGTAAGACCCCCTCCCCATTAACAGGGATTTACCCGGGTCTTATGCCTAGAGCCACATCCATACGATGATACCAACTCACGGGTTAGTCACCTCCGCATGACGCCGATTCTGCCGGCTAGTATGATCATTTAAATCTTTTAGGACAATGCGAGAAAAGAAGTAAAAGTATAAAAGACAAGTCCACAAAATCAAAGCCATCATCATAATATGAAATAAGAGTCCACAATGAGTACAAGAAAAGAGAGTAATGGCTTATGTCTGTTACATGCCAAATTAAAATACAATCCCTCTCTCAAAATATATCTAAGCGGAAGCTAACAAACACTCAACATCACCTAACGCTGAGTAGTAGTGGTAGTAATGTATGGTATCTGCTCATCATGTCCTGCCACCTCATCATACTGGTCATGCTGGCGCTCCAACTCCTCGAGCTCCTACAGTCACAACAGACCATTAGTCATAAAGACTAAGCCATTTTTTCCTCGCCTCTCCCCCACGACTCTTAGGCACCGTGCGGGAGGACAAAAGCGAAGGACAACAAGGGCAGTATCAACAAATAAGCAGGTGACAAAGGAACTATACTAGTATGAGTAAAATCTAACACTGTTCATAAATTTTACGCAATTAAGTATGTTAAAAAGTGGCAATGATCAGTAAAATAGTAAAAGCAGTAAACAACATAAACTGTAGAGTAAATAAGTGCGGTGCAGGTAAAGTAAACAACTACTATTATACTACCATCACAAGAGTACCTTAACTTATATGAATGTGCATACAAACTTATAAGTTAAGAATTTCCGAATTGTAACTTATCATATAAAAAAGCACATACTAATTTATATAAAAAGGATCTGCATTATCAATGACCTATAAGTATATATGCTTTGATATGTTATGAAAGTTATGATTCATACAAGTGCAATTCACTCACACGACTCTGTGATCACAGAGCTTTAGTTCCCCATTTTTGGAGTTAGCTAAACTCTCTAGTGTCATTGTTGTGGCTACTGTAGTAGTGGAGCGGGCACCTCAACTTACTAGGCAGGTATACACACTACTAGTTATAGACCTTTCGTACGCCTCTGTACACATCCTAGGTGCACTCTAGAGTCTTTGCGTACTAATTGCTGGAAATCTCACCAGTCTTAATGGTAGAGTGTGCATTTTTGGGGATTGTCCTCCAGACTGCAGTATAAATAACATACTGGCTCCTCAAACCCTCACACCTCGTTAAAGTAAACGTACTACCATCGGTGTCACAACTGGCCCAGTACCGAAGACCCGCCACTAATTTGTTTTTATACACATGCAAGTTGTCTCAACACGAGCCTCCAGCTCGCAGGACCAACCCGTCCCGATATAAAACTTCTCGAGCCTTCAGCTCGCAAGATTAACCCGTCCTGATATACTATTTCTCGAGCCTTTAGCTCGCAGGACAAACCCGTCAAGATATCACAATCTCCAGAGCCTTTAGCTCTCAGGACAAACCCATCTTATACCATTCCAACCCATATCTTGGGATGAGGTTTACCGTATCTTTTGTTCTCCTAAGTAAACTACTCTTGTCTAATTATAATTATACTTAGAGGTTTATGGTGAATCATGGACTTCTCGAGTTCTACCCGTGAAGGGCTCGCAACGGTACTAGAGAATACGATGGGATGGAGCCCAAATCCCCCTTTCCAGGACAAATACTTTTATTATTGGCTACCTATTACTAACAACCCACTCTCATTGTTACTCTTAAGCAACTTAATGTCTTATAGTACTTAAAGAGGAGTGACTCTCTTTCGTTGGACTCCGTATCTAACACTTCCTCTTAATATCCATATTCACTAACACATGTCACCCCTTGGTGATTTTCCTTGAAACCTCAACCAAAGCTCTATGGTAATTCATTTAATACCACCTTAATTAAGATTAACCTCTATAATCACATTCCATGATTTACCCGTATACAGTACATTCTCATGAATGGTATTCGCTCTTAAGACCTCTAATATACTGTGTGTGGTACAATCTCATATACTAAATTATATGCCTCTAACTACACTATTAATGCATCATGGTTATAATATTCTTCTGAATAGTTTTCATAATTTCAAAGGGATTTTAATGGTCTAATCATTATATCTATTTTCTACTATTTGCAGTCCATGATGAAGTTGAACTAGTTCTATCCTCTAAAATGCAAACTTCACTATATCATGTCTAATTGAGCTAAAATTCATATCATGGGTGCTTCATGACTAAAACAAGAAATTATTAGAATTTCATGATTTTACAAATTAACTTGACCATCAATAAAATTTATTAACTTCTTGACTTGCATTAATTATCAAAGGAAGCATCACATACAAAACTCCAAATGCTCTAATAAATTTATCATCGATAACAAATGATAAATCAACAAGATTTACTGAATTGCACAATTTTCCAAAATGTTTATACCCCTAATTTGCATTTATGATAAAAAGGGTAAATATATAACATTACACAGTAAATACCAAAATAGCTCATCCAAAAATTCTGATAAAATTACTATAGGTTTGAAAGGACATAAAAACAGCCTAGCCCAATTTGCATAATTTTCTAGATAATTTTAACTATATATATTTCCTTAATACAAAAGTGTGACAAATTAAATTCTTGGACATTTCCCTTACATATGACTTCCAAAATTTCTACCAAAATTCTAAGGTGCCTAAAATATAAATTTTAACCATATGATAGAAGCTTGGATTATTAATAAGTCATTAAGTCACCTTTATTTTACTTATACACTTTTATTATTAAAAGAACTATAATTAATTTCCTAGGGTTTTGACAAAAAAATCCTAATATCTCTAAGTACGGTTCCTTTACTCATGTTAGGTGTATGAACAAAATTTCATCAACATTCACAATGTCCTTGGTGAAAAATTTCACAAACACTTCTTTTTTGATTAAGGCACTTTTAATTACATACTTGCCCTAAGTCATGCATGTGGAATACCCCAACATGCAGAGGCCCAAATGGCCCAAAATATTTAACAGAGTCATAAAATGTCCTAATAGATATTCCACCCAAATTTGAGGTCATTTTGAGTTGTAAAACTCCATAATTTACATTATTTTGGTAAATCAAATAATAAGTAAAATTATAGAAAAATATTCTGCTAAAAATTTGATTTTTGGGCACATGCTATTTCTAGAGCACATACATGCATGGTCCAATTTTCATCCCATTTGGAATTTCCATCTAAAATATATATCCATTCTAATTTCTGCCCTATACAAGGAGTAGTCCTAGGAAAAATGAGCTACAGGAGGGAGCTACAGTGCTCCAAATGACTTGATCTTAAATCCTACAGAAAGTAGGGACATAGCTCTACAAAGGTTATTTCAGTCAACTTTTGATGATATGGCCCCTAAGTGCCTCAAAAGTGGCATGCAAGTTGCTATAACTTCAACTCACTTATGAGTTGGTCTGCTAATAGTAATCGGGAAACGAAATCAGTGGCCCTGATTTTGTCTCCTTCCTCTAGCCGATGACCGCGATCGCTCCAGACTTCTAAGCCATGATCCCGTCCACCTGAGCTCCTCCTCGTCAGGCCGCCGCCACCACCACCTCCGTTGAGGTGGTGGCCGTTAATTGGTGATGGGTTGGCCGTCGATGGAGGGGTTTTTCAGCCAACCCGAGAGGAAGCCCAAATGAGCTTTTTCCATGAAATTGAAAATGGAGCTCGGCTTAATTGAGCACGAATACGACTCCTAACACCTTAGATGTCTAGTACATAGGGAGGGGAGGAGAAACGGGCCTGGAGATTGTCTTGGCGGCAGGTGTGGTGGTGGTGCGCCATTGCCGACAATCTCTCCGGTAAGCTGCTCCCAATCTCGATTCTCCACCATTTTACTTGATCTAAAGCTCGAATTCAACTCCCCTAAACACTCTAAAGCTGATGATGAGGTCAATTGAGAGTGGTGGATTCAATTAGATGTGAATTGACCTAGGTTGACAAAAAGGGCACTTTGGTCAATTTTGCAAATTTGGTGACCCCGTATTAGGGCTTTTGGGTCACTTAGGTTTCCTTTAGGGTTAGGGATAGAATGGTGAGGTCAATTTGCACTTGTGAGCCCAATTTGGGCTAGTTTTACCTAAGTTGAATTATACACTATAGTGGGCCCCATGTGAGTTCACCCTAACTCATTGGGTCCTAAGGTCACTACCTAGCCTAACTCATTACACTCACCACATGTCCTACCCTAATTTTTGTTAAGGGTTTCTAGAAGGAAATGAGATGTTGCATCATCGCGCTCCCACTTTACTGGGCGTTTCTCCCCCGTATTGCAGAGCATCCCGCTCCTACGCTTCCAGACATTTCACCCCCACATTGTAGAGCATCTTGCTCTCACGTCGCCGGTCATTTCTCCTCCACGCTACAAAGAATTTCACTTACACGTATTCGAGCACTTTTCCATCGCATTATAGAGCATCCCGCTCCCATCATGTCGTACATTTCACTTCCGCATTGCAGAGCATCCCACTCCCACGCTATCGGGTGTTTCGCCCCCGCGTTGTAGAGAATTTTGCTCCCACGCTGTAGGGCATCTCTCCTCTGCACTATAGGGCATCTCAATAATATGAATCCAAAAAGGTGAGATGGACGAAGGTCCTTCTACATCTCCCAGGAGAAATAGACAAATGTCCTTCCGCTCCTTCACCGGGACAAACTCTAGTTCTCTAAAAGCGCGATCGAATAAAGGTTTTTCGCCACCTCCTCTCGGACGAACCCCGGTTCTCCCGAAGCGCGATTGAACAAAGGTTCTTCTCCACCTCCCTCGGACGAACCCTAGTTCTCCCAAAGCACGATCGAGCAAAGGTTCTTCACCACCTCTACTTGGAAGAACTCTTGTTCTCTTAAGGCCCAAACAAAATAAGATTTTTTTCCCCCTCCACTCATACAAACCCCGGTTCTCCTAAAGCACCAACAAAGGTTCTCCAACATCTCCGCTCAAGTCACAAGTTAAAAGATCTCATCGCCCCCAAATCCTGTGCAGCTTACGGCTCTCCGAAAAATGTGTGTAAACAAACATCTACCACCACTCGGACGGACCTCGGTCCTCTTGAGATGTGAACGAACAAAGGTTCTTTTCCACCTCTACTTGGAAGGACTCAGGCCCTCCCAGAATGCAAGCAAACAAATATCTCTCACTAGTGACCTGTTCAAAATGTTAGCATTCAAGCTAAGACCTACTCTGCCAAAAGTATACGCACACCAAAGTATAAACAGAACACCGGAGATCCGAAAATGTGGGTCTCTATTCAAACAAAAGCTACCCCACGAGCTATATCATCATATGATGGTGAAAAGGCGCACCGCATAATAAAGCAAAAGCGAAGCGAAGCGAACAAACAAAAAAGGGCACAATGGGATCGTCCCTCAACATCGATGTTAGGATCAGCATTTGAGGCATCGTACACACCTAGATCAATGTGCTCCGGTAATCTTCGAGCAACCTGAAATCACTTGCTAAGGCCCAAGTGGTACGCGGCATCGCACTCAAGCAGATCATTCCCAATCCTCATTATCTCAGAGCGAACCTCCTTTATGAAACGGGGTCACTCCATCTCAAAGTCATGAGACCCGTTGTGTAACGACCCCATCCGTTAAATGACGTATAGTAGAAGGTCCGGCCGGGGCCCCACACTATATGCCACAAACAGACGATGAGGTCACAGGATAATACCAAACCATACGAATCCTAACTCAGAGCATTCTAGCGGAAGCTTTAAGTTACAACTTTGAACTATAATCCGGAATGTCCAAATATATAAAACCACCTTTATATATAAAACCATGGAATGTACAACAAAGGTTTGGCCTTAAGGCCTTACAGTTCCTCTTTACATACAACATGTTTTACAAACCTCGGCGCGCAGGCCGGCCATACATGAGTAAAAGAGAACAACCAAAACGTTCGCTTAGCCTTCAAGGGCTAGCCGCAGCAGCAGCAGCAACAGCAGTAGGGCTTCAGCCCATCACTTACCACTTGGCTCTCCAACACCTGCACGGGAACAATCCACCCAACCGGTGGCAAACAATGCAACGGTCAGCATTCAGCTGACCCAATTATAACAATCCTACCCCTTTCTCGGGGCATGAGCATTCTTTCCCTGCAAAGCATGACATCATCAAATAGCAACTATGTGCGCGCAGGCACATTCAAGCCATCACAACTATCGGCCACACGGCCCGACAGTCCGTGCACTCAGGGCACATTCTTGGTGTACCGGAATACCAGGGTCAACACCACCGTCTACACGGTATTTGAGCATTCTAGTCTTTCCGGCGCGCGGGCCTAAGACTCTCATTAGGCGCTCCAACAAAACCTATAACCAGGCTTCCAAGTCGGACGAACCTAACGCAGGTACGGATCAGCCACCCCCCGTTGCTCAAGTCGCCGTGCCACCTCAAATACGGAAGTATCCATGGCTATTTATAGGCGCGGGTCGGTTTCACCTTTCCTGTTTGGCAATCTGCCTTTTCATCGAGTTGCAGCCCAACGGCTCAACCGCTCATAAAGTGGCAACGCACGGCCACAAGAGTTGCATCCAACCCTCTTCATTTCCTGGACATCATCCAGTACTTCCTGCTGCACCAAGCAACAGGTAGGCACAAGGCAACACAAGCCATAATCACAGAGCCTTCTCCGATATGCAAACAAGCATCACCAATCCAGACCATGTCCAGATGGGCTTCACACAGCATGCCTAGAGCCGTACTCCAATTCCGGCCTCTAACAAGGGGAACTTCACATATCTACCCCAAGGGACGCCACAGCCCACCGCACACTCGCAGGGAAGGGTTTTCCCTATGCAATGCAGAAAAGAAGGACTTCACATGTCCAAGGAGGGAGATCGTTACCCTTGTCGATCTCTTCGGAGCCATCGAAAACTAGCCGGTGAGAAAGAACCGCAGCAGCCTTGCCTTCACAACGCCGGCTTCGGATCACGAATCGGACCACGGGAACTCCGTCGGTGGCTTGCTCTCCTCCTCCTTCTTCTTCCTCCTCTCTCTTTCTCTCTTCCTTAAGCAAAATGAAGAATGACTTCTTCATCATTCCTCCACGAATTTATCCAGCCAGGAAATCACCTTAGCCCTTGGATCAAAAGAGAGAAATCTGAACGGCCACGATTTGCCCAAAAACCCAATTTTTGGCTGACACGGCCTGTGACACGCCCGTGTCACAGGCCGTATACCCTTAAGCGGCACACGCAGTTTGAACCGACTGAACAACACGGGCATCGACACGCCCGTGTCCAACCTGACACGCCCGTGTCATTCCTGAGACACGCCAGTGTCACTCCTGCCTCATCGAGCTGCAACCAGTACACGGGTCGGAACACGGCATCTGACAAGCCCGTGTCCAACCTGACACGCCCGTGTTCACGGCCGTGTTCAAGGCCGTGTACTTTTCTGACTCGAATAGGCTATTCTCGAAATTTAATTCGGACACGCCCTGGGACACGCCCGTGTCGAAGGCCGTGTCCCAGGCTCGACGATCGTCGACTATCAATCGTCGACTAACCTGAACACGCCCTGGGACACGCCCGTGTACCAGGCCGTGTACCCCCGACACGCCCTGGGACACGCCCGTGTCCCAGGCCGTGTCAAACAGCCTGCACCTCAAACTTCATGTTGAGTCTTTTTGGGGTCTTTTTGGGGTGTTACAACCCTCCCCCCCCCCCCCTTAACAAAATTTCGTCCCGAAATTTGCACGGTAAGGAAACAAGAACCAACAATGCTATAACTATGTTATAACAAAAAGTACACGGTCTACAGTTTATACAAACAACTCGGGAAATTCAGCTCGCATGGTCTGCTCTCGCTCCCATGTTAGCTCTTCACGGCCACAATTGTCCCATCGGACCTTGACCATCCCGATCACTTTGTTCCGCAACTGTTTCTCGGCTCGATCCTCGATCCGAATGGGTCTAACCCTCATCGTTAGCCCATACTCGACCGGTACCCGATCAATCTCCACCAATTGAGCTGGATCCTTCACCGCCTTACGAAGGACTGAGATATGAAATACATCATGTAATCCACCCAAGTCTGCTGAAAGTGCTAGTCGATAAGCAGCTTCCCCAACTCGCTCCACCACCTCAAACGGACCAAGATACCTCGGACTTAGCTTTTTCAAACGCCGAATCCTGGACACTCCTTTGAAGGGTTTGATCTTCAAATATACCCAATCACCCACCGCGAACTCCACGTTCCGATGTTTGGCATTGTAGTACTTTGCTTGACGATCTTGGGCTATCAATAGCCTCTCCCGAATAGAGCGTATGAGCGAGGTAGCTTCTTCGACTTCCTTTTTCCCACTCAGCTTAGATTCGCCTGCTTCTGCCCAAGCTAACGGTGTATGGCATTTACGACCATATAAAGCTTCAAATACCAATACTCGCTTGGTAGCTATTATTATAGGCAAATTCGACAAGAAATATATAATCTTCCCATCTCTTACCAAAGTCTAGGGCGCACATGCGGAGCATATCCTCCATCGTCCTGTTGGTTCGTTCAGTCTAACCATCCGTTTGGGGATGAAAGGCCGTACTAAATGCTAACTTTGTACCCAACATTTGATGAACGAGCCGCCAATCATTCGATGTGAACCGCCCATCACGGTCACTAACGATGCTCCGAGGAACACCGTGCAGACGAACAACTTGCTCCACATAAAGCTTGGCCAAGGTTTCCACTGAATCGTCTCTTCTGTTTGGAAGGAAGTGCGCCACTTTTGTCAACCGGTCCACAATCACCCAGATTGAATCATGACCGCGTTGAGATCTCGGCAACCCGTGCACGAAATCCATCGAAATATCATCGAACTTCCACTCCGGAATAGGTAACGACTTCAGGAAACCGCCAGGCTTCTGGCATTCTGCTTTCACTAACGCACAGGTATTGCATTCAGCCACATAACGTGCGACATCTTTCTTTAGTCCGGGCCACCAGAACAACTTTTTCAGATCTCTGTACATCTTTGTGCTCCCTGGGTGAACTGAGTACTTTGCAAAGTGAGCTTCGTACATCAACTCTTCCCTCAATTTACCCACACTTGGGACGCACACCCGACCATTTCTTCGTAACAACCCGTTATCCCAAGAGAATTGGTCCTCCGGCCCATCTTTTGCATAGCGCTGGAGACTTTCATCAAGCTCCGTTGCTCGCCGAACTCTGTCCGTAAGGTCATATTGCACCTCCGTCCAGTTCAAGCATGCATCGGTTGACGAACCCTTGTCAACGCAAGATATCTCCAATGCTTCCAATTCCTGGATCAAACGCTGATCATGCCTCTGCAACCAGCTTGCCCGTACCGGAGTCTTTCGACTCAAAGCATCAGCGACCACATTTCCCTTCCCGGGAGTATAGTGAATCTCGAAGGTGTAGTCCCCAAGGAACTCCATCCATCTTCGTTGTCGCATATTCAGATCCTTCTGATCCAACAAATACTTTAGGCTCTTGTGATCCGTATAAATATCCACTTTAACGCCATATAGATAGTGCCGCCACAACTTGAGCGCAAAGATTACCGCCGCCAACTCCAAATCATGGACGGGGTAATTCCGCTCATGCACTTTCAACTGACGCGAGCCATAAGCAATCACTTTACCAAATTGCAGAAGAACGCAGCCTAAGCCGCTCCCTGATGCATCACTATAGATCTCATACCCATCGGTACCACATGGCGATGTCAACACAGGCGCCGTGGTCAAACGACTCTTCAAGTCTTCAAAAGCTCGCGCGCACTCCGGCGTCCAAATGAACTTTTGATCTTTTCTCGTCAGCGTGGTCAGAGGTAAAGCAATCCGTGAGAAATTTTCCACAAACCGTCTATAGTAGCCCGCAAGTCCAAGGAAGCTCCTGACCTCGGCCACTGAAGACATCACTGGCCAATCTCGAATGGCACTTATCTTCAACGGATCCACCGCGATACCTTCTCCACTTACCACATGGCCTAAAAAGGCTACTGAAGAGAGCCAGAACTCACACTTTGAGAACTTGACATAAAGCTTATTCCTCCGCAGGGTATGCAAGACCAACCGCAAATGGTTTGCGTGATCCTCTTCCGACTGAGAGTATACTAAGATGTCATCGATAAACACAATGACGAACAAATCCAAGTACTCTCGGAACGTTCGATGCATTAGGTCCATAAATACCGAAGGCGCATTACATAGGCCAAACGGCATTACCGTGAACTCATAATGACCGTAGCGTGTTCCAAACGCCGTCTTGGGAATGTCACCTTCCCGAATCCTTAGCTGATAATATCCCGATTTCAAATCCAACTTGGAATAAACCGTTGATCCCGCCAGCTGATCAAAGAGGTCATCAATCCGTGGGATCAGATATTTGTTTTTCTCCGTCAGCTTATTCAACTCGCGGTAGTCAATACACAACCGTAAGCTACCGTCTTTCTTTTTCACAAAGAGAACATGCGCGCTCCAAGGTGACATACTTGGGCGTATATATCCCTGCTCCAACAACTCTTGCAATTGGACTTTCAACTCAGCCATCTCTTTTGGCGCGACGCGATATGGAGAGCGGGCCACAGGTTTCGCACCTGGCACCAACTCAATAGAGAAGTCAATCTCCCGCTGGGGTGGTAACCCCGGAAGATCTTTAGGAAACACGTCGGCAAACTCTGACACAACTAGTACTTCACCGACACTGGCCTTTGGCTCAACAGCCTGAATTAGCGTGAAGAATAACTCCGCGCCCTTCCGAACAGCATTGACGACTTGGAGTGCAGACAACAGAGTCCCGCTCACTCCTCGCATACCAGCGAACTTCGTCACAAGCCCGGTATTCTGGCCCAGTGTAATCTCCTTGGAGTTGCAATCAATAAAGGCACGCTGCTCCGAGAGCCAGTCCATACCAAAGATCACATCAAACTCCGATAACGGTAGCACAGCTGCACTCAAACCGAAATCCCAACTTCCTATTTGCACATCCACATCGCAAGCCCTATCCGCAAGCATCACACAGCCATTCGGCAACAGCACCCTTGTACTATCCACCGTCACATGACTCGGTACCTCAATTCGAGATACGAAATCCTCAGACAGAAAAGAATGCGAAGCACCCGTATCAAACAGGGCTCTCGCCAAATTATTCCGAATCAGGACAAAGCCTGCAGCACACACATCATGCACAAGCTATACATAACCGAAAACAAAAGCACCTAAGCAATTAAACTAAATCAACTCGTACCTGTGATGACGTCACTTTGCTTAATCGCTTCCTGTTGGCCAAGTTGATAGATTCGGGGCTGTGCCTGGGACGCAGAGGAATCAACCACCGCTTTTGCCCTTCTCAGCATAAGACGCACCCGTCTTCTTTTCCCCTTTGGGCTGCACAACCGGACAGTCACGAGCAATATGCCCCACCCGGCCACAGTTATAGCATGTACGAGAATCCGGCCTTGATGTCGCTCCCGACACAACGGTCGTAGTCACTTGCCCAGATGGCTTGGACCTCTTGCCCCCTTTCTTCTGGTAAAACGATTTGTTCGGACGAGGTGCTTGAAACTCTGGTTTTGACACAACCATGCCCTTGTTCCCTTGCACTCGCCTCATGTCCTTCTCCAACGCGCACGCAGTATCAACCAATGCCTGAAACCCTTGGTTCACTGAACTCGAAAGCAGGAACTGCAAGTCATCCCGCAATCCTTCATAGAACCGATTCGTTTTCCTTTGGTCATCCGCGAAGATTGTACCCGCATATCGTCCCAACCTGGTAAACTCATGCAAGTAGATATCCACACTATCTTCCCTTTGCTTTAACCGTTGGAACTCATTTTCCATAGCAATGCGTTGCGCCGCTGGGACATGTTTCGCCAGAAATATCCGAGAGAACTCCTCAATCGATACTTGCGTTAATTGCCTGCCCGCCAAATGGTGTACCTCAACCTCGTCCCACCACAACCGCGCCTCTCCTTCAAGCATGAAGGTGGCCAAGGTGACCTTTAGAGTTTCCTCCGCCCTGATCGCTGTCATTATCCGCTTGACACGCGATAACCAATCCTCTGCCTGCGTTGGGGATCCCATTCCCGTAAACGTAGGAGGACTGAAGCTCATGAATTGCTTCAACTGTCGGTCAGCTGCTCGTGGATCTACAGCCTCAACCGGCTCGGGTCTTACATCAACATGAACTGGCACTACTGCCGGCTGCGCTTGCCCGGTCGGCTGAATCATGGCAAATAGCGCCTCAGCAACTAAGCGAACAGTTTCCGCAGATGGAGGAGGTGTTGGCACCTCAGCTGGTGCCGCACTCTCATCAGAGCGATGGGGCTCAGACTGCCCAGCACCACTACGCGTCACCTATAGGTGGACAAGACACACATTAGCGAACGTAGGCAAGCAAAACAACACAAAAAGGAACACGCAGATTCCTCAAACAAGATTTTGTACATTCCTTAATGGACATTCCAGAGTTCATTAGCGTTACAGCAGGTCGCACAAACACGTGCTCGCCACCCCACAAAAGAATTCGACCACGAATTCGAAAGAGGAAGACCGACGAAAGCTGATACCAAAATGTAACGACCCCATCCGTTAAATGACGTATAGTAGAAGGTCCGGCCGGGGCCCCACACTATATGCCACAAACAGACGATGAGGTCACAGGATAATACCAAACCATACGAATCCTAACTCAGAGCATTCTAGCGGAAGCTTTAAGTTACAACTTTGAACTATAATCCGGAATGTCCAAATATATAAAACCACCTTTATATATAAAACCATGGAATGTACAACAAAGGTTTGGCCTTAAGGCCTTACAGTTCCTCTTTACATACAACATGTTTTACAAACCTTGGCGCGCAGGCCGGCCACATGAGTAAAAGAGAACAACCAAAACGTTCGCTTAGCCTTCAAGGGCTAGCCGCAGCAGCAGCAACAACAGCAGTAGGGCTTCAGCCCATCACTTACCACTTGGCTCTCCAGCACCTGCACGGGAACAATCCACCCAACCGGTGGCAAATAATGCAACGGTCAGCATTCAGCTGACCCAATTATAACAATCCTACCCCTTTCTCGGGGCATGAGCATTCTTTCCCTGCAAAGCATGGCATCATCAAATAGCAACTATGTGCGCGCAGGCACATTCAAGCCATCACAACTATCGGCCACACGGCCCAACAGTCCGTGCACTCAGGGCACATTCTTGGTGTACCGGAATACCAGGGTCAACACCACCGTCTACACGGTATTTGAGCATTCTAGTCTTTCCGGCGCGCGGGCCTAAGACTCTCATTAGGCGCTCCAACAAAACCTATAACCAGGCTTCCAAGTCGGATGGACCTAACGCAGGTACGGATCAGCCACCCCTCGTTGCTCAAGTCGCCGTGCCACCTCGAATACGGAAGTATCCATGGCTATTTATAGGCGCGGGTCGGTTTCACCTTTCCTGTTCGGCAATCTGCCTTTTCATCGAGTTGCAGCCCAACGGCTCAACCGCTCATAAAGTGGCAACGCACGGCCACAAGAGTTGCATCCAACCCTCTTCATTTCCTGGACATCATCCAGTACTTCCTGCTGCACCAAGCAACAGGTAGGCACAAGGCAACACAAGCCATAATCACGGAGCCTTCTCCGATATGCAAACAAGCATCACCAATCCAGACCATGTCCAGATGGGCTTCACACAGTATGCCTAGAGCCGTACTCCAATTCCGGCCTCTAACAAGGGGGACTTCACATATCTACCCCAAGGGACGCCACAGCCCACCGCACACTCGCGGGGAAGGGTTTTCCCTATGCAATGCAGAAAAGAAGGACTTCACATGTCCAAGGAGGGAGATCGTTACCCTTGTCGATCTCTTTGGAGCCATCGAAAACTAGCCAGTGAGAAAGAACCGCAGCAGCCTTGCCTTCACAACGCCGGCTTCGGATCACGAATCGGACCACGGGAACTCCGCCGGTGGCTTGCTCTCCTCCTCCTTCTTCTTCCTCCTCTCTCTTTCTCTCTTCCTTAAGCAAAATGAAGAATGACTTCTTCATCATTCCTCCACGAATTTATCCAGCCAGGAAATCACCTTAGCCCTTGGATCAAAAGAGAGAAATCTGAACGGCCACGATTTGCCCAAAAACCCAATTTTTGGCTGACACGGCCTGTGACACGCCCGTGTCACAGGCCGTGTACCCTTAAGCGGCACACGCAGTTTGAACCGACTGAACAACAGGGGCATCGACACGCCCGTGTCGAACCTGACACGCCCGTGTCATTCCTGAGACACGCCCGTGGCACTCCTGCCTCATCGAGCTGCAACCAGTACACGGGTCGGAACACGGCATCTGACACGCCCGTGTCCAACCTGACACGCCCGTGTTCACGGCCGTGTTCAAGGCCGTGTACTTTTCTGACTCGAATAGGCTATTCTCGAAATTTAATTCGGACACGCCCTGGGACACGCCCGTGTCGAAGGCCGTGTCCCAGGCTCGACGATCGTCGACTATCAATCGTCGACTAACCTGAACACGCCCTGGGACATGCCCGTGTCCCAGGCCGTGTACCCCCGACACGCCCTGGGACACGCCCGTGTCCCAGGCCGTGTCAAACAACCTGCACCTCAAACTTCATGTTGAGTCTTTTTGGGGTCTTTTTGGGGTGTTACACGTTGTACTTGGTCACCACAGGCACTCACATAACCTCGATGTCGCTCAGATCCGCGATCAGTCAAGCTTTCTCTTTCTTCAGCTGCCCCACCTCTATCCGGAAGGACTCGGGTCATCCTAAAGAGCGATCAAACAAAGGTTCTTCACCACTACCGCATGGACGGACTCTAGACCTCCTTAGGAAAAAAACGAGCAAAGTTTCTTCGTCGAATCTCGGGACCTCTCAAAGAGCGCATGAACCAAGGTCCGTCGTCGCCTCCCAAAACAAACAGACCTCCGAGTCCATCTGCACCGCTAAGGCAAGGGGGCCAAACGTACTCCCTCATTGAACCTAAGCAGCAAGCTCCCGCCACTAACACCTGGCGACAGTCTCCAACAATTGCACATGCGAACAAGTAACATAAAAGCACCAGATGTTCCCAGGCCGTCGTAACACATGTCATGACACCAAGTCCCCACTGCAAGGATAATAGTAGGGAATGATTCAGCAATTGCCAATACCCCCCCCCCCCCTACAAGGTCGATGCCCTAGGGAAGTCACGAGCTCAACACGTAAGGAAAAAACTCGCACGACCGAGCAAAGGAGGTGACAATGGAAATATGCAGGCCAACAAGGTCAAGTGTGCATATGACCCAGATGCAATTAAGTGTTCCCTCATCGTCTGCACCATTTTTCAAGACAACTCCTACACAGGGGATGGAACACCCCCCACATCCTTCGCAAAACGTGAAGCCCCCTCGCCAAGTACAGGACAAAGCTTAACAATGCATGTGTCCAACCATGATGAACCTATCATTGTAGCTATCATTTCAGGGTCCTCTTGGATTTTCGGCCTCGCTCCACTCAAAGGCCCCAAGACTCCTTGTGTTCTGCAAACTCAAAAGCTCGCGACCTTGCAACCTAGTAAGGCACGGACTCCACCAAGGGCATCCCCCTCCAGGAGCTCCATCCTAGCTCCCGATAGTAATGAACATCGAATCATTCTAAGCTACAGCATGGAGACAAACGACATGTCCCTCCACGTATTCTAGTGGCAGCAAGCCCGCAAGTCCTTTCGCGACGCCGAGACAAGGGGGTAGAACATTTCTCCTCATCACAAGAATTCTCTACCAGCACGAACCCCCCGCGACAATCGCACAAGCTAGCGCACGTCTCTATGCTCGAGAAGGGAGTACATGAAACATCAGTCTTCCACACCAATGCAGCATTCAAAGCACAAAGTAGGAGAACGTTTTCACAACGCGCCATTGGCACCACACAACAAGAAAGGGCAATGTGTTTGCAGTCAGCCGTAAGAATCGCCATCCACACACCCTTGCGGAACCTTCAGCCCACAAAGCAGACCCAGACGGATCCAAGGCATCAGCGCTCATATAAAATCCCAACAAAAGGGATATTTCACGACGCAAACCGAAGTAACTGATGACGCATGCATGCTGAAATGATTTTAAGACCACAAACCCGAGACAAAATGATAAAGCGTAGAAATTATTGGGCTCGTCGCCTCGCGGATCATGACCACAAAAATTTTATGGCATTTGATGGGGTCCTCCTAAAATCCTTTAGTTAGACCAGGAACACGTCTACCAAGGGCGCAAAAGCAAAATCAGTCAAATCAGCAGCGCTAAAAGTCAGAAGTCCCGAAAGTGCCCAAGAGGGAGGTCAAACCCCCGGACGCACACGGTAGGGCCACACAGGAGAGCCCGGCCTGCGCACAGGCACGTGTGGCCAGCGCGACCGCGAGCCACACTGCCTGCCTGCACACACAGCCTGATCGGGGAAGATGGACGATCATCTCAGGATACGCCGGGAAACCCGCGCGGCCACAGGGTCGCGCAACCGTACGACCGTAGGGGCGGGCGCTCGTGCAGCAGCAGGGTCGTGCACACAAGCGACCACCAGATTGTGCTCGATGCGCGCACAACCCCTACGTGCGCGCGCCCCCGTGCCGACAGTTGTCGCCGCCACCTCCGCCTCCGGTCGTCGTTGCCTCCAGGAACCTTACCCGGGCTTCCCAAACTGCCCTGGGGCACTCCCATCATTTCAGCGAAATTGGTGATCCAGGTGATCTAAACGGAGCGACGTCATTCGCTAGCACAAATCACTCCCTGACACAATTACCACCTTAACCTTTAAAAAAACTATAAATAGGCCCACAGACCTTCATTTGAAGACAAGCAATTCCAGAGGCAAGAGAGAGATCTGAGGTTTTTCGGCGAGATTATAGACTTAGGCCGATTCTCGGCTCAGAAATTCACTCCGCTCTTCTCCTTACGCTAAGGCTTAAACACGCTCCAAGTCACGTCAACCGTCTCTGGGAGAGCGCTCCCTCCAGATATGATGCTCCGTGGACTTTGAAAATTTTCCAGTCAGAACGCTCCCACCAAGATTTCGCGAGCGCAACACCGTTTCAAGGCCGAAGCGTTTTCATCGAGCCTCTGAGGACTTAGCTGTTTTCTCTCATTTTTTATACTCTACACCTGTAACGGAGTAGAGGTTGTCGTCCTCCGAGATCAAATCAAACTTTATAAAACTCTGAGAAAATAATCGATTTTGGCTCGGCATTGTTCCAACCACGTTGTTTTTCACCCTTTCCGGATTTTCCTTGTAAAAAACGAATCTTGTCATTTGGTGAGGTTCACTTTGACACTTTGCGCGTCCGGTCCAATTCCGAGGTAAAGCGGTCCGATTTCTCCGGACCGGGGAACGACCGAACGACCCGCAACATGTACAATTTCAAATGAACTTTTGTGCTAATGCATTTTATATTTAAAAATGCATATGATATTTTTTGATGTTTAGCTGATCATTCACGTTTAATTATTTAATTATGTGTTGTGTGAATGATATAATCTAATGACTACAAATTTATTTATTTATTTTAGGGGCTCAGACCACCAAATAATAATGAGAGAGAATTTTAGATATGCTCAGTGTATATATGGATCATGTGAGATTGTATTTTCAATTTAAATTACAGTCGTAATTGATATTACGATCGTAATTGAATTGTTTTTTCAGTTTATATTACAGTCCTATCTGAGTTCAAAAAAAAATCACTTTTTAGGGTTTAGGATATTTTCACAAAAAACATATACATATGAATACTTAAAATGAGCATAAAAATACAAGGATCAATATTCTGAAACTTATTCTACTAAAAAAATAAAAACTATACCATAAATTCAACGTTGAGCGTACCATCCCGCTCAACGTACCTAAAATTACACTAATAAAAAGGGGGAAACCCCTTGACCATGTTTCAGAAGAAATTTTTACGAATACAAGGGCTTCTGACCTCTTCTTGCAAAATGAGCCTATGAAGAGAGGCCAAAATAAAATTATGACTGAACCTACAATCCCCATCAATGTATATATCAATTATAACTAGCCATAGCAACACGCCATCACCCATGAACTGTACATATTGAAGATTTAGGCTCTTTTTGGCAAGGTGGTGGTGTTCATAAATAAATATGGGGGGTTAAATTGTCATTCGTTAACGTCCACTTAAAAAACTTCATCTATTTTTATATTCAAACGGATGATGTTTGTGTTGGGGTTGTGGAACACTTCCGGTCCTCTTGTTTCTCACACCGGGTTAGCCCACGTGAGTTTAGAGGAATCGAAGTGTGATCCCCCTCCGACATATCTGGCGTCGACGACAGCGGGGGTCCGGGGGCAGCCGCCCCCGGCGGAGGTCCCGCTGACCGGACAGCGGGCAGGGGTCCAGGGGACAGCGTCCCTGGTGGGGGTGCGGGGGCAACGCCCCCGACCCAAAATTTTTGGGGGAGATGTTTTCTCCAGTCGTCGAACTGGGTTCGACGTCGAACGTCGAACGCAGCTCGACGTTCGACGCGTCGAACGCAGCTCGACGTTCGACGCGTCGAACGCAGCTCGATGTTCGACGTTCGGGCCGAGCTCGACGATCGTCGAACGCCGATCGGCCGAGTTCGACGATCGTCGAGCGCAGTTCGGCGTTCGACGATCCTTTCTTGCTGAAGCCTATTTAAGGCGTATTCCTGTTCTTTTTATGGATACGGACGAAACAACGGCTGGCGGTGGCGTATTCTTTTGGAGGCGTGTACGAGGTGTTTCGTTGGCGTCGATCCAGAAGGTTTTCTTCTACGGTTTTTTCTTGTCCAGAAGAGGAAGAAGGGAGGATCGGTTTTTTAGATCCTTGTAACCTTTTTGTTGTTATCTGTAACTTTCTGGTGAATACAAGAAGGGAGAAGAAGGGGAGAGAGGACGTAACCCGGTTTGGGTGAACCTCTGTATATCGCTGTGTTTGTGATTGTTCTGTTTTTTTGCTCTCTGTGGTTTGTTATTCGTATTCGAATTTCTTCTTCTCGGCGCTCCAGATTCCTTACAGTTTGTTAGGTGATCCTCAACGAATGACAGTTTAACCCATGCATTTACGACCGCCACCACCAAGCTAAACGGAGCCTTACTATCCAAGGTTCGGACATTGATTCTATAATCTCGCCAAACATACAACATTCAACGAGTTTAATGACTACTATACATAAATTATAACATTTTATCACATAAAAGACAATCACAAAAATGGAAATGTTTTCACGATTATCAAAAGCCTCGAAAATTTGCGTACCATAGTACAACAATTTCCAATAAGTCTATAATACCCTACAAGAGAAGTCCTTACTCTTGGGGATGATCTGTGTTGATGATGAGGAGTCCACAAGGAGAACTATATTTTGTAAGTTCTAAAATTTAATTTTACTATTGAATGGTTCAAATGATTTGACATGTGAACTACTAAATTAATGTCTAACTAATTTTCTCTTATGATGTGTGTGTGTGTGATTGCTAATTATGATTGTTAGTTGATGAGTTATTGAATTGTATAGTTGATTGTGATTCATTATGTTGCAATGATCTATTTTTGGGGTCTAGTGCATTGTTTTAGCAAAATATTACAACATGAAGTAACACAATTTCAAATGTGCAACATTTTCCAACAAAATTTTGAACCTATCCAACGATGGATTTCCTTGCATGTTAATTAGTACTTTGTCATTGTTCGGGTCGCCCGTTTTCCTCCGGTTCGGAAAATCGGGCCGCCTTAGCTCCGAGTCATCCCAGGCGTGCAAACAGTTAAGTGAGAACCAAACAATAATAACAAGAGGCTTTTTAACGTGGAAATCCGAAAAGGGTGAAAAATCATGTGGTCGGATCTGTGCCGGTCCAAAATCCAATATTTTCCTTTGTTTACAAGTGTTTGAGTTCCTCGAATGGTGACAGGTCGCATCTACGTTACAAGCTTTGAGTACAAAGAAAGGAGGGAAAATGTTAAGTCCATGGAGCTTCCAAGAAGTGTTCAGAAGAGCGTTCACAAGAGTGTCTCTTTGTGCGTTCACAGGCTTTGTATAAATTTTCATTTCATTTGGAGATGATTTGGTTTAGAAATAAGAAAACCCTAAGTTGGACAAAGAAGGGGTAGTTAGATCAAGGTGCCCCATGTGGGTGTTGAGTGGCAAAGTCACCTTAATAGAGGTTGAAACTTGGGTCACTGATGTGTTATAATGTCAAACACCCTATCATGGAGTTTGTGGTAGATCAGGGTGGATTTGCCCTAGGACCCTAGTTCAAACCCTAAGGTTGAACATTGGGGGGTTTGTGAAGGACATAGGGTTACATGCCCTTTTATGGACTTGGTGTTTAGTCCATGTTTTTTTAGGGTGGTTGAATGCCCTGGGAAGGAATTTAATTGTATTTTGACACATGCACCCCACTTAAGTCCCTTGGAAATAATCTAGGCCTTTACCCTTTGTAGAATAATTAAGGGGTCAAATGACCTTGGGTCCTCATGGAACTTTGGTAGGAGTAAATTAATAGTGTTATTAACCTCTGAGATTTATTTTAGGATATTTAGAAATCAGAAACCCAAACTTATAGGTTTAATCTCCATCTTGTCCTTTTTGATGAAATTGAAGTAACTAGGGTTAAATTGTCTTGGAATGATTTGAAATTCTTGAAAAATTAATCAAATATCCCTTAAGTGCTCTAGTAAAATATTAGGAGTGATTGGACTTATTATCATGGTACTTCATTTGTTAAGTGAATTAGTGCACCATATTTTGATAAATAGGTAATAAATATCATAACTTATTGTAAAATTATATTACTTGGCCAAGAAGCCTTTTTGGGCATGCTGAGGCTTAGGAAACTGTTGCAAGTAGTTTGGATGAATTTACAAGCATGTTTATTCACAAAGTGCACTATAGTAGGTTCCCTTGAAGTATTTTTCTAAGTAGCTTTCTGACCTTTTAATTTCTGGAAATATAGTCAGAGGACCTTTTATGACATTACAAAGCTCTGTGAATTTTCATGGAATTTTTGGATGTCTATTTTTGAGGGTTGCTTCGCAAAGTTGTTGTTCTTAATTTAATTTAGATGATTTTATTTTGGTACTCATTGAACTTGGAAAATTATAATTTTTGGTCAGGGACCTTTTCTAGTCACCCTTAGATTCTGGTATTTTTTCCATAATTTTTTGATGATTTATTTTATTATTCCCTTCTTTACCCTTGAATAGTGGAACTATCATGAATTATTTATTTAAGGGTTGTAATCATTATGAAGATTTATGAAACTTGGTATTCTCTGATATATTGGAATCATATAGTGTTCATAATTTTTGGGTGGCCATAACTTAAGCAAATCTAGTACTTCATGTTCAAAATTACCAGTGGCCTAACTTTTGGAAAATTTAATAAATTCCAAATTAATTAAAAAAATTATAAATTTCTGGATTTGGGCTAACTATATCATGATAGACCAACAATAATTATCTTAGGGCATTTGAATGAAAATTTAAAGTACCTCCTATCATGTACATTATATAGCTTAGGTTGGTCAGCCTTTAGTAAAACTACGAAAATGGGGATAACTTGGGATATGGACATAGGGAGTTGAGTTAATGATATACTGACTTGGTAAAATGAAATTGAGTTCATCATTGGGAGTTATGATGAGGAGAGTGTTTGGTTGGCTAGTGTTAAGTGGTGCTCGGGATCGACAAAATATCGTCTTTCCTGTGGAGAGAAAGAGAATCAAAATACACTAGGGTTAGATCCAGTATAATATTAAAAGGGATCGGTAATCTGGGTAATAACCAATAATAGTAAGTGTCTTGCGAAAGGGAGCTTTGGGCTTCAACCCATCGTAGTTCCTAGTGCCCCCGAGAGCCCTTCACAGGGAATGCCCTGGGCAGTCTAAGGTTAACGTAAGACGTAAAACTAAATGGATTACAAGAGTAATTAGAAATAATCTAGGGTTACACTTAAACTCAAACTCCCCGGGGTTGTAGGAGTTAGGTTGGGTCACACGGGCAGTAGACTCGGTGGTTTTGTGACGGACGGGTTAGTCCGGGGAGCTTTAGCTCGGTAGATAATTGTGACGGACGGGATAGTCCGGGAGTTTTGGCTCGATTGAAAACAGGGTAATATTGCATGTGTAACAACCCGACCCGTTAAATAACATATAATAGAAGGTCTAGCCGAGGCCCCACACTATATGCCACAAACAGACGGCGAGGTCACAGGTTAATACCAAAATACTATCGCACCTAACCCAGAGCATTCTAGCAGAAGCTTATTACTTACAAGAACTCAACCATTGAATGTCCACTACTATATAAATATCACATTTATATAAATAACTAGGAATGTATACAAGCACACCCCGCTCATGGCCTTAAGGCCTTACAAGTTTCTCTTTACAATTATGATTTCATACATCAGCACGCAGGCCGGCCACACATGAAATCCAAAGCTTCACACGGCCTTCAAGGGCCTACAAGCAGCAACAGCAAGGGCTTCAGCCCGCTCAGTCCAATCAGCCCGCAACACCTGCATATGAACGTCCACCCCAAGGGTGATCAACAAAGAACCGGTCAGCATTCAGCTGACCAATTATAACGAACCTACCCCTTACCCGGGGCAGTGGTTCCTTCACTGAATGCAATACAATCACAACATATATATATCTACCACAATCACATCACAAATGTTGGCCTTCGTGCCAGACGTTCCGTGCACTCAGGGCACGCTTATGGTATACCAAAAACCTCTAGGTTCCACCACCGATTCGAGGTGATTAGCTTGTTAGCCGGGCATAAGTCTCCAAACCCCTGTTGAAGACCCCACGCACCCAACCCACTCAGAGGTGTTCACCTCACGGCAACTAGTGAGCACTATAGGTTGACCTACCCTCGTAGTGTGACAAGCCCGTGAAACCACACATCTGCATTTCCACTAATCGATCGGTCACAATGGAGGTACACAGTACCTCTAGATCAACTTCCCACCATAGGGTAACAAACCCGTGAAACCACACATCTGCATTGCTACCAGTCGATCTCTCATAACACCAGCACATAGTGTCGCGTTCCTCCCAATCCATCTCTCCGCACAAGCAGAGCATACAACCAAAGGAGCTATGCAAAGCTTCCTTACCATAATTCATAAGCGTTCTAACCATCTCCGCAAGCTACTCGTTATATACATGGAGTCTTCTCCGATTCACAATATAAGCATCACCAATCCAGACTACCCTTCTAGATAGGCTTCACACAGTATGCCTATTTCGTACAACACACTTCCGGATCTAAATGCAGACTCAACCGCTAGAATCGCTTACGCTTTCCACCTCTTGGTGGAGGATCCCATGCACATGCATAAAGTAGGACTTCACTTGTCCATGAAGGAGATCGTTACCCTTGACGATCGCTTCAGATCCATGGAGAAACTAGACGGATGGTAATCACCGCGACGGCTTTGCCTCCACAACGATGGCCTCGGATCTCGAGTCGGACCGTTGACGCTCCTCCGGCAGCCGAATCTCTTCTCTTTCTCTTCCTTCAAGCTCTCCCTTCTCTCTAGCTTAGAAAGAGAGTGATCCTTAGTAGAATGAGAACTTCATCTCATTCCATGACCTTATCCCTACAGGAATAGGCTTGGACCACAAGATCTAAGTAGGAGGAATTGAACGGCCTTGATCTGCCCCCAAAGATCTATTTTTAGGCTGATACAATCTGTGACACGCCCGTATCCCAGGCCGTGTTCCCTAAGCAGCTAAGGAACCGACTCAATCTAGACCAGAACACGGGCTAAGACACGCCCGTATCAAGCCCTGACATGCCCGTGTCAAGCCCTGACACGCCTGTGTCACAAGGTACATGCCCGTGTCGAGGGGTGTGTTCCTCAATCGACACAGGAACAACAACCCCGAGAAGGACACGGCTATGACACACGCCTGTGTCCTTAGCCGTGTGCCAAACATGCCCCTGTGACACGCCCGTGTCACAGGCCGTGTTCTACACTCAACTCCACTCAACGCCACTCAACACCACTCAATTCCATGGAAACCGAGCAGGACACGCCTGTGTCCCAGGCCGTGTCGCCTCACTAAACGATCATCGATTGAAATTGTGTTGATAATTTGACACGCACAGTGAAGGACACGCCTGTGCCCCATGCCACATGCCTCACTTGACACACACTCGAAGCCCACTCGAGTCCTACTCGAGACCCACTCGAGTACCGAGAGCTTGACATGCCTTGGGACACGCCCGTGTCCCAGGCCGTGTCATCCAGCCTAAACTCCAAATCGGGATTTGGAGTGTTACAACCCTCCCCTCCTTACAAAAATTTTGTCCCGAAATTTAGCGCAACATATCCAACAACATTACCATGCCTTTATTGAAAATATACACAAAACGATCTGGGGTTACCCGCCCCACAGCCTCGCATAAACAAAGTCTTTACACACAACATACAATAAATACAAAAAAAGGGCATTCTTCCTTTAGTTCTGCTCAGCCGCGTCCTTCAAAATCCTCTTGACAGCCTCTTTTACTTCCAAAGTATACACGCGAGGTTGTTGTACCTCATGATTTGAGCTTTGTGGCTCTTTTACTTCGAGAGTGTATACGCGCGGTTGCGCTCGGGATGAAGATGATTCCGCCACTGCCTTGCCCTTTTCCTCATAGGACGCACCAGACTTTTTCTCATCCTTTGAAGGGTCAATCCAATAATTGTGGGCGACATGTCCCAACCTACCACACCAAAAACATGTACGTGTCTCCACACGTCCTTGCCCATACGTTGCTCCCGAAGCAACATCCGAAGACGTTTGTTCAGCGGGCCTGAACCTCTTCTTGTCCCGTTTCCTAAACTCTGATTGTTCAGACTACGGAAATTTGAACTCTGGCTTTTCCACCGCCAAGTTCTTCTTGTCCTACACCCGTTTCAAGTCCTTTTCCAGCGCACATGTTGTATCCACTAGTGCTTGGAAACCTTGGTTCACCAAACTCGGGAGCGCCAACCTCAGCTCATCACGGAGTCCCTCATAGAACCTATTCATCTTCCGTGCTTCTTCCACAAAAGTAGACCCCGCATAGCGCCCCAGCCTGCTAAACTCATGCAGGTAATCATCAACAGTCTTCTCACCATGCACCAGACGTTGAAATTCATTCTCCATTGCAATGTGCCGCGATACTGGCAAATACTTTGCCCAAAACAATCTAGAGAATTCCTCTATCGAAATCTCTCTCAAGCCTCTGCCTACCAACTAGTGCATCTCGACCTCATCCCACCAAAGACTCGCCTCTCCTTCGAGCAAGAAAGTGGCTAAAGTGACTTTCTGCCCCTCATCAATCCTGATTGCTGTCAGGATCCTCTTCACTATTGAGAGCAATCCTCCGCCTGCATTGGGGAATTTGCCCCGACAAATGTAGGTGGATGAAAATCCATAAACCGCTTCAGTTTCTCGTCCGCTGCTTTCTCATCAATCCGAGCTTCAACACGCTCTTGCCTCGCACCAACCTGTACTGGCTCCACTACAAGCCTTGCTTGCCCAATAGGTTGTGCTTGAAAAATGGAAAATACTGTCTCCGCAACTAAGCGTATGGTTTCCGTTGAAGGGGGACGTGTGGGAACCTCAGCTGGTGCCGCACTCTCATCCGAACGCTGGGGTTCAGACTGCCCAGCTCCACTCCTTACCACATATACGTGAACAAGACATCATTAACCTCCAATCCAAAACGGCAAACATGCCCAATCACTCATGTTCCTAGTGGATATTCTTGAGTTCATTTAGGTTCGCACGTACACGTGCTCGCCACCCCACAAAAGAATTTGACCACGAATTCAAAAGCGGAAGATCGAAACAAGCTGATACAAAAATGTAATGACTCCACCCTTTAAATAATATATAATAGAAGGTCTGGTCGAGGCCCCACACTATATGCCACAAATAGACGACGAGGTCACAGGTTAATACCAAAATACCATCGCACCTAACCCAGAGCATTCTAGCTGAAGCTTATTACTTACAAGAACTCAACTATTGAATGTCCACTACTATATAAATATCACATTTATATAAATAATCAGGAATGTATACAAGCACACCCCGCTCACGGCCTTAAGGCCTTACAAGTTTCTCTTTATAAATATGATTTCATACATCGGCACGCAGGCCGGCCACACATGAAATCCAAAGCTTCGCACGGCCTTCAAGCAGCAACAGCAAGGGCTTCATCCCGCTCAATCCAATTAGCCTGCAACACCAGCATATGAACGTCCACCGCAAGGGTGATCAACACAGCAATGGTCAGCATTCAGCTGACCAATTATAACGACCCTACCCCTTACCCAGAGCAGTGGTTCCTTCCCTGCATGCAATACAATAACAACATATATATATCTACCACAATTACATCACAAATGCTGGTCTTTGTGGCAGACGTTCCGTGCACTCAGGGCACCCTTATGGTGTACCAAAAACCTCTAGGTTCCACCACCGATTTGAGGTGATTAGCTTGTTAGTCGGGCATAAGTCTCCAAACCCCTGTTGAAGACCTCGCGCACCAAACCCACTCAGAGGCATTCACCTCACGGCAACTAGTGAGCACTATAGGTCGACCTACCCTCATAGTATGACAAGCCTGTGAAACCACACATCTGCGTTCCACTAATCGACCGGTCACAATGCAGGTACACAGTACCTCTAGATCAACTTCCCACCATAGGGTAACAAACCCGTGAAACCACACATCTGCATTGCTACTAGTCGATCTCTCATAACACCAGCACACAGTGCCGCTTTCCTTCCAATCCATCTCTCCGTACAAGCAGAGCATATAACCAAAGGAGCTATGCAAAGCTTCCTTACCATAATTCACAAGCGTTCTCACCATCTCCGCAAGCTACTCGTTATATATACGGAGTCTTCTCCGGTTCGCAATATAAGCATCACCAATCCAGACTACCCGTCCAGATGGGCTTCACACAATATGCATATTCCGTACTACACAATTCCGGATCTAAATGCAGACTCAACCGCTAGAATCGATTACGCTTTCCACCTCTTGGTGGAGGATCCCATACATATGCATAAAGTAGAACTTCACTTGTCCAAGAAGGAGATCTTTACCCTTGACGATCGCTTTAGAGCCATGGAGAAACTTGCCGGATGGTAATCACCGTGACGGCTTTGCCTCCACAACACTGGTCTCGGATCTTGAGTCGGACCGTTGACGCTCCTTCGGCAGCCGAATCTCTTCTCTTTCTCTTCCTTCAAGCTCTCCCTTCTCTCTAGCTTAGAAAGAGAGTGATCCTAGTAGAATGAGAACTTCATATCATTCCACGGCCTTATCCCTGCAGGAATAGGCTTGGACCACAAGATCTAAGTAGAAGGAATTGAACGGCCTTGATCTTCCCCCAAAGATCTATTTTTGGGCTGATACGGTCTGTGACAGTCCCGTGTCCCAGGCCGTGTTCCCTAAGCGGCTAAGGAACCGACTCAATCTAGACTAGAACACGGGATAAGACACGCTCGTGTCAAGCCCTGACACACCTGTGTCATAAGGTACACGCCCGTGTCGAGGGGCGTGTTCCTCAATCGACACAAGACCAACAACCCTGAGAAGGACACGACTATGGTACACGCCCGTGTCCTTAGCCGTGTGCCAAACACACCCCTGTGAAATGCCCGTGTCACAGGCTGTGTTCTACACTCAACGCCACTCAACGCCATGGAAACCGAGCAGGATACGCCCTGGGACACGCCCGTGTCCCAGGACGTCTCGCCTCACTCAAAAATCGTCGACTGAAATTGTGTCGACACTTCGACACGCACAGTGAAGGACACGCCTAGGATACGCCCGTGTCCCAGGCCGCGTGCCTCACTCAACACACACTCGACGCCCACTCGAGTCCTGCTCGAGACCCACTCAAGTACCGAGAGCTTAACATGCCCTGAGACACTCCCGTGTCTCAGGCCGTGTCATCCAACCTAAACTATCAGGATTTGGGGTGTTACAACATGTGCATAAGATAAAAGATGGTGGGTCTTCGGTATTGGAGAGTCATCACACCGACACCAGTACGTTGACTCGGCAAGTGTGCATACGATAGGTCTGACTGATAGTGTGATACCGGTTTAGAGGTGAGTGAGGCCCAACCCACCATTTCCGTTTGCCACTACAGAGGTATCCTGGGAAGTTAGGCTCTAAAAAGGGAGAACTAAAGGTATGTGTGCATAGAGTCGAGTGTATGTGTTGCACTTGGATGTTCACATTATATCATACTTGCATGACATAACATCATCATTATATATAACCCTTGGCACCTATTGTATAAATTGGTATGGGACACTTTATACAATAGGCCTTGCAAAACGACCCCTTGGTTTATAGGTTTCAATGAGCATTCCTATAGGTCATGGTTACTTAGTTTACTTTCTCATACTGTACTTGTTCTCTCTCTCTCTCTCTTGTGTATACTTATACTGTTTACCTACTACTGCTTACATTTATTTGCTCTATTTATAAACTCATGATAAATTAGTTCCGCAGTCATCTGCTTACCTTTGTTACTCTCCACCTTCATTACCTTCCTTTTCCTTCTCCCCGCTTGGTGCCTATGAGCCTTTGGGAGAGGTGTGGGGGATGATAGGACTTAGTCTTTTACACTAACAGTCGTTGACCAAATCATTTTAGGTGATCATGGAGCCGAACCAGGAGATGCAGCCAAAGAGGTCAGTGTGCTTGGAGATGGGACAGTCTAGCACTGGCGTTCAGGCAGCAGGGATAGTGAGTCCCGATCTTTAGTATATATTATAGATTTGCTTCCGCGATTAAGTGATATGTAGTGAGGATTTTGATGTATCGAGAAGGAGCCCTTTTCTATTAGTACTTGGATTTATCATTACTATGGACTCTCCCTTTTTTTCTCTTTAAACCATCGAGGTCTTATGCAAAAGGTCTTGCAGTCTGCTTTCACTACTTTGCATAGGAAGATTTGATGGCCTATCCTGCGGGGAGTTAGGAAGAGGATTCCAGGCTCGCTCCTGTCTTAAGGAGTGAAGGGACTCATGGTCTGTTCCATTCGAGGTGGTGAAGGAACTTAGTCCATTTGGGCCTCAGAAGGATTTGGGGTTTGTCTGGTTGGAGGTGGAGAAGGACCTTTGTAATTTCGGGCTACAGGAGGACTCGGATTCCGTCCAGTTGGAGGTGGTAAAGAAACTTTATCCGTTCGGGGCTTAAGAGGGCAAGGGGTCACCCGTTAGAGGTGGTGAAGGAACTTTGTCCATTCAGACCTTAAGAGGACTTGAGGCCCGTCCAGTTGTAGGTGTTGAAGGACCTTTGTCCATTCGGGACTCGGGAGGACTCGAGGCCCATTCAGTTGGACGTGGCAAAAGAACATTGTCCGTTTGGGCCTCAGGAGGACTTGGGATCCTTCCGGCTGGAGGTGGTGAAGAACCTTTCTACGTTTGGGCCTCAGAAGGACTCAAGGTCAGTTCGGTTAGAGGTGGAGAAGGTCCTTTGTCCTTTGGGACCTCAGGAGGACTCAGGTTTTGTATGGTTGGAGATGGCAAAAGATCTTTGTCTTGGTACTTAGGAGGACTAGGGGTATGTCCAATTGGTGGTGGAGAATGACCTTTGTCCAATCGGGCCTCAGTAGGAATTGAGATCTGTCTGATTGTAGTTGGCGAGGGACATTCATCCGTTCGGACCTCAGGAGGACTCGGGGTCCATCTAGTTGGATATGGCAAAGGACCTTTGTCCATTCAGGACTCGGGAGAACTTTGGGTCCATCCAACTGGAGGTGGTGAAAGACGTTTGTCCGTTTAGGCCTCTGGAGGACTCGGGGTCCATCCGATTAGAGGTGGCGAAGGACCTTTGTCCGTTCGGGCCTCAGGAGGACTCGTCGTCCGTCTAGTTGGAGGTGGCAAAGGACCTTTGTTTGCTCAAGCCTCACAAGGACTCAGGTTTCGTCTAGTTGAAGGTGGCGAAGTACCTTTGTTTGTTCAGGCCACAAGAGAACTTAGTGTTTGTCCGGTTGGAGGTGAAGAAAGAAAGACCTTTATCTGTTCAGGTCTCAGGTGTTGAAGCCGAGAAATATCTCAACCTCAGAAATCGGACTAGGCCACCTGAAGTTACTGGTCGAGCGGTCAAAAAGACGGTCTCTGGTCAGGAAACAGAAGCAAACTGTGCGAACAAGACCCCAGGTTGCTGCGGCAGGAAGGTCCCACCACGTAGCCAGTTGCTTAGAAGAAGCAACCCCTTCTCAACCAAATTGGCCGAGCTAGGTACGAAGGAGACGAGCTCGAGCAATAGCGAGTCGAGGGCAATTGTTGGAACTCGCGAGGGCTCAGGCCGAGATTTGCTTGTCCTCTCCCTCGTACCCCTGGGGTCCTATTTATAGGGAAATCCAAGGAGGGGGGGTCTTACTTATACCCCCACCCTGGCGAGTTGGCAACATCCCTGGGGAGCTCGCCTAGAAGAGGCGAGCATCTAGCCATAGTCTCCACCTGGCGAGTTGGCCTGGGGAGCTCGCCATACTCGCCCGAACCTCCTGCGGCCTGGGGTGCTGATCTGGATCCCCATCTTGCCTTGTTGACTTTGACTTCTGATGACCTGGCGGTGGTAGGACCCACCCTCGTCGAATATGGGTTGTACACAATCCCCGCTCTTTTTGGGCGACGTAGGAGCCCGGAAAGAATCATCCAACGCTTATTCGGCGGGTACCTCTGTCGAGTATCTGGACAGCTCGCATCGTCGTCTGCTGGTAGAGTAGTCTATAAATAGAGGGCTTGATTTTCGAGACGGAACCTGAAGCTCGCCGAAAATGTCGGATGCTGAGAAGTTGCTGATGGACAATCTCGCTGCCCTGTCTGGCCTCCTCTGCATAGCCAGACAGAAAAGGCCGCGCGAGGAAGACGCCACCGCCTCGACCCCGCCGAAGAAGAAAAAGGCGAAGAAGGTCAAGCAGTCCGCCACTGCGGCGGTCGGCTCGCCTCCACCGCTGAACCAAGTCGCCGCGGCGACTGGAAATCCCGCAGCTTCTTCCAGCACCCAGAAGCTGTTGAGCGATCTCGGGCTTGACGACCTCCCCGGATCGGTTCGGGACAGCCCGCCGGAGGACCCGGGAGTGGCCGAGGAGCTCGCGGCCGCTAAGGAATCCGCGGCGGCTCAGGTCGATGTCGTCACCATGACAGGTCGCCATCTGGAAATCTTTCCTGCTAGGTTGTCGCCGCTTCTTCTTTACTGACTACTTTTCTATGCAGACTCTCCGACTGCCGCGGACGCGATTCTTGACGTCGTCCCGCTGAGCTCGGCCCCCCTACTCGCCCTGGCGGCCGATAGGCCGTCCAAGACCGCCTACACGGTCCGGATGGGCCTTAGCTCGGGGAAGGCGTCGGGGGCGACGTTGGTGAAGGGCACCCCCCCCCCCCCGGCGAGCAAGGAGCTGCCGGTGAAAGAAACTCCTGCTGGGTTGTCCGGGTCGGCGCGCGAGGATCCTCCGGCGAGCAGGGCGGCCTCCGCCGTTGCGAGTGGCGGGAAAGTAATCTCGGCGAGCGCCTCATTGCCGCCGCCGCCACCCTTGGTCGCCACTCCTGGCCAGATACCGGGCATCGTCCTGCCCCCGCCGCCGCCTTTGTCTGCTTCGCAGAGGTCGGATCTTCCGCAACCTCCTCCACCTCCTGCGCCGAGGGCTCCACACCACCCGGCGAGCTCATCTCAAGCTCCGCCGTCGTTGAAGAAGCCGGAGAGGCAGCGGCCAGCCTACTTCCCTCCGCAGGTTGGAGACCCCGACTACGTCGGCCGAGGGTCGGGAGAGCGCGGGCAGGGCAGGCTGGCCGATCTTCCGAGCAGCTCTTCGGGGAGGCGAGATACCTCCAGGCAACCTCCCTCGCCGCGCCGATCCCGATCTCCTCGCCGTGGTAAGCTTTTTTACCACTTCGATTTCTGTTCCACTTTTTCCGACCTGACGATCTATTTCTCTTTCTTGTCAGATCGCCCGGGGACCCCTGGGGCGGCTTTCATCGACGCCATCGGGCTGTCGGGGAGCGAGTATCGCCAAGCCGCTGCTCGCGCCTACATGGAGCTGGAAAGCAAGTTCGACCAGCTCGCTATCTGCGACCCTCACCGACGCATCTCGGCTTTGGAGGCGAGGATGGCCAAGGTCGAAGGGCTCCAGGCGACCTTGGAGAACTATGAAGCTCGCTTCCACATGGTCAAAGAGAATGATCGCCAGCTACAGTTGAACAACCACCGCCTGCAGCTAGTGCTTGACGAGCTGGCCGGCATCCGGGCGAGCATGGGGTCTGCTGGACGTCTGGCGAGGATGGAGGAGCAGCTCTGGCTCGGCGACGATGCCATGGCGTTGGAGACAGAGCATTACTGGCGTGCACGCGAGATCGGCTGGGCCGGGCGACATCCTCACCCCCCTGAGCGGCCTAGGGCGCCTTAGTAATTTTGCCTTTTGAATGTAGCTCGCCATGCGCGACTTTGTACTTCTTTCGGACATCTATTTTTTTATCGATTAATTCATCTTTGCGTGTATGAGTATTCTCGCCTTCTGATTCTTCGTGTGTGCGCTTTCTTTGTGGTGTGCCGAGCTCTAGGTCTTCTGGCAATGTCGTCTCTTATTCTTCACCGCGCGAGCTCGTTCGATACTCGCCGAGACGGGCAGACCCCCCCCCTTTGCCTTGCCATATCTATAAATAGGAGGGGTAGGTGGGTCATAAAGCGTTCGTTGTAGCGATCTTCTCTTCATATCGGCGAGTATCCGAACATCCAACTCGCCTTCTCTCGCTCTTTTTACAGCTCGCAAACATGGTCGGCGACAACGCCAGCGCTCGCCGACAAGCTCACGCCATTAACTTCGCGGATGCGGCATTCAAGAAGTCCATTACCTCAGAGAAGGACCTGGCGGCCTTCAGGGAGCGCCTGTTGCCCGAGGACTACTCGGCGAGGCTTCCAACTCGCGGCGAGCGGCTCAACACATATGTTGAGGGCGCCCTTGTCTTATCGCTACGACATTTCGACGCCGGCCTGCGGCTACCCTTCTGGCCGGAGTTCTGCACCTCCGTTGATTACTCTGACGTGTCCGCCTCCCGGACCGGGGATAACATTCCCCCTTCCTCCTTGGTCGATCCTGTCCTCGTTTCTCCTCCTCTGCGGCACCTGGTAAGCCACCTGCCTAACCTGGGCCTCCTGCTGCGGCTGCTCCCTCTCGGCCACCGTCGCTTCCATCCTCCTCCTTGCTTCCCAGAACTCAGGGCAAGCCAAGGTTCCGTGCCCCTCCACTCAATGGATATCGGGGAATCGCCGCTTCCTGCTGCCTTTCCTGCCTCCTCTCCTGCTGCCTCTCCTTTCGCCGGCGCTTAGCGACTCGCTGGGTGATGGCCATGGTCTCCCTTCTTCCTCCTCCCTGCTCCCGAGGGTTGTAATTCCTCCACTCCTCCTGATGGACGGGTCGCCTCCACTGGGGGCGATCCCTCGGGTACTGGAATCTTCTCTCCTCGCTCCTCATCTCTCGACCCCCGACGGGCCTCCTATCCTCCTGCCTTCGAGGCCTCTCCTGCCTCTCCGCTTTTCTGAGCTCCCTTCCCCTTTCTCTCTTCTCTTCCTCTTTCCTCTGCGGCCTCTCCTGCTTCCTGTCGTTGCGCCCCTCCTGCGCCCTCTCCTTCTCCAGCAGCCTTCCTCTGTCCTTCCCCAGCGGTCTGTCTCCGTCTAACTGTGCCAGGAACTCCTTGTTCCTCTCCTCTCTTTGAATGAACACATTGGCTCGCTCCACCATTTCTTCGAACGACTTGGGCGGCCTGTGCCCCAGCTCCATGTTGAACAGGCCCTGCTTCAGCCCAAACTTGAGGGCCACCATCAAGGTGAACCCGTCTACCTCTTCCACCTCCAGCACCTCCTCTTGGAACCGATCGATGTAACGGCCCAAACTTTCGTGCTGCCCCTACACGATCTTGAAGAAGGCGGTTGCCTCCTTCTTCCTCCGCTTGGACGTCGCAAACCTTGCCAACAGACCCCGTCGAAGATCTGAGAAGCAGTAGACTGACCTTGCTGGCAGCTGGTGGAACCAATCTTTTGCGCTACCTTTGAAGGTAATGGAGAAGAGCCGGCACTTGAGAGCATCGGACATGTTGTGAATAGACATCACATCTTCAAACCACTGAAGATGTCTCACCGGGTCGTCCTTGCCGGAGTAGTACGAGAGGACCGGCTCTCTGAAGTTGTCGGGGACGAGGGCTGCGAGGATCTCGTCGCAAAAGGGGCTCCTCCCTTCCTGGCGGCGGCGAGTATCCTCCCCGCTCGAGCAGTCATACTCGCTCCATCGGCGAGTATCTCCATACCTCGCCGAGAGTTCCGGATCTCGAAACCGGATTCCCTGACTACTCGTCGGGTGATGTCGCGGTGGGATCACCTGCTCTCCACTCGCCCAAGCGGGCTCCTTCCCTGCTCGCCGAGTTGGTATCTCCTCGCCCGGGGGTGTCCGGCGGCGGGGAGAAGTCGCCGTCACCTCAGGCGGATTGGACAACCCGACGAGTATCGCCTTCTCCACTCTCCTCGCGTACTCTTCAAAAGCCGCCACTATCACATACTCGCTACCTTGCCCCGGGACTCCAGCTCCCGCCGAGTTACCTCCCAACTCGCCCCGGTCTCAACCATCGGCCATCTTCCAACCACGACTTTCTTCTTCGGTCGCTTTCCACGCTCACCGCACCAAGTGTTGAAGCCGAGAAATATCTCAACCTCAGAAATCGGACTAGACCACCTGAAGTTACTGGTCGAGCGGTCAAAAAGACGGTCTCTGGTCAGGAAACAGAAGCAAACTGTGCGAGCAAGACCCCAGGTTGCTGCGGCAGGAAGGTCCCACCACGTACCCAGTTGCTTAGAAGAAGCAACCCATTCTCAACCAAATTGGCCGAGCTAGGTACGAAGGAGACGAGCTCGAGCAACAGCGAGTCGAGGGCAATTGTTGGAACTCGCGAGGGCTCAGGCCATGATTTGCTTGTCCTCTCCCTCGTACCCCTGGGGTCCTATTTATAGGGAAATCCAAGGAGGGGGGGTCTTACTTATACCCCCACCCTGGCGAGTTGGCGACTTCCCTAGGGAGCTCGCCTAGAAGAGGCGAGCATCTGGCCATAGTCGCCACCTGGCGAGTTGGCCTGGGGAGCTCGCCATACTCGCCCGAACCTCCTGCGGCCTGGGGTGCTGATCTGGATCCCCATCTTGCCTTGTTGACTTTGACTTCTGATGACCTGGCGGTGGTAGGACCCACCCTCGTCGAATATGGGTTGTACATCAGGAGTACTCGGGGTCCATCTAGTTTTGAGGTGCAAAAGAACCTTTTCCATCTCGCGTTGACAATAGAAGGACATGACATTCGTTCTCTCAAGAGGTGTAGAAGGACTTTCATCCATCTTGCCTTGACAGTAGAAGGGTGCGAGGTCCGTTCGTTTTCCAGAGATCCGGCTGTAGTAGGAGAAAAAATTAGTTGCGTTGTTGCTGAAAGGGAAGACACATGTGCCCGTGAGTTTCTCCTCGCGTCTTATTTTTGAAGAAATGGGGGGAAGTAGATGGTGCGGAGGACATTTCGTCCTGCCCTCGAGTCCAGCTCAAGATTTGCGTGTATCTTCGTGGTCCGGATCCTAGCCGGGGTGTGACTATTGTAGGTGATTAGTGTGAGTTTTACCGTGTTTCCACCTTGCGTTTCTTGTTTTTATTCATGTATGCTCTATTTATGTATGCCTATTTTTAGCTTATATTTGGGATATATAGCATTTTTGAACTACATGACTGAGTTGTGTGTGTATGTGTGAATTAGGAGACAACTTGTCAATTTTATCTTAAGCACGCCCATTCAAAAATTTTGCACGTGTGTGCGTCCCCCATATCGACTCGTGCCTTCACTCTGTTGGCTTGAGCTCTAGGCGATGTCGACCTGAGGTCGGGCATGTCGCCCGTGTGCCATTTTATCGACTTTACCTCTCCCCATATCGACTTGAGCTCTAGCATGTATCCACTGGAGCTCTAGCCTGCATCGACTTGAGCTCTAGCCTGTATTGACTTGAAGATGGGCGTGCGAAATTCTCGTGCACCCTTGCGCGCACGTGCACTCACACGTGCGCAGTTCCCTTGTGCTTCTAATGCAGATTTGGACAATCCAAATTTACGTTTGTGTCATATTCACACGCACGTGCACGTGCACGTGCATGTAATCGTGCATGCACAGTTTGGAGCCCAATCAATTTCACCCTCGTTGAATTTTGCACGTGTGTGCGCCTACACCGCACACTGCGCGCTAGTGTGCATGAAGAGCCAAGGACACGCATTCTGAGCCGTTTTTCTCTCCATTCTCGCCCAGGATCTCCTCTCCTATAGGTCTAGCTAACCATTTTAGTGGTTATCCTTCATCAAGATCTTGAAAGCGAAGGAATTTCACTCCTCTGCGAAGCAAGGTGATGGTGCTCGACGGTGACCTGGATGGAGAAAACAATAAACTTTGGAGTGGTGACCGAACCGCGGATGCAGCTGACGAATGTGCAAAGGCCTCAGATTGACAACTTGGTCGACACCTTTCACTTCCACGACAAAATCTTGATCCCCGTTTACATCTCTCATCTTCTCCTCCGCCCCTTAGCTTTGTTAGAAGGGAATGTTCTTCTATTTTGATAAAAAAAAAACTTTATATTAACACGATCTAATGTCCATTGCACTTTCTTTATGTTTCTACGAGAGTGTTGATTTGTTTCATGCATAGTATTTGAGGCCACCATGTTGGTTAGTGTCATGAGTTTTTGTTCGTGTTTGATGTTCGTTGTGAAGAGGTGTTGATAAGTAATATTTATGTGTATTTTTATAATAATATTTAGCTAATATTTAGTATTAATTAATAATATTTTTATTATTTTGTGTACATAATAATATCTTTTTAATATTTGTTTAATAATTTAAGTTTAATTAATTTTTGTAGGATTTATAGTTATTTTTAGTATTTATTTTAATTTAATAATTAATATAAATTAGTATTATATTATGTATATTTATTTAATATTTTAGTTTACTAATTTAAATTACATTTACTTTTGTAGGTTTATTGCCGCGGTCGCGCTCTCGACGTTTACAAAAGAAATATTTACTGAAGTCGTCGCGTTGGCCGAGCAATTCATGCAGTCTATAGGAATCCAAGTCAAAGTCTCGCTGCACTCGTTCAATCCGAGCAAGTGTTTCACGTCTCAACCAACCATTCAATTATTTTTCATACAAGCTCGCGACAAAAATATTAATATGCATCGATGTTACCCGCTCTCTCATGAATGGTCGGCCAATGCATGCCGCCACGCCATCGTCGCCAACTCTGAATTTGGGCGCCACCTTCTCCTTCTAAACTAACGCCACCTTTGCATGCAGCCCCCGTCATTTAATATTAGCTCAAGTCGCTCATTTATACATGTCGTACCCCCTCCTTAAAAAATATATTTAACATCTCTTTCCATTTTCCCCAAACCGGCCACTCTCTCTCCTTTTCAATGCTGCAGCGTACTTCACATTCTCAATGCTACAGCCCGGCCATTCCTATAATCGTCCACCATCACCTCCCTCCATGCATGGCCAAACACCTTTCTCTCTCTAAAACAAGAACAACCACCCTCCATGGCTCCATTCAATGCTACAGCTCTACCCAAACCATCACTTTCTCTTAAATAATTCCACACCTGCCAATAGCTTGCCATCCCTTCCTTAAAGAAATATATTTCTCTTGCTAATCTAGTGCACTGTTCCCATCTTATTTATTTTCTTTCTTAGTTTTTGTATTGGCATGTGCGCCGTTGCTTTCTTTTTTTTTTTATGCCTTTTCAGTGAGAAGAGATGCTTGATGCATTTCTCTCTAGCTGATCTGATCTTTTTCCTCCTGTTCCATTGCTTTGTTCATCTGCATCCAATGTTAGCTCCTGTCGAACAAAACTCTACATTCCTCTCCCATTCATTCTCGTCAGATATCAGGATCCACTCCATTTCACTTGAAATGGAGGTGATCTGTTGCGGACTAACTCGATGTTCCGGTCGGACCGGATTAACTTGAACCGTTTTAGCTCACGGAGCGGTCGAGCGCGCACACAGTCAATGAAGATGAACAGTAGACACAAGTCTTGATGACGTGGAAAAACCCCTTAAATGGGTAAAAAATCACGTGACCGGGCCGATACCGGTCAAATTCCACTAGCTTTCAGTGATTACAATATGCTTGGTGAATCGGGGTTGAAAGTGCAGGATAAGATCAATCCTAACTCTAGAGGGGGGTGAATAGAGTTATTTAAAATAATCTTGCAAATAAAAACTTGTGTGCAGAGAAAATTTGTATTTACTTAGTGTATGGTGCTATAGCAAATAATCAGAGTAAAAAGAAATTCACAGCACAAAGCAAAACACAAAGAGACAAGCAATCCAGACGACACAAGGAGCTATAGTGGTTCCCCAAATCTGGGTACATCCACTCTTCTATCACCCTTGATAGGAATCCACTTCAAGATGAGTTGATCAGGTGTCTTGAGCACCAGAGAGTTTTTGACCAGGTTCTCACAAACCAAAGGAGCTGATTTTGACCAGGTTTCAGCAAAACCAAAAGTAACTTTTGAAGGGAGTTATAACCCTGTACAGAAAGAAAAAGAAAAAGGGATGAGGTTGTCTTCTCTATTAACAAGCAGAGAGAAGCAAAAGTGGATCTGTAGTTGTTGTCAAAGCTCCCCCTGAGATCAAGAAGAAGTTCAGGAAGGAGAGCTCTGCACAAGGGTGACAGGTCTTCAAAAGATCTGATTTGCTCCAGCAAGAGATGATCCAAGAAGGTTGGAGGGTTGTGTCTGAAGCAATCAGAATTCCTGTGAGTGAGCTTTCAAAACAATATCACACAGAGAAAGAAGCTGAAGTCCTGTGTATGTTCTTCTGTGTATTCTGTATATCCAAGAAATTAATTATATATCTGGGTCTTCTCCTTCCTTTTCTTTGATAGTCGTTGGAAGTCAGCATTAATTTCTTTCCTTAAATGTCCATGCCTCAAAGGAAATGACAGGCAGACATTCCTTAGAAAATTCCTTGAGCCATGCACCAGATATGCTGTAACGGCCAATAAATCTTCAGCATTAATTGTCTGACAGAAGGAATTTGAATTCCTATTCAAAACTGACGGAGGTCTGAAAAGCGTCGAGCTCACAATAAAACGTCGATCTGAGCACGACACACGTCGGCCAGAGAGTGTTTTCTGTAAGTAGAACTGGGTTCGACGGAACGTCGAGCGGAGGTCGACTCTACATCGAGCTGAGGTCGACTCTGCGTCGAGCTGAGGTCGACTCAGCGTCGAGCTGAGGTCGACTCAGCGTCGAGCTGAGATCGACTCTGCGTCGAGCAGAGATCGACTCTACGTCGAGCTGAAGATTATTCTAACTAGCCTATGTGACCTTTATAACAACAAGGAGGTCACAAACCAAAATCCCTATAGAAGTATAGTCATCCTGGTCCAAATAGTAATAGGGTGTTCCAACAATCTCCCCCTATTTGGATTAGGATTACTATTTACATGAATTTTGGGATTCAAAGAAAGATAAAGCAGATACAATACACTACAATACAACCAGACATGACAGAATAAAAAGCAGCATATATATAACATTATATAGCAGCACAAATGTTCAAATGTTCTGAGTCCAGCATATATAGAAAGAATTAAAGCATCTTACTTTACTTTCCCTTTGAGGCTTTGTCTTGATCACTCTTTTTGAAGATGATTTCTCTGTTTGGATTTGAAGCTTCCTTTTTAGATCTGTAATCATCAGCTGCACCTAAAGACTTTTGATCTCTTGCACTGGGTGGTACAGCTGCAGGATGGAGTTGCATATATCTGTCTGAATCAAAGAATTTCTTAGACTTATATTTCTCCAATTCCTCTTTTCTTTGGTCTGACATTGTACTGATATGAGAGGTGTCCAGACCTTTTTCTCTAGCTTTATTAATCTCATTTAAAGCAGCCATTTCTGTCATTCTAGCTTTCCAGTAGGCTGGAGTTTTGGTGGGATCTTCAAAGGGTACAGCTGGTTCAAATCTGTTAGAGGAGAGTTCTTGAGAGGTAGTTGGGGTGAGGTCAGCTCTAGGTCTATAGGGATAGGGACCAGAGGTTGGATCAATGGCTCCTCCCCTTTGATAAGGTTGAGAACCTAATCTTCCTCTGGACTGCCTGCCCCTATAGTTTCCTCTTTGCTGACCTCCCCTTTGCTGACTGTCTCCTTGATATCTTCTTGCTTGATATGTCTTTCCATGTAGAGCAGAAGGGGCTGGATTGGAGGATAGACTAGCACCTGCACCTGTATCTGGAGGAGGTGGAGGTGGAGGCTGATGGACAGGTTTGGATGGTCCTTCATTAAACTTTCTTTTCTTCTTCATTACTTTTCTCTGATTTTGGGAGTACTGCATCCATGGCTCTGTGATTTCACAATTGTATTTGATATAGTAGGGAATGTCATGGTCTGTAGCTCTGGCAATTGGAACTCTTTTCAAAGCTTTTGATCTAGCTTTCCTCTTCCTTGCAATAGTTGCAGAGGAGTCATCAGAATCTGTAGCAAACTCATCTTCTAAACTTTGAGATTCTTCATATGGATCTATGTACTTCCTTTTAGAGATAGGAAAACTGATGGAGTCTGGAGCTGCTGAGGAGGAAACTGAAGGAAGAGCTGCTGTCAGAGGGGAGGAGGAGTCTACCACTGCAGGAGAGAGCACAGCCTCAGGAGCCATAGAGACTAAAGAGGCTGGTTCCTGAAGGGCTTGGGAGACATGGGTCTCAACTGCATCAGGTGTCTCAATTGCTTCACCTGAAGTTTCAACAGCTGCTAACATTTCAATTTCATTATTAGCAGGAGCCACTGCTACCACTGCTGCATCAGGGATCTTCTGAAAAGGGACAATAGCCCTGGACAGATCTTCTTGAATCTGAGCTGGAGGGGAGAAGCTCTGAACAGAAACTGGAGGAGGAGCCTCAGATACTATCTGAACTTCTGCAACTGATACTGTCTCTGAACATGTCTGAACAAACTGAACTGAAGAAGGAGGCAGCTCTTCTTCTGCTGACATCTCCCCCTGCCTAGAATCAGTGGTAGCTGACTCTAGGCCCCCAGAAGAAGGGCATGCCAACTGAGAGGAGAGGGAGGAGACAGAGGCAGAAAGAGTGCTCAGGGAAAGAATTAGAGGAGCCAGCTTGGCATCCAGGAGGGAGGAGAGCCTAGGGGACAGAAGGTCAAAGATTTGATTGGCTAAGGGCAGGAGGGCTACCTGCTCAAGGGGATCTTGAGTAGAGGTAGATGGAGTAGCAGAAACTGTAAATGAGGAAGATGTTGAGGGTGGTGCAGACAGTGGAGGTGTAACTGGCTCATGGATGGAGGAAAAGAGTAGCTCTGAAAAAGTAGATGAATGGGGGAATTCATGAGGAGAGGAGGTAGAGGCATCCATGAAGGAGTCTTCATGCATGTCAAAAGAAAAGAGATCCTCATGAGGGGAGGAATCCAAGCTTATGGGAAGGAAAGTAGTGTGAGGTGGAAGGGAGGAGGCAATGGTAGAGATGGAGGAAGGTAGAGGTTGAGAGGATGAGAGAACTGTGGTTGAGGGGATGAAAGTGGATGGGAGGGTGAGAGAGTCAGATGGCACAGTCCCTACTTCTGGACCAGTGGACTGAGAGGGAGTGACCTCTACAGTCCTGGTGTCTGCAGAGGATTTCATTGCTGCTGCTGCCCTGGGATTCACAATTCTTCTGTCCCACTTGCCAATTAGGGCACATGTGAGCCTCTTGGAAGCATTGATGTGCTTCTTGGAGGACACAAGCAGTTGAGGGCAGCAATGGTTGAGAATCAACCCAAGAACTCTTCCAAAGTGGACAGAGTTTTTATCCAATTTTTTCTTAATCAATTCAAACACAATCAATCCCCAGTTGGGATGTTTCTTATCTATAAGTGCAGCCATAAGGCAGAACTGATGCCTAGTAATTGCATCATGTGCAGTCCTCTTTGCATAGATCACTTTGCCTGTAATGTCGGCTAATAACCTATATTCAATGGCTAGGTTAACTTTGAGGAGTTTAGAGGGGTTACCAGTAGCATGCCCCATCCTGTCCAGCATCAAGGCATACTCTTCCACAGATAGTTCTATGCCATCATCTCCAGCAGCAAAGTTGAAAACTTCTGTAATGATTTGAGGTGAGATGGCTACCTCATTTCCTGAAACTTTCCCAGTCAATGTATTGTTATCTGAAATAACTGCTGTAAGACTCCACTCTTTGATTTCTGACTCTGGGAGAGGGATCCTGGTTGACATAAAGTTAACCAGTTGCTGCTCCTTGAAGAGGTCCAGTATATCCAAAAAATATTGTGGAGATCCATCAAAAGAGTCGAAGTCGATATCGAATCCAGAATCGAACTTCATAGCCGCCAGAGCTCCTGCTGTGATCGCCATTTTCCTGCAAAAAGAATACCTTCCAAGATCAAGAGTAAGGAATTTGGAGGGAGAAAGCTTGAGCAGAAAGATATGAAAGCGCAACTGCGAACGACGATGAGAAAATGATTTTATACTTAGGGTTCGACGCAGGAAAGGAAAGAACGTCGAGCTCAGTTCGACGCTCTAAGGCTCTAGGAGAACTGAAACGACTCAACAGCGTCCAGCTTAGGTCGACGTTCGACGCTTTGGCTGAAGCTATACGTCGAGCTCAGGTCGACGTTGAACGAAGACGTCGACCGGGGAGAGATAAACTGAAGAAGCCAGGGAGCTGTGAACTTAGTTCGACGCTAGAAGCTGAGTTCGACGTTCGACGCTTTTGAGGGCGACGGACCGTCGATCTCCGTTCGACGCAGCGTCGAGCTTAGTTCAGAGCTTAGAACAACCACTCAGACAGGAAAATTTTTAAAATGAAATTTTCTTATTCCTGTTAATTATGGGTTTCAAAATCTTGGAGTTTTAATTTATGCTGTCTCCATCTAGCATTCCCAACTGATTGAGGAAAAAGAAGTGCTTCTTTTCATCCAAGGGCTTGGTGAAAATATCTCCTCTTTGTAGTTCAGTGGAAATGTATTCTAGTGCAATTTTCTTCTTTTCTACATTATCCCTTAAGAAGTGATGTCTGATCTCTATGTGCTTGGTCCTACTATGGAGAACTGGATTTTGAGCAATAGATATTGCACTGGTATTATCACAAAAGATTTTAGACATCTCTAAGTTGTACCCATAGTCTAGGAGCTGGTTTTGAATCCACAAAATCTGTGAGCAACAACTGCCTGCAGCCATGTATTCAGCTTCAGCAGTTGATGTGGACACAGAGGTTTGTTTCTTACAGAACCAGGAGACAAGTCTATCACCAAGGAATTGACAAGTTCCACTGGTGCTTTTCCTGTCTACTCTACATCCAGCATAATCAGAATCTGAAAATCCAGTTAGATCAAATCCTGAGTCATGTGGATACCAGAGACCTAGATTAGGACAACCTTTTACATACCTAAGAATCCTCTTAACTAATGTGAGGTGGGACTCTCTAGGGCTTACTTGGAATCTAGCACAAATGCATCTGGCAAACATTATATCTGGTCTAGTAGCTGTTAGATAAAGTAATGAGCCAATGATTGCTCTATAGCTTGTCTGATCAACTGGTTTTCCAGATTCATCAGTATCTAAAACAGCATTTGTAGGCATAGGTGTTTTCATAGAGGATGCTTCAGACATTCCAAATTTCTTAATCAATTCTCTAGCATACTTGGTTTGAGAAATGAAAATGCCATCCACATGTTGTTTAACTTGCAATCCAAGAAAGAAAGCAAGCTCACCCATGCTACTCATTTCAAACTTTGAGTGCATAAGTTGTGAGAACTTTTTGCATAAGTTTGAATCTGTAGACCCAAATATGATATCGTCTACATAAACTTGTACTAGTAGGGTATGGGACCTATGGGTTCTAACAAAAAGAGTTTGGTCTACTCTACCCCTTTTAAAATCATTTGTCAACAAAAAACAAGCTAAGGTCTCATACCATGCTCTAGGGGCTTGCTTGAGACCATATAAAGCTTTATGCAGTTTAAAAACATGATCAGGAAAGGTTGGAGAGATAAAACCTGGAGGTTGCTTTACATAAACCTCTTCCTTGATGTCTCCATTGAGAAAAGCACTCTTGACATCCATCTGATATACCTTGAATCTCTTGTGAGCTGCATATGCAAGGAAGATTCTTATGGCCTCCAACCTTGCAACTGGTGCAAAGGTTTGGTCATAGTCAATTCCTTCTTCTTGGCAATATCCTTGTGCAACAAGTCTTGCCTTGTTTCTCACAATTATTCCTTGATCATCCAACTTGTTTCTGAATACCCATTTGGTTCCAACAATTTGCTGGTTCCTTGGTCTTGGTACTAATTCCCAAACTTTATTCCTTTCAAATTGATTCAACTCTTCCTGCATTGCAATGATCCAGTTTGGATCTTGCTCTGCATCTTGTATGGTTTGAGGCTCAATTTGAGAAAGAAAGCAGGTGTGCATAATATTTTGATTAACTTGATTCCTTGTTTGCACACCCACTGAGATATCTCCAATTACTTGTGAGATTGGGTGATCTCTTGTTGTTGCAAGATCAACAAGGGGTGTTGATGATGCACCAACCTGTGTTGTTGTTTCCTCTTGTGGAACAACAACTGGTTCTTCAATTTGTTGGCCTTTTGAACTTTCCAGAACCTGAAATTCCTCTTCATTGTCACTGAGTTCAGTGTCTTGCTGAATTGGTGAAGGTAATGACCCTTTGTCTGTGATGGTAAGCTGCTTCAGATTTTCTAAAAATTGAATGTTCCTGTAAATTGCTTATGGTAGAAGTCTCCTTCTCCTTATAAGACATGTTAGTTTCATCAAATGTAACATGCATGGATTCTTCAATTTTATTTGAGCACTTGTTAAAAACCCTATAAGCCTTGCTAGTCATGGAGTATCCCAGAAACACTCCTTCATCAGCTTTGGCTTCAAATTTAGCTAGGTATTTCTTGTCATTATTGTGAATGAAGCAAATGCAACCAAAAATTTTGAAATAATTCACTTTAGGTTTCTTCCCTTTGAGTAACTCATAGGGAGTCTTACCCTTTAGTTTATGTATCAGGCTTCTATTCAAAACATAGTTGGAGGTGTTCACTGCCTCTGCCCAAAAGGTTAGAGGAAGGTGAGCATCTGTCAACAATGTTGTGGCAGATTCAATAAGGGTTCTGTTTTTCCTTTCAACTACCCCATTTTGTTGAGGAGTTCTTGGAGCTGAGAAGGTGTGCCTGATACCTTCCTTCTGACAGAACTCTAGCATGAGAAGAGAATCAAACTCTGTCCCATGATCACTTCTGATCAGGGCAATGTGAGTATTGAACTCAATCTATATGCCTTTGAGAAAATCTGTCAAAATCTTGAAGTTATCAGACTTCTTCCTCAGAAAGAACACCCAAGTGAATCTTGAGAAGTCATCTACAACTACTAAAGCATAAGATTTCCCTCCTAGGCTTTGTACATTAATTGGTCCAAAAAGGTCCGTGTGCAATAAGTACAAGATTCTAGGTGAGTCACTCTTATTAAGTGACTTGAAACTGTTTTTAGTTTGCTTGCCTAACTGACAGGCCTTGCAAAGTCCTTCCTTCTTGTAGGGACCAGAAGGTAGTCCTCTAACAAGGTTGTCTTGGGATAACTTAGCAATGGTTCTAAGGTTCACATGTCCTAGTCTTTTATGCCAAAGTTCATTAGGTTTGCTAAGGGAGTTAAATAAGCAAATATCTACTTTAGATGAATTGAAATCAACTAGATATATGTTATCTTGTCTATTACCAATTAAAACAATGTTGTTATTTAATGCAATATTACATGCTGAGTTGGTAAACCAAACCTGATAACCAGCATCACATAGCTGGCTGATGCTGATTAAGTTGTGCTTTAGTCCTTCCACATAGGCTACTTTCTTAAATGTGATTGACCCTATTTTGACTTGGCCATAGCCTTTTGTTTGTCCAAAATTTGAATCTCCAAAGATTACTTTGGGTCCATGTTTAGCTTTGAAGGACACAAGGTTCTCCTTGTTGCCAGTCATGTGCTTTGAGCACCCACTATCCAAGTACCACTGCTGGTTCTCAATTGGATAGGTCTTTATCTGCACATACAACAAATCAATTATTTTTGACCCAGTTTACCTTGGGCCTTTCTTGATATCCTTTAAATTCTGAAATAAAAGACATCTCAGGTTGACTCTAATAGCCTACAGGATGATATCTCCTAAGAGGTATTATCCATTCAGCATAAGGGTTAAAGTGATGAGATGTGGAGCTGGAATTAAATCTTGAGTTAACCCTTGAGAACTGATTTTTGCTCTGAGCTTGGCTCGACGCACGTCGAGCTTCGGTCGACGGACTCTAGTGAGTGCGTCGAGCTCCATTCGACGGCGAAGGCTTGCTTTGTTCAGAGGGTAGAAGACGTCGACCTGAGTTCGACGTTTTCTTGTGATTACGTCGAGCTCTGGTCGACGTCCGTCGAGCTTCGTTCGACGCTTCTTGTCCAGTTTCCTGGGTTAAGTCAGCATTCTTCCTAGCCACTATCAAGACTCCTTTACCTTTCTCACTGGTAAATTTGATTGGAGTTGTCAGCACTATGGGTTGGCTGGATGAAGCACCCAAGCCCAGTGAACCATTCAATCTTGAGTTCACTGTACTTGTGATGTCCATCAATTTGATACTTCTCCCATTAAGGGTTTCTTCAAATTGTTTGGCCTTAGATAGCTCACTTTTCAGTGAAGCTATCTCCTCCCCACACTGCTTCAACTCTTCTAAGAGTCTAAGATTATCTGAGTTAATGGATTTGCATTCAATTAATTGTTCTCTGAGAGTTTTAATCAACTTTTGAGATTCAATCAAGTCAATGCACATAGATTTGAACTCAGATTTAAATTCATCAGAAGTAAAATCAAATGAATCTATTACCTGATCCTCAGTAAGTTCCTGATCAGATAGGTAGTCAGCATCAGGCTCTGAATCAGTGTTCTTTTGAGATGCACTGATGGCCATCATGCAAAATCCTTTTTCTTCTGCATCATCCTCATCATCACTAGAGCTGGATGATGAATCAGACTCATCAGAGTCACTCCAGGATTCAGCCACAAATCCTTTTCTGGTGTGCTTGCTGTTGCTGGAGGAAGGCTTGTCATGGTATTTCCTTGACTCCTTATCCTTCCTTTTGTCTTTTCTTTCCTTCTTGTCCCTTCTATCCTTATCTTGATTTTCTGGACAGTTGGGGACAATGTGTCCTGGTTTCCTGCAGCCAAAACAGATAACATCTTTATTAGTAGATCTGTCATACCTTGGCTTGTCTTTGTCTTTGGACGACCATCTTCTGAAGTTCTTTTTATTCAGCTTATTGAACCTTTTGACAAGTAGGCTCATAAGCTCTTCATCTCCCAACACCTTTTCTTTAGGTTGTTCTTCCTGTGCCTTGAAGGCAATGGTTTTCTCAACCTTTTCTGTTGGTGTGGCTGTCTTCTGCTCTTCTTCTCTCTTCTTAATGAATTGCTCATAACTCTTGAGCTTTCCTAGAAGAGCTTCTGTGGATAACTCACAGACATTTCTTCCATCTTTAATTGACCAGATTCTTGAGTCTCAAGAGCTAGGGAAACAAGTCAGTATCTTGTCATTTATCTCAGTGAGAGATATGTCCTTCTCTAGTGATCTAAGCTCACTGATGATTAGACTCAGTCTGTTGTACATGTCAGCAACTGACTCAGACTCTGCCTTTTTGAAGTTCTCATACTGGGTGATGAGGTAGGATCTCCTATCCTTTCTTTCATCTGCAGAACCTGATACAATTTCTGAAAGTTTTTCCCAGATCTCTTTAGCAGTATTGCAATCAGCTACTTTCTGGAAAATGTCATCTGACATGGTTTGAGCCAAAATGTTCATGGCTTTAGCATCTGCTGCCTTCCACTTCTTTATGTCAGCATCAGTTCCTGAAGGAGGAGGAACAGCTGATGTACTTGTTCCTGTGGGAGGTCTTGGACAATCTGTCAACACAGAATTAAAAATGTCTTCATCAAAAGAGTTCATATAAAGTCTAATCCTTGCCTTCCATAGTGCAAACTTAGATAGATTGCACATAGGAGGTCTGGTACTCGCAAAGTCCTTGTTTTGTGCCATGAGTTTTAAAGATAAGAAAAACTAAGGAAAATAACCCTTTGAGAGAAATGATCTTATCAGGGATCTTTTGATCCAGGTGTTAGCCTGTATGAATGATCAACCTCGCTCTGATACCAATTGAAAGTGCAGGATAAGATCAATCCTAACTCTAGAGGGGGGTGAATAGAGTTATTTAAAATAATCTTGCAAATAAAAACTTGTGTGCAGAGAAAATTTGTATTTACTTAGTGTATGGTGCTATAGCAAATAATCAGAGTAAAAAGAAATTCACAGCACAAAGCAAAACACAAAGAGACAAGCAATCCAGACGACACAAGGAGCTATAGTGGTTCCCCAAATCTGGGTACATCCACTCTTCTATCACCCTTGATAGGAATCCACTTCAAGATGAGTTGATCAGGTGTCTTGAGCACCAGAGAGTTTTTGACCAGGTTCTCACAAACCAAAGGAGCTGATTTTGACCAGGTTTCAGCAAAACCAAAAGTAACTTTTGAAGGGAGTTATAACCCTGTACAGAAAGAAAAAGAAAAAGGGATGAGGTTGTCTTCTCTATCAACAAGCAGAGAGAAGCAAAAGTGGATCTGTAGTTGTTGTCAAAGCTTCCCCTGAGATCAAGAAGAAGTTCAGGAAGGAGAGCTCTACACAAGGGTGACAGGTCTTCAAAAGATCTGATTTGCTCCAGCAAGAGATGATCCAAGAAGGTTGGAGGGTTGTGTCTGAAGCAATCAGAATTCCTGTGAGTGAGCTTTCAAAACAATATCACACAGAGAAAGAAGCTGAAGTCATGTGTATGTTCTTCTGTGTATTCTGTATATCCAAGAAATTAATTATATATCTGGGTCTTCTCCTTCCTTTTCTTTGATAGCCGTTGGAAGTCAGCATTAATTTCTTTCCTTAAATGTCCATGCCTCAAAGGAAATGACAGGCAGACATTCCTTAGAAAATTCCTTGAGCCATGCACCAGATATGCTGTAACGGCCAATAAATCTTCAGCATTAATTGTCTGACAGAAGGAATTTGAATTCCTATTCAAAACTGACGGAGGTCTGAAAAGCGTCGAGCTCACAATAAAACGTCGATCTGAGCACGACACACGTCGGCCAGAGAGTGTTTTCTGTAAGTAGAACTGGGTTCGACGGAACGTCGAGCGGAGGTCGACTCTACGTCGAGCTGAGGTCGACTCTGCGTCGAGCTGAGGTCGACTCAGCGTCGAGCTGAGGTCGACTCAGCGTCGAGCTGAGATCGACTCTGCGTCGAGCAGAGATCGACTCTACGTCGAGCTGAAGATTATTCTAACTAGCCTATGTGACCTTTATAACAACAAGGAGGTCACAAACCAAAATCCCTATAGAAGTATAGTCATCCTGGTCCAAATAGTAATAGGGTGTTCCAACAGGGGTGACAGACCGCTCCCGTTACAATTTGAGTGGAGAGAGAGACTATAGCTTCCTGCGGGCAACAGGCTTCACTGCAGGAGCGACTTAGACGTGGGAATGTGTGGGGTGCTTCTGGCGCTTGCGCTCGGGGCGACGCGCGCTTGCTGGCTTCGGATGGCTTCTTCCTTCGGCTTCCTCGAGGTCTTGGACGTCCTTTTGCTGTCAACGCACTGATGGGGTGCTTATAGCCGCTGGTAGCAGCTGGTGGTCACTGGTACGTGGCCGCTGGCGGCCGATGGTGGCTGCTGGTGGTTCACGGCGAGCGGTGGCCGGCTCGGAGGAGGAGGTAGGATAGCTCTCACCTGAGGAAGAAGAAGACAACCCATAGAAGAGAAAAAAGTGAAGAATGAAGAGGCCCTGGGGTCCCTTTTATAGCCTCCGGGGATAGCCACTGAGGGAGGATCATGGCGGGCCCCACCACTAAAGTGGTGGGTTTCGTGGGTGGTTACCCTCTTAATCCGACGGTGAGGAGAGCCTCCCCTTGATCGGACGGTGGGGAGGTTGTCCACGACGACGGGCCACCACTGTGGCGGTGGTGGCCGGTCGGGCAGCCGGCGGCGGGGGAGGCCGACCTAGTGGCCGACGACGGAGGACTGTCGGGGGCCGACTGCAGCTAGGCCGGCAGCTGGGCCGGCGGCCTGCTGTAGCTCGTTCAGCGGCCTACCGTGGCCGGGCCACCGGCGGCTAGGCCTGGCCACTGTTAGGCGCCGGCGGTTAGGCGCCCGGCCACGGTCAGGCCTGTCGTGACTGGCCGCGTCTAGGCTGGCCGCGACCACGACTATGTCAGCTGGGGCCGGCCGCGGCTAGGCCGTCCGTGGCCGGGCCGCGGCTAGCCCGGTCGCGTCCGGCCGCAGCTAGGCCGACCATGTTTGACCGCGGCTAGGTCGTCCTTGGCCTGGCCGCGGCTAGGCCGTCCGTGGGCGGGCCGCGGCAAGGTCGGCCTTGGCTGAGTGCGGCCAGGCTGGCGGCCTACCGCGGCCTCCCCGCCGGTGAGGCCGGCGGTTCGACCGTGGCGAGGCCTGGAAGGGGGCCGGCCGTTAGTGGTGGTCAGGCCACCCGACGGCGGGGGCCTTCCCGGCGGCGGCGGTTCTCCTCCATGGGGAGAGGGAGTGGGTCCCTCCCCCCCATGATTCTCTCATCATGAGAGTTCATAGGGGGATGACCCACTCATGATCCACTTTTGGAGGAGATCATGGGGGGGGGGGGTTCTCTTATAAATGATGATGGAACCCATGAGGATCCATTTCAGGGTCCAAATAGAGTAGCGGAGGATCTGACAGGTTTAGTTTTTCCAGACATTTATATTTTTTTTAATGTAAAAAAGTGTAAGTCATTAGATGTATTTTACTTTAATCTTATCCACCAGATCTTAAAATGAATCCCCTCCATTTCAAGTGAAATGGAGAGGATCCGGATCCGCCCGCCAGCTTCTTTCCACTTCTTTCATTCATAAGCGCCACTTCTCCATAATAATGTAGCCACCAACATTTAACTTCTCCTAATTAAAATATAAAACGGCCACCTTCACATTCATGCATGTGAAACTCCTCTTCATCAATACATGCCGATGCCACATCACCATGGCACCACCTCCCCTCCATAGCGCTACAGCCGCCCCATTATCAAACAAAACAGCCACCATTCATTACACCCCATTTCATAATCGCCACCTCTTGTTAAACTCATGCAACCATTACTTTAATTTTGAGTGCTGTTATTAGCAAACTCACTTTCGTTACTAGCAAACCGAAAAAATACAGATTCAGTCATTTTTTACATTTTTTTCTCTTCCCAAAAATTACTACTAGCAAAACAATCTTGCATTTTGAAATTTTTATATTTTTGAATTTTGAGCTTCAAATGTTTCTCATTTGAAAAAGTGATCAACATGAAAGTTGTAGATCTCAACTTTCATGTTGATCATTTTTTGATATGAAGTCATTTAGACCTCGAATTTGAGCCCGAAAAAGACACGCACGGAACGAGTCGTCCGTACAAATTTTCGGCGTGACTTTTTTCAGAGCTCAAATCGAGGGTCTAAATTGCTTCAAATTAAAGTGTTCAACATGAAAGCTGTAGATCTCGATGAGATCTACAACTTTCATGTTGGATCCGAGGTCTCCTCGGAAAGATTTCCCATCCCACTCAAGGAAAGCAAAAAGGTTCCATCATCATCAACACCCCTTCCCAGGCCAGGATCGTGCCCACGAATGATTGCAACCGCTACCAGCCCCACCTCTGCAAACAGCTTCTGTGCATTACTCACAAGATAATGACTTATCATACTCTGGACTCGATGAGGCCATGCTAGAAGTATGCCAGATTATGAAGGATATGGCAAATTCCAAAAGGCCTTATCAGATGGCGAATCAGAGATCAAGAGATTCGGATCCATTCTTTGAATTCCACAGAGAAAAAGGCCATTTAACTGAAGAATGCAAAGCTCTTCGACGGTTGGTTGAAAGATCGCTCGCCGAGGGCAAGATCAACGATCTGGTCAAGAAAATTAATTCTTCGAAGCCTTCCACCTCCAAGGGCAAGGAGGTGGCTGAAGTTCGGTTGAAGTGTGTGGAGATAGAGGATGAAGGCCGTCTGGGGCCTATCAACATTCAGCATGAGTGCATCGATGTCATTGACGAGGGTTCCCTTGGAAGGCTATTCTAAAGCAAAGAGGACGTTGCAGCTCCTCAAAGCCCCCCACAATCATGACCGGTTGCTTTTACTTTAATCTTCATTCTATTTTTGAACACTTCTAAGTGTTTTACTTTCATCTCAATAAAGTTTACGTTAGAGATCTCATACTGACACTTTTCCCTTTGTGGAGTGCTTCCTCCTCTATTTTTTCTCTTTGCCAAAGAGATCCCTGAACCACCGAGATATCGCCAAGTCTTGCTCAGGGCCCCCTCGAGATTGTCCTCTGGTGTAAAACCACAATGACCACATATCGCGGGGAGTTTTCGCATATGTGCAGTGGGGGCCGTTCAACTCTCGTGCGGAGGATGACGGGACTTCGGATCCTGGCCGACATCTAACACAGAGCGTGATTCCAGGGAGGACCCATATGTTAGCTCTGCTGTGCTTCGTTAAAGGATACATTACAGTTACGATGATCTTTGCGTGACAAGCAATGACGATCAAGTGTAGCATTGTCTCTTCGATCATCTCACAATTGTGACGACTGAACACTCTTTGGTACTCTCAATCCGTGCCTTCGCGGGGCCCACAACTCCGCTGATCAATCCGCAGACAAGCAATAGGCCACTTGGCGCAACTAGTCTAATTAATCAGTGATGCTTGTAACCCGAGGCATGAGAGCAGTGCATCTGTCGATTCCCTCTCAGGAATTTCCGTGCTTGTTTTTTCTTTTGTGCCCTTCAAAGGGAGCGCGGCCAGCCTGCATTAGGTAGGACTATCCTCTGGATGATTTCTTTTAAAGGCAAGCGGTGCATAACACCCACGGGGAACACCTGTGGCAGCATCCAGTATTTTTTGAACATCATTGAGGTGTATCCCTCCTCTGTCTTTCTGCCTTTTTACAGGTTAACAGGTTAAATTCGACCTATTTTAAGGATCGGCAGTATCCTTTGGGCTTATGATTATCTTTTCTGCGCTATCTGCGTAGAGTTTTATCAGATGATTATTAACAAGCTCTCTTGTCAGATGCTAATGACACAAATCGTTTAGTCAAAGTATCTGGTTCTCTTTGCTTGACAAGTCATGCTGTTGCAAGTCTAAATTAAGATAGTTTCATCTTGCTGATCTCGGTTTCATGTTAACATTATATTTGATCACGCGAGATGATCATTATCATATTTTGATCTCCATTCAATTGATGGCAGAGTTTGTCGAATATCTCTTCTGTCGTGTCTTATCATATCAAAAGGCAACATTCGCAGATTCTCTCCAGATACTTGCGATTTAGTTTTCCCTTATATCTACTTGCTCACTCTTCTTTTGCAGAGCCTAGCAGATATTTGCAAGTTTTATCCAGGTACTTGCTGTCTATTCCCTATTTCATATTTTGCTCACTATTTTTTGCAGAGCTTAGCAGATACTTGCAAGTCCCATTCAGATACTTGTAGCTTAGTTTCTATTGCATATATACGCTACTCAGTTTACCTTTGCAGAGACTAGCAGGTTTTTTGCAAGTCCCATCCAAGTACTTGCGACTTAGTTCATATTTCATATCTACATGCTCACTCTGATTTTGCAGAGCTTAACAGATATTAGCAAGTTTCGTCCAGGTACTTGCGTCGTAAGTTTTCTTTTATATATGCCTCTTACCCTTCTTATTGCAGAAGTTAATAGGTACTTGCAAGCCCACTTCAGGTACTTACAGGTTGTCATTTTTCCTAAGTTTTAATCTCATCACTATTTTGCAGAACCCATTAGGAGACATTTATGTCTTCTTCGTTTTGCAAAGGCAACCCAGGTACGCATATAGTGTACCTATTTTTTGCCTACTTTGACTTTTCTCCTTCGCAGGGGAAGGGCAAGAATTAGCAAATTTTTCTCTGAGGAGAGACATCAAGTTCCACTTCTCCAGTCCCTTTTTCTCGAGAGAAGGATCACGATTTTCGTGGGTCTCCCACTTTTTCGAAGTTCCCTTCAGAACTTGAAAAAGTGCGGGGATTATGTTAACCCCAAAAATTGACGATCCCTTCCCAAGGTTTCGGGTTCGCAAATCGCGGCCCGCTCAGGGTTTCCCCCCAACGGTCGCGATCTGCCTTAACCCTCTTTTTTTGGGTCAGGAGAATAGGGTCTCTTATCTGCACAGGCCGTGCGGCTAGGACGGTCTCCCCTGTCTAACAGCACTGGTCGCATAGCCAACGCGTGCCCTGCGGGATGATGGGCTGCTTCCAAAGCTCACCCTCGCAGGACACGCGATTTGGCCAGCTAATCGCGCAACATTTTTCCTTGCAGGAGGCAACCTGCATCAGTCCGCTGGAACGTTCCGCCGGTGTCGACCCTCGACCAGCGCAACCGTCGCAGGCTCGGAGACCCCCTCCATCTCAGTTGCTTGTCAGCCCTAGGATGGCGGCCTGCTCCTCAGGTCACCGACCTCAGTAGGCGGCCTGCTCTAGGCCGTCCGTGAGGTGGGCGGCCTGCCCAGGCCGCCGTCGCCTTGGGGCGGCCTGCTCCAGGCCGCCCGTGAGGTGGGCGGCCTGCCCAGGCCGCCGCCGTCTTGGGGCGGCCTGCTCCAGGCCGCCCGTGAGGTGGGCGGCTTGCCCAGGCTGCCGCCGCCTTGGGGCGGCCAGCTCCAGGCCGCCCGTCAGGTGTGCGGCCTACCCAAGCCGCCGCCGCCTTAGAGCGGCCTGCTCCAGGCCGCCCGTGAGGTGGGCGGCCTGCCCAGGCCGCCGCCTCCTTGGGGCAGCCTGCTCCAGGCCGCCCGTGAGGTGGGCGGCCTGCCCAGGCTGTCGTCGCCTTAGGGCGGCCTGCTCCAGGCCTCCCGTGAGGTGGGCGGCCTTCCTAGGCCGCCTCCGCCTTGGGGCGGCCTGCTCCAGGACGCCCGTGAGGTGGGAGGCCTGCCCAGGCTTCCGCCGCCCTAGGGGCGGCCTGACTTCAGGCCGCCGCCCTAGGGGCGGTCTGGTGCTCAGGCCGCCGCCCTTTGGGCGGCCTGGCTTCAGGCCGCCGAGCCCTCTGATGCCCTTGGCGCGACCTACTCCTCAGGCCGCGCCGCCTCCTCTGCTCAGGTCTCTCGATGACCTGCGGACTCAAAACGCCAGTCCGCCGAGTCCGCCGAGGTCATCGACGACCTGCCCCGAGTCCGCCCAGTCCTCTATGATGACATCACTGGGCCCCGCTTCAAGAAGATTCTCCATGGGCCTATAAATAGCCCCCAAGGCCTCTCATTCAGGGGGCGGAAGAGGAGAACTGCCAGCTTGATTAAGGTCTACGGACTCAGTTTTCCAGTCCGCCACAGTTGATCAAGCAAGATCTGCGGACTCAATTCTCCAGTCCTCCCAGGTCGTCAAGAGCTGTGGACTTAGTTTTTTCTGTCCTCAGCAGGCAGTTTGAGCAGGATCTGCAGTCTCAATTCTCCAGTCCTCTGCAGCCTCTTTTACTTAGTCTCTAGCAACTCTTTCTCTCAGACGCCAGCTTCCCCTTGTAACCTTTACTGTTTTTGCATGTAATGGTGAACTAGCAAATTGTAAACTTGCTTCTTGATTAAAGGAAAGCCCGCCACAAGTGTGGCATTCAGGCCGCGGCGGGCGAAGTCTGTTGTTGCCGCTGCTAGCGGTCCTCTCTTCTCTTTTCTTCTCCCAGTCTAACCATCAGAGCCAAACCGCCAAAGTAACGTCTGCTCGACAGCTCCTGATCAAGCTTCTTCTTTGCCCGATCAAGCTTCTTCTGTGCCCGAGCAAGCTTCTTCTCTGCCCGAGCAAGCTTCTTCTGTGCCCGAGCAAGCTTCTTCTGTGCCCGAGCAAGCTTCTTCTCTGCCCGAGCAAGCTTCTTCTCTGCCCGAGCAAGCTTCTTCTCTGCTCGAGCAAGCTTCTTCTCTGCCCGAGCAAGCTTCTTCTCTGCCCGAGAAAGCTTCTTCTCTGCCTGAGCAAGCTTCTTCTCTGCCCGAGCAAGCTTCTTCTCTGTCCGAGCAAGCTTCCTCCTTGCTTCAAACCTCGCCTCTATTCCCCGCAACCCTCTTATTCTTCTAGCTTGTGAGATCGAACAACCCGTTAACTGGAGGACGCATTTCGTGCGTCAACACTTAGGTTGCTTTGATCTGACTTTTTGAGTAGAGATTTTCTTGGCTTCAACATTTCTTCTCCTACTCTTCCAAATTTTTCTCCTCTTCTTTATGAATTTTCAAGAACAAAACTTAAATACTTAGGAATTCAAAATCAAAAAATATTGTGCCCCATGTTTTTAATTTAAATAAATTTTTGGATAATAATTTTATTTTATAAAATCAACAACCCGAGTTTGATCATATAGTTTCACAAATTCCTCCTCCTTGCGAAAATTTTTCTGACACGTTTATCTTTTATTTTTCTTGTGCTAATGATTTTCAAGTAGAACATTAGCCATTACAATAAAACTTCGTTAATGATTCATTTGCCGCTCATCTACAAAATTCAAATCTGCTCATGTATAAGTGATTTGAATTTACATTTTCAAGCCAACCACCAAAAGAAGAATCATCAAATAAGCGGAGGAGTAATCGGGTGACCGACTTCGACACATTCACCCAAGCGTGAATTAAGGGAGTTGTCTGTACACTTTAATTTTTTTTCATTTAGTTAACAATAATTGTTTTGCTTAAAGACGGAAAAAAGCGTTTTTGGGAGGCACCCCTTGATTATCATTGATTTTCTTGTAATTTAATATTTATACAATTTTCTTTTCTCCCCCTTTAAGTATGAGAGTATGATCTCGTATTGTTGTTTTTATTGAAAAACCTCAAAAAATGATGAAACTTTTTTTAAAAATACAAAAAAATGTCTTTCTTTTCTTCGTTTTGTATTAAATTTAAAAAACAAATTTTTATTTGTTATTTTCCTTTGTTTCTTAATTTTAATTTTGTTTTCCTTCTTATTTTAGTCAAAAATAAAAAAAATTTAATTTTTTTATTTCTTAGAAAGAGTCGCGTTGGCCTTTTATCTCACAAAACTGCCTAGTACGTACATTGAAAATCCGTCATTGGATAGTTCTTGAAAAGTCCAAATAATTAAAAAAAATTAGGATTATAATTTATGCTTATTTTTTAATTCATAATATTTATATCCTTTAGAAAAATCCAAAAAATATCACAGTTCAAAATTCAAAAAAATATTAGATAAACATTAGAGAAAAATAGAATAATTTCTTAATTATTTTTTTAAGCAATTGTACTTCTCTTTACTAGAAAATAAAATTGCCTTTTTCATAATCATGCGTAGCTAATTTCTTGGTGTTTGATCGGATGAATTCTTAATTATTTTATTTTGTAATCTTTTTTTTATAATCTTTGATTGCGAAAATTATGATTTATCTTTTATTTTATTTGTTTGAATTCTATTGTTGCGAGTCTGATCTAAAATCTGTATCCTAGAATTTTCCGAGAGATTGTGGATACGAGTGGATTATTTAAACGTATCGCTAACATACTTTTTAGTTCTAGATTCGTATCCTAGATTTTATCTAGAGTTTGTGGATACGAGGAGATAACTCAAAGATAAAAAGAGTTGTATGCTATTCTCGAGATAGGGCAATGCAAATCTTCCGGATTGAGGTTAAACTCAATAGTGAGGTTCACCACGTAATGCAAGCTTAGGGCGTACCGACCGATCGATCATCCTAAGATTAGTTGAAAGTGTATTCTCGAGAGAGGCACTTCATAATTTGGAAAACTCCACGGTCAAATTGTTAGCATTCTAATTTTATGAATTAGAGTTTTACAAATTGTTTTACTTAAAAAGGATTCTCGATCAAATCTTTTCTTCATATTTATCTCTTATTCATTTTCAAACACTTTTTATATTCCGATCAAATAATAATTATTTGCATGAGTAAAAGTAATCAACAGACAAGGAAGAATACGACACTTGATATTTTATTATAAAAAAATATTCTATACTATGAACGATAAGTGCTCTTGCCTATAATTCATAGAATTTGGAGATATTATTTATCCTATATTTTACACATCAGGTGTCATCGACCATCAACCCATTTCCAATTGAGAGAGACAGTGAAGGCGAAGCACAAATTCTTGTGTTGTGACGCTGTGCCGGAGACCCGCATAATTTCATTTTCTTCCAGGTAGTTGTAGAACAATCCATCCAAATAAGCGTTCTTCTTGTTTTTCTGCTTTTACAATTAAATTTCTAAAAGCACGATGAAATCTTTACTTTGTTCCTTGTGAGATCGATACTTGGGGATTCACTCTCTATTTTATATTACTTGAATGACCGGTGCACTTGTGGTCACCGTATCCCGCCGAGAGTGACAAATTTCATGTCCATGTGTGGAATGGAGGGGATTACCTTGAAGAGTGTCTAGAGTGGCAGTTCGAAGATTGCGTTGTATGCTGAGCTGGAGTCTACTAACAGGAACTAAACATCCCGTTTGGCCTACATCGGGAACTTACCGAGGGTGACGGGAAGAGTGATTGTCCAAACACCAAAACTAGGTCATTGTCAAACCTATATAATAACCATGTTGCAGGCACAAAGTGGCTCTTGGGGGATCTTCATGTCACGTAGTGTGGACAAAAATAGGATGCCCACTGAGCTCCCGTTGTCGACAGGTATTCTCCTGACCCTGAAGCAGGAGTACTGATGGCAATGTCCGGTGGCGGCTTTGGACCTTTTGGATCCCTTTTTGTTGAGTGATGAAGAGGACTTGGGAGACGGTAAACGACAAGACACTGATGGTTTTGACCTTGCGGACCATTTGTCGGCCCCTTATGCATCTTGGCACGCGGGGGAGGGAGGGCTCCTATCTTGATTTGTGCAATAGAGGCTGATTTTGTACTTAGTTCTAAAAGAACCTCCCTAGATGTCCCTAGCAGATGAGGCACTTTATTTCCTTTTTTAGCCAGGTATAGTCCTCAGTGCTTTGGCCATTCCCACGATGAAACTCACAGTACTGCGTTTAGTCTCCCTAGTACGGGGGTAATGGCTTGGGTCAGCAGAGCATACCAGAGTCCTGAATGGCCATACACACCTACATCTGAATGATATTCAGAGGGGCAAATTCTTGGTGTCGGCGAGATCCCTGGTCCCTATGAGGGTTATTGCAGAGATCATCGTTTTTACGGTATGCTGGAGGTACGGACTCCAAGTCTCTCTTCCGTTTGGTGGTTCCTTTGAAAAACCGGTGGTAGGCCTTGATGGGCTCATCTGTCACGATCTATACCTCAACTCTGTGAACGAAGTCTGCGTAGCTTGGCACCATTTCTCGCATTAGTGTGGAGAAGAACCCACTCAGGAGGATCCCTCCGAGGAAAACACTACAAAGGAGTTCAGGGTCGACTCTCGGGATTTGCTTTGCCTCAGAAGTGAAGTGGAAGAAGAACCTCATGAGTGTTTCCCCTCATTTAGGTGAATGTCGAAGAAGTGAGAGGAGTCTCTAATGATCTGGCGGGCTACTATGAATTGATCGATGAAGAGGCGCATGAGCTCCTCAAAGTTGTTGATCTTCCCCTCTCGTAGAGAGTGAAACCATATGTGTGCTTGCCCCTTTAGAGTTGCAGGGAACACTAGACATAATTGTTGGTCCTGTGCATTGACGAGGCATATCATCAACTCGATGTGGCTGACATGCTCCAGGGGGTCGTCCATCCTATCAAAGACCTCATAGTGCGGTAGCTTGAATCTGTGGGGCACGAGGTACACTAGAACCAATAGAGCAAGGGAGGACCTGCGGTGAAATTGGCATCGTGCGCTCGTGGGGCAGTGTCTGGCCTAGATGTATTCCTCCTCAATCATATTCCTCACTTCTTAGCGGGTGAGCCTTTGGTAATCTTGTCCGGAGTTAGTATCCACTAAGCAGGGGATGAATAGAGCAGTTCCTCGTAGCTCCGGCCGTCATGCTATATGGGTGGAGCTTGTTGTGTCAGACATTTCATCGGTGAGATGATCCTCAAGGCAAGCCACATCTCAAGGTTGGACGCACTCTTGAGCGGTAGCTGGTTGTGTCCCTTGTATGACAATTGGGTTAGGATGATTTGAGACTTCTAAATCTCATAGAAGGGTGAGCACTTCTACCCAGAACTTGTCTATCAGTCGGGCGTGCTCCTACACATAAGTTAATGGCACGATTGCGGCCATTCATCCTAGAAGTGGATCATTGCATGTTGATGAGTTGGTGGGGGCTAGATCAGTGCGCTCTTTTGCATCTACGCCATGTAAAATCCCCCTCCCGGTAATTGAGCGCGGCAAAGAAGAGATTTTATGCCTAGGACCGCCGCCTTATGGTGACACCAACTCACGGGTTAGTCACCACGGCATGATGTTGATCCTACCGGCTTGTACGATCAAATCACTAGAACAACGAGAAATGAAGTAAAGTAAGGTAAGTCCATAATCACAACATCATATGTATATATCAAAATGGTTGAAGAGTTCACAATAAGATCAATAAAATGAAATAGTGATAAGGGCTTAAGCCCTATATATATCCAAAATATAAAACACTCTCTCTCACTCTACACTGATATGCAGAAGCTAAACAAATAACACTCATCAACCTAGTGCCTGGTAGTGGTAGTAGTACGCGGCAGCTACTCCTCAGGTCCTACCTCCTTGTGTTGCTGGTCCTCCGGGTTGTGCTGTAGTTGCAGCTCCTCGAACTCCTAAAATGATGTGGTACACCGACCGTTAGTCAAAAAGACTAAGTCTCTTTGTCCTTGCCTCACCCCCGCGACTCCTAAGCACCACGCGGGAGGAAGAAAGAGGAGGACAACAAGGTAGTATAGAAAAGCAGGTGGCATGGCTCTAACTAGCAGAATATATATAAAACTCTATGCGAGTTGTAAACATGTAGGAGGTAAGTAGTAAGTAAGCATTAAGAAGTAGTAAGTAAGCAAGCAGTAGGTAAAGTGAACAAGTAACTAACTACACTACCATCACAGAAGCATACCTTAACTTATATGAATGCCCATACAAACTTAAAAGTTACGGTTTCCGGTAAAATATAACTCATCATATAAAAGATTTCATACTAATTTATATAATGTGTATCTACAAATATGAATGTCCCGTAATATGTGTGTATGTGTTGATATGTTATGCTAATGAAATGTTTCATGCAAGTGCAACTCACCCACATGACTCGACTATGTGCGCACTGACCTTATGTTTCCCATTTATTTGGAGATAGCTAGTATCTCAAATAATCCCGTCGTGGCTACAGAAATAGTAGAGCAGGTATCTCCACTCCTAAGCGGGTATGCACACTACCTAACCTAGACCTTACGTATGCCTTTTTACATGTCTTAGGTACACCTCTTAAGATATTATATACTCTTGTTGAAATTCACCAGACCTTTATAATAGGGTGTGTGTTTTTGGGGATTGTCCTCTAGATTGCAGTATAAACAACCAACTGGCCCCTTAAACCCTCACACCTCACCAGAGTCTACGTACTTCCATTGGTGTGTCGACTGGACCAGTACTGAAGACCCGCCATTATTTATGAACATGCAAGTATCACCTCAACCATTCGAGTCTCCAGCTCTCAGGACTAACCTATCCTCATATCACAACAGTAGCAAGCCTCCAACTCGCAGGACTAATAAGTCCTTGTATCACAATAGTACTGAGCCTCCAGCTTGCAGGACTAATAAGTCCTTGTACCACTCCATCCCGAGCCTCCAGCTCGCTGGACTAACAAGTCTTGGCCCCACTCCATCCCATCACAAGGGACAAGGTTCATTGTTATCTTCGTTCACCAACTTAGAGTACTCTTGTCTATTATTTAGTTATATTTAGGGCTTAAGGTGAATCTTGGACTTCCCGAGGTCTACCCGATGAAGGGCTCGTTGCGTTACTAGGAAATACTATGGTTTATGATTTTTATAGGGGAGAGACGATCTATCGTCGAACTCCAAGTTTAGCTACTACTCTGATTGTCCATGTACACTAACACTTAGCACCACTTGGTAACTTTCTCTAGAACTTCAACCAGAAGTGTTTGACACTCCAAACATACCAAAAATCCACCTAAGATCAACACTATGATCACCTTCAATGTCTACCATTTTCTAACATGTGACATAATTCTAAATTGATTATTCAACTATAGGACAAACAATCTCCAAAAATCTTGAAATCTTTACAAGTTCATATAAATGGTGTGTTGCTATTACATTTCAAATTTCATTCAGTTTCAAGTGATTTTAATGGTCTAATAACTACATCAAAATTTTACCAAATGCAGATCAAATAATTGAACTAGTAATGAACATGAGAATTTAACTGCCAAATCCCTTGGCCAATTGATCTAAAATTATTACCAGAGGTATGCCATGACCTAAATAAGGTATGGTGAGAGATTAATAATTTTTCTAATTAATTTGACCATAATTAAAATTTATCTAAATTTATGCCACAAGTCATCTTTAACATGAAGTATCAAATTCAGATGTTCAACTACTCAAATAAACTAACCGAGATACATAATGATGAAAAATGATGTTAGACAGAGTTTCAAAATATTTCTCAAATAATTTATTCATAATTTCATAATATAAATATTAATCCCTAAGTGTCACTTTGCAAAAGATGTATCTAAATTAATCTTTCAAAAATTCCAAAAAACTTACCAGAGGTACATAATGATAAAATAAATGTATATCCAGAGATTCATAATTTTCCAAGTAATATTCATTATAAATATTGCAAGAATACATAATTGTGACAAATGAAATTATTGATATTATTCAAGATATATGACTCCCAAAAATTCTAAAAAATAACCCAAGATTCAAAATACCATAATGAGTGTCTAATTAGAGATTCATAATTTTCCAAATTATTTGCATCATAAATATTTCAATAATGTACAATTGTAACAAATGAATTTACTGATTTTATTCAAGGTAAATAATTCTCAAAAATTCTAATTAAATTACCAAAGGTGTTATATGACCTAAAAAGTTTTGTGACAAGAATCAGATTTTTGATAGGAACTTGGGTCCATTTTATTTCATTAATATAATTACGTGACACAATTATATTTAATTAATTACCTAGGATTTTAAACTCCAAAAATCCTAGTTTTTCCATAGGTGATACCTTTCATCAGACTAAGTGCATGCCAAAAATATCATAGTCATGGATCAAGCCATTTGTGATAAATTCCCAAAATACACATTGATGCTAAATGCACCTCATTTCCATATATTTGTAATTTCATGCGAGCTTCAAATGGTCTCAAATTTTGACCAGAGTCTCATTATGACCTAATAGACCTACAACCCAAAATTTAGGTCAATTTGGGCTGATCTAGCAACTTTTATATCATATATATGATAATTTAAGTAATTAAAAAAACTATAAAAAAATATTTCCCAAAAATTCTGATTTTTGGGTAGGAAGTGTGTCTAGGGTATATACATGCATGGCTAAAATTTGAGCCTCATGCAATGATATGTGTTAGGAATACATATTCTAAGCTCTAGGTCAACCTTATTACACCTCTCAGTAGAATGACCTTTTTGGTGGTTGTAGGGCTCCAAATGGGGTGATTTAAAATCCTATAGAAAGTAAACATCAAGGGATACAATTTTTGTCTCCGGAACATTTTCCTAAATTAGCATCTAAGGGACCTTAATTTCTATATGAAATTTCAGTTTTAAGTGCGATAAAAATATAAATAATATAAATAAACTATAGTGTGTATAAGTATATATGCTGCACACATCTTGATGTAAGATGGACGGGATCTGTTCATCCCCTACCTCCATCCATCGATGTATATTGTACCGACCTAGAGCACATTCAAGCTCCATTTTCCGGCCACCCAGTGGACACCACTGTCGGCCACCACCACCACCTCTGTTAAGGTGGTGGCTATTGCTTGGTGGTGGCATGGCCTCCAGAGTCGGACTCTCGAACGATCCTGAGCAAGGAGAAAAAGTCAACAATTTTTCTCAAATCTCACAAGGAATCGGGCTCAATTGAGCTTGATTTCTCCCATAATTTTATCTAGATGCTAGCAAAAGAGAAGAGGAGGAGAAACAGACCTGGATTGGGGCTCGACGGCGGATGTTGCAGCGATTGGCCATGGTTTATCCCGTCACCGACAAGCTAGCCTGATCCTTCTATTCTCCACCAAAATCTTCACTCCAATACACTATTTTGACTGCTCTTGTAACATCCCTCAAACAACTAGACCCCTAGGAGAGGTTTTTTCATGACTAGGTCATGACAAAACCATAAGAAGCTCAAAGGACCAAGTGAACAAAGGCCAAGGTGAAGATCACCTTGGTCTGCCTATAGCACAGCCTCACCACCAGACCTAGGGTTTGGCATTAGGGCTTCAAATTGACTCCATGACTGCACCACAACACCCCTAATCCCTTGGATGGTCCATACGATCACTAAGGATCCATTGGGGGCAATCAAAGTGGTCAAGTTGACCTAAGTCCACCCTAACCTTAAATGGGTCAAACTGGACTACTTAGGGTCAATTGCCTTTCCCTTAGCTAAGTGGACCCCGCACATGCCTTCCTAACCCTAAAGTAAGCTCAATGGGTCACCAAGGACCCATTGGGGTCAACCCAAGAGGCTAAGTTGACCCAAGTCACCCTAGCCCTAAAGTGGTCAAAGTGCCCTAACTAAGGGGCAAGTGACCTCCAAGGTTCCAAGCCAACCCTACCCAACCCTGCCTAGACCTTAGGGGAGGCCAATGAGTCACCAAGGACCCATTTGTGGCAACCAAAAAGGTCAAATTGACCAAGGTCAACTCTACACTAGTGTTAGGTCAAATTAGCTCAAATGGGCTAACTCAAGCTCAATCCACTTGGGCTAAACCCTATTTTAATTAATAATATGGGTTAGTGGGCTACCATTTGGATGAAATGGTCATCAAATTCGGCATTGATGATTAGGAGAGAGAAAAGCTCCATTTTCCCCTTTAATGGAGGAGAGAGAAGGTGGAGAGCAAGAGCCATCTATGACATAGGGAAGGCAAGGGCCACCCTTTATTTTTGGATTCAAATCTCCTAGGGAAGAGGAGGAGTTTCTAGCTATTTCTCAGCCTGGTTGAGCCCAAGTTCACCCCCCCAAGCCATGGCCGAAATAATCCTTTAGTGGCCATTAATGGCCATTGCATGCTAGACCCTTCCCCTCCCCATTTGATGATTTTAAAAGCTTCCCTAGGTCAAGAGTAGCAGTTTCCACACTTTACCTGAAGGAGCCAAGGCCTTTGACAGTGCTTTTGTAGAATACCCGATGGCACCACCACCGTCCATGGCAACTCGACGATCGACCTGACTCCAGCCCAGCACTAAGGTCCTCCTCTACTCCTTCTATGGATAGATTTTAGGAATCTTTAGGGATAAGAATCGGGCTCAATTGAGCCCGATTGGGTGGTGATTTCCCCTGGTTTTTCCGAAAAAAATGAAGTGTCGGGTTCGCCAGAAACGGCCCCTCCGGCGGTCGTGCCGCCGCCCAGCGATAGCCACCACCTCAACGGAGGTGGTGGTGGCGGTGGCCAGCCAGGGAGGTGGCCGAGTAGCCAGTGGTAGCTGCTGGAAGTGGCTCCAGGATGGGTAGATCCAGGCCATTGTTCGGAGGAAGAAGAAAGCCCGCAGCCGCACGATCTGCTTTAATATCTGTGCAAATCTTAATATATTAAATGTATTTTATGTGCATTTCTGTCACAGAAAATCACTTACCTTAGAAATTAAATTAAAAATACTTAGTGGCCTATTCTGAAAAGTGGTCAACATGAAACTTGTAGTTCTATGAGTCTAGTTTATTCTAAAATTGATTTGAACCAATTTGGAGTTTAGGTCAGACCTCATCACTCATTTTGGTGAGGTCTATACATAGGACTGAACATAGATTAATTGGAGTGCCCCCATCAATCCTGACCTCCAAATGACTTGGAATTTTGAGCATGGGCCATTCATACTTAGACCTACATCATATCTAAAAATGGGAATTTTTGGATAATATTTTTTAAAGTGTTGGAAAACATTTCATTTTTCATGAATAGATTAATTAATGGGCCAAATGACCTCAAAATACTCCCAAATTTTGGTGAGTGGTCATTAGGGTCAATATAGGTCTCTGCATAAATTTTCATCTCATTTGGAGATGATTTAGTTTGGAATTTAGTAGACCCTAGCCTTGGCCCAAAAGGGGTATTTAGGTCAAAGTGTCCCTTGTAGGGATTAGGTGGTCAAATCATCTCAACAGAGGTTGAAACTTGGGCCACTGATTTGTTATGACATTGAACTCCTTCACATAGAGTTTTGGGTGGATTATGGTAGTTTTACCCTAGGACCCAAGTTCAAACCCTAAGATTGAACTTTGGGTATTTGTGAAGGGCATGGGGTGATATGCCCTTGTATGGACTTGGTGTTTAGTCCATATAATCTTAGGGTGGTGAAATAACCTAGGAAGGAATTTGGTTGTATTTGGACACATGCACCCCACTATAATTACTTGGAAATTATTTAGGTTTATACACCTTATGGATTAATTAAGGGGTCACATGACCTTAGATCTTCATGATATTTTGGTAGGAGTAATTTTATAGTAATATTAACCCCTGGAATTTATTATAGGATGTTTAGGAAACAGTAGCTCATACTTGTAACTATAACCTTCATCTTGCCCCTTTTTGATGATATTAAAGTAACTAGGGTTTAATTGTTTTAGAATGATATGAAACTCTGGCAAAGTATATCAAATACTATTTGTATGTACTAATAGATTATTTGGAATAAATGGACATTTCTTCTTAGTACTTCATGTGTAAAGTGAACTAGTGCACCTTATTTTGATAAATAGATGATAAATACTATAGCTTGTTGTAAAATTGCTTTACTTAGCCAGAGAACTTTTTAGGGCATAATAAAGCTTAGAAAATTATTACATATTATTTGGATGAGGTTACAAGAATGTTTCTTCACAAAGTGCACTATCATGGATTCTATTGAGGCATTTTCTGTATAGTTTACTGACCTTGGAATTGCATGAAACTTAGTCAGTAAGGTTTTATGATCATAATAATGCTCTGTTAATTTTTGTAGAATTCTTGTACAAGGAATTATGGTATTCCCTTCATTACCTCTAATTATTTTAATTATCTTGAGTTAATTATTTAGACGATAATACATTTATGAAAATCTTTTAAATTTGGTATTCCTTTATATATTGCTATCCTATAGTGTTCATAATTTTTGTATGATCATAACTTAAGGGAATCTAGTACTTTTTGTTCAAATCACCCATGGACTAACTTTTGGGAAAATTAAATAAATGCCAAATTATTTAGAAAAATTATAAGTTTATGTATTTAGGCTAAAAATATCATGATAGACCCCCAACAAATATCTTAAAGCTTTTGGATGAAAATTTGGAGTACCTCCTATCGTATCCATCATATAGGTTAGATTGGTCTGCATATAGTAAAACTACAGAAATTGTGATAGGGTGTGAAATGGACATAGGGAGTTGGGGTTATTAGTTTACAGGTTATGGTAAAGTAGAAATGAGTTCATCATTGGGTGTCATGATGAGGAGTAGTGATGGTTGACTAGCGTAAGTGGTGCTCGGGATCAACGAAGGATCATCTTCCCTGTGGAGAGAGAACGAGTCATAATACACTAGGGTTAGATCCAATATAATATTAAAGGGATCAGGGAATTGAGTAATAACCAATAATAGTAAGTGCCTTACGAATGGGAACAATGGGCTTCAGCTACCATCATAGTTCCTAGTGCCCCCGAGAGCCCTTTACCGGGAATACCCTGGGCAGTCCAAGGTTAACCTAAACCGTAAGAATAAATGTTAAAGAGCAACAAGTATAACAAGTGATTCACCTTTACACACCCCGGTAACTCGGGAGGTTAGTTTGTACAGTTATCCAAGCGGTAGGCTCGGGGGTAGTTATAATAGACAGGTTAGTCCGGGGAGTCGATGGCTCGGGAATTTTTGGAGACATGACCAAAAGGTGGTGGGTCTTCGTTATTAGACTGTCGTTAACACCGGCGTCGATATGTTGACTAGGCGGGTGTTGTTTACACTTAGCTAAAGGAAGTCTGGTGGATATGGCCAGCATTAGTACGTGGTGACTCTGGGTTGTGTCCTTCTAGAGACGCACATAAGAGCTAGGCCTGGTAGTGTGGATACCAGCCTAGGAGTGGGGGGCTTGACCCACTGTCTCTGTTTGCCACTACAGAGGTTCCTGAGAGTGAAGCTAGCTGCCCAAATGGGGGGAACTAAAAGTCTGTGCGCATTAAGTTGTGTGTGTGTTGCACTGCATGAACATAACATTAAACCCACATAACATAGCATACCATGACATCATCATTCAACCCTTACCCCTAACATATAAATTGGTATGAGACTTTTTATACGTTACGCTTTGCAAAACAACCCCTTTGTTTATTAGCTTGTGTGGGCATGCTTATAAGTTATGGTTATATTCTTATGGATATTTATTACCTGTCTTGCGATGCACTCTTTCTTTTATACTTATTGATTGCTATTATAGAACTGCTAGCTTGTACTTCCCTTCATTAGTTCTATTTACTATTATAAATAACTGCTAGAGTAACTCCATCGCCACCTGCTTTCTTTGTACTCCCCACCATCATTACCTCCCCTTTCCTTCTCCCAGCTCGGTTCCTACGAGCCATAGGGGAGGGGTATGGGATGATAGGACTTAGTATTTTTAACTAATGGTCGACGACCACAACATTTCAGGGGCTCTGGATGAGAGACATGGAGCAGTAGTAGGGGATACAACACCAGCGGAGTACGGTGCTCATAGAGGTAGGCCAGTCTAGCACAGGAGCACTGGCTACTAGCTCCGTGAGTGATTAGTTTACTTAGCTTCCGTGAGAGTTTGTAGTAAGGATTCGATGTACTGGGCTTGAGCCCGTTTATATTTCTATGTACTGTTCTATTATAGTACTTTTATTATCTTGTGGACTAGATGTGATTTCTTCTATTTCATATTTTATGTGATTGTGGACTTAGTTTTATCTGAACTGTGTATAAGCTTCTTTCTCTTTGGTGATCGTAAAGGTCGGTAGGATTGGCGTTTTATAGTAGCGACCTTCTTGAGTATCGGTGTCACTGCAAAACTACGATTCTGGGCGTAAGACCCCGGTGGTTTAAGAAAATAATGGGGTCTTACAAAGTGGTATCACAGGAAGCATCGATCCAAAGAGAAGAAGTCCACAAAAATCTTAGGCCACCCCGCACGAGCTTAGTTTGAGTATAAACTAGCAGCGGAAGCCATGGTGTGCCCATAAGGGGAATCACATGCAAAGGTCCGCCTTTCTTTAGTTCCACTTGTACATTAGCTAATAATTGGACTTCTTCTTTGTAGCCTGTGGCAAACCCTGTCCACAGCAGGTAGCACCTCCAGCTGCGAAGATCTCATCTTATAATTCTCTAGTCAATGAGTTAGACTCAACCCACTAGGACACATGACTAACCATGACAACTTATAGTATGCCCTAGTCGGAAATAGACCTTCGGTATGAACTTGGTTAAGGTAAGGAGATACCCAAATAGAATAAAGGAGGAGTTTAACACGAGAATGACTACCTAAAACATAAACTTAGGTGTCCCTACGGTCCCTATCAAGGATTACTCAAACCAGTAGGACTGTCTTAAGGAGAATTGAGGTCAATAATCTATTAGCAGAATGGCAGAAGACACTTTGTCTTAACCCTCGTACCAGTAACAAGATTACCCGGAAACAACCACCAAGACAAACACCAAGGGTCGGATAGGAATTCAAGTTCGGAAGAGACCCATTTGGGATTGGGAACATTTTGACCCTAATAAGGTTGTCGTAAATGTGACTTAGAGGGTTTAAAGTATGAAGTATATTGATGCGTAAAAATCGTTTCACGGACTACAATCCGAATAGGTAAGTGTACCTATCATTTTATAGTATAGTGATAAAAATAAATTAAGGTCGTATAAAAACTCGGGGCAGGCAAGTACTGTTACTCAAAACGAATCTATTATCCTACCGAACGATTGATGCGTTTTGAAAATAAAATAAACTAAACTTAGTTAACAGAGAAATAAAATATTGCGAAAGAGTGCTCGATCGACGATTCACTTTGAAATAAAATAATGAAATAAATTAGTTTAGCATTTGTAATTCTATTAAGACCGTGACGGATCCGATAATAGGAAGTAATCTCGCTAGAGCATTAGATCCCCGAACTTATAGACGTTTTGACCGAAATCTCTTTACAAGTCAAAATGGCCTAAAGTCGCATTACCGAAGTGACCCGTACTATTGGATTTGACTCCAATCCGGAAGATTTACGTCATCTTATCTCTAGGGTTGCGTTCAACTCCTTCCTTTCTTGAGTGATCTTTCAAATCAATGAGTCTCTCGACTTCTATGAAAAGAGATCAAATGCCTACTACCGTATACTGGAATATGGAGTTGACACGATAAAAATCAAAGAAGGATCAAAAATAGAAAAATATGAATGCAAACATAAAAATAAAAGATGCGTTATTTCATCACAAAGTTCATCGCGATCGGGCACAAAAAGAACTAGCTAAACATAATTGGAAAGGAAATGAGAATAAGAGAAAGAGAAAATATTTTCATTGCTTAAATAAAGAGAAGTATATGATAAAACTAAACGGGCATTATAACATTACTCTAACAAGACTTCAGCAAAACTTGACATAAAACATAAACTACTTGAAAAAAAACTTCTTCATAAAGAAACTACTTGCAAAAACTAATTAGACAAAACCTAAAACCCAAAACTACTTCTTCCAAAACAAGAGGCAAGGGGTTCCTTTTATAGGAGAAGGAGAAGGATCTAGAATGAAAATGAAGAGGAGAAGCCAAGGGGGTGGTCGGCCATGCTTGGTGGAGAGGGTTCATGCATGAGTTTTAATGAGGGGAGAGAGAATGGGAGGATTCAATGCATGTAATTTATAGAAATGCAAATAGAAAATGTAAAATAAATAAGGGGGGATGAATATCATAAGAGTGGAGAAAATAATTAAAAAAATGAGAGACAAGATGTGGCCGACTAATGCTTTTGGAAAATGCATGCATGTGGAAATTAAATGAGGAGGGGAGAGAGAGGGTGGCCGGCCATGTAAGGGGATAAATGGGCTGTTTTGGTGGGCTTTGTAGTTTTATTCTTCATGTGCTCGGGTTGCTTATAGTTGAAGGGTTGCACTTGAAGAGGGCTCGGGTAGGACATGGTGGGCTTCTCCATAGGCTTGGGTAGGGCTTGAAGTGGGGGCTCGGGTAGTACCATGTAGGCTTGGCGGGCTGCTTGAAAGCTTGGGCTTGAACCTACAAATAAAAAGACAAAACAAACATTAGTTAATTTTTTTATAACATAAATATAAAACATGAAAATACATAAAACAAATAAATAAAACTATTCATAACATAACATAACATAGCATATAATAAAATTATATATTTTTATATCATAACACAAAATAAAATTGCAACATGACAATAAAACTATAATAAAACTAGGAATTATATTATCCTAACACAAAAAGCTTTTGAGAAGAAATAAAACAAAACATGCATAAAAATACTTAAAACATGTAATTAAACTAGGAATTTTGCATACTAAACTAACCCAAAAACGATGACTAAAACAAGTCATCATATATCAACAAGCTTCAGGATGGAATCCCAAATCTAGGGTTGATGCCCTAGGGATTGTGCACCCAGCTAGGACAGATATAATATGTAATATCAAAGATACTTATCCCAAGGTAAGTAGGGGCTTATCTTTTGTTTATTGGGGGCTTGTGCTTTGTTTATTGGGCAAAGTATTTACTGATTTGGGTTTCCCTTAAACCCCATCTAGAAAACATTGCGTCATGAACATAGTGAAATTAGAGTAAACTGTATTCGATGCTACTCGGGTGTAGTTGTAGGGATAAGAATCTGGTTGGAAAGTGAAGATTTTATAGAGTCGTTGCCTACCCACACAAACGAGAAATCTTATCACCGGAAGTACGGTGTATCTCAGAACATGTAACTCCCCAGAGTGAAGGAAGACGTCATGGATTTTGTGACACACGGTGAGGTTTGTCGGCTGGTGTAGGCCACTGCAAGGGTTTTTGGGGAACTATTACAGCCACTTCCAGTGCCGGAATGGAAGTTCGAGGACATTGCCATAGATTTTATACATGGGCTACCTCGGTCTCATGCAGGGAATGATTCGATTTGGGTGTTCGTCGATAGACTGACAAAAATGGCCAGATTTATTCCAGTTGCGAAGGATGCTCCGGTCAGAGTCCTAGTGCGGAGGTTCGTCGAGCAGTTTGTTCGTTATAATGGAGTGCCCAGGACGATCGTGTCAGATCGGGATGGACAATTTACGTCTAAGGAGTGGAGGTCGGTTCAGGATTATCTTGGTTCTCGATTGACGTTCAACACAGCTTTCCACCCTCAAACAGATGTGCGGACGAAGCTCACCAATCGGACACTGGAGGATCTTCTGCGCATGTGCATTTTGGACCGCGGCGAGCCCTGGGAGAGACTGTTGCCGCTAATCGAATTCTTGTACAACAACAGCCATCAGTCCAGCATAGGCATGACCCCTTACGAGGCATTATATAGACGAAGGTGCATGACCCTGCTATCTTGGATCCAGGATGAGGATCCAAAGGCACTCGGCTCAGAGTTCGTGGAAGGCACAGATGCCCAGGTGAGATTGATCTGGGATAGCATGTTGGAAGCCTAGAGCATGCAGGCCAAATACTACGATGCGCGAAATCGTCATGTAGAGTTCCAGGTAGGAGACCGGGTTTTCTTGAATATACGGCCAATGCATGGAGTCTCGCGGGTTTGTAGGTGGAAGATGCTCAGTCCGAGATATATAGGGCCTTATAGGATCCTGGAGCGGATCGGCCCCTTGGCTTACAGACTGGAGCTATCGCCAGAGTTGGCGGGATTGCATGACGTCTTTCACGTCTCCTCACTTCAGAGGGCTCTACTATACCCTGAGAAGCTGATTTCCACTACGGACAGCCTGGTGGCCTCAGATCGATCAGTCAGCATGGAGCCAATCAGGATCGATGATACGACGGTGCGGGTCTTGTGACGCAAGAAGGTTCCGCTAGTCAAGGTCCTGTGGAGAAACTATGGGCAGGAGGAGCACACTTGGGAGCCATAGGACTTGATGCAAAAAAGTACCTGGATCTCTTCAAGTCAAGTATACCTTCAACTCCTAGGGATGTTACATACCTTTACTTCAGTAGAAACTCCGTAAGCTTAACCTTAATTTCGGGGACGAAATTTTTATTTTTATATATTTGGATTTGTAACATCTCTCAAATAACTAGACCCTTAGGAGAGATTTTGTCATGACTAGGTCATGACAAAACCATAAGAAGCTCAAAGGACCAAGTGAACAAAGGCCAAGGTGAAGTTCACCTTGGTCTGCCTATAGCACAACCTCACCACCAGACCTAGGGTTTGACCTTCGGGCTTCAACTTGACTCCATGACCCCACCACAACACCCCTAACCCCTGGGGTGGTCCATAGGATCACTAAGGACCAATTGGGGGCAATCAAAGTGGTCAAGTTGACTTAAGTCCACCCAAACCCTAAATGAGTCAAACTGGCCTACTTAGGGTCAATAGACCTTCCCTTAGCTAAGTGGACCCCATGCATGCCTTCCTAACCCTAAAGTGAGCTCAATGGGTCACCAAGGACCCATTAGGGTCAACCCAAGAGGCTAAGTTGACCCAAGTCAACCCTATCCCTAAAGTGGTCAAAGTGCCCTAACTAAGGAGTTAGTGACCTCCAAGGTGCCAAGACAACCCTACCCAACCCTGCCTAGACCTTAGTGGAAGCCAATGGGTCACCAAGGACCTATTGGGGGTAAGCCAAAAGGTCAAATTGACCAAGGTCAACTCTACACTAGTGTTAGGTCAAATTAGCTCAAATGGGCTAACTCAAGCTCAAGCCCAATCTACATGGGCTAAACCCTATTTTAATTAATAATATGGGTTAGTGGGCTGCCATTAGGCTGGAATGATCATCAAATTCATCTTTGATTATTAGGAGAGATAAAAGCTCCATTTTCCCCTTTAATGGAGGAGAGAGAAGGTGGAGAGCAAGAGCCATCCATGGCATAAACAAGCCAATGGCCACCCTTTTTTTCTGGATTCAACTCTTCTATGGAAGAGGAGGAGTTTCTAGTTGTTTCCCAGCCTGGTTGAGCCCAAGTTCACCCCCCCCCCAATCCATGGCCGAAATAAGCCTTTAGTGCCCATTAATGGTCATTTCATGTTAGACCCTTCCCCTCCCCCATTTGATGATTTTAAAAGCTTCCCTAGGTCAAGAGTAGCAGTTTCCACACTTTACCTGAAGGAACCAAGGCCTTTGACAGTGCTATTGCAGAACACCTGATGACGCCACCACCGTCCATGGCAACTCGACGATCGTCCCAACTCTAGCCCACCACTAAGGTCCTCCTCTACTCCTTCTATGGATAGATCTAGGAATCTTTAGGGATAAGAATCGGGCTCAATTGAGCCCGATCGGGTGGAGATTTCCCCTGGTTTTTCCGAGAAAAACGAAGTGTCGGGTTCGCCGGAAACGGCCCCTCCGGCGGCCGTGCCGCCGTCCAGCAATAGCCACCACCTCAACGGAGGTAGTGGTGGCGGTGGCCGACGGTAGTTGTTGGAAGTGGCTCCAGGTCGAGTAGATATAGGCCGTTGGCTGGGGGAAGAAGAAAGCCCGCAGCCGCCCGATCTGCTTTAAGATCTGTGCAGATATTAATATATTAAATGTATTTTATGTGCATTTCTATCACAGAAAATCACTTACCTTAGGAATAAAAATAAATATACTTATTGGCCTATTCTGAAAAGTGGTCAACATGAAACTTGTAGCTCTATGAGTCTAGTTTATTTTAAAATTAATTTGAACCAATTTGGAGTTCAGGTCAGACCTCAACACTCTTTTTGGTGAGTTCTATACATAGGGCTGAACATAGGTTGATTGGAGTGATCCCATCAATCCTGACCTCCAAATGACTTGGAATTTAGAGCATGGGCCATTCATACCTAGACCTACATCATATCCAAAAATGGGATTTTTTGAATAATATTTCTCTAAAGTTTTGATAAACATTTCATTTTTCATGAATAGATTAATTAATGGGCCTAATGACCTCCAAATCCTCCCAAAAATTGGTGAGTGATCCTTGGGTTCAATATAGCTCTCTTTATAAAATTTCATCCTATTTGGAGATGATTTGGTTTGGAATTTAGTAGACCATAGCCTTGGCCCAAAAGGGGTATTTTGGTCAAAGTGTCCCTTGTGGGTATTAGGTGGCCAAATCACCTCAATAGAGGTTGAATCTTGGGTCACTGATTTTTTATGACATTGAACTCCTTCACATGGAGTTTTTGGTGGATTAGGATAGTTTTGCCCTAGGACCCATGTTCAAACTCTAAGATTGAACTTTGGGGATTTTTGAAGGGCATGCGGTGATATGCCCTTGTATGGACTTGGTGTTTATTCCATATGATCTTAGGGTGGTGAAATGCCCTAAGAAGGAATTTGGTTGTATTTGGACACATGCACCCCACTATAATCACTTGGAAATTATTTAGGTTTATACACCTTATGGATTAGTTAAGGGGTCACATGACCTAGGATCTTCATGACATTTTGGTAGGAGTAATTTTATAGTAATATTAACCCCTGGAATTTATTATATGATGTTTAGATAACAGTAGCTCATACTTGTAGCTATAACCTTCATCTTGCCCCTTTTTGATGATATTAAAGTAACTAGGGTTTAACTGTCTTAGAATGACATGAAACTTTGGCAAAGTAAATCAAATACCATTTGTATGCACTAATAGATTATTTGGAATAAATGGACATTTCTTTTTAGTACTTCATGTGTAAAGTGAACTAGTGCACCTTATTTTGATAAATATATGATAAATACTATAGCTTGCTGAAAAATTATGTTACTTAGCCAGAGAACTTTTTAGGACATAATAAAGCTTAGAAAATTATTACATGTTGTTTGGATGAGTTTACAAGAATGTTTCTTCACAAAGTGCACTATCATAGATTCTATTGAGGCATTTTTCTATATAGTTTACTAACCTTGGAATTGCCTGAAACTAAGTCAGTAAGGTTTTATGATCATAATAATGCTCTGTTAATTTTTGTATAATTCTTGTACAAGGAATTATGGTACTCCCTTCATTACCTCTAATTATTTGAATTATCTTGAGTTAATTATTTAGAGGATAATACATTTATGAAAATCTATGAAATTTGGTATTCCTTGATATCTTGCTGTCCTATAGTATTCATAATTTTTGTATGATCATAACTTAAGGGAATCTAGTACTTTATGTTCAAATCACCCTTGGACTAACTTTTTGGGAAAATTAAATAAATGTCAAATTATTTAGGAAAATTACAAGTTTCTAGATTTAGGCTAAAAATGTCATGATAGACCCCCAACAAATATCTTAAGGCTTTTGGATGAAAATTTGGAGTACCTCCTATCATATACATCATATAGCTTAGATTAGTCTGCACATAGTAAAACTGCAAAAAATGTGATAGGGTGTGAAATGGACATAGGGAGTAGGGGTTATTAGTTTACTAGTTATGGTGAAATATAAATGAGTTCATCATTGGGTGTCATGATGAGGAGTAGTGATGGGTTGACTAGCGTAAGTGGTGCTCGGGATCGACGAAGGATCTTCTTCCCAGTGGAGAGAAAAGGTGTCATAATACACTAGGGTTAGATCCAGTATAATATTAAAGGGATCGGGGAATTGGGTAATAACCAATAATAGTAAGTGCCCTGCTAAAGGGAACGATGAGCTTCAACTACCATCATAGTTCCTAGTGCCCCCGAGAACCTTTCACAGGGAATACCCTGGGCAGTCCAAGGTTAACCTAAACCGTAAGAATAAATACTAAAGAGAAACTAGTATAACTAATGATTCACCTTCACACACCCCGGTAACTTAGGAGGTTAGTTTGTATAGTTATCCGAGTAGTAGGCTCGGGGGTAGTTATAACGGATAGGTTAGTCCGGGGAGCCGATGGCTCAGGAGTTCTTGGATACATAAGCAAAAGGTGGTGGGTCTTCCGTATTAGACTGTCGTTCACACCGATGCCGATACGCTGACTCGGCAGGTGTTGTTTACACTTATCCAAAGAAAGTCTGGTGGATATGGCCAGCATTAGTACGTGGTGACTCTGGGTTGTGTCCTTCCAGAGGCGTACATAAGGGCTAGGCCTAGTAGTGTGGATACCCGCCTAGGAGTGGGGGGCCCGACCCACTGTATCCGTTTTCCACTACAGAAATTCCTGAGAGTGAATCTAGCTGCCCAAATGGTGGGAACTAAAGGTCTGTGCGCATATAATCGTGTGTGTGTGTTACACTGCATGAACATAACATTAAACCCACATAACATAGCATACCATGACATCATCATTCAACCCTTACCCCTAACATATAAATCAGTATGGGACTTTTTATACGTTAGGCTTGCAAAATGACCACTTAGTTTATTAGTTTGTGTGGGCATGCTTATAAGTTATGGTTATATTCTTATGGATATTTATTACCTGCCTTGCGATGCACTCTTTCTTTTATACTTATTGCTTGCTATTATAGAACTGCTATCTTGTACTTCCCTTCATTAGTTCTATTTACCATTATAAATAACTGCTAGAGTAGATCCACCGCCACCTACTTTCTTTGTACTCCCCACCTTCATTACCTTCCCTTTCCTTCTCTACGCTCGGTGCCTAGGAGCCATGGGGGAGGGGTAGGGGATGATAGGACTTAGTATTTTTTACTAATGGTCGATGACCGCAACATTTCAGCGGCTCCGGATGAGAGACAGGGAGAAGAAATAGGGGATACAACACCAACGAAGTACGGTTCTCATGGAGGTAGGCCAGTCTAGCATAGGAGCACCGGCTACTGGCTCCGTGAGTTATTAGTTTACTTAGCTTCTGCGAGAGTTTGTAGTGAGGATTTGATGTACCGGGCTTGAGCCCGTTTATATTTCTATGTACTGTTCTATTACAGTACTTTTATTACCTTGTGGACTATATGTGATTTCTTTTATTTCATATTTTATGTGATTGTGGACTTGATTTTATCTGAACTGTGTATAAACTTCTTTCTCTTTGGTGATCGTAAAGGCCGACAAGATCATCGTTTTGTAGTGGCGACCTTCCCGAGTGTCGGTGTCACCGCAAAACGATGATTCTGAGCATAAGACCCTGGTGGTTTAAAAGAAAACTCAGGAGGTTAGTTTGTATAGTTATCCGAGTAGTAGGCTCGGGGGTAGTTATAACGGATAGGTTAGTCCGGGGAGCCGATGGCTCAGGATTTCTTGGATACATAAGCAAAAGGTGGTGGGTCTTCCGTATTAGACTGTCGTTCACACCGACGTCGATACGCTGACTCGGCAGGTGTGGTTTACACTTAGCCAAAGGAAGTCTGGTGGATATGGCCAACATTAGTACGTGGTGACTCTGGGTTGTGTCCTTCCAGAGGCGTACATAAGGGCTAGGCCTAGTAGTGTGGATACCCGCCTAGGAGTTGGGGGCCCGACCCACTGTCTCCGTTTGCCACTACAGAAATTCCTGAGAGTGAATCTAGCTGCCCAAATGGGGGGAACTAAAGGTCTGTGCGCATAGAATCGTGTGTGTGTGTGTTGCACTGCATGAACATAACATTAAACCCACATAACATAGCATACCATGAAATATCATTCAACCCTTACCCCTAACATATAAATCAGTATGTGACTTTTTATACGTTAGGCTTGCAAAATGACCCCTTAGTTTATAAGTTTGTGTGGGCATGCTTATAAGTTATGGTTATATTCTTATGGATATTTATTACCTTCCTTACGATGCACTCTTTCTTTTATACTTATTGCTTGCTATTATAGAACTGCTAGCTTGTACTTCCCTTCTTTAGTTCTATTTACTATTATAAATAACTGCTAGAGTAGCTCCACCGCCACCTACTTTCTTTGTACTCCCCACCTTCATTACCTTCCCTTTCCTTCTCCCCGCTCGGTGCCTAGGAGCTATGAGGGAGGGGTAGGTGATGATAGGACTTAGTCTTTTTGACTAATGGTCGATGACCACAACATTTCAGTAGCTCCGGATGAGAGACAGGGAGAAGAAATAGGGGATACAACACCAGCAAAGTACGGTGCTCATGGAGGTGGGTCATTCTAGCACAGGAGCACCGACTACTGGCTCCGTGAGTGATTAGTTTACTTAGCTTCCGCGAGAGTTTGTAGTGAGGATTTGATGTACTAGGCTTGAGCCCGTTTATATTTCTATGTACTGTTCTATTACAGTACTTTTATTATCTTGTGGATTATATGTGATTTCTTTTATTTCATATTTTATGTGATTGTGGACTTGATTTTATCTGAACTGTGTATAAACTTCTTTCTCTTTGGTGATCGTAAAGGCCGACAAGATCATCGTTTTGTAGTGGCGACCTTCCCGAGTGTCAGTGTCACCGCAAAACGACGATTCTGAGCATAAGACCCCGGTGGTTTAAAAGAAAACAAATGGGGTCTTACAGCTCTCCACTCTCTAAAACTAATGGAAGGGTCAAAATGAGTTGAGAGTGGTTGTTTAAGGGGGAGCCATTAGTGGGTGGTCGACCATGAGCATATGATGCTCCTCCTGAGCTCCAAGTGGCCTCCCTTTGCTGGAATTCATCTAGGAATGATGAGGTGAGCTCAGATGAATGCTTGGGAACAAGAATCAAGCTCCAAGTGGCTGCAAATCTATGAAACCCTTCTCTGTCCTATTCTAAATAAGGGTAATTCAAAATTGCCCCCATGCATGCCTCCCCCCATTCAAATACATAGGGTAAGGGATGTAAATTGGTTATTGGGTTGCAGTATGGGCCATGGCCATAGCTCATTAAAATTGGGCTTGACATCTAATTTTCCTCTTTAGGCTTAATTTGGACCAATATTGAATTTGGGGTTGACTTGGTTAAATTGGTGAGTGGTCTGATCCCACGAGATGGTCTTGAGTCCCTTGACACCACCCAATGTTGATTGGGTTAGGGTGAGGCCCCAATTGGGCTAATTGACTCATGTGGTTCAATTTTCACCAAAACTTACCTAAGTTTGATTTTGGTCAAATTGAATGAATTAGTTTACCAATTGATGGGTCTTTTGGGTCCATTGGGTCCCTAATGGGGTTATAAGGTTGGGGGAGGTCAATTTGACCAATTGAAGACCTAATGAATGTTGATTGGGTTGATTTGGACTATGTTGACCAAAAGTTGACTGTGGTCAATTCCTTGAAATTGGGTGGAACCAATGAGTGATTATTGACCTAATGACCTCACTTAGTGGTATGGATAGAATGAGTAAGGTCAGTTGAGCCTAATGGTGTTAAATAGGGCTAGGTTGACCTAAGTTTGGCTTTGGTTAATTTGGCCAATTTGGTTGACCAACCCATGGAGTCTAGGGTCAGTTGGGTCTCCTTTAGGGTTAAGGACATAATGGTGAGGTAAATTTGTGCTTTTGAGTTCAATTTGAGGTAAATTGACCTAGGTTGACTTGTGCTTTATTGGGTGCACAATGTGAGTTCACCTTAGCTCAAGGGATCCTAGGGTAACCTTCTTTCCCTAACTCACATTTCATGACACCTGTCATTCCCTAACACCATCAAAGGGTCTAGTAGGAATAGGGATATTACATGTCGTTCGTAGTGGATGCAATGCTCATTGTCATTGCAGTCAGTAGGGGGTGTTTGTTCTGATTAAGTGTTGTTCTAGGGAGTTGTTATAGAATAAGAAACACTTTCCTACAGACAGTTCCTAATTGTTACCAATCGTAGGGTTTTTCTCCAGTCCGAATAATTAAACCGCCTTAGCTCTGAGTCGGACCGGACGCGCAAACAGTCAAGTGAGAACCAAACAAAAATGATAAGAGATTTTATAATGTGGAAAACCCAAAAAGGTGAAAAACCACGTGGTCGAATCTGTGTCGGGCAAAAATCCACTATTTCTCTTTGTTTAGAAGTGTGTTTCTCAGAGGGTGACAAGTCACCTATCAGTTACAAGCTTTGAGTACAAAGAAAAGAGGGGAAAATCTAAGTCCACGGAGCTTCCACGAACTGTCCACAAGAGAATCCGTGAGAGCGTTCCTTTGTGCCTTCTCACAGACTCACTGAAGCGTCCAAGTAAGCATTGAGCATTGAGCGGACTATAGAGGAAGTAGAGTGTATTTCAAGCGATGGAACGATCTAAGTCTTACGTTCTCGCCGGAAAACCTCAGAGCTTTCTCTACTCTCTGGAGTAGTTTGTCTTCAAATGAAGACCCGTGGGCCTTTTTATAGCTTTTTTGAAAGAACGCGTTGGTAATTGTGTCCAACTGAACCTTTTGTTAAAGAATAATGTTGCTCTATTCCGGTTACCTGAATTGTCATTTTTTCCCAAAATGACGAACATGCCCCATGGGCGGCCCGGACAGGTTGCCTGACGATGGTGGTGGTAGGAGGCGGCCACCAACGTGCGCACACACGCTTGTGTGTGCGGGGCACACACACGGGGCACGCGCGCAGGCTGGCCTTGAGCATGCCCACGAATGTGCGCTATGCCTTTGCGCGCTTGGTTTCACTCCCCCTTTCAGGGTGACTCTGGACCCTTTAAGTGGACGCGGCTTGCTCGTCCAGATTGTATTGCTTGAGTGTTTCGTTCGAAGTCCCGCCTGTTTGGCTCGGGTATCTCTAGGGGAAACCCCATCAACCATTAATAGATTTATATTTAAGAATCTACCATGCAAATCAGTGAATTAAATAAGTTTATTTATTTAATCATTTATATTAGTGAATCATCTATACTGATAATTCAAAGATAATATATTTGGTATGATATTATCTAACCACTATATAAATAATATGTTATCATATAAAAGATAATTATAAAAATTATGGATTTAGACTGCTCAGCTAGTGCATAATGCCCACTAGAGAAGGCCTAACTACTAAGCCTAATGAAAAAGAAGATGATGATGACACCATAATTTTTAAATTGTAATTTTACACAGTTTAATGATTTATTTTGATTTGACATGTGAACTACTAATTAAAATGTTAAACTAGGGTGCATGATTGGCAATTATGAATATTTAATGTGGCATTGAATCATATAATTTGTTGTGATTCATTATGTTGCAATAATATATGTATTTTTGTGTGCTACATTATGCTTTTAGCAAAGAAATATTAACATAAAGCTACACAAGTCAAATAAATTGGCACAATTTCAAGTGAACTTTCAAGGCATTCAATTATGTGATGAATTTCTTTGCAAATTAGGCTCCATTTGGCATGGCGGTGGCGGTCATGAACATGGGGTTAAATTGTAATTTGTTAACTCTCACCTAAGGAACTTCATCCACTTTTATGTTCAAACAGATGATGTTTGTTAAGTGATCCTTAACGAATGACGTTTTAACCCATGTGTTTGCGACTGCCACCACCTTGCCAAACGGAGACTTAGGCTGCGTTTGGCACAGCTTATCAAAGCTTATTTGCTCCGGTGAGGTTGGACAAAAACGCCATTGTATGTTTGGTATGACAATGTTACTACCATTATTAAAAAAAGAAACTAGTTTGGGACATAAGATTTTGATGTGACAATGACATTTTTGCCCAACCTCACCAGTGCAAATAAGCCGCGATAAGATGCGCCAAACGCAGCCTTAGTTTGTGTTATGCCATAAATTAGCCTCTTTTTTATGAAATAGTTATTGAAATCAAATAAGAGCTAACTAGAACTATTTCATCGTAGGTTTTCCAAAGCTACCTCATAGATGTTGATCTATAACAGACTAACTAAAATCACAAACATTCGGTCACAATATTTTAAAGATGAATGTATGATATAATTTATAGTGCAATTTTTCAATGTCAGATGTTTTAAAATGAGTATTTGTAACCAATGTGTAGTTTTAGTTATTTTGAATATTTGCATGAAGACATATTGCAAAATAATTCTTTAATATATAATGAGTTATATACAGATATGTGTAGATGTGTGTGTATTTGATTGAAAACTACCTTTTCCGATTTCTAAAATGGTCACCTGATTTTATCTTAGATTTAGAACCGACTTTATTCCCTGCTTGAGGCTCCGTTTGGCACGGTGGTGGCGGTCATAAACGCATGAGCTAAACCGTCATTCGTTAAGGATCGCCTAATAAACATCATCTGTTTGAACATAAAAGTGGATGATGTTCCTTAGGTGGGGGTTAACGAATGACAATTTAACCCACATCTTCATGACACCGGAAATCGGCCTGTGGAGTTTGGGACCCAACTAGGGGGCAACTTGCACCTACTTCTCTCAAACGAGAGCACTTGTCCTGTCTCGCGGAAGTAAAGAATAGACCATGGACTGCAGCGCGGAAGTCTCATCACACATCTAAAAGAACTTAGAGTGTTTCCCCTCCCTAGCCAATGTTGAGCTAGGCACCTTGGGGGAAGCAGAAAGCCTGAATCTCCTCCCCCTCCAAGGTACCTTAATGCACCCCAAAGCGGTCTGTCAACAACCAAACTCCGTTGTTTGTATAGGCTATTAGCAGGCCAAAATGGGAATTATGGGGGTGGCGAGTGCCTGGTGAAGCGAGCACTCGCCACTCACCCTGATCCTGGATCTTGCCTTCCTAGGGAGCTGATCTTGCCCTAAGGGGGCCTGCACTCGCCCCTGGAGGGCTGAACTTGCCTGTAGAGGTCTAGTCTCTCCCCTGGGTAGCCTGCACTCGCTTCTGGAGGGCTGAACTCGCCTCTGGGGGTCTGATCTCGCCCCCAGGTGGCCTGCGCTCCAGGAGGGCTGAACTCGCCTCTAGGGGTCTGGTCTCGCCCCTAGGTAAGTAAGGTCCTCTAGTCTCTTCTCAGTTGTCTTTTTTCTCGACGAATTACGGGTTATACAGCCACCACCGTGCCAAACGGAGCCTGAGTCACTATTTTTGGCATGCCTATTCAACATTTTCATTCGGACATACTCAAGAATATTGTGTAACCATTTGGGTAGGATGCTTACAGTGGATCAGGCGGGCGTGTGCATCGAGCTGGTTGTCCCCGAGAAGCTTCTATCATTTTAATTTATAATTGTAGAGGATGTTACATGGTAAGGAGATTATTAGTGAATTCAAAAATCTATTTGAAAAACTCTTTACAAATTGTCAGCATTGCTCGTAACAACTCCATTTAGACAGATTGTAAAAAGGAAGTCCTCACAAAAAGCTGAGAGGAGGGTTGTGGATATCCTCAAAAAAATAAAGCCTCTCGTGGAAGAGGCAGATACCGGCAATAAACTGAACATAGGATATAGGCAAGCACGGATGTATCAAGGGTTTAGGGGGTCAATTGACCCCCCTTAGTTTTATAATTTTTTTTTAATATTTAGTTATAACTTTTACAAAATTAAAATATATGCAAAATTAAATTTTTTATATATATATAAACGATAGAATAGCAAATCTGTTCAATTAAAAAAACGAACTTTAGACAACGGTTATTATAATAATCGCTGTCTATAGTCTGTCAGCTTGCAGACTATAGATAGCAGTTATTATAATAATCGTTGTCTAAAGTCTATCTTGCAGACTATAGCTTGTCAAGCAGAACTTTAGAAAACGGTTATTATAATAACCGCTGTCAATTATAAATCATGTTTTAACATTCAATGTATTTTAATTTTGACTTATGAGCTAATTATCTTCATATATGTTGATATTTTTTTTAATCATTTGTATATTACTATTTTTTTGATCTCATTGAACAAAAATTCTGGCTCTGTCCCTAAATATAGGTTTTCACGGCGCATGACCAATCTCATATGAATTGCTGGGGTGGTCCTTGGAGCAATAGACCTTGTCAAAGCTAAATACTCAGCAGGATATACAATTAACATTGGTGAAGAAATCTCATTGCAATCTGGTGGAGGTAAATCCTGAACCTGTGAATATCAATCACAGCTTTGATGCCTTGGTAATGCAGGCCTCCATTGCATCCTTGGTAATGCATTGACCAACATAGATGCGGTGGCTAAAAATAGTTGTACAAAACTTACCGGAAGCGAACGAGGATATAGACTCGGTTTGGCACGGTGGCGGCGGTCATAAACACATGGGTTAAACCGTCATTCGTTAAGAATCGCCTGACGAATATCATCCGGTTGAACATAAAAGTGGATGAAGTTTCTTAGGTGGACGTTAACGAATGACAAATTAACCCCACATGTTCATGATCGCCACCACCGTGCCAAACGGAGCCATAGTGTGGCTTTCGTCGGTTTCGGGGGGGCGTCCTCTACTCCTATAAAGTAATTATGTTGAAGCTGGCCTGGAATTGTAGGGGAATAGCTAACATTAATACTTAAAATAGAATCAAATCCTTGCCCTGAATTTACAATATCACCCGCCTTATGATAACTGAACCTAAGCTCCCAGCCTCTGATGTTGTATTTGTTGCTTTTCGGCTTGGTTTTTCAGGTTGCATTTGTGATGTGAGGTCTTCTAAAATCTGGATCTTGTTCAAAGGGGTGTGGTCTATCCAATTATTACTTCACACCATGGATTAGGTAATGCATATTTGCATCTTTGAAGAATCTCGATCATTTGCGGTTTTCGTGGTTTATGCAAGCTATTTAGTGTAGAGGAAAGGTGCTCGAAACATCCGGAGGAGGGTCTAAGTGGAACACTCTCTCCGTTGCCCCCAGCTAGGAATATATAGTCAAAACCTAGGGTTATCTCCCGCAAAGCCCCCGAACCCGTTATTCGTCCGAATATACACTTACAATCTCCTCCTATATTCGTGATAAATAACGGTGACGTTTCGAGGTGCTGGAGTGTAGACAAAATAATAATCCAAACTAAGCAAAGTAATTAGAACAGATCATACTAATAAATAAAAACAAGGTTTTACCTATACGACAAACCACCACACAGATGCTATCCCAAACATAGTCTGAATAATTATTACAAAACAAATGAAAAACATGAATTAAACGTTTGATGATTCTACTCATCTAGTAGATCATTATCATCCATGTCCAGGTCTACAGCTCCTCCAAAATCTCCATCGTAGCCTGCAAGGAATTTCATGAGACAGACTCTATGAATTCATAAACATATGCAGTAACATTTAAAGTAAACTAGCTCTTACTAAATGAGCTTAGCACTTCTAGCAACGGTGAAGTAACTCTATCAGCATCTCATCCAATCTAACTAGGACTAGTCACGTTATCTTACTCGTTACTGATCACTATGTGTCTCACCAACACATGTGAGCACACATCACATGCAATATTATCAAATGTGGAATAATGTGCTGTGATCAATAATGTTTAGATTAACATATACAACGACTTTTAATTCCCAATTGAATAACTCTTGAATCAACTTACAATGGAAGGACGTTAGGTTATCAAATGTGCAATAACCCGCATCCAACCATCTTGGGTTTTCATCAAGAAATTATTTGGGGTTTTCAGTCTGTCACTTATTAGATGCTTGAATGTTGGCAGTTATAGGCTCGTGTATATCAAAACATAATCGTTGGAGGAAAGTTTCATATTTCTATGAACTTTAATCCCATTTCCCCGGATGTTTTGATTGTGAGAGCTCTATTTAATCCTTTAGTAAGGGCGTCTGCAACATTATCTTTCGATCTCACATCAACTAGGGTCAAAATCCCTTGACTTGTGAGAGAGGTCAACTAGGCCTGTTTCATCCTAAGTTGCCTTCTTTTGCCATTGAACAAAGTGTTCGTGGCAATCGTTTTAGTAGCCTGATTATCGCAGTAAACTGCAACAGAACTCAGTTTCAGGCCCGACAATGGAATGTCCATCACCAAATCTCTTAACCACTCTGCTTCTTCACCAGCCGAAGTTAGAGCATAGAGTTCGGATTCCATAGATGAGAGTGCAATGCACGACTGCCTCTTGGACTTCCAGGCTACAACTGCTCCTCCTAGTGTAAAGAGGAATCCACTAATGGACTTGCTGTCGTTTATTTCTGAGCACCATGATGCATCAGAATATCCTTCCAGAACTGGAGGATGACCACTATAACATAAAGCATACTTTCGGGTGTGCTTTAAGTAACGCATCAGCCTATCGAGGGCATCCCAATGGTCTTGGCCAGGATTGCTAGTGAACCTACTTAACATGCCGACCGTGAAGGCTATGTCAGGTCTCGTACAGACCATAGCGTACATGAGGCTACCAAGCAGTTTAGAATAATCTAACTGTCGAACCGCAGCCCATTCATTGGGCTTTAAGCGGTTAGAATAGTCGTATGGTGTCTCAGCCGCTTTACGTTCACTATATTCCCACGTGTCCAACAAGGACTGGATGTAGTGGCGTTGACTTAGGGAAATGCCATGTTCCCCAAAGCTCACTTGCATGCCTAGTATAGTGTCAGCTATACCTAGGTCCGTCACGCTAAATTCTTTAATTAGACCTTACTTTACGTCATCCACTTCGGATTGATCAGATCCAAGAATAAACATATCATCCGCATACAAGCATATTATGGCGACATTGTCTGATCTATGACGTATGTAAAGACATTTATCCAAGAGACTCGACGTGAATCCCATGTTCTTTACAGTATAGTCAAACTTCTCATGCCATAATTTCGGCGCTTGCTTCAATCCGTATATCGACTTTAAAATCTTACAGACCTTGTTTTCGTGACCGTCTACAATGAAACCTTCAGGTTGACTCATGTAGATCTCTTCGGTCAGATCTCAGTTCAAGAACGCAGTCTTAACGTCCATTTGATGAACAACAAAGTTCTCAATGGCCGAAATAGCAAGAAGAACCCTAATGGTTGCTAAGTGACACACGGGTGAGTATACGTCAAAATAGTCTACTCCGCTTACTTGCGTGAAACCTTTAGCCACCAGGCGTGTTTTATACTTAGCTACGCTACCATCGGGATTTAACTTCCTTTTCAGAACCCACTTACACCCTACAGTTTTAGCCCCTATTGGCTTATCAACTAACATACAGGTGTCGTTCTGAAGGAGAGAGTTCATCTCATCCTCAATTGCTTCTTTCCAGAGTAGGGAATCCCTTGATCTCATCGCTTCCTTAAAATTAGATGGATCGGCCTCGACGTGGTAAGTGATAAAATCACTACCGAAGGTTCTAGGGGTTCGCTCTCTTACTGAAGTCCTCCTAGACTCTAGGCCAGAGTTGTCTACCGGAACGGAATAGGAGGTGCTCGCTACTGATTAAGGATCTTCCTCAGTAATAGTTACTTGCATACCTGGGATAGTTAAGTTCTTATCTTTGAGGAACTTGTCCTCGAAGAACACCGCATCCCTAGATTCTATTATGATATTATTAGAAATATCAAGGAACCTATCTGCAGCACTATCTTCAGCACAACCTAGGTAGACACACGTATTGGTCCTAGGTCCAACTTTAGACCGTCTAGGGTCAGGAACCCTAACATAGGCTAAACAGCCCCAGGTCTTGAGTCTGGTTAAAGACGGCGGTCGCTTAAACCAAAGCTCGTAGGGTGTAACCTCTAACTTAGCATGTAGAACTCTGTTTAGAATGTGATTTGCAGTCAAGACTGCTTCTCCCCAATAAGCGGAAGGCATGCCTGCAGTGAGCAGCATAGAGTTCAACATTTCTGTTAACGTTCTATTCTTACGCTCGGCTATGCCGTTAGATTGGGGGGAGTAAGGAGCAGTGGTTTCTGCTATGATGCCCTGTGAAGCAAGGAAGCATCTGAACTCACTGGACATATATTCTCCTCCTCTATCACTTCTAAACCTCTTAATTTTCATGCTTAACTGGTTTTCTACCCTGGTTTTGAAAAGGCAAAACTTTTCAAACGCTTCATCTTTAGTTTTAAGTAACGAAATGTGACAGTATCTAGTACAGTCATCTATGAACGTGATCATATACTTCCTCCCATCTCTTATGACAAAACTTTTAAAATCACAAATATCGGAATGTATAAGCTCAAGAGGTGTTGTGCTCCTAGTAACCGAACCAAAAGGTTTCCTAGTGATCTTGGTATGAGCACACACTTCACATTTTCCAAGAGGAGACTTTGTGTCTAGTGTGATCTTATGATTTCTAGCTACTTGGAACGTTTTCCTATAGTTTACATGTCCTAGTCTCTCATGTAGAGTCCTAGGGCTAACTAAGTTCAACTGAACTTATTGCACTATCTCATTTGCTAGACTAAAATGGTACATCCTATTCTGGACGTAAGCACATCCAAAGTAATGTGAGTTGACTGACAGAGTCACTCTACCGCTACAGAAGTTAATGGACATACCAGCATCACACAATAAACTAATAAACACTAAGTTAGCAGATAACGAAGGAATAAATTTACGTTCTTTAAAATTAAAGACTTACCTGAGGAGAGCATCAGAGTTGCGTTCCCCACCTTCAGTACGTCAGCTGTGCCGCCATCTGCTACTGTCACTGATTCCTTTGTGCCCTTCAGCTCTGTCAGAAGATTAGCGTTGTTGCAAACATGGCACGTTGCCCCAGAATCTAGGAACCACTCTATGCTGGCCTGCGCGTGTCCGACCATGGCAACAAAGTCGGATGGCTCAGCTTGACTAACCAGATGAGCCTGGTTGCCTTCTTGCGGTGCTCTAGTTCATTCTTTCTTCGGAAGCTTGCAGTCAGATGCACAGTGTCCCCACTTGTTGCAGTTGAAGCATTTACCCTTAAAATTTTTAGAGGGTCTACTCGGTCCTGCAACCCGAGGGCTACTGTGAGACGTTTTGGTCTTATGAGGGGGAGGAGCGCGCTTGGCGCTTGTAATCATGTTGGCAGCAGCCTTCTGATTGCCAACAGCTTCCAAAGCGTGCTTCGTCCGGTTCTCGTCCTCAATGCGTATAAAGCGCTTGAGGTCGTTCAGACCAACTTGCATCTTCTTGCGATACATTTCGGTTTTGAAATTGTACCACAAGGAGGGCAACTTATACACAATTATTCCAGCAACAAAACTTTCGGGCAGGCTAATGGACTCACTATGCATTGAATCAACCAAATTTTCAAAAACTGATACCTGAGGGAGAATGGCTTTCTCCTTGTCGAAGCGGAAGGAGTGGAACTTGTCCACCAGATGAGCTTTGGAGAGGTCCTCCTCCTGTCTGAAGTGCTCCTCCAGGGCCTCCCAGATCTCCTTCGCAGACTGCATCTTGATGTAGTTCTTGGTCAGGCTTGAGGAGAGACAATTCAGCAGGTAGTCCCTACAGAAATCCTCATCTTCAACCCACTGAGCTTCATCTTCTATCCCAGCAACATTAGCACGAATAGATTTGATAGTGTAGAAGACATTCAGGTATTTCATCCCAAATTGCGTGTTCAACTTCCAATCGTTGAACTCGGAGGCCGTGAACTTTTCAAGCTTGGTCGTGGGCACCGGAGAGGACAAGGAAGAGTTCCTCATTGCTCTTTTTGTTGTAAACCCTATCACAGGAACAGAGGCTTGGATCGACTGAGGCAGCAGGGCAGAGGCGACAACTAAGTCGAATCAAAGGATCGACTTCACTAGAAGGAGGAAGAGGGCACAGGGAGCAGAACTCCAACACAATACAAGAACTGCACTTGTTTGGAAGCAGCCCTGGGCAATCCACAGCAAGGGCGATCAGCAACTCCACGGGACAGAGAAAAAACCGGCGGCGGGAAAGTTGCGGCGGAGCAGATCGGCGACGGGTCGGGGCGGATCGACGAGCACTGCGGGAGAGGATCGTCGAACGGCTGATCGTCAAGCGGAACAGTCGTCGACCTGCTGATCGTCGAGCGGAACAGAACGATCGTCGATCGGGAGTCGTGAATCGAGCCGATCGTCGAGCGCAACGGGAACGTCGAGCTGATCGATCGTCGAACGAAGCGGCGGAGCAGATCATCGATCGGATCGATCGTCGACCGTTGAACGTAGAGGATCCGCACGGATCGTCGATCGGGGATTGTCGGCCGGAACGTCGATCGTCGAATGCGACAGTGAGCCCTAGATCCGCGAACGGGAGGGCTCCAACGACGGGGACAAACGCCGGGAGACGGGGCTCCACTTGTCCTAGCAGGCAAACGGGAGACCAGCGAGCGGCGGGAAACGGGGCTTCTCTAGTCCTCGATCGGCCACGGGAAAGCAATCGCTTGCCCTAGTTCGCGAATGGCGACCAGCACCGGAAGCAGGGCTAGCCCTAGATCCGCGACGGGAACGAGCACGAGAGAAGGGGGGCTGCGCTGGTCGTCAATCGACCACGGGAGAACGAGCGACGGCTTGCCCTAGCAGGCAGACAGCGTCGGGAACGAGCACGAGCACCGGGGAGAGAAAACTGTTGTTTCGAGAATGTAGAGGAAAGGTGCTCGAAACATCCGGAGGAGGGTCTAAGTGGAACACTCTCTCCATTGCCCCCAGCTAAGAATATATAGTCAAAACCTAGGGTTATCTCCCGCAAAGCCCCCGAACCCGTTATTCGTCCGAATATACACTTACATTTAGGCTACGTTTGGGGCGGCTTATCGCGACTTATTTGCTCTGGTGTGGTTGGACAAAACAGTCATTGTCATACCAAAATCTAATGCCTCCAACTAGTTTTTTTTTTGTAACATTTGTGATACCAAACCAACATTCTATGACAAAGACATTTCTGTCCAACCTCACCGGAACAAATAAGCTACAATAAGCCGCGCCAAATGCATCCTTATACATTAAAAGAAGAGAACAATGGGTAGACCTCACTCGATTCAACTCCTTAGTTAATCTACCTTGGGCGGTTCATGGAGATTTTAATTGCATCTCTTGTATTGAGGAAAAGAAAGGAAAGTCCACTTTTTGCAACAAAGCTATGCATGAATTTATAGAGATGATAGTTGACTCCTCTTTAACTAATATTGATTTCATAGGAAACGCTTTCACATGGACAAATAGAAATAATTACCCAAACCTCCCTTGTAAATTAGCATAATTAGTGAGAGCATCCTCTTATTTTGAAATTACAAAAAACTTCTCTTAAGTTTTCATTTCATTACAAAAATCTCTCAGAGTCCGTTCGTTTCATAGACATTGATATTGAAGTATTGGCTTTGAGAATATGAATGTCATTTCTCTTGTTCGTACCAACAATTTTAAAATGGAATTGGCTTTCTGATGGAAAGTCGTCGATATTCACCGTAATCTAAAAACTCATAGATTCAATATCTATCTCTAGTGGCGGATATTGAGATCACCAACTCCGGTTTTCCAAAATGAGACCATTTTTTTAGCCTGAACGTGATTTTTTTCGGTCGAACACAAATTTTCATTGGGACGCAATTTTTTTGCCCGGACGTGTTTTATTCGTCTGTGTACGATTTTTTCGCCCAGACGTAATTTTTTGTCTTGACACATTTTTTTGCCCGGGCAGATTTTTTTTCTCCCGAATGCGATATTTCTGCTCGAATGCGGTTTTTTTCTCTATGAAGCAATTTTTTGCCAGGACGCAATTTTTTCGCCCGAATGTGTTTTTTTTCGCTCGTACGAAAAATTTTCACTGCGACTCAATTTTTGGTCGACTGGGCCGAATTATTCATCCAGACGTAATTTTTTCGCTCAGACACAATTTTTCGCCCAAACATGAATTATTCGGCCAAACGTGGTTCTTTCGCCTGAACGCGATTTTTTCACCCGAACGCGTTTTTTTCGCCCGGACGCGATTTTTTCACCCGGACGCGATTTTTTCGCCCGCACGAGATTTTTTCGCCCGGGCGAGATTTTTTCGTCCGAACGCGATTTTTTCGCCCAAACGCTGTTTTTTCGCCCGGACGCGATATTTTTGCCCAGACGCGATTTTTTCGCCCAGACGCAATATTTTTGACTGGACGCGATATTTTCGCCCGGACGCGATAATTTTGCCCGAATGCGATATTTTTCACCCGGACATGATTTTTTCACGCGGACGCGATATTTTTACCCCGACGTGATATTATCGCCCCGACGTGAATTTTTCGCCCCGAAGCAACTTTTTAGCCGGACACGAATTTTTCGCCCGGACGTGAATTTTTCGCCCGGACGCGAATTTTTCGCCCGGACGCGATTTTTCCGCCCGGACGCGATTTTTCCGCCCGGACGCGATTTTTCCGCCAGGACGCGAATTTCTCGCCCGGACACGTTGTTTTCGCCCGGACGCGAATTTTTCGCTCAGACGCGATATTTCGCCCGGACGCGATTTTTTCGCCTGGACGCGATTTTTTAGCCCGGACGCGATTTTTTCGCCCGGACGCGATTTTTTCGCCCGGGCGCGATTTTTTCGCCCGGGCGCAATTTTTTCGCTCGGACGCAATTTTTTCGCCTGACGCGATTTTTTTGCCCGGAAGCGATTTTTTCGCCCCGATGCAATTTTTTCACGTCGGGGCGAAAAATTCGCTTCGAGCCGAAAAAATCCCGTCCGGGCAAAAAATCACGTACGGGCGATGCGCTTGGGCGAAAAATTTGCGCTTTGGCGAAAAATTTGCGTCCGGGCGAAAAATTCGCGCCGGGTCGAAAAATTTGCACCCGGGCGAAAAATTTGCGTCCGGGAAAAAATATCGCGACCGGACAAAAAAATATGACTGGGCGAAAATATCGCGTCCGGACGAAAAAATCGAGTCGGGGCTAAAAATTCGCCTACGGGCAAAAAAATCGTGACCGGGTGAAAATATCGCGTCTCGGCGAAAATATCGCGTTCGGGCGAAAAAATCGCGTATAGGCGAAAAAATCGCGTCCGGGCGAAAAAATCGCGTCCGGACGATAAAATCCTCGTACGGACGAAAAAATTGCGTTCGAACGAAAAATTCGCATTTATATGAAAATTTTGCATTCAGACCGAAAAAAACACGTCTGGGCGAAAATTTCACGTTCGGTCAAAAAATTCACGTTGGGATCGAAAAACTTGAGTTTGGGCGAAAAAATCACGCCCTGAGAAAAATCACGGTCGGGCTAAAAAATCGCGTTTGTGATTTTTAATTGTGATCATTAATAGCATTGATCAATATCAATTCCTATGACAGAAAGTTTTTCTACAAACGAACAATAAAAAAATAACAATGTCAATTCCTATGACAGAAAGTCATCATGCCGCCGAACAAAAAAATTGGTTTTAAATTCAATGTCATTTCTCATGTGTATTGATATTGGATTGAAAGTCAATACTTCAATATCAATGTCTGTGAAACGAACGGACCCTCATGGTCTTTTCATTTCATTGCATCCATGAAGAAAAATACTCACTTGGACACTGTACACCGGGTGTTTCTGTGCATGGATGTTATGAAATTAAAACTTCAGGGGAGGTTTTTGTAATGAAATGAAAACTTTAGGAGAAGTATTTCTCTGTGTTGTCAGAAATTTAGCAAAGTTAGAGAGGAGGTCCCGATAAATGGCCCTGGACAAATATGTGGCATGTTCAACGTCGGGTTTATGAATGACTCGACAGGATGCTTGTGAATAGGGATTGGGAGTGTTTTGGACCCAAGATATCGGTCACCCACCTTGGGAGGAAATTCTTGGACTATTGTCCACTCCTTATCCAGAGTTATAAAGATCCAAAAAGAGGCCCTTCCTATTTCAAGTTCCAAAACATGTGGATTCTCTCTGATCAATTCTCCCAACTTATCGAAATTACTAGGTTTAAAGAAATTGTGGGGTGCAGCGGGCTCGTCTCTCTTGTTGAAGACTGAATAAAAATATATCAAATTGTGTTCAATGAATGGAACAAAAATACCTTTAGGAATATCTTCAAGAAAGTCAACTGGGCGGAATTGGAGCTATCTAATATAGAAGAAGAGAACGACAAGACTCCCACCAGAACGCGGCTCTTCTAAAGCAACATCAAACTAATCTTGAATTTTTGCTTCTTCAAGAGAAACTTTTTGGAAACAAAATCTAGGGATAAGTTGATGAATGAGGGAGATAGAAATTGGGCGCTGTTACATGCACATCACTTTTGGCTATGTGCACACTTTTGATATGTACACACTATAAATTTTTTATTTGCACCCCAAAATGTCAATCAAACATCGTAAATTTTATTTGCATATCAAACTGTTAAATAAACACCAAAATAAAATTTTAGTTTTTTTACTTCATATACAAAAGATTTCTTATCTTTTACATTTCAAAACAACAAAAAACAAACAAAATAAAAAAAAACCAAAATCTCAAATCATTTCCACCGATATAATTAAAAATTTACACGGTCCATTTTTAAGTTCATGTACACATGCACGAACATAAAGATATGAATATTAGTTGTCTTAAATAAATAAATAAAATATTTGCAAGCTATTTAAAATAAAATATTAGTACATGCACGATCATTTTGCTTGTTCAAGCTTCCTTTTGGTCGCCCCTTTAAGCGACCCGGAACCAAAGGTTCTATAGTTTGGCTTGTTGTAGATCCAAAAGCTCCTATAGTTTTCTTTTCAATTCATTTTTTTTGAATAGCCGATGATGTATTGTATTTTTGGAGTATCTCATCCAACTCTACTTGTATGGCATGTGAAGCGAGGCTGAAGATGGGGTGAGGGAAGGGTTTCGGCTTTCGGGAGAAAATCGGAGTGGGGTGTGCACTTAGGTTTAATATGAGTGGGATTGGAAAAAAATAATTGTATTGTTTATTTTAAGAGTTTGGTGTGCACATAGCTAAAAATGGTGTGCACGTAACATTTTCCTTTATTTTAAGAGTTTGGTGTGCACATAGCCAAAAGTAATATGCACGTAACAGCGCCCTAGAAATATGGCGTGCTTTCATGCTTTGGTTAAGAGCAAGAGAAATATTAGGGCGTTGTTAAGGGCACATCAGTTTTGGCTATGTGCACCGCACTTTTTCCTAGTTTTTCGCGCTTTTTAGAAATACGTTTTGTACATGCATTTTTAGAAAAAGTGTTCAACACGAAAGTTGTAGATCTCGACGAGATCTACAACTTTCGTGTTGAACATTTTTCCTAAAAATGCATGTACAAGGCGTACTTTGAAAATACGCTCAGGTTTCGCGGTTTCTAGAAATACGCCTTGTACATGCATTTTTAGGAAAAGTGTTCAACACGAAAGTTGTAGATCTCGTCGAGATCTACAACTTTCGTGTTGAACACTTTTTCTAAAAATGCATGTACAAATCGTATTTCTAGAAAGCGCGAAAAACTAGGAGAAAGTGCGGTGCACATAGCCAAAACTGCGGTGCCCTTAACAACGCCCAAATATTACTTAGATCTCAATAATTATAAGTAAGGAGGGAAACATTATTGAATCTGAAGAATTCTGTCTTCAGATTCAATAATTATAAGTATGGAGAGAAATATTTCATGGAAATGCTAGTCGCACTCCATGCATGGGGTGCGGTTATCCAATGAGCCCCGACTAATGACATAACTTCCCGAGGCGTAACTGCCGCGGCAACAACCGCCGTCGCGCCAACCGCCGTCATCTTCCTTGCGCGCGCGATCCCTCGCCCGTCGGCGTGCCCGAAGCCACCTCGCGCCACCGCGACTGTGCGGCCGTCCCTGTAAGGGGCGGTCTCAGCCTGTTAGCCCTAATAGGGCAGCCAATCTGGCCGCACGATTTCTGTCGCTTCCCGCATAAGGGGCGGCCTCCTGCTTGCCCTGGACGGGCGGCCAATCCTTTTCTGCCGCACCTAATAGGGGCGGCCTCCCCGTCGACCCTAATCTGACGGCCTAATCGGCCACCCGATTTAAGCCGCCGCCCCTATAAGGGGCGGCCTCCTGCTCTCGGCTTCTCCCTTAGCATGGGCGGCCACCTTTCTATAACACCCCTTCTCAGTATTTCAGAAATCAGCAGTCCGGCCGGGTCAGCGATATAAATAAAACTATGAAACAGTATTAAAAACTAATATACAGCAGGTAAAGAAGCATCTACTAAAAATTTAAAACTTACAACGGAAGCTAAGAAAGCAAACTAAGGGTAACCACATACCTCAAATCTGGATTCACATAGCCACTAAACATGAATGGAAATCGAAATAACTGAAAATCTTGATAACATTAGTAATCAGATACAAGTTATATAAAACATTAACCAGGTACATTGTCCACAACTACAAGTACATGCTTAAATAGAGTAAATTGAATGAGAAAAATACTACACTGTCGCTATCATAACGCTCATCCTAGACATAGTTTCTCACCCGGGTCACCTGAAAAACATTGCCCACGATGGGTCAGTGTAAAGAAAAATAACTCCTCCTAGTGACACTAAAAATAGTTTTCATATGATGAATGTATGTCTTTAGAAAAATAGTTTTGTGCATTAAAAACCTTTTATATTATATGTTATGCATGTCTTCGCATTACTTTCTGGTCAAAAACATCTATTTGTCTATGTACGTGACTTTTAGATCACTAACCCAAGTACTGGCGTTCACTATCTAGTGTACTGTCTCACGACAGGTCTATACTAGAGTTCTAGGTGACTTCTAACCTACACATCTACTTGGAAGACTCTAGGCAGAGTAGCTTGTAACGCGCAACTGAAACTGGCGACCCGAGACCATCTTACGAACTCAATTATTCTAATGTCGCACGGACACGGTCTCGAATATACTAACTGTCTCAAAGGGAAGTAAACTCCCAAGACTACACTGCTCACAAGATACCATATGTCTTATGAGAAAGGTAGTGCGTCTCTACCGAGCACGGAAAGACTTGTGTGCTCATTGACCTTTCGGTCTGATGCTACTCTGCTTGGGATATCTTTTTTGTGGACTACTGAGCGAACCTTGACTTTCTTGTGGTTGACTAGAAGGGACATTCATGCCCTTGGTTGGACAACCTCCAAATCTACGTACGCGGGTAAAGTTTCGCACCTAAAGTAACTATTCATAATTTCACTAAATTGGGTCATGGAAAAGGGCGTCATCCTACACGTTTTCCGCGACCATTTTCCTACCACCACACTTCCCTATGCATGTTCATGATGCTTGTACGAAACTTACTCATGCATGTAACAAAATATAATTTTTGCTACGTCTAACTAACAGGAATTAAATTTCCTTACAGCGGTGTTGCGGCGCTCGTAGACTCGGCGCTGCGACATTAGCTTTTCCGAAGGCAATCTTACTGCTGGGGATCTTCAGAAAACTGCCTCGATCCCTCCAAAGTCCTGCAATATAGGGCAGCCCTAATTTCATAATTTTTCCCTTACGATTTTCCGAAGGAAAATTTCTATATAACTAGGGTTACCAAAAAAATGCTAAACTTCATATTTTACCTTTACGTGGAGAGATTGAGGCTCTCAAAGCGCCCAATCAAAATTCTGCGAAGGATCACGAACTCCAATACCTAATTAGGGCAAACAAAATGAAAACCTAGGGTATTTTAGTTTCCAAAACAAAGGATTTCTATGAAGGAATGGAGATAAGGGAGAAATAGACTCACTGGAAACCAAAGGTTTCCACTACCACCGGCTAGGGTTGAAACCCGGCACTTCCAAGGCCAAGGAAGGAAAAGGAAGGCTTGCTGGCGCCTGCAGAGGTGGGAGGAGAAATCGGATTGGACTTCTGGAGAGGAATCGGGCGGCGGCTAGGGCGGTAGAGGCACGCGGCTTGGCAATTAGCGGACGTCGGTGTCGGGTGAAAATAGGAGGAGTGCGGAAAACAGCGCTGATGGCTTTTCCCTTTTCTCCCGAAAAAAAATAGACGTGTGAGCCTACAAGCTTTATTTTATTTCCGTGAGACAAGAGAGTATGTGGTTCTGTTGATAACCGCAAGAGGGAAAAATATGAGCCTTGCTATTGGCACCCCTAAATTCTCCCAAATACACCATATAAAAATGGATATTGGCACACCCAACTCACACTAACACTTTTTAAATACTAACTGAAAACGTCGCGCGCGTCAATTCTAAAGACAACATGCATTACACACTATTATTAATGCGCTTAACGAACTACAAACGCTAACAATAGGCAAAGCAACATTATACCTTGACGACATGCTGCCTCGATCAAAATTCGTCGCGACTCGGCCCTACTTAACGAACTAACGAATGCTGATCTCAAGTCAGAAACTCAGGTCGACGAAATGATTGCCGCGGTCGACGATTTCTTTAGGCAGTTGCAGTTACAAAAGACAGAATAATTTCAAGGACTAATTACAGCCAATTAAACTCAGGTACTTAATGCTAAATATTCTTAATGAATATAGCCGTTCTAAGGAAGCATTAAATATTGATTAAATCAGAGAGTTTAATGTTATTTGATTCCCAAGGCACCTACCATTCTCAGGGAATGCTTTAGCCGTTTCAGATGAAATGAATTCAATGGTTTGAATTCCCCTCAGGACATTTTGTTATATATAATCAGAAGTTTTCTGCTTCACAAAAAAACAAGATTACCAAGTTAGGACAGATTCCAGGGTTATAGACTGAGACTGTTACAGATATAGATCAACACATTCAGTTCTACAGAGAATTTGCTTCAGTCTCTGCAAGTGCAAAGTCTTCACCAGTCAAAGACAAGAAGGCCTACACCCTGAAGAAAGGACTCCCTCTCCTAATAACAATCTCTACACAAATCAGGAGGAGCTCTTTGCATCTTCAACATCCACTAAAGTGTTCTTAGAGATTTGAGATAGAGAAGACAACAACAACTTATAGTTCATCCAACTGTGTACATGGTTTTAACTCCCTTCAAAAGTTTGCCCCTTTTAGTTGTTAAGTCTCCTGATCAAAAGACTTAGATTGGTTTTTGGGCACCTGATCAAAAGCTCAAAGGGCTTCTAGATCTCCCTTAAAAAAATAGATCTTGTAGTGACAGGGCACCTGAGCAAAAACCTGTTGTGGTAGGGCACCTGATCAAAAACCTGTAGTGGATTCCTACCAGGGTGGTAGAAGAGTGGATGTACCCAGGTTTATTGGGGAACCACTATAAACTCCTTGTGTCGTCTGATTTGCCTTTACTTTTTTGTTTGTGTGTTGTGATATTTCTCTTTATACTTATATATATATCACTTTATTTTAATACGCTATAAAGAAAATTTAATAAATTTTTAAAATTCTATTGATCCCCCTCTAGATTAATCATAAGATCTATCCCTCACTTTCAATTGGTATCAGAGGAGGTTGTTTGGTTTCACAGGCTAACACCTGAACCAAAAGATCTTTGAAAGATTTTATTTACTCTAGTTTTTCTTTTATATCATGACACAAAATAAGGAATATTCAAGCACCAGACCTCTAGTGTGCAACTTAAATAAGTTTGTACTATGGAAGGCAAGGATTAGGCCTTATATGAATTCCATTGATCAAGACATCTATAATTATATCTTATCAGGTACCCCTACACCAACTGCAATAACAAGCACATACAAGTGTAGATCCACCACCTGAGTGGACTGATGCTCAGAAGAAGTTGAAAATTGCAAATGCCAAAGCCATGAATATTTTGGCTCAATCAATGACTGATGACATTTTTCAGGAAGTTGCTGAATGCTCTTCAGCAAAGGATATTTGGGACTCCCTCACAGTAATGGTTGCTGAAAATATGGAGTGAATCAGATTCAGGAACTTTATCATGTACAACTGAAGATGAAGAAGAATCAAGAGCAAGAGAATTTTGTTTGATGGCAATAAATGCATCTTGCATCAATTCTGATTCAGAATCTGAGTTTGAAGATGACCAGGAAATCTCTTCTTTTGATTTCACTTCAAAACATTTTAAAACAGATTTAAATTTATTATATGAAGATTTGATTTAATCTGAGAAGGAAATAAAACTTCTCAGAGAGAAATTAACTGGACAAAATAATCTATCTTCTGAAAACATAAAACTTAAAGAAAATTTAAAAAAAGGCTCTTGAATAGATAGCTTCTTTAAAATCAGCTAAAGAGAAAAAAAGTTAGAAGATTTAGATAAAGTAACTAAAGTTTTACATAATATTAAACCAAAACCAATTAAGAATTTTCATAAAAATTATGTTCAAAATAATTCGTCGAACTGAGATCGACGAAATCATCATCATTTGTCGAACTCCGATCGACGAACTATGAACGCTAGATTTCAGTACAATTATCAAAGAAACTGTGATCGACAAAATCCATATGATTCGTCGAACCGAGATTGACGAACGTGGAACACAGAAAACAACTACTATCATTCTGTTAATGGAGCTCGACGAACCCACTTCCATTCGTCGAACTCAGATCGACGAAATCAATATGATTCGTCAAACTCAAATTTTCAAAACAAAAAATTTAATTCATTTCAAAAATGTAATCAAACACAGAAATTTATCAATCCTTTTACTCAATGGATCATCCCTCCTAGGAAACATCATCCACTAGGTTATAAAGACCAACCAGAGTGTTCTTATATTTCCAATTATTGTTATGAAAGAAAATTAGGACCCAAGGTAACCTAGGTCGAGAACACCTAACCTTCTTTTCAGGAAAAAAAACTATCCTACCATAGAGGAACAATGGTATTTGATAGTCTCCAGAAGCAGTTGTGTCTACAGACTCTTTTCAGAAAATCTATAGGTTGTCAAGATCTAAAGCTGAGCAATAGGGAAGCTGGAGATTCTACCAGAGAGCCTTCTCTCACAAAATCATCTTCAGTTCTACCATAAGCAGCTCCTTAGAAAGATTCTCTATTTTTGTTTATAACTTTGAATCTTTGTCGTTTATAGACCTTCTCAAAACACCTTTGTATATCTACTGAAAATTAATAATTCAGTCAGATTTCTTTATGCTTTTTGTTATGTTTTTTTAAATAGTATCCTCACCCAAATAGTGGGAGCTTGTTGAAACCCCAGTTTGGATTTGGGAAAGGATTACTATTAGGATGCTTAGATTGACCCATCTTGTATAGTCTAGGGTCATAGGATTTTCCAGGGTTTTGACTTTGAAGATTTCAAGTTCAGGAAATTTAGTTCGACGATAGTCGAACTCAGCTTGACGATCGTCGATCTCAGATCGACGAACTCAGAGTTCATTCTCTGAGTTGAGCTCAACGAACTTTGATCTCCGGTCGTCAAATGCTGATATCAAGTCAGAAACTTAGCTCGATGAAAACCAAGCCCAGAACGATGAACTCTGAGCTCAGGTCGACGAACGCTGATCTCAAGTATGAAATGATTGTCGTGATCAATGATTTCTTTAGGCAGTTGTAGTTACTAAAGACAGAATAAATTCAAAGATTAATTACAGCAAATTAAACTCAGATACTTAATGCTAAATATTCTTAATGAATATAATCATTCTAAGGCAGCATTAAATATGGATAATCAGAGAGTTTAATGTTATTTGATTCCCAAGGCAGTAACCATTCTCGGGGAATGCTTTAGCCATTTCAGATGAAATGAATTCAAAGGTTTAATTTGAATTCCCTCAGGATATTTTTATATATATAATCAGAAGTTTTATGCTTCACAAAAATAATAAGATTACCAAATTAGGATAGATTCCGGGTTACAAATTGAGACTGTTACAGATATAGATCAACACATTCAGTTCTACAGAGAATCTGCTTCAGTCTCTGCAAGTGCAAAGTCTTCACTAGTCAAAGACAAGAAGGCCTACACCCTGAAGAAAGGACTCCCTCTCCTGATCACAATCTTTACACAAATCAGGGGGAGCTCTTTGCATCTTCAACATCCACTAAAGTCTTCTCAGAGATTTTAGATAGAGAAGACAATAACAACTTATAGTTCATCCAACTATGTACATGGTTTTAACTCCCTTCAAAAGTTAGCCCCTTTTAGTTGTTAACTCTCCTGATCAAAAGACTTAGATTGGTTTTTTGGCACCTGATCAAAAGCTTAAAGGGTTGCTAGATCTCCCTTAAAAAATAGATCTTGTGGTGACAGGGCACCTGAGCAAAAACCTGTGGTGGCAAGGCACCTGATCAAAAACCTGTAGTGGATTTCTACCAGGGTGGTAGAAAAGTGGATGTACCCAGGTTTATTGGGGAACCACTATAAACTCCTTGTGCTGTCTGGTTTGCCTTTACTTTTTGCTTGTGTGCTGTGATATTTCTCTTTATACTTATATATATATCACTTTATTTTAATCCGTTATAAAAACAAGTTAATAAATTTTTAATACTCTATTCATCCCCCCTCTAGAGTGTTGGATCCTCAGTTTGGATTTAGGCTAGGTTCACTATTAGGTTTGCAACATGTATAGCCTAGGGCATCTGTTAGTTCTAAGGTTAAGGTTAGTCTGATTAGGTTAGATTACTTTGATCCAGCCTTCAGACTTAGAAGAATTACAGTTTTAAAGAGTTCAGAAAATCAGTTCGAAGTTCTCCGAACTCAGCTTGACGAACTAGAAGTTTTAACTCTGAGCTGAGCTCAACGAAATCCAAGCTCAGGTCGACGATCCTTCTTCTTCTACTAAGATTATCCGATCGATGAAAGTATATCTCAGCTCAACGAACTTGGAACTCAGTATTGATAGTTATTGTCTAGAACGATGATCTCTGAGCTCAGCTCGACGAACTTGGAGTTCAGGTCGACAAAATCTGTCCTGAGTTTGATAAATTCCTTTTCAAAATCAGTTTGTCATATTTTCTATCACCCTTACTTCAAATTATATAATTCTAAGACAATAATTCTTTGATAATTAATGCTCATATTCTCAAGAATATAGTCATTTCTTGGTAACATTAATTATGGCTTTCATAGAGTTAATTACTTGGCTTATTTTCTGGGACAGTTGAGGAAACATATTAAAGACAAATTCCAGCCGTTCTACTCCCAGGATTTCAGCAGTAAATCAAGGATATTATTCAAAATTCAAAGGATTAAATCTACTCAGAATATAAAAGACCTTTTTCTCTTCAGACAAAATGCTCAACTACTGATACATGACACAGAGAAGAGACTTTTGTTATTATGCATACAGGAAATTGAAGAAGAACAGCTTGCATACATCTTCAGTCTTCTTCGGTTTCTGCTTCAGGACTTTTCAATAGATAACCATCAATATCTGTCAAAAAGATCCTGAAGATCAACAATCCAAGTTAAAGGCCTACACCCTGTGCAAAGCTTCCAGCTTCTTGAACAAATCCTCATCTCAGGGGGAGCTTTGACATCATAGCAATCCACTAGTCTTCTAAGTGCTATTGAGAAAGAGAAGACAACATAATTTTTCTTTACCTCACTGTATAAAGGGTTTTTATAACTCCCTTCAAAAGTTAATTTTTGTTGTCAAGTCTCCTTATCAAAAGACTTGGGTTGGTTTTTGGGCACCTGATCAAAAGCTCAAAGGATTGTGAGATCTCCCTTGAAATATATCTTATGGTGACATGGCACCTGAGAAAAAACCTGTGGTGGCAGGGCACCTGAACAAAAACCTGTTAGTGGATTCCTACAAGGGTGGTAGAAGAGTGGATGTACCAAGTTTTGGGGAACCACTATAATTTCTTTGTGTCGTCTGGTTGTTCTATTTCTTGTTTTACTGTGCTGTGATAATTTTGTTTTTACTTCTCCTTATATACATAAATATCACTTATTTTAATTCCATAATAAAAACTAATCAAAGTTTTTAAAACACTCTATTCACCCCCCTCTAGAGTTAAGACAGATCTATCCCCTCTCTTTCAATTGGTATCAGAGGGGTGTTCATTTGATTTCACAGGCTAATAACTGAATCAAAAGATCCTTTAATAGATCTTAATACCTCTAGTGTCTCTTTTATATTATGGAACAAAATAAGGAATATTCAAGCACCAGACCTCCAGTATGTAACCTTAATAAGTTTACAATCTGGAAGGCAAGGATTAGATTATATATGAACTCAATTGATGAAGATATCTATAATTCCATTTTGACAGGTCCTCCACTTCTAGTGGCTACTACTTCAAGTTCAAGTGCAGTTCCACCACCTGAGTGGACTGATGGACAGAAGAAAGCAAAAATTACTGATGATAAGGCTATGAACATTCTGGCACAAATAATGTCAGATGACATCTTACAGAAGGTTGTTGAATGCACATCAGCAAAAGCCATTTGGGATTCCCTAAACTAAATGGTAGAAGGATCAACTGATGAGAGAAATGATAGAAGATCAAATCTCATTTCCCAATATGAGAACTTCAAGAAAGAGGAGTCAGAGTTAGTGGCTGATATGTACAACAGACTCAGCTTAATCATCAATGAGCTAAAAATACTAGACAAGGACATATACCTGACTGAGATCAATGACAAGATCCTTATGTGCTTCCCCAACACATGGTATTCTAAGATTTGGCCAATCAAGGAGGCTAGAAGCCTAAATGAAATCTCTACTAAGTCTTTGCTAGGCAAGCTCAAGTCCTATAAGCAGCTTGTCAAGACCAGGGAAGCAGCTGAACAGAAGTATTCTACCTCAGGAAGGAAGGAGCAAAGCATTGACTTCAAGGCATCTGAACAATCAGAAGCTCCATCATCAAATGATGACCTCCTAAGCCTACTGGCCAAAATATTTTACAAGATGGCCAAAAAGGATTTCAGGAGAAAATCATCCAGACAAGAAGATAGACCAAGGTATGACAAGACTCCTACTAAGGAAATTGTTTGCTATGGTTGCAGGAAGCCTGGACACATTCTACCTGAGTGTCCAGCGACTCAAAAGAAGGATAAAAGAAAAGAGAAGGAATATAGGAAGCATTACAACAAGCCCTCCTCTAGCAAGCATAAGAGGAAGGAAAAAAGCTTTGTTGCAGAAACTTGGAGTGAGACAGAAGAGGAAACTTCATCTTCCAGCTCCAGTGAAGATGAAGAAGAGGCTAAAGCAAAAGAAATTTGCTCGATGGCTATCGATGCATCAGGTAATCCTTTAGAAGCTGAAGATTTAGAAAATGAAGATTCTGAATCAGAAGAGGATCAGGTAATATCCTCATTTAATTTTAATTCAAATCATTCTAAAACTGAGTTTAAGTTATTATGTAATGACCTAATTAAATCTGTGAAGGAAATAAAACTTCTCAAAGATAAATTAACTGAACATGATAACCTGTTTTCTGAAAATAGAAAGCTAAAAAATGAACTAGTTATAGGCTCAAAACAAATCATATCATTAAAAACTAAATTAAGTGAGGCTAAGCAATTTGAAGAATCCCTGAAAGGGACAAGCATCAAATTGATGAACATCACAAACACTGTTAATGCCAGGCTAAATGGCAAACTGGGCTTAGGTGCTTCATCAAGCCAACCTCACCTTATTCAGAAAAATATTCTCTCAACCCCCATAAAATTTATATCAGAAAAGAGAAAATAAAAACTAGATGAGAATAATAAACAAGTTGAAATAATTCAAAAACCCAAAAGAAAGAGAAAGAAAAATAAGAACTATAATAAAAACTATGCTCAGCAGCTTTCACTGAACTCAGATTGACGAAATGCATACAGTCCGTCGAACTCAGATCACGAACTCTGAATGCAAATTTTTCTTATAATTATTCTTCGAACTACGATCGACGAAACCAATATGGTTCTTCGAGATGCGATCGACCATATTGGGGCACAAAAAATGAATACCTTCATTCTCTTAGCGGAGTTCTACGAACTCATCCCTATTCTTCAAACGCATATCGACGAACTTATCAAGATTTGTCAATCTCAGTTCATTTTAATAGAAACTTAAATTATTCTAGAACTAGTAATCAACCAAGAAAATTTGTTAACCCATTTACTCAGTGGATAATTCCACCTAGGAAATTTCACCCACTATGATATAAGAGTCAACCTGAATGTTCCTATATCTCTACCTTTAAATTTAAAAAGAATTAAGGATCCAAGGTTACCTGGGTCAAGAACACCTAATTTGTTTCTATGCAGGTGAAAGACTATCCTACCACAGAAGAACAGTGGTACCTGGATAGTGGATGTTCAAAGTACATGACAGGCAGCAAGGACAACTTAACCAACTACAAGCCTAAGTGTTGGATCCCTAGTTGGATTTGGGCTAGGTTCACTAAGTTAGGATATGACCCAAAATGTATAGACCAGGGTCATGGGTTTGTCCTAGAGTCTAGGTCAAGTCCTTTGAGTCAACAGTACAAAGGACCAGCCTCCAACACTGCCAGAGACTGAAGACTTAGAGAATTCAAGACTTAAAAAAGGAGTTCTACGTTCATCGATCTTCGGTCGACGAAAGTAGAGCTCAGCTAGACGAACTCAGGGACAATTCTCTGAGCTCAGCACGACGAACTCTGGACAAAGTAATAACTCCTCTTAAGTCAAACCTCAGTCGACGAACTAAGAACATCAGCTAGAAAAACTCTGTTCTCTGGTCGACTAATTCTGGATGAGGTGATTCAACACTCAAGACCAGATGACATTTGACTCAACGCCAGATGACATCACACTCAACACCAAAATGATACTTCAACACTCAACATCAGAAAATAGTCTAAGTCCAGACTGCAGACTCAGCTCGACGATCTTGGACACCAGCTGGACTAACTCAGTTCTCAGGGCTCAGCTCGACGATCTTAGATTCAGCTCGACGAACTTGATGCACAGAAAAAGAAAGTTATCAAGCAGCATTTAGAGGTCGACGATCTTGTATCTCAGCTCGACGAATAGTTATTCTCAGCTCGACGAACTGGGGACTCAAGTCGACGAATCCAGTCTTGGAAATTTCCCTCTTTTGTCTTTATTACGTGGCAATAATTCCTGAGTAATTAGTGCTATAATATTCCCTGAATATTACCGTTAGACAAGAGCATTAATTATGGTATTCATCAGAATTGTTGCCTGTCATTTTTATAAGGGATAGTTAGGGAAACAAATAAATGCCAAAAATATTCTAAGGCCGTCAACATTAATTGCAGAAGGATTTCAAAATTCAAATGGACTTCCTCACGGGAAATATATGAAAGATATAGATTTTCCCTTCTAAAAAAACACAAGAGATATAATAAAAGAATAATCAATAGACATACAAAATTCTTGAGATTGAAAATCGATAAGTCAAGAATCAACAAGCAACTAGATAAGAAGAAGAACAATTCTGAAGAAGAAGAAGAACAACCATCCAAATCAAGTGTCTTCTTCTGTCATACTCTCAGGAACTCTCTGAAGGACAATAATACTGCATCTGTCAAAATAGTTCCTGAAGTTCTTCTTGTCAAAATTGAAAGCTTGAAGGCCTATCACCCTGCAGCAAAGCTTCCATCATCCTTAACAAACAACATCTCAGGGGGAGCTTTTGCTACCATCAAATCCACAAGTCTTCTCAGTTGTTTGAATTGATAAAGAGAAGTCACAATCATTCTCTCACCCCCACTGTAAAAAGGAATGTCATCTCCCTTCAAAAGTGATTCTTGGTTGCAAGTCTCCTAATCAAAAGACTTGAGGTTTGGTTATTGAGCACCTGATCAAAAGCTCATTGGTGTCAGGTACCTCATCAAAACTCTGAGTGGATTCCTACCAGGGTGGTAGAAGAGTGGACGTACCCAGGTTGAGGAACTACTATAAATTCTTGTGTCGTTTGGTTGCCCCTTTTTCTTTTTGTTCTTGCTATGGCTATGATATTTAAGCCTTTCTGTGTTTACACTTATTTCTCTTTGGCTTTTGTGATATAGTATCCAAGGTTAGGAGTACTTCTTATAGTTCAGAAAAGAAGAAGTTAAGTTATACCTACATACTCTATTCACCCCCCCCCCCTCTAGAGTATATCAGATCTAACCCTAACTTTCACTAAGCTTGGACCAAAGGTTATTTTTGGAGACTCCAACTATGGCCAAATAGAAGGCTATAAGAATGTCAACATTGGAGCTGTCACATTCAGGAAGGTAGCATATGTGAGTGGTCTAAAATATAACTTGATATCCATAAGCCAGTTATGTGATGAAGGTTATCAAGTATCTTTTAACCAATCTACTTGTTTTATTATTTCTATAGATAACAAAAATGTTTTAACTGGACTTAGACAAGGGAATATCTATATAGTTTATTTTAAGTCAGCTAGTTCAGAAATTTACCTGTTCAATCAAATTAGTAATAATAATAATGAATTATGACATAAAAAATTAGGACATGTTAATCTTAAAAATATTGCTAAGCTCTCTAGGGACAACCTTGTTAGTGGATTGCCTTCTGGCCTCTACAAGAAGTAAATCCTCTGTAGGGCTTGTCAATTAGGCAAGCAAACCAAAAATAGTTTTAAATCTATTAATAAGAGTGATTCACCCTTGATTCTGTACTTGTTATATATGGATCTATTTGGACCCATTGTTGTACAGAGCTTGGGAGGGAAACTTTATACCTTAGTTATTGTAGATGACTTCTCTAGGTTCACTTGGGCATTCTTCTTGAGAAATAAGTCAGATAACTTTAAAGTTCTTATAGACTTTCTTAAGAGCATTAAGATTGAGTACTCTACTCCAGTTGCATTGATCAAAAGTGATCATGGTACTGAGTTTGAGTCTCTTCTTATGCAAGAATTCTGTGAGATGGAAGGTATCATGCATTGCTTCTCTGCTCCTAGAACTCCCCAACAAAATGGGGTAGCAGAAAGGAAAAACAGAACCCTCATTGATGCTGCAGGAACATTACTTGCATATGTTTACTTCCCCCTATCCTTTTGGCAGAGGTTGTAAGCACAACAAATTATGTCCTGAACAAGAGTTTAATTCATAAACTTAAGGGTAAGACTCTCTTTGAATTACTTAAAGGGAAGCAACCTAAAATATATTACTTTAGAATTTTTGATTATAGATGTTACATTCATAATAATAACAAAAAACATCTTAGAAAGTTTGAATCCAAAGTTACAGTGGGAATTTTTCTTGGATATTCCCAAGTCCGCAAGGCATATAGGATTTTTAATAAATCTACCTTAAAAATGGAAAAATCCATACATATAACATTTGATGAAGCTAATATGTATTATAAGGAGAAGGATTCTTCTACCAAAGATTTATTACAGGTACCCCAACTGTGTGAGAAATTAGATGATTTAAACCTCACCAATGAGGCTATATCACATCCTTCTCCACATGTTGATGTAGACAGTGAAGAAGAATTCAGTGAAATGATTGTTGAACCACTAATAGAAAACATAATTCCACAAGAGGAATTAATTCCCAATGCTATTGCTGAACTAACTCCTCCAACTGGTCTTGTCACTCTTAGAGATCACCCAGTATCTCAAGTGATTGGAGACATATCAGTTGGTGTGCAAACAAGGCATCAACTCAACCAAGATTAGATGTATGCTTGCTTCATATCTCAACTTGAGCCCCAATCCATAAAAGATACAGAGCAAGATCCCCACTGGATTATTGCAATGCAAGAGGAGCTCAATCAGTTTGAGAGATGTAGAGTTTGTGATTTAGTTCCTAGACCCAAAGACTTCCAAGTCATTGGAACTAAATGGGTATTCAAAAATAAATTGGATGCACAAGGAGCTATCATAAGGAAGCAAGGCTGGTAGCACAAGGATATAGACATGAAGAAGGAATTGACTATGATCAAATCTTTGCACCTGTTGCAAGACTTGAAGCTATCATAATTTTTCTTGTCTATGCAGCCTACAAAAAGTTCAAAGTCTACCAAATGGATGTCAAGAGTGTTTTCTTGAATGGTGAACTCAAAGATGAAGTATATGTTGAACAACCACCAGATTTTATTTTACCAACTCATCCTTCCTTTGTTTTCAAATTGCATAAATCTCTCTATGGTTTAAAGCAAGCTCTAAGAGCTTGGTATGAGACCCTAGCTAGCTTTCTTCTAGAGCATAAGTTCACTATGGGCATTATAGATAGAACTTTGTTTACTAGGCATCATAATAATAATATATTATTAGTACAAATATATGTAGATGACATCATTTTTGGCTCTACTGATTCTAAACTATGCAAAAGGTTTTCTGACCTAATGCATTCCAAGTTTGAAATGAGTAGCATGGGTAAGCTTTCTTACTTCCTTGGTCTCCAAGTGAAGCAATCCCCTGATGACATTTTCATCTCCCAATCAAAATATGCTAAGGAGCTAATTAAAAGATTTGGGATGACTAATGCCTCAGCCAAGAAAACACCCATGGCTTCCAATACTGTGATTGATTCTGATGAACATGGCAAGCCAGTTGATCAGAAAATATATAGGTCTATTGTTGGGTCCTTATTATATCTCATAGCTAGTAGGCCAAATATAATGTTTGCTACATGTCTTAGTGCTAGGTTCCAGGTGAACCCTAAAGAATCTCACCATATTTTACTTAAAAGAATTTTGAGATATATAAAGGGTTGCCAAAATATAGGACTCTTCTATCCAACAGAGTCAGAATTTGAATTAACTGGATTCTCAGATGCTGACTTTGTTAGATGTAGAGTTGACAGGAAAAGCGCATCAAGAACATGACAGTTCCTTGGTGATAGGCTCGTGTCTTGGTTTTGTAGGAAACATACATCTGTGTCAACTTCAACTGCAGAAGCTGAATACATTGCAGCTGGCAGTTGTTGTTTACAAATATTATGGATTCAAAACATGTTAATACCAACATCTCTGGATTATGGTTATAATATAAATAATTCAACTATATTTTCTGATAGTACCAGTGCAATTTCCATTTTACAAAATCCAGTGCATCACAGTAGGACCAAGCATATAGAAATTAGACATCATTTCATTAGAGATTGTGTGGATAAAAAGAAAATTAACCTTGTCTTTATCTCTACTGATTTACAAAGAGCAGACATCTTCACCAAACCATTAAATGAGAAGAAACTTATGTTCTTCTTAAATCAGTTATGTATGATTAATGGGGAAGGCTTAATTTTATTTCTATCCAAGGTCGAAGAATTGGTCACATTTCGTCGAATGGAGATCGACGATCTGTGAACTTTTCTTGAGAGTTTTCGTCGACCTGAGATCGACGAAATCTCCGTGTGAAGTTTTTTTTTTCTTTTTTTTTTCGTCGAACGAAGAACGATGAACTATTTTCCCCTCTTCAAACTGAGATCGACGATATCATTTCTCTATGAAATTTTTTCGTCGACCTGAGTTCGAAGATCTTATGTTTTCGCAGGACGAAGTTCGCCGCTTCATATTATGAAAACTTTATATCTAGGTTTTCATCCAACTCAATCCCGCGCTTTCCAGTTCTCTTGTACTTGATCTCTCTCTCGTTTTTGCAGGAAAACAATGGCGATTTCGGCGACTACTCTCTCCAGTATGAAATATGACACGGAATTCGACATTGACTTTGATTCCTTCAGCCATTCCTATCAGGTCTTCACAGATATTTTGAAACTCTTTGAAGATCATCAACTCAAGAAACTGATGACTACAAGGATCAAACTGCCAGTGACAGATATACGAGAATGGGTGTATACCTCAACTTCCCCAGATGCAACAACCATGATTGGCACCATCGCAGGTCAATAGGTTTCTCTAACTCCGGTTATAATTTCTGAAAATTTTGAATTAGTTAATGTAGAAGACGACATAGAACTAGATAGTTCTGAGTATGATGATATGATGATTAAAATGGGTTACTCTGAAGGAAACCCTAACAAGTTGCTGAAGATAAATTTATCTATAGAATATAAATTTCTGGCTGATGTTGTTGGGAAAGTTTTGCTAGGAAATCACACTACACATGATTATATTACCAGGCACCAATTCTTGGTGATGTGTGCCTTGGTTAATAAGAAATCAGTAAATTGGGGTGTGTTATTATTTGAGTTGATTAAGAAGAAAAATTCCAAGAAGGAAGTTTGTTTTGGGAGGATTTTGGGAATCTTCCTCCAGACCAAGGATCTTAAACTATTGGTCTCCCAGACCATGTTCATCAATGCCTTTAAGAGGCTAACTTTTGCCTTATTTGGTAGATGGGAGAGGACCATTCCTAATCAATCCAGGGCTTTCTCCTCTTCCAGAGCTTCAGAGAACACCAAGGCAGTAATAACCTCTCCCACACCTGAAGTAGAAGTTCCTACACCTCCTCAATCTCCACCTTATTCAATATTTCCTTCATCAACTCCCCTCCAACATCTATCCACTTCCTCTCAAATCCCTCCTGCCTCACCATCACAACCTCAGTCTCCACCTCCTTAGTCTCTACCTCCTCAATCTCCTCTACCACTTCACCTTGATGACATACCACAACATACTATTCTGCCATTCCAAAATTTTAATCTTTTAAATCACCATCACCATCTCCACCTCACTCTCCTCAACAATAATTATCTCCACCTCAGGATGAAATTATGACTGATTTCATTCCTCTTTCTCCTTTCATTCCATCTACCTCCTCCATCCATCCTTCCGTATCTACTTAGACACCACCTGAGTTTATGTAATTGGATTTTCCCTCCATTTCCAACATCTTGGAGCTTATTACTCCAATCATCAGGCAACACATAGCAGAGGAAATTGCACCTCTTGCTGCCTCCATATCCTCTCTTGCTGCTCATCTTATTCCTTCTTAATCTATCCCTTCTTCTTCTAGGGGCCTGGGTTTAGTACCTTTTGAATCCAGGTAGGGGGAGATGTTCCATGAAGAAGCTCAAGCTTCAGCAGTAGAAGTTTCTCCAGTAGAAGTAGCAGTTTCTCCAGCAATAAAAGCAGTTATAATAGCAGTTGATTCTGAAATGGTTTGTATAGATGTAGAGGCATTAAAAATAAGCATTGATGGTGATTTCATCATAAATCCCATAGTTAACTTAGCCTCTTTGCTATATTATTTTGATACAAGAAATAGAAATTCTTTACCAGTACTTCAGCAAGATCATTCTAAAGCTATTGTTTGTTTTACTGCTCTAATAAGTCCTAAGTTATGGAACAACTAAAGGAAAGTTTTGCAGTTCCTATGTTTATAGAGCCCTCAGCGGTTACAGAAATTATTGAGCTAGTTTCTGCTCTCGAATCCATTGAGCCTTCAACTGACTCTCCTGTTGTGGCTGTTTGGGATGAAAGTCCTATGCAAGACTTGGATGAGTTTTTGTTTGCAGACATGGATGATTCTCAAGAAAATTCAGCAGATACAGTTCCAGTAGCTGCCATTCCAATCCCTAATTTATCTTTTGAGCCTCAGGCTAAGAAGCACATTTTTGATGAACATCTAAAAGAGATTGATGATCTATATGCTCATCCTGCTGAAACATCTGATGATGATGAGGATGATGATTCAGATGATCTCAGTTCCAAGAAGAGGAAATCTAAGAAGAGAAAGGCTCCTCCCAAGGATGTTCCTAAGCCAAATCCTACTGCTGACACTTTATACTACATTCTGAATAGCATTCCTCTCACTCCAGACATGCATCACTAGATGAGATTCTCTAAAATCAGTTAAAGGAAAGGAAGAAAAAGAAAAGATACAGTTCACCACCAAGACATACCTAGAGAGGACCTCCTCCTCCTCCTACTACTACTACAGGTGCCTCAAGAAATGTTTCTCAGTCCCAAAGGCCAGCTTTATACCAGTCCTCCAGACCAGCTTAGAAGTACAACCAATGCAAACCTCCAAGGTCATATTATCAAAGCCAATATCAATAGAGATCTAGTCCAAGTATCTTTCAACAACAATCAATTCAGTACAGAATTCCTCCATAAAAAACTTCTCGGAGTGCTGAACAAATTTCCAATCCAGAAAGATCTCCTTCTTCCTCATATGAACCTGAGCTGGATACAGTTTACAGGATGGCAAGACTCAAGGAGACTATTGGTCTATCTCAAATCAATAAAGCCAGAGAAGAAGGACAAGATATATCTAAATATATAACAATGTCTTCTCACAGACAGGAAGAGTTCAACAGGTTTCAGGTAAACAGAAACTTATTTGATCTAAACGCATACATGCAGATCCATCCAGAAGCTGTAGTGCCCAGAGCTGCATCTGTGAAAATACTTGGGGCTCAAGACATGAAAATGACTCAAAGGGAATCTGAAGATTCAACCAGGATAATTGCTTTTGCTAAATCATCTTCTGCTCCTCCCTTTGAGGGTTCTTAAACTTTTTTTTGTTTTGTTATTTTCCTGCGAATTATATGTGTAATGAACTTAGCTATATCATATCTACTGAATAATTTAAATTCTGTCAGTTTTTTTCATGCTTTCTTTATTTGTTTTAGTGACCTCACCCAAATAGGGGGAGATTGTTGGAACCCCAGTTTAGATTTGGGCTGGGTTCACTATTAGGTTTGTTGACCCAACATGTATAGCCTAGGGTCATCTGTTAGTTCTAAGGTTAAAGTTAGTCTGATTATGTTAGACTACTTTGATCCAACCTTCAAAAGATTTCAGAGACTCAGACTTAGAAGAAATATAGTTTTAAATAGTTCATAAAATCAGTTCGAAGTTCTTCTAACTCAGCTTGACGAACTCAGAGTTTCAACACTAAGCTGAGCTCGATGAAATCTGAACTCAGGTCGACGATCCTTCTTCTTCTACTCAGATTCTCTGATCGACGAAAGTCTATCTCAGCTAAACAAACTTGGAACTCAGTATTGATAGTTATTATCTAGAACGATGATCTCTGAGCTCAGCTCGACGAAGAAGATTTCTCAGCTTGACAAATTTAGAGTTTAGGTCGACAAAATCTGTCCTCAGTTTGACAATTTCCTTTTCAAAATCAATTTGTCATATTTTCTATCAGCATGAATTCAAATTATATTATTCTAAGGCAGTAATTCTCTAATAATTAATGCTCATATTCTCAAGAATATAACCATTTCATGGTAGCATTAATTATGGCTTTCACAGAGTTAATTACTTGGCTTGTTTACTGGGACAGTTGAGGAAACATATTAAAGACAAATTCCAGGCGTTCTACTCCCAGGATTTCAGCAATAAATCAAGGATATTATTCAAAATTCAAAGGCTAAAATCTACTCATAATATAAAATACCTTTTTCTCTTCAAACAAAATACTCATTTACTGATACACGACATAGAGAAGTGACTTTTGCTATTGTGTATACATGAAATTAAAGAAGAACAGCTTACACACATCTTTAGTCTTCTTTAGTTTCTTCTTCATGACTTTTCAAGAGACAACAATCAATATCTGTCTAAAAGATCCTGTAGATCAACAATCCAAGTTAAAGGCCTACACCCTGTGCAAAGCTTTGAGCTTCCTGAACACATCCTCATCTCAGGGGGAGCTTTGGCATCACAATAATCCACTAGTCTTCTCAGTGCTATTGAGAACGAGAAGATAACATAATTTTTCTTTACCTCACTATGTAAAGGGTTTTAATAACTCCCTTCAAAAGTTACTTTTGGTTGTCAAGTCTCCTTATCAAAAGACTTGGGTTGGTTTTTGAGCACCTGATTAAAAGCTCAAAGGATTGTGAGATCTCCCTTGAAATAGATCTTGTGGTGGTAGGGCACCTGAATAAAAACCTGTTAGTGAATTCCTACCAGAGTGGTAGAAGAGTGGATGTATTCAGTTTTGGGGAACCGCTATAATTTCTTTGTGTCGTCTGGTTGTTCTATTTCTTGTTGTGTTGTGCTGTGATAATTTTGTTTTTACTTTTCCTTACATAAATATCACTTATTTTAATTTCGCAATAAAAAACTAATCAAAGTTTTTAAAACACTCTATTCATCCCCCCTCTAGAGTTAAGACAGATCTATCCCCTCTCTTTCATAGAATAATCATAAGATCTATCCGTCACTTTCAGAGCGATCCTATTCGTCCGGCTAGTGTTACGGGGGGAAATTACCGTCTTGCCCCTCTTGATCCCTATAAATAGACCCCTCTCCCTCTCATTTTTCACCTCTTCCTGGGCCTGGAAAATCCCCCTATAGATTTTCCCTCTCCACTCCTCCTCCTCCTACAATTTTTCTCTCTCCACCGCATCTCTTCCTTGCGCGGTTCCGTGTGCGTCTCTTCCTTGCATTTCTTTTCCTTGCTCGACTTTGTGCGCATCTCTTCCTTGCACATCTCTTCCTTGTGTGCCTCTTCCTTGCGTGCTTCCGTGCGCGTCTCTTCCTTGCGCGCTTCCGTGTGTGCCTCTTCCTTGCGTGCTTCCGTGCGCGCCTCTTCTGTGCATGTTCCCGCGTGCGCCTCTTCTACGCGCGCTCCCGCATGCGCCTCTCCCACACGCTCTCCTCCAGCAAGTGCCTCGTGTGTTATCCTCCTGCAAGCACCTCGTGTGTCCAATAACAAGCGTTCTAATCACCGACAGGAAAATCGTACCCGAATTCTCCAAAAGACAAGCAGAGACAAAACACAGAGGATAAGGCGCACAAACCATGTTGCACAAGATTCCAAGTTACAAGAGCCGGGACGAGCAAAGCAAGTCTCTCCTGCTTCTGAGCTTCAATGAAAGACTTCAAAGCACAACGAGTTCATCCTTCGTAGCACAAGAAGAAGTTCATAGTTCCGTGAGAGGTGGCATGTCACCCTCCGAGCCCAGCTCTCTTTTTCTCCACCAACTTGTAATAAGAGGAGGCCCATCGCCCTCAAATTCTTCAAGAAAACTATGTACATTGACAAGAAAACTCGAGTTCTTCAAGAAAGCTATGTACATTAACAAGAAAGTAGTGGAGATTTGGCCGACACAGATCCGGTCACGTGGTTTTCATCAAGTTGACGAGTTTTCCACATTTAAAAAATTCTCTTGTCAGTTTTCCCTTTCTCTATGATAGTTTGCGCGCTCTACCGATCTCTCACTAAGATGGTTGTATTTAGTCCAGTCTACCGAAGTCTCGAGTGATCTGCAACACTCGTGTAACAACCATTGAAAATATACTTCAAATGCAACATAAAGTATTGCCATTCACCTGTCTTGGTGTTCCAATATTTCATGGCAAGACTAGAATTTGATACGATGATCATTTGGTAGCAAAGGTACTATACAAAACTAACTACTGGAGGAACAAGCCAGTATCACAGCCTTGTAGGCCCATGCTTATTAAATTGGTTTGGTCAAGCTTTGTGGTTCACTCCATGCTTAGTTGTGGTGTTCCAAGTAGAGTTGTCACTTAAAATCGAAAACTGCAAACCAAACCGAAATCGAAACCGGAACCGCAAAGAACTAGACTGAGCCGTTCGCAAATTATTCGGGTTCCGGTTTGAATTTTAGAACCGTGAATAACATTGGTCCGGGTGTGGTTCTTACATTTTATTATCCGGACCGGAACCGCAACATACAAGTCTCAAGCACTGTAAAGATTTTTAGACCTGATCCGAACCGGACTGATGTAGAACCGAACAGCAACCTGCTTATTATTATTATTATATTTTTATTCTTTTATAATTTATCTATAGTATTTATACTTACTACATTGGTTCTGGTGTGGTTCTTACATTTTATTATCCAGACCGAAACCGCAACATACAAGCTGGTGCAGTTTGTGTTGAAATATTTGAAGTGAAAGTGGGCGGCCTGGGCGGTCCGTCCGCGTGGCCTGTACGGACAGAGGACGACGACATGTTAGGTTGGCTTATTGTAGCTGGCGGTCTATTCCCTGGAGTAGCCGAGCAGATAGGAGGGTTATCCGTTGTTGAGTTGTCGGGTTGGCCAGTGATGCAGACTTGGTCTAGATTAGCACTAAGTCCAAGTTGGCTCAGTCTTCTAGGACGTGTAAAGCTCACGGTCTGGTTCTTTGTCTGCCGAGCTCGTTAGCAGTCTTGTTCTGGTTGCAATCTCGGGGAGTGCGGTCTAGAATTGTGTCCGCAGTTATGCGGACTGGTGTTGTATTCGTAGTGTCCGTCTGGTTTGCGACCAAGTTTTGTCTTGGCGGTTAGGCGGCTTGGCTGGGTTTCTTGCTGTGGTGGTACGGCTTCAGCGGGCTAGTTGTCTGGTAAAGTCTCGACGACCTATTTTTGTGTCCGCAGCTTGGCGAATACATTCTATTCTCGCTGCGAGATAGGGCAGTATTCCTATCATCTAGGGCGTGTGTTCACACTCCTCTCCACGCCTATAAATAGGACCCCTTGTCATATCATTGATATACCAAGTGAACAGTAAGTGAACTCGCGAGAGGTTGTTGCAGTTAGGTTTTTTCTATCCGCACGGTTTGAAGAGGTTGGTCGGTTTGTGCTGTGTAGGTTGTGCAGATAGCGCTGAGGAGCCAGTGACTTGGTTCTGACTTCGGTCAGGGTTAGTACGGATTTTGTAGTTTACAACCAACGGTTAGCAGTAGGTCGCGATTTGCGACCAGACAGTCTTTTCTTCTACAACTTATTTCCCAGTTTAATAAGCAGTCCTGTCTGGCGGCTTGTCTTGTTTGGCAGCAGCAGTCTGCGTGATCCCGCGGCTAGGCGACATCGCGGCCAGACAGCTTGCAGTTCAGCGAACAGAGTTCTTTTCAGCTTTGAAATAACGGGCAGTCCGCGCGGCTTGGTTGCGGTTTGGCGACTTAGCAAGTTCAGCAGACTCCATAGTGGTTAGCAGCTGAGCTGGCAGTTACTCTTTGAGTCCTCGCGGCTTGTGTTTTGCCTTGAATTTTTTCTGCTTCCATCAGGTACATCGGCAATCATTTCTTGCTATGTATGTCTTGCCTTGTAAAGATTTTATGATAGTACAAGATTCTTGCTCTTCTGTTAGTATTTGGTTATTTGGGCTCAGATAGGTTCAGTGTTCATGCACCTGGTTTCCCGTTTTTTGCTTATCAAAATTTTTTACATGATATTAGAGGGATTAGAGGCTTAGTACTAATCAACCATCAGTTTACCTTATTGCTTTTGAGAGTCTTAGTTAACCAAGGTGTTTGCAATGGAAGATGGATTCGTAAGAGGTCTTGGAATTGAGCTTCATACATCGACTAACTTCAAGAAGTGAAAGTTTTGTATGAAGAGCTATCTTTTGGGCGAGGACCTTTGGGAGGTTGTCTCCGGAGACGAAAGGAAAGAGGTTACTGCTACTAAAGATGATGAAGAAGTGAGAGCTTGGAGGAAGACAAACGTGAAAGCAGATTTTACTCTCAAGCAGGCTATCTCGCCAGAACTCTTTGACCACATCATAGGATGTCGGCCTGCTGCGGAGATTTGGACTTCCCTCGATGGGTTGTTCAATAGAAAGAATGTAGCAAGGCTACAATTCCTGGAGAATGAGTTGTCAAGGGCCACTCAAGGAGTTCTGCCCATCTCGACGTTCTTCCTGAAGATGAAGAACTTGTGCGTTGAGATTTAAGCGATGGACACTAATGAGCCTATTTCTAAGGCAAAGTTGAAGAGGCACATAATTCGCGGTTTGCGGAAAGAATATGTGGCCTTTGTCACTTATGTTCAAGGCTGGGCCACTCAACCATCTTTGTTGGAGCTGGAGAACCTGCTGGCTTCACAGGAGAGCTTGGCAAGACAGATGGCTGGAGTCTCTGTCTCTGAAAAAGGTAGTGAGATGCTCTTCTCAGGGAAGAAGAAGAGGTGGAAGAATAAGAAGACTGATGCTGGTGATGGTCCTTCTACTTCTTATCAGTAGAAGAGGAGTGCTATACTCCTAAGCGTGATTGGAATAAGAAGAAGGATTGCTTAAGTGCTACAGGTGCAACCAGTCAGGTTACTTTAATAAGGACTACAAAGTCAAGCTGCAGCCGGGGCATGTTGCAGATAAAGAGGAAGATGGTTCCAGTACTGAGGAAGCTGGATAGGGAAATGTGTTCTTGATGGGCACGTGTGTCCGTGCGTTGTCCACCATCGATTACAAAGATGATTGGATAGTATACTTGGGGTATGGTCATTACCTCACCAGGGACAAGTCGAAGTTCTCCTCTATCCACAACATTCTCAGGTATCAAAGCTATCATAACTCTGAACTGATCATCGTTCATGCACCGAGAAGGAGGGTGTCATTTCTTTAGGTAGTGATAATGGTACCACTCACCTTAAGGAGTATCTATCACATATCGCACAAGAAGAACCTCATTTTCAGTCCCCCAAATATACGCAGGCTACACGTTCTATTCGGTCCGACAGAAGTGAAGTTTCTTTGCAATGTGTCAGCGGTTATGGCTAACGTTGCTCAAGTAGGGAGAAGGGTAAGGGACTTGTTTGTATTGTCAACAAGTTCCTATGTTGATCGGATGAGGGCCAACGATAGTGCAACTATCTGGCATGAGCGACTGGGACACATTAGGATGGACAAGTTAAAAGCCATGACAGTGAAGAACCTTGTGAAAGGCTTGCCTAGGTTGTCATCCTTCGGCGATGGTCATGTCTGCGCGGGTGTCAATATAGAAAGGCTTATCGCCTTCTGTTTAACAAGTCACAGACAAGGTGTAAAGCACCATTAGAGTGTATCCATGGTAATCTAAAATGGCTGACCATCACAGCTAGTCTTGGAGGCAGCAGATACATGCTGATTTTGATATATGACTACACAAGGTACACTTGGTGTAACTTTATAAGGAAAGTTGGATGCATTCCATTTGTTTGTGAGTTCAAGGAGCTAGTGGAGGGTCGATTTAGCCTACGGATCCAAGAAGTTGAGAATAGACCAATGGAGGATAGTTCGTTTCAACTGAGTTCTCTAACTTCTGCA